>OX365940.1:0-600000 GCA_947243795.1 Saccharomyces uvarum
ACACACACCCCACACCCCACACCCCACACCACACCCACACCCACACCACCACACCACACCCACAACACACACACCCACCACACCCACACCCACACACACCCACACCCCACACACCACACCCACACACACACCACACCACACCCACACACACCCACACACCACTCATATCATACTCACCACCTGGGTAACCTCCATCCTCTCTATCATTACCACCCACACACCCCACGAACCTCACCACTTAACAGCCTGGTACATTAACTCCTTCCCACCACATTTATTTCAATTTATCCCCCCACATCGAATCCCCACCCCTCGAATACTATATTGGCCTCCCTAACTCTTCCATACGACATGTCTACATACCACACTCACTACCACTCATACCATACTCACCACCTGGGTAACCTCCATCTTCTCTATCATTACCACCCACACACCCCACGAACCTCACCACTTAACACCCTGCTACATTCACACCTTCCCACCACATTTCTTTCAGTTTATCCCTCCACATCGAATCCCCACCCCTCGAATACTATATTGGCCTCCCTAACTCTTCCATACGACATGTCTACATACCACGCTACCACACCACGCTACCACACCACTCATATCATACCCTCCATCTGGGTAACCCTCCATCTTCTCTATCATTACCACCCACACACCCACGAACCTCACCACTTAACACCCTGCTACATTCACACCTTCCCACCACATTTCTTTCAGTTTATCCCTCCACATCGAATCCCCACCCCTCGAATACCATATTGGCTTCCCTAACTCTTCCATACGACATGTCTACATACCACACTACCACACCACTCATATCACACCCTCCATCTGGGTAACCCTCCATCTCATCTATCATTACCACCCACACACCCCACGAACCTCACCACTTAACACCCTGCTACATTCACACCTTCCCACCACATTTCTTTCAATCTATCCCCCACATCGAATCCCCACCCCTCGAATACCATATCGGCCTCCCTAACTCTTCCATACGACATGTCTACATACCACACTCACTACCACATATATCATACCCTCCATCTGGGTAACCTCCATCTCATCTATCATTACCACCCACACACCCCACGAACCTCACCACTTAACACCCTGCTACATTAACTCCTTTCCACCACATTTCTTTCAATTTATCCCTCCACATCGAATCCCCACCCCTCGAATACCATATCGGCCTCCCTAACTCTTCCATACGACATGTCTACATACCACACTACCACTACCACATATATCATACTTACCATCTGGGTAACACCTCCATCTACAACTCCAATACCATGTGCATCACCATATATCAGCACAATCCTCACCCTCTATACTATTACCCTCCACACCAACCAACCAACCAACTTACTATCACACACCATCTCCCTACCTATATACCCTGACCATTCTCAACATCACACACCATCTCCCTACCTATATACCCTGACCATTCTCAATATCATACACCATTACCCTACCTCAATATCTCCATAATATCTCCAACTATCGAAACATATATATAAACATACACATTCAAACGTAAACAAATCAACCTAAACAAATCAACCTAAACACACAAACATATACACCACACCCCTCCACAATATCATATACCATGCATTATATATCACCCATCTACCTTCCACCACTATTCTCAACACCATATACCATACTTCAATATCCTGCTACTCTCAACATAATATCATATACCATCACTCTCAATATCACATACCATCACTCTCAACACCATATACCATCACTCTCAATATTATATACCATACTTCAATATCATATACCACCACATCCTCATACGGACGCTAAATGTAATATCATGTCCCACTACCCTAACCACCACTCTCTCCATCATATATCTACCCTCCAACCATTCAAACGTAAACATCGAATCCTAAACAAATCAACGTAAACACCACACCCCTCCACAATATCATATACCATCACTCTCAATATCATATACCATCACGCCCAATATCATATACCATCACTCTCAACACCATATACCATCGCTCTCAATATCACATACCATCACTCTCAATATCATATACAATCACATACTCCTACAAACGCTAAATGTAATACCATATAACACTACCCTAACCACTACTCTCCAACCGTCCAAACGTAAACAAATAAATACATCGAAACATACATATCCAAACGTAAACAAATCAACGTAATCACACTCCTCCATAATTCACCCTAACCACTCTCCATATCCCATACCATATATCATAATATCGTCTCTCTCCATATATACCATCTTATCACTCCCTATATATTATAATACCACCACATACTCCTACGGACGCTAACATACATATCGAATCCTAAACAAATAAACATAAACAAATAATCCTAAACACCACGCCCCTCCATATAATAATACCATAATACCACTTATCATCACTCTCTTCATAATATCGACATACTATATTATCCTGACTACTTCTACTATAATCGATACGCGCACTCCTACGGACGCTAAAATATAATACCACCACATACTCACACGGACGCTAAATATAATACTCACTAAGTACAAACCCAGTATAATTCTTAAACTTCCCACTCTCACATTCTATATTTTTATATTTTCTCACAATTTCTACCCTTTTACCCAATATACATACCCAACTATAAATCATTATTTCTTAGCCCCACTCCAACCACCAATTATATACCTAAACTACCTCAATCTATCACCGCCCTTTCCCAGCTCTTTCTCTACCATACCACCACATTATCACCATATACGGCACGAACCTCAGCACTTAACACCCTGGACATTTTCACATTGCCACCATCTCCCGACCACCAAACTCTGCCCCCCACTAAATACGATACTCAACATCATATATCCGCTTTAAACATCTCAATAATCTTACATTTGCGCTCATACCATCATATATCACATACTTTTACCACTCCCATACAACCTCTACAATATACCCTCCATATATTATAATACTATACTTCATTACCTGTCACTCTCAATAGACTATCACATTACCTACCATTACCTTCCACATATCTCCTACCATATATGATAATATCACTACATACTTATACGGACGCTAAATATATTCCCATGACATACCATACTATATATCTCCTATATATTCTGATACCTAATATCATCACTATATATATATCTTAGCTCCATCACTATATATATATCTTAGCGCCATCACTCTCACTCTCCAAATATATCATACTACTCCAATTCCCCTGACCTTCTTACTAGATTGCATGCACATACTCATACGGATGCCTAATATGATATCATAACACACCACACTAAAATACCACACCACCACTCTCTACTATAGTCACTCATATACTATCACCCTCTATATATCCCAACTACTCTCAAATGACCACGATATTATACTACCATCCCACCACTTATCTCACTATAATACTACACCAGCTCTCTCTCCCTCATATCTCCAGACAATATTACTTTTACTACATCTACTATTATGAATACGCGCACTGCTACAGACGCTAAAATATAGGGCATTGTGCCGCCGCATACAAGCATCCTCTACCTCACACATCTTGTAGCTTCACCCTTGTTATGGCTTACTTAGCCGCCCAGCTAACGTAGCTCAAGTGCGGCTGATCGCGTTTTCTCGAGAAGCGCGTTCCGACATGATCATGTGACTATCACATGACCATGTTCAGGCCGCTTCTCCTTTGAGAACAATAGGCCGGCCGGGTATCATGGGTCACTTCTCTTAGCGCATAGAGCCGCTTCTTTCGCCAATGATGGTGTAATGAAATCCAAATAAATCCCAAGGTCTTATTAAGTAAATACTCTCTTCCCATAAATTACAAAGTACGCAAATCTAACAATAAATATGCGCCTAAAAGGATACCTAGGAATACACACACATTATGTAGGATCTCTCGTGCACGTGACATTTTCTTTGTTTATTGGTTTATAATGGGAGGTTGTTTTTTTTGACTCATTCTCGAAGGTGCTTCGAATGTTGATAAGAGGTTGATAAACAATCATCGATATAAAAATAACATGGCAGAGGTGTTGCGTAGCTTCCCTGCCTCTGAAATTGGAAGTAAAGCCGTTCAGTGAGAGTATTATTATGGCGATTTTAAATGTATTTGGACAAGAAGTTGGTGCAGACGTCGAAGGCTGGACAACAAGGGCCTTCCCGGAGAAAGTTGTGTTGAAAGGCAACTACTGTAGACTAGAACCTCTCGATAGAGATAAACATGGGCCGGAGCTTTTTGATGCCTACGGTAAAGCAGGCCAAAAATTATGGACGTATCTACCTGTGGGACCATTCAATATCTTGGAAGAATACCTGGAATTTATTAATCAACTTAATGAAACTGGAGATACCGTGCCTTTCGCAATTATTGATAAAGAGACTAAACGTGCCGTTGGTACATTATGCCTAATAAGAATCGATCAAGCCAGCGGTTCACTTGAAGCTGGGTATGTGGCTTTTTCACCGGAACTACAGAAGACGATTATCGCAACTGAAGCTCAATTCCTTTTGATGAAATATGTATTTGATGATCTAAAATACAGGAGATATGAATGGAAGTGTGATAGTTTGAATGGGCCATCCAGGAGGGCGGCGATGCGCTTAGGGTTTAAATATGAGGGTACGTTTCGACAAGTGGTGGTATATAAGGGTCGGACTCGCGATACTGAATGGTTTTCAATAATAGACAAAGAATGGATATACATTCGCAAAACATTTGAGCAATGGTTGGATGAAAGAAATTTTGAGAATGGTATACAGAAGAGAGGATTAGCTACAATAAGAGAAAACTTGCTAAACTGAATATCCATTCTCTCTTAGTATACGCTACCTCCATGCCGTGAACTCTTTTTTTAGGCGGCAAGCTCAAAAGAGCAATTAGTTTCTGGACTTACCATATCTACATATCTTCATTGATCAAACAGGTTCATAATATTGATATACATTTATATAGTCAACTGTATCTATACCATCAAAAAAAAAAAATTTGTTTTTTATTTTTCGTTACTTTTCCATGTCTATATAATTTAATTCGTAAAAGGCGTCTGTCTCTAGTTTGCAATAGTGTAGATACCGTCCTTGGATAGAGCACTAGAGATGGCTGGTCTCAATCTGGTGGAGTACCATGGAACACCAGTGATCATTCTGGTGACTTGGTCTGGAGCAATACCAGTCAACATGGTGGTGAAGTCACCGTAGTTGAAAACAGCTTCAGCAACTTCAATTGGGTAGGTTTCAGTTGGGTGGGCAGCTTGGAACAAGTAGTATTGGGCCATGTGAGCTCTGATATCGGAGACATAGACACCCAATTCAACCAAGTTGACTCTTTCGTCGGATTGAGCTAGGGTGGTGGTGGCAGCAGCGGCACCGGAAGCGATGGCGACGACACCAGCGGCGATAGAAGTTAATTTGACCATTGTATTTGTTTTGTTTGTTAATGCTGATATAAGCTTATTTGGAAAGAAAAGAATGAAGGCATATTCTCAAGGACATATGACCAAACAGCTCTATTTATACACATTCCTTCACCGGTCATTACCACTAACTGGTGCCCATTTCCCATCTCGTATCTGGCATCTGGCATCTGGCATCCTTCACATCACGTCTCTCTCCCACCATATTCACAGTCAGTATGGAGGTGCGCTTGTTCTTGAACGATGCGTGTGTCTTTCATAGATTTTGTATGCGAAGGTCTTGTTTTATGGCGCTTATGTGTGTTCGTATGTGGGGGAATGCGAAATGCCAATTATAGGGGTACCAAGGTGCCTTGAAAAACCCTTTTCTTTGCCTGTGAAGTTTCCATTTCTGGGCAAAGAAAATATCTGAATCTGAGATTTGGACCCTCGTTCAGAACCTTATTGTCATCTAAGCCTCTAAACGGTCACCGAGCACAAATAATTCCGCACTTTCTCTTTCTTGAGATTGTACAAGGTAGTAAACATGTGTTGGGAGTCGTATATTGTTAGATTATAGAGGTTTGTGCACCATCATTAAAGTTGTTGATAAAATCTGTTGAAATAAGAATCGACTATCGTCTACGGACTAGTATTTACATTACTAGTATACTATCGTATACGGTGAAAGAAGATGACATAAATGATGAGAAACGGTCATCAAATTCAATGCAAGCTGAAATGCAAGGATTGATAATGTACTAGGATAATGAACAATACCACATAAAACGGAAGAGGAAATATTGATTTTATTATGTAGAATTATCAATTCCCTTTTGTGGATTACTGTGTTCTCGAAGAGAACTTCTAGTATATCTACATACCTAATATTATTGCCTTACCAAAAATGGAATCCCAACAATTACATCAAAATCCACATTTATCTCACATACTGCATCTGAAATGGAAGCGCCGACGACTGCACCGACCCGTGAAAATGTGTAGTAAATTCCTGTCATTACGGCCATCTTCTTGTTGGAACAAGATTCAACTAATCGTCCATCTATTACTATTATATACGGTGTTAAAAGATGAAATAAATTACAAGACCAGTAAATTAAGATTCAAACTGTCATCGAAATTGATGGAAGCTGAAGCGCAAGGATTCCTAAATCCTTGAGGAGAATCTCTAGTATAATCTATATACGTAATATTATAACATTAAGAAACAATGGAATCCCAAAGATCATCATACAACTTTAATGGTCAATAAAATGTGTGACAGTTCCCCAGAGTGTATACACGTGTAAATTATAAGCCTGGGCCTGATTTGAAAGCAGGATCTTTCATAATAAACGGGCAACTTGGCCGAGTGGTTAAGGCGAAAGATTAGAAATCTTTTGGGCTCTGCCCGCGCAGGTTCAAATCCTGCAGTTGTCGTTATTTTTATTTTTTTCATATTTTAGACAGCTGGGTGCTTTGCTGCTTCGTGACGTAGTTTATTACGTGTGAAGCCTTCTACTGATGCCAAGGTGGAATTTCCAGATCCAGGCAAGGCACGCCCCGCGGGTAACCAAGGCCGCTTCTCTTGCTTTAGATGTGCGGCTGAGCGCGTTTTCTCGATCAGCGCGTTCTGACATGATCATGTGACAGTCATGTGGCCATACCGATTGTGCATTACCCGCGCCCATTGGCCATGAAACTGGTAATCTGCACAACATCCGCACTCGTAAAGGTTAAGAGAAAAGTCATTTGTTTTTGCTATATATTATAAAGGTAAGCAAGTCATTGCAATCGTTAATCACTCAGATATATAGATTCTACCCTCCCATGGCTTCAAAGTTCTGGAAGAGGCATCTACATCCTTCTTTGGGAAGTTTCCGAACTCCAACTTAAACGAGGTGCTATCATTTGGAATCGTAAATTCTAAATTGTCAGCGCTAAAGTTCAAAGCCGCAAACAAAGTTTTGTTCTCGTACTTCTTGGTGAAACTGAACAGTTTTTTATTGTCCAAGTCGATGAACTCGAAGTCGTAACCATAAATAGTGATATCCTTGTGTGCCTTTCTAAACCTCAAAGCCTCCTTCCAGAAAGCTAACACAGAGTTAGGATCCTTTTGCTCATCTTCAACGTTAATTCCGTCTCTGAAAGATTCGTTCAAGTAGAACCATGGCTTGCCAGTAGGCCCGGAGAAGCCGGCATTTGGTTCTTCATGAGTCCAAGGCATAGGGGTTCTCGCGTGATCCCTAGAAATTAAAGCAATTCCTTCCAAAAACTTCTTCATTTGTTCTGATTTTTCACCATACTCTTCCCTAATGAGCTTGTAGTTGTTTCTGATTTCAATATCCTCATATTTTTCAACAGGCCAGTTCTTGTAATTGATTTGGCCCAGCTCTTGTCCTTGATAAATGAACAAAGAACCGGTCAGTGATGCCAACAACACCGACAGTAACTTACCAGAAATGACACGATTTTTTGGAGAATCGTCGCCAAATCTCGTGATAGAACGAGGTTGGTCGTGGTTTTCCAGATAAATTGTTGACCAACAATCAGTTCCGTTAATGTACCTGAAAAGCTCTGCGAGGGCAATTTTCCAATCCTTCAATTCAAATGGGACCAAGTTATAACGGAACAAGGGTGAAGCCCCAACATCAGTGTGGGAAAAGTTGAATAACTCACCAAGCTCGTGTCTTGAAGCACTTGTATACAACTCCTTGGTCTCGTCGGATGCATGCTGCATTTCACCAACGGTCATAATCTCTCTGCCATCCTTAACTCTGTCTCTGATAAACTTGTTCATTTCTTGGTGGAACTCGTGAATACGTGGACCATTCAAAGTCATTGGGTCACTGGGTTGCCACTTTGTGTTCTCGTCAGTCACAGGAGCGTCTGGTAGGCCAACAACTTTGGAGTACAAGCTCCCTACATCAATTCTGAAACCATCAACACCATGGTCTAACCAATATCCAACAGCACTTTCGTAGATTGCCTTTCTGCAGTCTTCGCTTTCCCAATTGAGGTCAGGTTGACGAGTCGCAAACAAACGCAAGTAAAATTCTTGTGTCTTTTCGTCGAACGTCCATGCAGAACCACCAAAATAAGACTTCCAGTTGTTTGGAGGAATTGGTTGGCCTTCAGCGTCATAGCCTTTAGGAGGCTTCCAGAAGAACCAGTCACGCTTGGGGTTGGTCTTAGAAGATCTACTCTCCTTGAACCACTCGTGTTCACTGGAACAATGGTTGATGACCAAATCGGTGATAAACTTCATACCGAGCTTATGAGTCTTCTCAATCAACTTAAAGCAGTCCTCGTTGGTCCCGTAGGTTGGCCACACCTTTTCGTAATTGGCAATGTCATAACCCATATCGTCCTGTGGCGAGTCATAGAATGGCGAGATCCAGATAGCATCGGCACCAAGATCCTTGATGTACTCCAACTTGGAGGCAATACCCTTCATATCACCCCATCCATCGTTGTTCGAGTCTTTAAAACTTGCAGGGTAGATTTGATAGATGGTGGCTTCTTTCCACCATTTGGGTTCTGTTTCCGGATGTGCAGATGAAATGGTCATTAGTATAAAGTATTATTACGTGAGTAAATCCGATTAGTCTCTTTGATTTACTTATGCTCTACGAATTTGAAAATTTTTCCCAATTGTAACACATGATATACTATTCAGAACTTCAATGTGCCCTTTAAGTACTTTTTTATTTCATGAGAGAACGAATCTTCTTCATTTACAAGTAGTGTGTGTCATGACAACAGTTAAGAGATGAGCAGCTTTATTTTTTTCCGAGTATCTCAGAGGAATGATAGAGCTTCGGCAAAATAACTCAGTGACGTAGATATGGAACTGTTTCATCAAGGGGCTTAATTCTGGTGCGTATTTGTGCAAAGATTGTGAGGTTACTGTTTAAGTTTCCCGAAATATTCTTCGAAATATTCTTCGAGATATTCTCTTGCGACGAAGAGTCTATCCTTACCTAACGTATAAACTGTTCTCGGTATATTTCCTGGCCGAGATTTTCTCCGACAATTAATCCCCCCCTCCCCCACGCGAATAACTTTGTTTCTCCAGTTTGAACAGAAATCTTTTATGTTCCTTGAACAATACACATGCATATATACACAAACGATGTAGGAGGGGAAAATCTATGAGAAAGAGTACGCTCGAAGAAGTCTAAAACATGGTACCTGACATTTGCTGCATGGGAGCAGATCCCCTTTTCGCAAATGACTCCCACAGAATCAGCACCCGAGAATGCTTTTATCCTCGAGATTCCTCTTACTCTATCGCCGTGTGTCATTATTGCATTAATGCAACCAGGGATCCGAACACAATACTCTTGTTTCGTAATTATTTCGTAGGTGTACGATAGTGGATGTGTCCGTTGTGAGATTTTTCCTTGTAATTTGCCTTCACCTCGTGGCATTAGGAAGAACGCTCGAGAAAAGCGATTAACTTGCACGCTTTAGGCGTCTCTGGAAGCACATTCAAGGGCTGAAATGTTGAGCGCTCGAACAATTTCCTAAATTATGGAATAGATCATTTAAAACAGCTAGTTTGATCCGGATTAGCCGGTTATTTAGTATGGTACCTCATTTCTCTCGGTATTATTGCGACGCCATCCTTCTTTAGGACGCGTTTTACCCCGCCCCCGGTTTTTATTGTCCGTTCCCCTATACTTAATGACTTAAATACAGCAGGTATTGATTTCAAGATTCTTCCTTCACAGAAAATAGAAGCAAATATTAAATGAAGCTGAAGAGAAGACTCTTTTAGTGCAAATTTTACTTTAGAAATGACTTTGGCAAAACAAGCATGCGACTGCTGTCGTGTTCGTCGAGTAAAGTGTGATGGTGATAAACCATGTAATCGTTGTCTTCAACACGATTTGAAGTGTACTTACCTACAACCCTTGAAAAAGAGGGGGCCCAAAAATATCAGTTCGAGAAGCTTAAAGAAAATTGCTGAAACGCAAACGTTCAGTGACAATGACAGTTGTATGACTGCTTTAGAAACATCTCTGAAGATTCCAAAGAAATGTATCGATAAATGCTTAAGGCTGTATCATGACAAGCTATATGTAATCTGGCCTCTGCTCTCTTACAGTGATCTTCACAAACTTCTGGAGGAAAAATACGATGACAACTACGTATATTGGTTTCTGACCGCTCTGTCGGCAGCCACTCTTAGTGATTTGCAAACTGAGATAAATCTTGAAGATGGTACTTCTTTTAGTGGAAGACAGCTAGCGTTTCTATGTGTATCATCGCGCCATCAGTTCGACGATCTCGATAATAGCGATTTGTTCAAAATAATGACATACTACTGTTTGCATCGGTGCTTCTCACAGTTTTCCGATACGAAGACTTCATACAGACTTTCTTCTGCAGCAATTAGCCTCATCAAGGTCACCGGACTCCATCGAGAAAAATCATATGAGTCTCTTTCATTTGAAGAACAGCAGCTTAGAAGGAAGGTTTATTATTTGCTTCTCTTGACGGAAAGATACTATGCTGTATACATTTATTGTGCAACAAGTCTGGATGCTACAATATCCCCGCCACAACCTGAGATTGTGACCGACCCTCGGCTTTCTCTGGATAGTTTTCTGGAAATGATTAGGGTCTTCACTGTACCAGGAAAATGTTTCTTTGATGCTTTAGCTACTGAGTCCTCTGATGCTTCTTGCACTGAAGATTCCTTGAAAAGAATATGGAAAGAACTTCACACAACATCGTTAGAGATAGAACCATGGTCCTATGGCTACGTTGACATCTCATTCTCACGACATTGGATTAGAGTACTGGCTTGGAGGCTGGTTTTTCGAACAAAAAGTATTAATTCCATACCCACCTCTAACAATGCGCAAATACCAGTTGAGATTGCAAGGGATATGCTAGATGATGTGTTCTTAACGCCAGGCAATCTTTATGGAGTTCATGGCCCTGGCATACCAGCAAAGGCACTGGAAGTAGCCAGTGCACTAGTAGATGTTGTTAATCAGTATGATCAAAATACAGACTCGGAAGCTTGGAAGGTATTGTGCGAGATATCAAAATTCGTTTTCTCTCTAAAACACTACGACGGAAAACTAGTCGAGAGTTTTGTAACTAAATGCCAAAGTGCTCTTATCACTCTTCCAATCCGTAAACCTCTGAAATCAAATGAATAATTCGTGTAAAAGGTGACTCTAACTTATTTTTTTGTGGATTGTTTTATCTCTAGTTCATGAAGAACAATTTAAAAGGCAACGATTTTGGTGTTAATGGATTTTAGTTTTCAGTCAAAGAGATGTCTGCTACTCCATAATAACCTCTTCTCTATAAGGGAGCCTTTCTGCTTTGGTTGCCTTTGCTAGAAAGGTATAGACAAAAATGATGTTATTCCTTTTCTGTGTTCAGTCTATGAATTATTTTATTGAGGCTGAGACTAATTTCACGCCTGTTAAAGTCATTGAATAATCATCATGACATAACCATGTTCCGATATCTGTTTCGGTAGATGGAAAGATAACATTCTAAAGCATGACAAATTTCATATTATAGAGTCGGAGAGAATATGGTGGTATTGGACAAGTTGTTAATATAACTGAAACAGGACACCTCTGCAGTTTGTGATATTTGCTTAATACATAATTATGATTTCATTACTGTGAAGAATTGTTACTGTTTTTATATAATAGCATCTATCACTTATCATGCTATTTGGGCTGAATAATCGACATACTTTGAGCAGTTTATTATAATCACATAGTACAATATAAGTGAATACCTGTGCTTTACAATGTGATAGAAAGAATATCTTTTCTTTAGGGCTCTTAAACCAACATTAGGAAAATACGTAGATAACAGTCACCAAATGATAGTAAAATATACTACTTCATTTGCTATTATATATATTGGAATATCTTTACTTGGTCAGTACCCTTTGCTGTTTAATATGCATATACCATTCCTGTTCTTTAATTTATATACAATATTATAATGGTATACAAATCAGATTTACTATTTTAGTATCTAAAACTATATTTAGAGAGTGCAAATTCTGGCGTTTTGTGTCAAATAAAAAAATAGAATAATATAATATTAGAAAATAAATTAGAAGTGTTAAATAAAATAAGAGTGCCATACTTACTTATTGAATAAAGAGTCATAAATTCATAATAGATGGTGTGCTTCGTCCTTCGTCCGCCACAGAAGTTTCCATATCCTCCTTGGGATCTTTATGGGTAATTTCTCCAACCGCTTTGGCAGCTGCAAAAGGGTCCACCTTAGTCAACTTGAACTTTCTTGCTGGAATACCAAGTCTAAATAGTTCGTTTATTTCCATAAAGGTCCTACCGGCAGTTTCGGGTAAATCGATGACAGCCCATATTAACGTCGCAAAACATAGTCCTCCCCAGAAAAAGCCTGACTTTGCGCCCCAATTCCATTTTTCTGAGTTCAATTGGTACAATGCCAAAACAGCAGTTACGATACATGCCATATTATAGGCGTTACGAGCTAGAATAATTGATTTAGTTCTTAGCCTTGAGGATGGTATTTCAGAAACTAAGCAAAAGACAACGGGGGCAATCCCAAGGTTGTAGAAGAAGGCGACCACCATTAAAAGAGCACCACTTCCCATTTTGGCACCGTGAGTATCTGAGCACCCCAAACCGCCGATAATAAACAATAAAACAGTCTGAATGGCCAGTCCGAACGCGTAAAGGTCAAATCTACCAAAATACTTTGAAGCCCACCAGGATAGTAATGTTGCAGCAATACCAAGACAGTATTGAATAATACTAAAAGTGAAAGCTGTATCAGTACTAACACCAGCTTTTTCGTAAAAATAAGTTGAATATCCTATCAGTTGTGTACCACAAGTGGTTTGACCAATCCAACATAAACAAGCTATTCTCGTTCTTCTCCGATCAATACAGTCCTTCACACAATCCCAGTAGGACCCTTCTGAATCTGACATTTTTTGTTCTTTTTCAATAGTCACTTTGATTTTATCTAGTTCCATACTCACTAGCAATTCTTTCTCAGGTCCCTTACCACTCAATGTCCTTTCAAGCGATGTCTTCGCCTGTTCCATTCTCCCTTTCTTGATCAACCACCATGGAGATTCGGGTGCAAAGTAAATCCCTATTGCCAGGGGAAGAGGCCAGATCCACTGTAAAGCAAATGGTAGCTTATATCCCAAGTCCGAATCTGGGTACTTGTTTTGGGAATTTTTCATAATACCAGCAGCAAAAAGTTGGCCAAAAGTCCAGCACAAGTTTGAATAAGTTGTCAGGTAGTATCTCAGAGCCAAAGGACAGATTTCGGAAGCATATGAGACGGTCAAACATTGGAAACAACCCCATGGCATACCACACAGTACTTGTCCCACGGCAATCATACCCAAACTTTTGCAAAAATACAGAATAAAAGTGAAAGCGGCTAAAAAGAACAACGCCGTAATCAACGTGTAACGATTACCCATGTAATCTACAAAAGGACCAGTCATTTGTAAACCGACAATCTCACCTGCCACAATACATAAAGATAGACCAATTTGCCAAGAAACTGGAATTTCATATTCTCCTGTCTTGCTATTCAGAGAACCATATTCCTTCTGGAAAACAGGCAAAGCATAGAAGGATCCGAGGATGGCAGTATCATAACCTTCTTGGATCAGCGTTGTGGAGACTAATAGTGACCAAGCAGCAGCTTTAGGATACGTTTTCAAAGCTTTTAAAAGGGGCATCCCCCTTTCACTTTCGTCTGCTTCCCTCGCATCCTGCATAGCCTCATCGAGAAGATCTGGGACTTCCTCATCATCATCTTTTGGTACTCGTGAATCTTGACCGTACTCAATATGGGAAAGATCAAAGTCAGATTTCTTACCTTGCTCCTGCATCTCTATCGAGTTGAGATCAGTAGTGTTCATGCCGTTCTTGATCTCAGGTAAATTAGAGTTGATCTCGGCTTTTTTTCTGTTTATCAGTGAGGATAAGCTCTTCATAATTAGTTAATAGTTTTCGATGTGATTTTTTTTGTTCTGCTGAATATTCTAAAACCTATCACAACAAGTTTGAAGTATATTGTGCCTCTTTATATAATGTCTAGAAAGCAGTATGCACCCTGAAGATATTGCTTGAAAGCAAACAATATTTTGAAGTCTGTCTGGTTCAGTGGGATATTCTACTGACAACCACCCCTTGTCATGGCGTCCTGGGCAGTATTGAGTGGAGGGAAGCAGGAGAGTGTGCTTAAACACTTTCGAAAAGAACAAGCAGAGATCTGTAACAGCTGCTTCTCCGGAGAAATTAACTTGACTTGAAAGAACTAAAAAAAAAAATGCGGAGAACTAGTATAGCGCCTGTACGAATTTTCAAAATCAAGTGAAGGAAGTAATATAATCTGATCATCTATTGTGCGGAGATTGCTCCTATACCCCAACCCCTAAGTATTCCACCTCTCAGCTATTCACGGTGGAGAGAATCTTACGTTACGTACAGTTGACTGGCTTGCATCTCTCTGCATTTCGGATAAACCCTCGGTGAAATTCTCGGTAGCCTATATAGGTTTAATTTTCGGTAAGCTTAGATAATTCCTTCCTTAAACTTTGTAATAGCGGCGGGCGTATTCTCGGCTCCATGTTACCGGGTTTAGGGCAGCATTATTCGTACGAGAGTTTTCTGGGACGTCAACGGCTTTTTAGGGGTAACAGGTACCATATTCTCGAAGATAATAGCTTAAATTTTTATTGATTTCAGCAAGCGCCTTTACTCTTTGGTATTCTAGATGTATTCTGTAACTGGTGGGATTATTCAAATACAGTGTTTGTGAACTGGGTTTTTCGTCGGATACTATTCATGGATGGCATACAAATTGCTTTCTTGTTACGAACAAATTGGCTGTTGGATATATCGCGGACAAATCTCTTCCTGGGCTTCCGAATATATAAGAAGATAAGTATAAGAACCGCATTCAATTCAACACACATAGAGAATGATTGCCCATATCGTGGAGTAAGAAGCTCCTGAACAGCGGAGGAAACCACAGTTCATCATATCTACCCTGCAACTTTTAATCATGATGCGACGATGGATGATATTAAAAGGAATTGTTTGCAGAAATGAGTGCACCAAAAATTATTCTACTTGCACTCGTTCTTTTACATATTGGATACAACATATTAGAGTGTGAAAATTGTTAGTCACGTGTGGTATCAAAGAGGGCCAATTACAACAGATATAAGTTTTAGTAATCCTAAGCAACTCTTACAGTAGTTAATGTACACACCGGAATTGGGTTCCATTTAGACGAGATACTTTAAGAAGAATTGAACTTAAAAATAAACAGGCGATATTGTAAATGTACAAAAAAACTAATATCTAAAACTTAGAGCAATAATAAATGCTTGAAGAGGGTATGCGGCCCTCCTTGAAAAAACGGTCTCTTGTTGTATCTTGAATGGTTGGTCATAACAATAGTAGCAGTCTATCCAGAAACAAATAGCGTTTGGTATTCCATATTGAAAGTCTTTTCAGCAACATTTATCATACCATTCAAGGTTACGTAGTCTTGTTTGATATCCTTCAACAACGAATTGATTGTTTACTTTAGCAACCATAAGATATGATGATCGCGGCTTGAACCTTTTCCTTATAACAAACTGCTACGTCTTCGTACCTTTCGTCACTGCCACACATCTTTATATATATTTTTGATCATTATTTATGGCTAGTAGAAGAATCTAGCTACATGGAGGCCGCGACATGCTTTTATGGTATAGATCTTTAAGTATCAATCATAGAAATGAAAGTATCTTTCATCTCTATGATTAATAAAGATACTGTCATCTCGAGATTGCTCTAACAGTTAATTTTCGGAGAAGTTTTCCAGGGCTACCCCCACATAACTTAATCTTTTCTTGTCACAGTTTTTCCGTAGCTTGTTTTCGCGTAAATTAATCCGCCGTATAATTTTTTGATTTTATTTCTTGCCTTCTCTCTCTCATGGTAGGCCAATACCCGTGGGGAGAAGCGAGCTGCTTCTTAAAACACCTACATCAAAAAATCAAAGTCACGGCATTTCTTGTATTTTCATTCACCACAGAAGCCGGAGCTTTTGAATAAACACATGGACAGTGCAAAAGTACTACCATGATCTCTGGGGAACAAAATTTGGTTCTATGGGGGGAGGCGTGACGCAATAATTATCAAGCAGTGTTCTCTCTCTAAAAATATGGACTAGCTGCAATGCAGTGCGGGTGACAATCTAGGCTGCAGTGTCTCTCCTTCTTCCACCCCTTAATGCTGTTTGAACAACACTATATTTAGTGACCTGTTTATTTTATATCCCATAACTTAATAACCTCGATAACTTTTCGCTCTGTAAAAAAAAAAGTAACTATCACAAACTTTTGTCTTAAGATAATATGAGTATTGCAAGACAGTCATGCGATTGCTGTCGTGTTCGTCGAGTAAAGTGTGACCGGAATAAACCATGTAACCACTGTAATAAGCGCAATTTAAAGTGTACTTATCTTCAACAATTGAAAAAGAGAGGTCCAAAATCTATTAGGGCAAAAAGCTTGCGAAAAATAGCACAAGTTCAGGCGGTGAGTATGAAAAATAATATCATGGCCACGCCAGTTGCACTTATGAAGGTTCCACAGAAGCTAATCGAACAATGTTTGAGGCTATATCACGATCACCTATACGTAGTCTGGCCTATGCTATGTTATGATGATCTTTACAAACTTCTAGAGGAAAAATATGACGACGGATATACTTATTCCTTTCTAATATCTCTTTCGGCAGCCACTCTTAGTGATTTGCAAACTGAAATAGTATCAGAAGAAGGAGTTTCTTTCACTGGGAGGCAGTTATGCTCACTCTGTATGTTATCACGGCAGTTTTTTGACGATCTCAGTAACAGTGACATATTCCGAATTATGACATACTACTGTTTACATCGCTGTTACGCACAGTTTGCTGATACAAAAACTTCATACAGACTTTCTTGTGAAGCTGTAGGCCTCATCAAGATAGCCGGATTCCACCGCGAAGAAACCTATAAGTCTCTTTCATTTAGTGAGCAACAACTCAGAAGGAAGGTTTATTATCTGCTTCTTATGACAGAGAGGTACTATGCAGTATACATTAAGTGTGTTATAAGTCTGGATGCAACAATAGCGCCACCGCTACTTGAGATTGCAACTGACCCTCGACTTTATCTGGGTAGTTTCCTTGAGGTGGTTAGGGTCTTCACTGTACCAGGAAAATGTTTTTATGATGCTTTGGCCACCAACTGTGCTAATGATTCTTGTACCGAAGTCTCTTTAAAAAGGATATGGAATGAACTTCATACGGCATCAATCGATATACGGCCGTGGTCTTACGGATACGTAGACTTTTTATTTTCCCGGCATTGGGTTAGAACACTAGCATGGAAGCTGGTACTACATAAGAAAGGCATGCGGATGAATTTTCTTTCGAATACTAATAATACGCGCATACCTGTCCAAATTGCTAGGGACATGTTGGGTAATACGTTTTTAACTCCTAGAAACATCTATGATGTCCACGGTCCTGGAATACCAATGAAGGCCCTAGAAGTCGCTAATGCATTGGTGGACGTTGTAAATAAGTACGACCGCAATATGAAGCTGGAGGCTTGGAACGTTCTGAACGATGTGTTCAAGTTTGTTTTCTCTCTAAAAAACTGTAATAATAAAATGATCCAAAGGTTCTCAAGTAAATGTCAAGGTGCCCTAGTTGCTCTACCCATTTCTAAACCTTTACAATTGAATGACAATTCCAATGATTATGACGATATAATCCCTTGATTAGTTTTCGATTTCTGTTTACTCAAATCTCCTGGGAGTGTGGTAATATTTTATCAAACGAAATTTCAATGGGGGGGGGGAACAATCACTGCTGCTTGAGGTACCTTTTTTATAAAAGGAATACTTGTTTACCCATTTGAAGGCCTAGCTTACAAATCCAAGATAATCTCTTACCATTGTACCTGCACGTTTCGAGGTGTATTTAATGATACTTAGTACGTCAATCTTAGCATCTCTCTTAGCTTTTTGTATCCAGATCCTTAATACATATCGGCACTTTCTTCAGTAGATAATGAGAAGCAAGACTAGGTGAGATGGCTGTGCACTAATGAGAGATATATTTAGCTTAAAAAGAATAAGCGACTTCACTCCTTTCATCACCGGTGCAATCAACTTTTACTGTGGCTATGTCTTCATTGGATGTCTATGGGTTGCCTACTTTTACGTCTTTTTCTTTGCCCTAGAAACGAAAGGTCTGACACAAGAAGAGGTCGACACTATGTGGCTGGAAGGCATTCCACCAAGGAAGTCTGCTTCATGGGTGCCACGGGACAACAGAACCGCAGATTACGATGAGGACGCTGTGGCTCATGACGATAGGCCAGCTTACAAAAGGTTCTTCTCCGACTGATTCTCCGACTCGTCGATAATTCAAATGTTATCTCATACCTCCGTAATATTTATGATGTTTATTTTCTTCGCCTTAGTAATTTGTGAACTTTTTCTTGTATTTCGCAGCAGCTGAACTCTGGTGCTGAAGTGGACGCTATACAACCCTCGGGACTAACAGGTGCAGGAGCTAACGAAGCCGCAGGGACTTCACTAACAGACCACGCACAAAGACCCGCTGGACTCTGACTTGAAGCTGACACAATACAAACCTTAACTCTAACTTCGACCCGACGCACCTAAGACGGAAATAAGAATGCTAAACTGCGACAAGCCCACTTTGACAAAAGACTAAGAATTTCATCATGACAAAAATATCGAGGAAACTGTACATTGTCATACAGTTCACGCAATCAGGTAATTACACTCCCCCGCCTCACACGACACAGCATTATTTTACACTTCTTCTTGGGCCAGATGGTCTGAAGTGCGCTGCCAAGTGTCGGACAAATTCAAGATTTGAAACTCAGGATTCGAAATTCATACGTAGTTCATAATTTTAAGTTCTCACGCTATACAGTTCGACAACACTAACGTTACGGTATCGTCGCAAACATAAAAATAGAGTGTATTTACCGAAATTCTGCAGTTTATTCACCACTGAAATTTAAAGCGGTAAATAGTGTCTTGCCCTCGCACTCTTTAGTGGAGCTAGATAGTCTGTGCAATAATATCCCATGACTTATCTTCTGTGGCTCAGATATAATAGAAGGACATAATCTTAAACAATAATCAAATCACAAAACGTAAAAAATGGAAAACTTTAATTTCACATACTTGCAGGCAAAAAGGGAAAAAAACACGATAACCTATACATTACATTTGAAGCTAAATTAACTCGTGACAAATATTTCTAAGAAAATCTTACTACATTCACCTACGCCAACAATAACTAGAAATCTCGCAAGAATAATTGCTCACCAGTTGTGTACTTAAACTTTAAACTCAGATGCCATTTTTAATAATTAAGCCGTACTATCGACGTTCAGGTCCCTGAGGGTAGGCAATTATTTTTACGAGTTGAAAAAAAGTGTTGCATATCGCTGTATCAGAACCGATGTATACATCTTCCAATCCGCTGTAAATATTAACAATATTAGGTAACCTATACATGGGTTCCCGTTTGCGGCGCGTTGTGCATACTCCATCCTTAATGGGCGTTTGAGTTATTGTTACTTTTGCGCGTGTAATTGTGCATAATAGTTTTTTGTACGCCATTCTCTTGTGGTTTTACAGAAAAGCTAAACCGCCTTTGAGAGACTCATTCAACCTGCTGTATATTTTTTTTTCTTCTCTTTATAACCACTGAGGTTGAAATACATGCTAGGATTGGATTGTTGAGCATTAGAGTAGCATAAACATGCACGTCAAGAACTAAAACAAGGACTAATAATATCAATATAAAAGAGTAGAGATTTTCAATCAAAATGAATAAATAATACTTTCCATTGATACCTTTATTTGATGTCAAAACGTCACTAAGAAAAACAACCATATCATGAGTCTTTCAAGCATTATTACTTTCCTCAGCGTTCTAGTTTCTATCGCAGCTGCCGTCAGATTTGATTTGACTAATGTCACCTGTGCAGGCCTACACGGCCCTCGCTGTGGTACCTATGTTATTGAAGTTGTTGGTGAAAATGGAACATTTTTGGGCCAATCCTCATTTGTTGGCGCTGATACTTTGACTGATACTGCTGGCGCTGCTTGGGCAAGATACTTGGGCCAGGAAACAAAGTTCCTTCCAAAATTGACAACTTTTGGTACTAACGAGACAAAGAACTTTTCTCCTTTAATTTTCACCACTAACATCTACACCTGTAATCCTCAATCCATCGGTGATGCTATGGTCCCTTATGCCAATACTGTTAGCAACGAAATTGAATTCAATTCTTGGGCCGATACTGCTTATAACGCTTCTGGAGTAACCGGTTTGATCAACCAATTGTTGAACTCTACCGATTATGGTGTTCAAGTTGCGTCATGTTATCCCGGTTTTGCTTCTGTTCTCCTAAACACGCCAACCGTTAACATTCTCGGTAAGGATGATGTGTTGCCAAACTACTGTTCTCCGATCCAACTAAAGGCTGTTTGTCCACCAGAAGCTGGCTTTGTTTAATTTTTTTTATAAAACGACTCTTCCTATTTTATAGATAGCAATTATTTAAATAGTATTTACTATAACCAGAAGATTTTAAAATCATTATGACGCTTCCTGAACGATGAAGCCATTTGCTTGAGAAACAGCACCGAAGTCACAACTCATACTAGATCAAATAACGGATAAATAAGCCAGCCGCTTTTTAGTTGACCCACGGAAATCGAGAAATATATTCACTCCAAAGGCCTTCAATTTGTGAAAAACAGCATTACTCAGTATCAGTAAACTTGATTCCCTCTCTGAATTTACCCTACTTGAATAATGTGCAATGTTTGAACAACAAGCATTCACTCAATTTAACACGTTTTGATATACCGGTGTCTGGAATTATCATCTCTTCCAAATGTACTGGTGATTGGTAATGTTTGCGTAATCCTTCCGCGTCTTGGAAATTAGCAGCTAGTCTCTGGCTATGCCCACAATTATATTCCCACGACGCTTTTTTACAAGCGTCGAGACCTCCGTTTAGCCATAGCAATGACCCATCTTTGTGGGACAGCCGCACGGAACATATTTGGTAAAATTCGCCAGTGATTCCTTTGAGATGAGATTTTTCAATTTACTAATATTTGACACATCCACAGAATAGAACGTAAAACGGTTGTTTGATAATAACGCAGCGAGCCAACATCATTCTTTACTACCATAGAAGTGTTCCAGAATTGGCTGAAGAAGTAAGCACTGATGAGGTGTCTATCATTGATCTTGATTGGTTCATGTACAGGTTATTATCGCCTTATAACTATATGCCCGATTGCATCATATATCAAATTTCAGTATCGAACTAAATCTATGAGGCGATAAATGCGATATTGTTACACAAATACCACCGTAATGTAATCTATTATATCTGAAGAAAATACATATAATTGAGACTAGAGACGATGTTGTTATGGACAGATTTATCTCTTCACGTGTCGGTAAATAATACGACCAAACACCACCAAGAAATTTCGAAAATGAATTTCTTAAGAAATATGTCTGCATCTAAACCAACTTTGTTATTTCTTTGATATTTCTACCATCTGCAAGCAGACAATTATTTACTACATTATCAGTCACATTCACTAACAACAAATTGAATAAAACCAATAGAAACTAATGAAAAGTACAAACATCAAGTAAAACGGAAACAGTTAATTGAGAACCGTTCATGTCACAATTTCTCAGGGTCATTTAAGTGGATTGACATGGTATATCCCATACATTTTGTTGAAAAAAGAATGTATCATTCCATTTCAAAAAAAGAAAATCAGCTTCCCATTTTTGATTAGGTTGATTCTTACTGCACCATGATGCTGAACTTTCTTTGTGTGCCTGATTCATAATCCATTCCTTCATTTCTTTGGATATAGCAGTGGTGATTTTTTTCATAGACGTTTGTTGAGTTTCCCGTGGTGGAACTGCTACGATATAAACACTGCTAGTATTACTCCTATCTTTTGCTTGCAATCGAGATATCCAGCAATCCACGGTTAATTCCTTTAATGAATTGTCAGAGCTTTCAAAAATAGCATCTGATGCAGTAGCCGTATTGCGTTTACTCCATTTCTCTGAGAAGGGTAGTCGGGATAACAACAGATTGGTGCCAGCAAGTAAAGTGTCAGGTATACAGTTGATAATCGAAACACATTCCTTTATATTTAGTTTGCGATGAAATGCGCCATTCTTGTGAACATTTTTGTGTGCCCTGCTTTTCTAAGGATCAATGGCATTGAGTATAATGTTGGTGAAGTCAGCCTCTTTAAAGGCCATGCTATTGATACGGGATGATGAAACGAGCTTCACAAGGTCATCCATGTCGCTCCACTTCACATCGGTATCCCAAAAATAACTATCGTAGACATATAACAGAGGGAGGTAGATCGTTAAAAGCAGTGTTCTGCAGTCCAATTGTCAGAGTATGCTCTAGGTCATTGGACCAAGGCGGGCGATTTGCAAAAGAATAAGAAATTCAAGCACAGATTATTGAAAGAATAAGCTTCATCAGTACTAAGAACGTGATTATATACCTTTTTGTTGGATTATTTATCAATTCAGTAGAGTATTAACAATCCACATCTAAGGAGAAGCATGCAACTTACATATATATACTTTATGTCATTGTTTAAAAATTATGGACATGCTTCCTTTTGAACGAGATATCTGTAATAAGATACATACTCGATGACAAATACACCTATCTACACATGCAATCAGCTGTTATTGATAAAGCTGGAAAAATGACCAATACTATTTATGTTACTTAACAGAGACTAAAAAGAGACACTTTAGAGTTGGTCAATATCATATATGCTACGCATGCTTCACAATAGTTTCCAAAATCATGAATTTTCGATGAAAAAATAGCTCTTTACTTTACCAATAGTTTCAGTGCAAGTGTGAAAATTCAAAAAAGATACGGAAAAATCCAATCACTACGGCAACTGGAAACGTCAAATCTCAAATGCAAACTATTTAGAAACATTTACGCTGGTATTAATATCTTCTTCTGACCCGCCGTTGAAAGTCTTTGAATATATTCTGATAGTTGGGTAAATTTCGTGATGAAGATATAATTATAAATTGTTAAATTCTCGTAGATGAAATATTCAACTAAAATGTTTCAGAAAGTATGCGAGGTTCGTATGATTTTGAACTTATAATGAATTGTAAGTGAGACATTTTAAAACTCAGCTGTTAACAGAGATATGCCGGTTACTCTAAGTCGAAGAATACTCTTGTAACACACGGGCTGCTATATAATGCAATTTGTCCGAAGGTAATAATGAAATTTCGAGTAAAAAAAGTGTCGCAGTAGTCACTGTTACATGATGTAATTTTTCTGTGTGGTTAGAAGTGTATTCACGCTGCGATCATGTTCCTCTGCCAGAACTATCTTCGACGATTCTGTAATGGCATGCACGATATCATGGCCATAATCTGCTATTAATTCGAGCTCTAGTAACCATTATTTGAGTTTCGCAATGAAGCTTCTGTGTTTACGTTGCTAAGGCTGTACAGTATTGCGTAACGCCTTACTTTTCCTATTAAGAATTATCAACGCTCAAAAAAAGGTAATCGTTACAAATAGCAAAGAATTTGAAAAGCACGTGATTTGTTACTCCAACTCAGGATAGTTTCATCTTGCGTTAGCCTTGGGGGTACCAAACAACGTGTGCTTTGTAGCTTACCGATAGTGAAACCAAAAAAGTCCCTGCTTTTCGAAGTTTTCTTTTTTATTCATGCTTTTCGTTCCACTGAAAATCTTGGCGCTCATTACGTAAGGAAGGAACCTTATTTTCGTTTACCCTTTTCAACTTTTCTCTATGAAACTCAACATAAGAAATTATTCTGCGAATAAAAACTATATAAGAAGGGAAGAAGCTCCTTTACTTAAATCCGCAACAGAGCTATTCGTTTTTCTTTTAGTTAGCGAAGCAATAGAAATAAAAAACCAGTAATCAAAAGCAAAGAAACAATATGGTTTTGGCTAAGCAATGGGTTCTAAAAAACTTACCAGCTCCTGGTAAGCCATTTAATTTTAATTTTACTGATCCTGAATGTACTTTCGAACTAACTGAGAAAGACCTCTCTCCAGAACAATTAAAGAGCGGTGAAATATTATTAGAAACACATTACTTGTCTAATGATCCTGCTCAAAAATTTTGGATTTCCTCGATGGATAAAAATTATGCAAAAGGTGTCCAACCTGGTGAAATTATCCCTGCAAGAGGGATTGCCAAGGTCTTGGCTTCTAAAAACGAAAAGTTCGCACCTGGTGATTATGTCTCCGCAAAGACTGGTTGGACTACTCATGTTATAGTTCCCCAATCAGATATTAGAGAAGCGAGAAAAGTTGATAAAGATAGAGTGGGAAAATTGTGGTGGTATTTATCTGTCTTGGGTGGCACTTCTTTAACAGCTTACTTTATATTCTTCGCCTACGCTCAACTGCAAGAAAGAGAAGAAGATTATGGCAAAGTGTATTTAATTTCTGGTGCTGCTGGTGCTGTCGGTACAATTTGCATTCAGTTGGCCTTGAACGTTTTTAAAGCATCAAAAGTTATCGCTATTGCTGGTGGTCCAGAAAAAGTTCAATTTGTTGAAGCTTTCGGTGACAATGTAGTTGGTGTTGATTATAAAGATCCTGACTTCAAAAAGAAACTTATTGCAGCCGCTGGCGGTGCAAATACCGTCGATTATTTTATTGATAATGTCGGTGGTGATGTATTAGAGGCCGGTGTTATACTATTAAAGCAAAGGGCTATGTTGATTGCCTGTGGTGCTATCAGTGCCTATAACGATCCATCAAAATTTGTGTTTAAAAGTTACGGCTTTGTTCTAACCAAGAGATTGGTTATCAAAGGTGTTTTAGTAACAGATCATGTGCATGAGTTTCCAGAAGCATTGAAAAAACTAAGTGTTTTAGTGAAAAACGGCCAGATCGGCTTGGAGAATTCTGCCACTCTTGAAGACGGTACCGCTGATAACTTTAAGAATGTTCCCTTGATATGGAAGGGTTTATTTAGCGGTGCTAATAAGGGTAAACTTATTACCGAAGTTATTAAAAACGAGTGATTTCTCCATCTGATATTTATCAATATTATGTGGAGAAATTTATGAGAGAACTCTTTTTGTTTTTTGTTATGTTTGTGTTATATAACACAAATAATGTCCTGAAAACCAAAACCTTTTGTTGAGTTCTTTTTCTTCCTTGTTTAAATATTGAATAATATTTGGCTTCTATATTTTTTTTTAGCTCTATACAGTAAATACTTGAGAAAATATACATAAAACTAACTTTTATTTTTATTGTATATTTAGTTTATGAGCATCTGCCTCCTGAATGTCTTCTTTAACATAATCGGCAACACCAATAAATTTATTCCAAAATTTATAAGCGTTTCCCAGTGTTAGTTTCCAGATATTTCCGGGCAAATCCAAATAACTTCTATAAATAAATTTGAATGCTTCTAGAACGTTACTAGTTTCAGCTTTCCAAGCCTTCTTCCATTTATTTTCTACACCAGGGGCTGCTTTTAGTGCACTTCTTTGTTTGGGCATCCTCAAATCGTCAAATGCATGTGATTGTGAATTATCAACTTTTTCTTTTTCTTCTTTAGTTGTGTTGATGTTGTCGATCGTATAACGAATGGATTTGCCAGCTTTTTTCAAGATGCTGAAAAAGTTATTCTGGAAGAAAGAAGTTAGTCTGTTTTCGGAACCATTTAATCTTTTCCCGTACATTTTTTCGAATAAATTAACAGATTCAATGGATTCTGACAGTCTGCCGAAAGTCTGTAATAGGGCAATCAATTCGTATTTGGTTAATTTCCCAACAATGTCTTGTTTGGTGAATTCATCAACATCATTGATTTCGAACAAAATCTTAAGAGCAGTGGCGTAACCAGTGGTTTGAATTTTACCCCACAGTCTGCATCTATCGCACTGCACACAATCCATGATTTTTGTGACATTTTTGAAACGGGATCTGAATTCGTCCTTTAAAGTTAAACTTAGATCGTTGGCAAAAACTAAATCCTCGTTGAAGATATTAGTGTCCAATTGAGAAATGACGTTATCCATTTTGTTCTTGATCTCTTTATTAACCAAGTCACAAAATGAAAATTCTGGTAAGTAAGGTTGGATTTTCCAAAGAGCTTTAGCGACAACAGCGTAGTTGAAGTACATGTTTGTGACTCTGTCGGGAAAGTTTCCGATCCTTGCCATGAATAAATCTAAATTAGGCTCCCATTTACCGGTCTTTGTGTTTAGGTATTCTTTTGATAAATGGGTACCAATAGAGGCATGGAACCCTGATACAAGTCTGTAGAATGCGTCTTTAACCAATGATTCACCGGTTTCACCGAGCGTGAAACAATTATCTTGGTAGATAGTGGACCAAATTTGACCGGCTTGCTTACCACCATAACCTGTGAATCTTTCTGGGTTTGCTGTTAAATCAATCAGAACGGCGTTTTTCCCGTTAAAGTCATTTATGTCACAATAGTTGATAGTATCCTCAATCTCTGCAAATTTTTTACCAGTTTGGCATAATTGATCTAGAAATTTACATTCATCATCATCGCTATCGGCTTCTTTCATCGTATCGTTATTAAAACTACCCAATATCTCTGGCTGCCAGTACTCAGGCAGTTTATCCCAGTCCTCTACCACATCAACGGAGCAAGCACGATTTAAGCACAATCCGTCATTGGCGTCCCAAAACGAACATTGTTTGTACAGGTCTAGTCGGAAATATTTGAAGAAATCGGATTTTAATAGACCCGATAGATCATCTCTGATATTTTGATTTATGGCGTTTAGTTCATTGAAAGTCACATTACAGCTGGGGCTGACATTATCATTTCTATCTAGCTTACAAAAGTGAGTGTCATTGAATGCATTTAATGTTTGGTCGTTGCTTGTGTAGCTATTGTTGGCGGTTGCGGATGTGAAAGCCGTTAGGCACAGTGTGGCAATAGCGCTCCCTAATCTCATATTAAACCTTCACGATATTATAGTATGTGTGAGATAGCTTCTCAGTTTTGAAAATAATGGAAGATATGTAGGTTGCAAAACGTATCGAACTCTTTATACATGAGCTCAAGTGCGGTTTAACAACTTTTTTGACACGTACGCCGTATCGTTTCTTTTTGTTCTCTGCTTTTCTTTTCTTTTGTTCTTACTAAGTCCCAAAGCCGGAAAAAGTGAAAAATTTCCAGGGTCTTCCAAAGGAAAGCGAAAGAACAAAAGGAAAGATGAACCAGTAAATGATTCGCCTTTTGAGGCACCTGGTGGGGATGGTGATCAATGCACTTGAGGCTTTCCCCTGTCGTGGTGTCTTGCGCCGGTACAAGTGAGCCCGGCACTTGCTTTACGAGCCACCTGGGCTACAGAATTATGCTGCAATGAAGTATTTGCCTTCTTTTTTGTATCCTCAAACAAATGCATTATCTGTCTTGTTTATCCTTTCATTCTTGTATTGAGGGAAAGTGAGTTTGTATTAACTAGGGACAAAGCGTCTTGTGAATTTGTCAATAAAAACCATCTTAAACCAGTAAAAATAGATTGCATCTCACAAAGAGAAGTTTAAACTAACACTATACAAAAGAGCAAAATGGGGGTATGTAGATGCAAGCAAGCAAACGGATAAATAAATTGTTCTTTAGTACTGACATAAGGCAAGTTTAACAGGCTGATGGTGGATCTTTATCGAAAAATTATAATTTGAGGCTGACAATTAGAGAAAAGGCCTCTACCGAAGATAGTTACGACTTCCAAAAACTGAACTCGGATTCACAGTGGAACTTTTGCAGGTTATCCAACAAACCACTTGAACTGCCAATAGTGAGCGATTATAAGGGCCATTTATTTAATAAGGATGAAATCATTCGATGGTTACTTGATCCGGAGAAACAAGACTACAATGTACAACAAGTGGAGGAGTTTCAACATGTTCAACGATTGAACGATGTGGTAGATTTGCATAATTTGAGACAAATCGACGAGACTGGTGTCATACATTGTAAGTTTGGGGATGATGCTTTTAGAGCAAACGGTTCAATGAGATTTGCATACTTGGCACCTTGTGGTGACGTATTCCCCAAAAATAACATCTGCAAAACAACAGGATCGTGTCCACGGTGTAAGAACAAGATTACCGATGGAGACATCGTCACAATAAACCCGGTTTCTCAGCAGGACATCGATAAACTAGAAGATCGCTATAGAGCGGTGACTCAAAAAGGTCTGTACCATAATGGGAAGAAAAGGAAAACTAAGAAAACCCTAAAGAGGAAGCCTGAAGCTACAGATGAGGGTGATTTCAAAAGAACGAAACCTTGAATTGCTACGGTAGTCTTCTTCAGCAAAAGAAAAAAAAAATGACGTGCGTTTGTTTGTGCTCTTTACGTCAACGTTGCAGCAATGTTATTTATTTGATTATTTTTTTAGTTTAATTATTATATACAGGTTCATAAATATCAGCATGATAACGAGGGGGAGGTGAGGCCAGCACATATGCCGATGAGCTGCCCTTAAAATGTAATCCAGCACTTTCTTTTTTCTTCCTGTCAGCATTGCGTGCCCATGATTTATTCGACGGGAGGAGCAGTAGGGCTTTGTAACTGCTGGTTGTCCTCCTCTAGTGCCTTTTGCTGGGTCACTTGTTGTTCATACTTCTTACCATTCATGTATAAAGTGTAAGCTAAGCCACCGGACATGTATAACGTACCACCAACTAGCGTCAGCACCGTTAGACGATGCAGCGTATCTGTAACTCTGGTATACCAAGCGTATTTAGACATGATTCTTCGCGTTTCCTCCTCTCTCTTGTTCTTGTCCTGTAGTTGCTTAAATCCACCTTGCAGAAAGTGCTCCTTTGAATGGCTTTATTCATCCTTCTAGTTTTCTGCTAGGCCGGGTAACCCAGTATATTAAGGGAGAGTTGGAAGAACTTACGGCCCTACCTGAAACTTATTTGTTGAGCAGAACAGAACAAAGCAAAGGACGACTGAATATGTAGTTTTTTTAAAGGTATATATTTCACATTATGTAACATTAAAGACAAAATATTTGAGCAATGTCATGGAGGAAATGACAATAGTTATTTAGTTTTGCAATTTTAATTTTTTTTTCATTTTTTTGCCTTTCTAGTTGATGGTAAATTATACGGATGTAAGAAGAAAAAGAAGAGAGGCAGAAAGAGCATATTACATTCCACGTCCAGTTTCTTAATTGATTCTTAGTAAGCTCTTTGACCAGTTTTTGAAATTATGGAAATATCTCTTGTAAGCTGGTTCTTGGACGGTACCAAATAACCATTGGGTGTTTTGCTTGGCCAAGTTGATCAATTCATCCTTAGTGGAGGTTTGCTTGACGGGAACACCAAAAGATTTCAAATATTGCAGTAGATCTTCTTGGGACCAGCTTTGGAATGTGTTTGACCAGGTTTGGGAAATCTGGTCCTTTGCGTCGTTTGTGTTCTTGGAAACCTTGTCGAAATCTTGCATGATTGCGGAGTAAGCTTGAGAATCTTGGAAGTCGTCCTTCTTGTCAGCAAACCAACTTTTGATGTCGTTCAAGGACCAGTTGCTGTTGTCAAAGTACTTCTGGTAGTCCTTTGGTAGGATCTTCAGTTTTTCATTTCTTGATTGCTTGACCAACTCTCTCAATTGATTTTCGGTGGCCAACATTGAGTGCTTGATACCGCGAGCATCTAAGAACATCTTTAATTTATCCTTTGACCATGAGTCGATGTCCACCAAGAAGGTGTCGTTGATCAAGTTGTCGGTCTTACCTCTGAACTTGGAATAGAGGTTCGAAAGACAATTCATTGAGGAGTCCCAAACGGAACCGACGTATTCTGGGGTCTTTGCCAAGAATGGAGAGGATTCCCTCTTCATATAGTCTAGATACCAATAGATGTCGTCCTTCAAGTTGTCGGAGTTTTCCTTGGCCATTCTAACCAAATAGTCGTGCTTCTTGGCCATGTTCTTGTCAAGCTTGACCTTGTGGTTTTCCAGCCAGTTGGAAAGCTGGTCACTTGACCATTTGTCGAAAACGGTGTCCTTGATTTGGCCCGTAGTGTCCAGTATTTGCTGGTGAGCCAGGTCCAGACTTTCAAGCACGCCCAGACGCTGATGCTCGGCCTTTTCGGAGGTTTTGCAGATGTTTTCCTTGACTTTCTGGACCAGTTCGTTCTTGTTTTGAACGGCCTTGTCGTAGTCAATACCGTTGTCACTCAACCAGCTTTGCAAGTCCTGATTGGACCAGCTGTCGAAGTACGAGCTGGAAGGATAGTAACCAGACGACTTCAGCGACTTGGATATCTTCGCAAAGTTTTCCTTGGCGGTCTTCACCAGCGAGTCCTTAGACGCCTTGGCGTCATCCACGTCCACACCGTTCTTCTTCAAAAAGTTGCGGAGACTGTCTGTAGACCAAGTGTCAAAAAGCCAGTCCGATACGGAAGACCCGGAGTTGCCGAACCATCCGGAGTTGCTGCTGGTGATGCTGCTGTCGCTAGACCACACTTGCCACCATGGCTTGGGCTGCGCGTGCTTGTCCCACACCTGGGACGCCTCCTTCTTCAGGTCCTCAATAGACTCTGTGGCGTACTTCTCCAAGCTCTTCTTGTTGTCGTGCAGGTAGTCGACCAGGTCATCCTGTGTCCACTTACTGAACATCGAGTCCGAATTGGCCATCACGAGGCCAATAATCATGCATGATGCGGAAACCGCATTAACTAACCTAAACTGCTTCATTTTTTTTCGTTTTCTTAGTTCGTAGTTATTGTAGTTGTCTCGTTCTGGATCTGCTGTAAACCCCGGTAACCGAAGCCCAATGCCCAGGAATGAGTCTCCACGTAAGGCTTTAAATACCCTGTAGATCCCCCTTCCACCGCCTCCTTGTTTCCTCCCTCTCCCTTATTTTCCTTTAGTTCCACAGATCCCTTATTCTTCCCCTCTGGGCAAAGCCGGCGTAATGCTGTTGCTTACCGACGTAATGGCGGAAAGGCGAAAAAGTGGAAAATTATGAGATTCTGAGAAAAATGAAAACAATAAGTCGTGTCAAAGATGTGCTGGTTTGGGAAAGCGTAAGGCACGAGGCACAGAGCCAAAGGGACAGAGAAAAAGAGGTTGATAATGAACTCGTTAGCTTCTAACACACCGCTGAATGGTACTCCCATGAACGAGGCGTCCGTCGGCAGCTCCGAGCCGGTGAACATGTTTGAGACGATGGTGGCCAATCCGATTAAAGTGTCTCGGTTGCAGTCCAATGGGGTGTTGACGGGCCCTGCGGCCAACACCAAGTCCATCCACTACTCGCTGGCGAACTTCAACGTTTTCCAGTCGCTGCCCAAGGAAACCGCCAGGGGCGTGGACGACTTGATGCGGATGGAGATGGCGCTGCTGAGCGGGATCCCAGAGGAGATTAAGTGGTCTTTGAAGAAATACCTGACATACAGCAACAAGGCCCCATACATGATTAGTCTAAGGACGTTGCCGGACCTGTTGCCGCTTTTCAAGACGTTCATACTGCCCCTGGAACGCATCGTGGGGGGGCTCAACCAGTCGTCCATATGCGATTCCAGCGCGATGGACTCTTTGCAGATGGGCTTGAACGGGCTGCTGATCATAAGAAACCTGGCTCAGGACACTGACTCGGTGCAGGTACTGGTCAAAGACGCGGAGATCAAATCGTTTATCCTCTTCGTGTTGAAGAAGTTCCAGTGCGTCGCCACAGGCGATAGCGAGTGGCAACTGTACGAGGGCAATGCGACTTTTTTCAACGAATTGACCCATTACACTCTGGACTTAATGGAAGCCATCTCTTCCTATATCGCTCCGGCGATGAAAGACGACCATTATTTCCAAACGCTGGTGTCCATCCTGAACTACACAAAGGACAGATATATGGTTATTTCCATATTGAGGTCTCTCTCGAGACTGCTAGTCAGGTCAAAGGCTAATGAGGAGAGTGCGGCCGATAATTTGGACCATAAGACTCTTTCTTTGATCGTGTCCTTCTTGTTGGTAGAATGCGACAGCGAGTTGATCATTGCCTCGTTAGATTTCCTCTATCAATACATTTTGCCCGGTTCCCAAAGAATCACGGAACTATTCAACAGTAAAGAGTGCTCATTGATACTGGAGGCCACGCTGCCCAACCTGCTGTCATACAACATCCCCACGCCAGACTACAACTCTTTGGAAAAGCATAAGATCAAGTTGGAGAAAAGACTAAAACCTCCTGCACCCAAGGAGCCGCCCAATTTGTCTGACGATCTGTTCCAACAACTGTTCAGATTGAACGAACCCTTGAGGTCTACCACTTGGTTGAGATGTTGCTTCGAGCCCGTACAAGAAGCAGAATTTACACAGATATCCCTTTGGAGATCGTACGAATTCAAATTTGGTCAACCTGTGCGTGAATCCGGACGGAAATTACTGCCTGCCGTGGAATTCATCAAAAATGTTTCTAACGCTTTCCATAACGCCGCTGCCATCGTGATCGCTGACCCAGTGACCGGTAAGAAAAGATTCGTCATCAAGGGCATTCAACCAAGATTCAAGGCTTTGAACATTGCAGACGGAGAAAAAGAATCGCAAATCCCCATTTCGGCGTTAAAGTCCAAATTTTTGAATGAGACTAAGGAAATTACACCGGCAAGACAAAATAGTATACCTGACGTAAATTTTCCTCAGGAATTATCAGATGTCGCTAAAGTTGCAAGTACATTCTTATGTCTTCTGTCCAACGACACAGACGATGGTGTCGGCTCCACATTTTGTCAACGCATCAGACCATTAGTTCTACACAAATTGGCAGATATTCCACCTTTAACGTTGGCATTATCTGAATATATGGAAAATACATCGGGATTGTGAAAGAAAAAAAATCGGTTGGGCTGAACTTTGAAAAAAAAGTGAAGATTAGAATTATTGTGTTATAAATATATATATATATCATTTTATATAAAGAAATATATTACTATTATTAAATAAAGAGTTTCTTTAACAAACGGACTAAAAAACCACTCTAGATAACATGAGAGAGCCAAAAAACAAACTATAATAAAGCATATATGAAGCGTCTAGCAAAGATGCAGTCGATGAGAAGATCAGTTTTTAACATCGTAGGATCTTCTGAATTTATCATCGATGTTAGTCAAGTAGTAAACGCCAGATTGCAAATGCTCGATAGAACCTTGAGGCTTGAAATCCTTCTTTAAATGAGCGTTTTCTCTTAGTGCGATAGCAGCCTCATAATCAGTTGGAGTTTCAGAGATTCTCTTGCCCAATTTGTTAGTGACATCCATTTCCTTGATAATATGTTGGACGTCACCAACAATCTTACAGGAATATAGAGAAGCAGCCAAACCGGAACCGTAGGAGAATAGACCGACACGCTTTCCTTGTAAGTCGTCAGAGCCGACGTAGTTTAATAGAGATGCAAAGGCAGCATATACGGATGCGGTGTACATGTTACCTGTGTTTGTTGGAACAATCAAAGATTGGGCGACTCTTTCCTTGTGGTATGGCTTAGCAACATTGACAAAGGTCTTTTCAATGTTTTTGTCGGTTAGTGATTCGTCGTAATCGTGCTTGGCTAATTCGGCGTCAACTTCTGGGAATAATTCAGGATTGGCTCTGAAATCATTATATAGTAATCTACCGTATGATTTGGTGACTAGTTTACAGGTTGGCACGTGGAAAACGTTATAATCAAAGTATTTCAAAACGTTCAAAGCATCCGAACCAGCGGGATCGCTAACCAACCCTTTAGAAATAGCCTTCTTGGAATAACTCTTGTAAACTTGATCAAGGGCCTTGACGTAACAATTCAATGAGAAATGACCATCCACGTAAGGGTATTCACTGGTGAAATCTGGCTTGTAGAAATCATAGGCATGTTCCATATAAGAAGCTCTCACGGAGTCAAATACAATTGGGGCATCGGGACCGATCCACATAGCAACAGTACCAGCACCACCGGTTGGTCTCGCGGCACCCTTGTCATAGATGGCAATGTCACCGCAAACGACGATGGCGTCTCTACCATCCCAAGCATTAGATTCGATCCAGTTCAAGGAATTGAATAGTGCGTTGGTACCACCGTAACAGGCATTTAGGGTGTCGATACCTTCGACATCGGTGTTGTCACCCAACAACTGCATCAAGACAGACTTGACAGACTTGGACTTGTCGATTAAAGTTTCTGTACCGACTTCTAATCTACCAATCTTGTTGGTGTCGATGTTGTAACTCTTGATCAACTTGGACAAGACAGTTAGGGACATCGAGTAAATGTCTTCTCTGTCATTGACAAAAGACATGTTGGTTTGGCCTAGACCAATTGTGTATTTACCTTGAGAAACGCCGTCAAACTTTTCCAGTTCGGATTGGTTAACGCATTGAGTTGGGATGTAGATTTGAATACCCTTGATCCCGACGTTTTGGGGTCTGGCTTTTTGTTCAGTGGTCTTTTGTTTCTTTAGTTCAGTCATTTGCAAGTTGTTTTGTGTAATTGTTGTTTCTATAGCTGCCTGAGCCACCTCTTCCTTAATACCAGACTTTGGTTGAGGCTCTCATGCTGCACCTTATATAGTAATCCTCGTTGCGAAAATTGGCGAGGCACCCAAACAGCTCCGCCCGATGAGGCCGAATGGAACCTACTTTCAACACTCTCGTATAATCAACAGCCCGGTTCATTTTCGACACGATACAGCAGCCATGGGGATTGTGGATATTGTAACTCTGTAGTATTATGTAATATAGTATGAAAAAATTTTCTATTGTATATACGAAGTTTATTCCGTTAAAAGACGAAGACTTGATCGTCCCCGGAGCTTTTCGTTGAATTGACCTTCCAGCCTAGTTCCTTGGCGTATTGCATGGCCAACTTGTTCATTTCATCGGGCCCACAGATCAAGAGCCTGTTATCATCCGAATATTCCGGCAAGTACTTGCTCATCTGGTCCTTAGTGATGTAACCGACATCTCCGGTCCACGTGTCCGTTGGGTAGTGTACCACGTAGTGGATTTGCAAGTGTGGGTATTTTTCGGCCATCTCGTCTAGCTCTTCCTTCAATAGAATATCGTTTTCGGTCTCGTTGGCGTACAAGAGCGAGACTTTGGTCAAATCTTCGGGAACAGTGACGACTTCATTCAAGACCTGTAGGACTGGGGTGATACCTGAACCACCAGCCACAATTCCCAAATGTCTGGAGGAATTGGGTTCGTAGTTCAACGTGCCTATTGGCCCCATGAAGTCCACGGTATCGCCAGTACTTAGGCCAGCGAAATACCTAGAGACTTTACCATCAACGTAAGTTTTAATCACCAAGTCCAAGTGTCCGTCTTCCAACTTAGAACTGATTGGGTTGTAGTATCTAATCTCATCTTTGCCATCGATGGGGACACGCACGGCGACGTGGTGGCCAGCAGGGATATCCAAGCTCTCCAATCTTGTCTTCAACTTGAAGCGATACAGGGCAGTGTTCTTGGAGATAAGGGTTTGATCTTCCAATTCTAAGGGAGTCCACTTGTTTGGATACAGTGATCTTCTTCTTTTGTAAGCTGTGTATGCCCTAGTGAACATTATTATGAAGAGAACGGGCAAACTCCACAAGATTTTCAATTCACCAGACATATACGTAGTGATGGCGACACCGACTAAGTATAGTGCGGCAGGGATGTAGATACCATGGATCGGCTCGTCTAGAACATTGACATGATCTTCTGTTTCCTTCGACATCTTCTACACCGGCTACTTCAGGTATTTCCTTCGTTACCAGTTTGGGTGGCAACGAGATGAGCTCCAACTGGTTTGTTTTTTATAAACGTTTTTGACTAGGAATAATATGGAAAATTTCAATATTGCGCGGAATAACGAAAAATAAATCGATTGAGCATGCTTTTTTGTAAAAGAGTTGTCAAAAAGGGCTAAAAAGGAACTTCACAAGAGGTATCTTCATTGTATATGTACACACACGCTATGTAAATATGTATCTATGGGTAGGTGGAAAAGAAAAAAACGGGAGGGGTATAAGAAGAACGTGTCATTAAAACTCTTCTGCATAGGAATCGGCGCCCACTTCGATATAATCTCTTTCTAAAGCAGCTAAGTCTTCTCTAGCTTCGGTGAATTCACCTTCCTCCATACCTTCACCGACGTACCAGTGGACGAAAGCACGCTTAGCATACATCAAGTCGAACTTTCTGTCGATTCTCTTCCAAGCCTCGGCGATGGCGGTGGTATTGGATAGCATACAAACGGCTCTGTCCACAGAAGCCAATTCAGAACTTGGTATTACGGTTGGTGGCTCGTAACAGATACCGATCTTGAACCCTGTTGGACACCAGTCCACCATTTGTACGGTTTTCTTGTTTTTCACCTGTTCGACGGCTCTTTGGACATCTCTTGTCACTACGTCACCTCTGTACAGTAGACAGTTAGCCATGTATTTACCCTTTGTTGGGTCGCACTTCACCATTTGATTGCCTGGTTCAAAACATGCGTTTGTGATCTCAGAGACAGAGTTGGACTCGTGGGTGGCTCTCTTATTGGACAAGATAGGAGCGTATGAGACCAAGGGGAAATGAATTCTGGGATATGGGACCAAGTTGGTTTGGAACTCGTTCAAATCGACATTCAAAGAACCATCAAACCTTAAGGATGCTGTTACAGATGACACCACTTGAGCAATTAACCCGTTTAGGTTGTCAAAACTTGGTCTGGAAATGCCCAAGTTTCTCTTACAGATATCGTAAATAGCTTCATTATCGACCATAAAGGTACAGTCGGCATGTTCCAAAGTGGTATGTGTGGTTAAAACAGTGTTATAAGGTTCCACGACGGACGTGGACAACTGAGGTGCTGGGTAGACAGCGAATTCCAATTTAGATTTTTTACCGTACTCATACGATAAATTTTCGAGTAGGAGGGAACCCAAACCTGAGCCAGTACCACCACCGAGAGAATGTGTGAACAAGAACCCTTGCAACCCATCACATTGGTCGGCCATCTTTCTGATTCTTTCTTCAACTTCGTCCACTATTTCTCTGCCGACGGTATAATGGCCTCTTGCATAGTTGTTAGCGGCATCTTCCTTTCCATTGATCAATTGTTCTGGATGAAAAAGATCTTTGAAACGACCTGTACGTACTTCGTCAATGACATTTGGTTCCAAGTCCACATAGATGGCTCTTGGTACGAACTTACCGTACCCTGTTTCATGGAAAAAAGTCGAAAATCCCTCTTCTCCTCCCTTAGGTTTGGATAGACCGTCTTCCAAATGGCCGTCTGACTTGATACCATGCTCGAGGGAGTACAATTCCCAGCATGCGTTACCGATTTGACAACCAGCTTGACCAACTGCACAAATATATATAAAGCATTTCATCACTCCCCGTATAAAGAAGGCACAAAATTCTCCCTAGTAACGGAGTCGATTGTGAGCTCCTTCCACCACAGAATGTGAAGAAAAGTTAAGCAAAACAAATAGTTAGTAAGAAATCACAAAAAAAACCAATTGAGGGGCCCGAATTGACCAGATCACATCCAGATCAGATCAGATCGAACTAGCTGCCCATCCCTCATGGAAGCCATTGCCCTCGGTTCCTGGACCAGGAAAAAACACAGTCGAACATACCGTTGATACTGATGACTTCTCTCATTGTCCCCTGTGCCGTGTTTAGCCTATTCAGTGTGCTGTGATGCGATATTTCATCTATGTTTACGATTTCTTCTAGATATGCAATTTCTAAAACATTTCGCAATTTTTGAGGCCTCGAGATGTTTCATGCCGGGTAACCTTAAGGCGCGAAAAAAATAGTGCTAATGCAAGTGAAAACCAGTAACAATACCTGTGATAAATGGTTCAACAAAAGAGATTTTTTTTGAAATAAAAGTTTATCGAATAATAAATATGTAGCCTGACAGTATTTATGAATTATGTAGATGGGGATTCTGTACGTTTATAAATGTTTTTGAATTAGTTCTAGTATACAAGTTTCTCATTGTAGCTTATGAAATTGATTCAGTATGCTCAATGTTGAATTTGAGATGGGGAAGAAGATTCGACATCGTTCATTTTGTTTCTAAAGTTGAGCGTACCAGGGTCAACTTCATCGTGGTATTGTTCGTTAATTTCTTCCAGGGTCTTTCTCTTGGTTTCTGGAATCAACAGAGTGGTGAAAATACCTAGCAACATAAACAAGGCAAAGATCTCCATAACATGAGGTAACCAACAGTTAGTGGCCTTACCATCCTTGGCACAGTTGTGGTTGATCAAAGTACCCAAGGCAGTTTGAGCGATAATGGCACCAATTTTACCGGATGCAGCAGAAATACCATGAGCAGTAGATCTGTAACGAGTTGGGAAACACTCACCAGGAACGATAAATGTGGTAGTGTTTGGACCGAAATTTTGGAAGAATTGACAGATGACGTAAAGAGCCAAAAGACCATGGTCACCAATCTTATGGTATGCAAAACCAATGACACAGAACAAAATAGTCAAAATGATGAAACCGGCCAATTGAATTGGTTTTCTACCAATAATATCGACAGTGAAAACACTCATCCAGTAACCCGGTAAAGAACCAGCACAAATTAAAATCAAGTTACCGACAGCAGAATCGTATAACTTCTTGTAAACGTTCTTAGAACCAGCGTAACCGATAGTTTGCAAGATAATGGCACTGTTCAAACTTAAACCGTAGAAGGCAACATCCAACATGAACCATGAACCGGCAGTACCCAATAAGATCTTACCATATTTCCATTGACCGAAATGCGTGCAGAAATCTTTGAATGAGGCCTTTGGAGGATGCATGTCAAGGGATTCGACAGCAGTTGGAGCTCTTTCCAAACCGTGAATAGCCATGTCATCATCGCTGGTGCCGTAGAGTTTCTTTTCACCTTCTTGTTCCTTCTTTTCAACACGCAACAATTCAGCATTAACGTCCAATTGATATCTTGGGGATTCTGGAATGGTCAATCTGAAGTACAAACATAGCAAACCTGGCACAGTACCTAAACCAATAAGGACTCTCCACATTTGGTCACAAGCTTTTTGACATCTGGCGTCACATTCAGCACCGGAGTTAGCATAGTTTAAGTCATCCTTGTAAGCGGCAACCAAAATAAGGGCGATGATACCACCTGAAATTTGACCCCAGGCTTGGTTGGCGAAGACAGCACCCATGATGGCACCTCTCCATTTGGTAGTAGCAAATTCAGAAGTAATAATAGAAGATAGAGGGTAGTCACCACCGATACCGATACCCATGACAATACGGTAGAAGGTCAAAACGGCAACAAAGTTGATAGCAGGAGAGTGAGCGACAGTGGTTTGCAAAATGGTACAGACAATCATGATAATAAGTTCCAAACCATAAATCTTTTTACGACCAACAATATCGGCCAAAGTACCGAAACCGACTTGACCAATAACAGTACCAACAGAAGTGGAAACCTTCAACAAGGTTTGACTGGAAGCTGGCATGTCACCGTGCCAGTAGACATAGGACATCATGGAGATACCCAAGTTAATGGCGAAGATATCGTACGAATCAGTCAAGAAACCAACACCGGCAATGGAGATGGTCTTGACTTGTTGCCAACCGAAGCCTTCATTATCAATGGACTCCAGAGCCAATCTTCTTCTTTCTAAAGGATCTTCGATATGCGCGAAATCATTCAAATGATTGTGGAAGGCCAGGTTACCACCTTCAGTCAAGTTTTCTCTGTGAAGACTTCTTTCAGCAATACTGATATTATCTTTAGCAACGGAACTCATCTTTGATGTATTCTTGTTGTTTGTTTGTTGTAGCTTACTGATCTTTGAGTTGAGAGAAGTTAAAAATACAAGAAAAGATCCGATCTAACTTAAACAAGAAGGGATGGACCAGTCTATATATATATGCGATGACTATGGGTGCGAATGGGCATTAACGGCATGCAAATATTGTTGCATTGTGCTGCCAAAAAGGAATAATAATTGGCTAATACATGAGAATGCATTAATTAATGAGAAATACGCACGTTTTTCAGTCTAACTAATGAGCAGGCAAAATGCGAAGAGGGATACGAGACGCCGTACCCACACTTATCGTGCTTAGATAGCACTGGCTGCTTTTGTTGCGATGAGCTGTGGTCACTATAATTAATAACAGTTACTCATTTACGACCCACGTGGAAGAATTAATATTCCCACGTGGACGCTAAAATTGACACCCGGCAACGCGGTGGTGAGAGGAACGGGTGTTAGGGGCCGGGTAACGTCCTGTTGAATAGCCGCTGGCCGCTGGCAGGACCCTCGTGGGCTATACTGACGCTACTGCACGCGGACGTGCATCTTAGTGTTAGATGACAGCTCTTGGCATCCGATCTCGGTGCAGATCTCGGGCATTGGGCGCCGGTTGTGTCTATTATCCTACTTTATGGCTTGATATTACCCACGATGAATATTAATTGACTTCGTTTCTTTTATTTTTGATCCCGTTTCTTTTTTTATGAATTATCTTTTCTTTTTTTTTCTTTACCCGGTTATCTCCAATTCTCCGCCGATCCTATTGTCCGGGTAAACGGGTATACGAGGTCACGTGAGCGGTGTTATTCTGACTGTCTCTTTTCTTTCAAAGGCTATTATCGTTATTTCTTTATCTGTTTTGTCTAGTAGATGAAAAAAGGTGAAAAATTCAATGGGATAACTTTTTTTTTAAGGACCCTAAATTTATGTGTGGTGGTGATTCGATTGTTCTCATACAATAGCATACCTTTAGACACACGAACACCCCCCTCCCCCGTCAATGTCATCGAATAATAGGAAAAAGCTACTTCTGATGGGCCGGTCCGGCTCCGGTAAGTCTTCAATGAGGTCGATCATCTTCAGTAATTACTCTGCATTTGACACGAGAAGATTGGGTGCTACCATCGATGTGGAGCACTCGCACTTGAGGTTTCTCGGCAACATGACGCTGAACCTGTGGGATTGTGGTGGGCAGGATGTGTTCATGGAAAACTATTTCACTAAGCAAAAGGACCACATTTTCCAGATGGTGCAGGTGCTGATCCATGTATTTGACGTGGAGTCCACTGAGGTACTCAAAGACATCGAGATATTTGCCAAGGCGTTGAAGCAGTTGAGGAAGTACTCGCCGGACGCCAAGATCTTTGTGCTTCTGCACAAAATGGACTTGGTACAGCTGGATAAAAGAGAGGAACTGTTCCAAATCATGATGAAGAACCTGAGCGAGACATCGTCGGAGTTCGGCTTCCCGAATTTGATAGGCTTCCCTACGTCGATTTGGGACGAGAGTCTGTACAAGGCATGGTCGCAGATTGTGTGTTCGCTGATACCTAACATGTCCAACCACCAAACGAATTTGAAGAAGTTCAAAGAGATCATGAACGCCATGGAAATCATTCTTTTTGAAAGGACGACTTTCCTTGTGATTTGTTCCAGTAATGGCGAGAACAGCAACCATGACGATGGCTCGAACAACGGCACTGTCCTGCTGGACCCCAAGAGATTCGAAAAGATCTCCAACATAATGAAAAACTTCAAGCAAAGTTGTACGAAGCTAAAGAGCGGGTTCAAGACGCTGATACTAAACAACAACATCTACGTCAGCGAGCTGTCTCCCAATATGGTCTGTTTCATAGTGTTGAAAGATATGAATATCCCGCAAGAACTAGTGTTAGAGAACATCAAAAAGGCCAAAGAGTTTTTTCAATGACTGAACGTATGGGGAAAAGGGGCACTTTAGAGGATAATTGCATAGAGAATTATAAAGCTTTCATTAATTATGTACAAATGGGGTTTGGCGTAGAGAATAAAAAGAGAGAATAACATAAGAGGTAAAAATAAATAATCACAGATATATATATAGGACAATGGGAGGATAAGCAGTAGATATAGGCCGTTTTGTGACGGCTGCTTTGCTGGTGCCTTGGTCATCCATCGTTTCAAAAAGTGGGAATATATAAATAATAAAACATCATGCGCATAGTTTGTTTTTTTTGAATGTGCTTGTAAGTTTGAGAAAAGGATGCAATTACAGGAAAACTGTACCTGCTACCGGTGAAAGAGCACGCCGGTTTCATCTATAACCCTTTAAAGAAGTCTCTTTTAAAGAATGCTAACTTGATCCAGTCGAAAAAGACCTTGAATCTCGATCTAGCAGACAAGATCATTGACAGGTATAAGATTCTCCATAGGTAGAATGTTATCAACCCCCCGCCGGTATAGAATGTTCTCTTACCAGAACGGATAGTAGCGATGGCCCTTTCGGAACCAAGGTATGCTAGGGCACCCAAATCGTTGTACTTGAAAGGTTTGAAGTTGTTTTCTTCGAATAGCAGATCGACCTTGTCCTTCCTCGAAGATAGAGTTTCTTGGAAGTTTGGTAATTGTGCCATTTTATCGAAACTCTTGGCCAAGTATTCGGCCTCCTGATGCGCCACTTGGGCGGTTGGAGGCAATCCAGCAAAGGCGTTATCACCGATGGCGAAAATGTTGTTGCTACCTTTCACTTGCATAAAGTTATTTACCGCCAAGCCTCTCTTGGACGAGTTCTGTTCGGGGATTTTTTGGAAAAGGTCGGTGACCAAGGGTCTTGCCTTGTTACCTGTAGCCCAGATTAAAGTACCGTATGGGATAGTCTCTTCGGTGACTTTACCGTCCTCGTGCTTGGTCTTTGCGAGTAGCTGTTTTGCTTCCACTTTAGCCACAGCGGTTCTTAGATGAACTTTAATCGAGGTGTTTTCCAGATGGGATTGCGCATACGACGAAAGCTTTTTCTCGAACATGTTTAAAACGATGGGTAGAGCCTCGACTAAATGAATTTGGACTTCTTCGGCCAATGCGGGCAAAAACTTCCTTAAGTCCTGGAGAACATAATCCTGCAGTTCACCGGCGACCTCCACACCAGTGGGCCCACCGCCCACCACGACAATGGACAATAATCGCTTTCTTTCAGGGTCGCCCTTGGGTAGCAAATTTGCCTTTTCCAAGTTGGCGGCAAAACTCTTCCTAATTTCTAACGAGTTTGGGATTTCCTTCAAAAAGTGGCCATATTCAGTGACCCCGGGAATGCCAAAAGTATTGGGCTCTGCACCCACCGCGCTAATCAAATAGTCGTACTTGATCTCTGCTGGCTCTGCCTGGCGCAGCCCCAAATGGTTTTCAGGCTGGGACAACTGGCTCACAGTGGACAGTGACTTTATAGTGACAGTATTTCTGTCAGGGTTGATAGAAGTCGCTTCTGCTTCATAGTAGGTGACGTTACCCTTTTTCTTAAGAGCAAAATTCACAATCGGTTCGATGATCGACTTTTCGTCGACTGTCCCCACCGGAGCTGAAGGTAGCAATGGCGTAAAAAGAAAATAACTCCGGGGAGAGATGATAGACACATTGTATTTCTTGGTGTCGATATGCTTCAGAAAGGAAATAGCCCCCCAGCCGGAACCCAGTATCAGCACGTTTGGTTTGTCGCTGTGTTGAGGGTCGATCACCTTCATGGTCTTGAAAGACGTGGGACCGGCCTCAGAGTTTTCTACGCCCGTGGACTTTGTGGAGGCAAACCTGATGAGCGTATTCGTGGACGATAACAGTTTCCTGTTACTATACATTTTCTTCGTTAGCATGACTATATTTTTTTTTTACTTTTTTTGGTAAGTATGTAATTCAATGATGTGATCTGATCTACAACCCCACTACTCAAACCCTTCAATTAGTAATAGGAGTTCCTGTTCCCACTATATATATACTTCTTATATATACAACCTGGCAATGTTGCAAATACCGGCAATAACTTAGAAAGCTAAGGGGGGGAAGGGAACCTTTAGATTGGGGTACCCGGCATGGCAATTATCCCTTGTGATTGGTCGCTTGGCCGACATTAAACAACAAGCGTATTTTGAGGCATTTCATCAGCCGTGAGCGTTTTGTAGATGTTCACAGCATTCACAACCCTCTTGGAAGAGAAGCCTTTGCCTGATGAGATGGTGTCTGTGGTCCTTGTGCCGTAAAGCGCAAGATAATAGGTTCGTTGCTAGCGACATGTAGCACCTTGTGATGGATGTTCTTATAGCAATAGAAGATGGTGTGCCCAGTACCGCACGGTACTGTTGATTTACATCAGTGAGTGAGCGCAGCTGGCGTAATGTAGATTTTAACTCTTTAACCATGTCACGTGCATGTCACGTGCCCGCATTCCCAATCGGGCAGTTGCCGTTTTCCAATATGGTTTCCCGATTAGGAAAGAATATAAATAAAAACACAAAATAAGATAATGTAAACATTTTGACATTGCAGCAAGGAAAAGATTTTTTTGTCTCCTGTACTTGCACAAGAATATTGCGGACTTTCGAAAAATGGCTTGTTCGTTCCCTCTTGTTCTTGCAGTTGTAGTTCACTAAAGGGAGCAAACAACAATGAGCCAAAGTCCATCGGTGTCGCCAAGAAGAACTCTTAACAACAAATCATCGTACATTAGCAGCAATGGTGGACCGCTTCTGCCCCCTGCGCAGTTGGACCTTAACCAGCAACCGGTGCTGAATTTCCAGCAGAAGGCGACTTTCGACTCGAGCCAACAGTTCTTCTACTATCCCGACTCGCCTACGAAGAAACCACGGCCAAGGTTTAACAGCGCCTCGCAAACCAACAAGGACAGTAATGAAAACTATTATACTAGCGGTAACAACGGCAACAACAGGTCGTCCAGATATTCAAATACCACCAGCACTACTAACGTCAATTCTAACCCCCATCATCAGTCGGTGTCTCATATAAACTCCAAATCTCTTAGATTCCACCAAACTAAGGAGGCAGACAGCATACATGATATCCCGTTCCCTTCCAGGACGTGCACTGCCAAGAGATATTTTACCAAACCAATAGATCTATACGGAATCAGAAACAGTTGTAGCACCGTCATGCCTGGATTGATGAGTTCCCCAACGAAGTCAAAGGCAAACTTCACCATCAAGAAGTCTATCTTGCCCAGGTGCGTGATCACCACATATAAATTACCGTCACCGGTATACGAAACAATAGACGATATATCGAAAAAAATCATAATCTTGAAGATTTCGTTGAATTTTGAGAAAAGTTATCATTTTTTGCAGCCCATTCAGCTGTCTACTAATAAAAAGACACGGGTATCGAAATCACTTGAAGAATTATGCAGAGATCTGTTGTTACCACCATCTAAACCACAGTACCAACTGCAGAACAACATCAAGCCCATGAAGAATGCAACGAATATCAATACCAAGCAGAGAACCAGTATCAACGCCGGCACAAACGCCAATGAGAGTTTTGAATTGAGTTTTGACGGGAAAGCGATGGACAGATCTGATATATTTCGAATGGTGGACTCATTTAGCATCGCCATCTCAGATGATGATGACGATGATGACGAGGATTCCTTTCAGCAGACAAAAAGGAACAGCAGAATCTTGCCTGCTGAGATACTGAGTAATGCGCCTTTGAAATGATATGGGGGTATGTGTATGCTGTCTGTAGTATCTGTATACAAATACATTTTACTTATTTAATTTCAGTTTTATATCTACACATTAAATTTTAATATTAGTTCTCATGAGAGAAGATTAAAAAATAGAAGGCCGACATAAACAAGAAAAGCACGCAAATGGACCCAAGTTCATAACAGGAAAAAAACAATACTTGTAACAACAATCCTTTTCCACACTATCAGATGTCATATCTCACATATCAATTTGGTCGGTAAGTTCCCATTGCGTAGCTCTCTCTCCCCTACAATGTTCTACTGCAGCATTACCAAACAAGTTTTTGTTCACACTGCAGCATTACCAAACAAGTTTTTGTTCACACTGCATAGATCAACTGCACCCCCAATACAATGAGTGACACGTACGAGACTTGTATAGTGTTCTTAACGGGTTCCCTTTAGTTCATAGTATGTTCGTGTTTCCCTTATTTAATTATATGTATTTAAGGTCAGCCACCCCTTAGTTCTTGAAAAAAAAAAGGATATCACGTTATGCCAAGCAACCTTTATACTGGTGTGAAATTCACAGGGACCCAACAGAATATTGGGATATGTGCAACTGAAACATCAAGGGAATATCAGTTACAGCACTAAGCTGCACTATTTTTTTGTTCTGTCCTATTTTTCTTTGATTCAGTCAAAATGAATAATCAAGCAGAAGACGCATCACCAACATTACATCACGAGGGTTCATCTACTTCCACGTCAGTTTTCAGCTCCTCTACTGAAGAAGATCTTACACATCAAAAAATCCCTAGAAATCAATTAACTGAAGATCAGGTTAAAAAAATCCAAGAGGAACGAGCTCAAAAAAGACAGACCCACAGGAACTCATTAATATCCCAAGGCAAGGATCCCGATTTTCCCACTCCTGATTTGCAGTTCATTGAGAGACCTTTTCTGCACTTGCACCATGAAATTGCGCAAGGCTCCACGGAATTAACACCAGATTCCACTACATGTAGTATACAAACCCCGCCGAAGTCATTGGACGTTAAAATAATGACCTATAATACTTTAGCACAAACCTTGATTAGGAGAAATTTTTTCCCACAAAGTGGTTCTGCACTAAAGTGGCACAAGAGATCAAAAGTCCTGGTCCACGAATTGAAAACCTATAAACCTGATATTGTATCATTACAGGAAGTCGATTATAACGAACTGAAATTTTGGCAAGAGAATTTCCATAAGTTGGGGTTTGATTTAACCTTCAAACGGCATGAAGGAAAAACACATGGACTACTGATTGCGTGGAACACCGAAAAATTTCAACTAGAAAACGAGTGGATGCTAGACTACGATGCTATCTTGGCCGGGAATGCTATTCCTGCAAGAACAAGAACAAAAAACATTGCGCTTATAGCATCACTACGTCTCAAGAATATATCAGATCCACCCACCGATGGAGTTATTGTGGCAAATACGCATTTATTTTGGCATCCTTTTGGAGTTTTTGAGAGGCTGAGACAATCTTATTTAGTATTGGCAAAGATTCAAGAAATCAAAGCTTGTCCAAAGTATAATAGGTGGCACAGTGTATTGATGGGAGATTTTAACACTGAGCCTGAAGAACCACCGTATTTGGCTATAACAAGAAAGCCAGTGACATTAAGAGGTTCGGCAAGGATCATGGCAGAGTGCTCATTGGCGTATCGATATTCCAAGAAAAGGAATGGAGAGGAAAGCGGCCAAGATGACGAAGAATGTGATGAACAATCTAGGGGTGAAGGTCGCTTTAACCAGCCACAAAATCCTAAACCTAAATCTTTTACAGCAACAAGCGAACAGAAGGGTTTAGTTGATCAGCTAGTCGCGCTGCACAATTCCTTGCACGTGAGAGGAGTATCTTTGTACGGGCTTGGATACGGTAAGGTACAACCTGAGAACTCTCACGTAAGTAATGGCGAACCAGAACTATCGAACTGGGCCAACTCGTGGTGTGGATTATTAGATTACATATTTTATATCGAGCACAGTGACGAACAGAGTGCACACGAGCAGAACCCCGTGGTCGACTTTGAAAATAAGAACAACCTGAGAATCATTGGGTACCTAAAGATGCCTCGCGCAAAAGAAATGCCCAAGCATTCTCAACCTTTCGAAGGAGAATACGCTAGCGACCACGTTTCCCTAATGTGTCAGCTACGTTTTCTTTCAGGAGGGAAAATAAGTAGCATAAAATAAACAAAAGTACATATAACAAGCTCCACAGGTATGTGCAAAGGCCACTAGCTAACGGGCTGACGATGCAATAGTCAATATGTCTCATTCTTAATTTAGCGTCACTTCCACCTCATATATGGCTTTACGTGCTATTTTTGGTCACCCTTCCCCTTTCGTTGCGCCTCAACGGGCAAAAAAAAATGAAGCATAGAAGCACCACAACAAAACTGCCCTTTTTCCTTGTTTCAAGTCACATGTAAGGCATCCAGAAGAAAACATTCAAAGGCTAGAGAGGTGCAGTTGGCTTATTGACGTCGTTCGTTTATACTATCAAGTAAAGTTCTTTTAATCAGCTCGGACAAGCCCTACCAGAATCTGTTTTCTATTGCTTTTTGAGGAATCCAGTATGTCAAATTCAAATTCAAGAAAACCTAGCGCAAATCATGCATACCGTCAACAGCATGATTATAACGGGATGAACGCCATGGTAGGAAATCCAATGTTGTACCATCCTGTGGACTTCATGAACGGTGCCGGCCAATATGGCCCCTCTCAACACCCGGCATATTACACGAACTCGCCGTTGCCAAATGTTCCACCGACGCCCTTCGATACTGCTTACGGTGCTAGTCTTTTGCCATCCCATTTGTTAATGGGGTCGCCGTTTGTTTCCTCGCCTAATATGCAAGGTGGCTATAACCTTGGTAGATCATCAAAATTTAATAGGAAGGCTTATTCGAGACCCATTTCGAGCCAAAACAGCTATAACGCGAATAACAACAACAGCAACAGTAACAACGGAATGATGACTCCCTCAAGTTATTATAGAAATGGGAGAACTCTATTTCCGAGAAAAGACAATAATCCAGGAAATGTTACTCACAATATTCATGACACCAGAAACAGCAGCGGAAGAAGAACCTCTTCCAGAATCAACATTTTTGATGAGATAGACCCAGAAACCCTATTACAGAAGCCCTTTCGCATTAATTATAAGATTCTCCCTGCTGGTGACGATGCTTATAGAACTCGATCGCTGCTTATTGAAAACGTGGATGGTTCTGCTGATCTGCACTCTTTAGTTAAAAACTTTGTCAAATCCAATGCTCTGGAAAGTGCATATATAGTTGGCAACAAGGAGACTGATAACTTGGAAGAAGAAGAGGCTAAAAATCTATCTATTTTGATAAGTTTCTTGACTAGGGGCGATTGTTTGAACTTTTATAATAACATCTTACAAAGACTATCAGAGTTTAAGACCTTTTTAAAATCAAAATCACTGAATCTAAAATTTGTCTGCCTAAATTACGATTCCAAATCTCTTCCAACACCTGTCGAGAATGAAGAATTATCAAAAGGTGAAGAGCAAGCTGCTACTGACGGTGCTTCGATGATGATCAGTGCTTCGTTGCATCACGATGTAGAGAACAAAGATGCCACAAGGTCCATCATAATCGAATTTAAAAGTCCTTTAGAAAAAGCAGAATTATTCAAGGAGAAATTGCAATTCCTAGATAGGTCGAAAAACAAAAGATACATCTTGGAATCCATTGATATAGTTAACACAGATGTACCTTCAAATCAATTTCCTGAAAACTATGCCGTGTTGACGTTTTTAAACATATTCATGGCAATTGAAGTCCTCGACTACTTAAAGAAATACTCTAAAAAACTAGGTATCTCCAAATGTTTCTATGTTTCTCTAACACCATTGATGGTCAGTTCAGCTAGATCTTCTGTTGCCAGTATTTACGAAAGCAAATTGAGTTCACATCGTTTATCAACCCCATCCGTTCCCGCTGGGAATAACAATGATATCAATAACAATAACGGCAGTATTGGATCTTCCATTTACGGAAACTCTAATATAAGCTTAACTAGTCTGTCATCATCCGTCTCTTTAAATGAAGAGATTGAAGTGTTGACGACGAAACTCCAAGGAATAGACCTTGATGGAACCATATTAGAAGTCAATTGTCATGATTATCCTACACCAGTTATTAGTGAACATTCTGCCCACTTGAGTAATATTAAAATTTCAAAAACAGTAGATAATTCCAGACAATTCCCACAAGACATTCCTTCGCCCCTGCCACTAAATGAACACATGTTTATGACCGATTCTAATCAATCCAATGGAACAATAGTATCCCAGCAATTAATAACCGCTCCTTCTCCGCAATCTCCGAATCTACAAATGAACCAACGAGTACTACCCAACCCAATAACTCAAAGCTTGGAGCAAAATTTCAATGTTTCAGCCAAAGTGGCTTCGTCTATGGGGTCAGACATTGGTAATAGAACGATTTATATAGGAAACATTAATCCAAGATCAAGGGCAGAAGATATTTGTAATGTTGTTCGCGGGGGGATACTTCAAAACATTAAATATATAGCAGAGAAGAGGATTTGTTTTGTCACTTTCATTGAGGCTGCGTCTGCTGTACAATTCTATGCGAATTCATTTATTGATCCAATAGTATTACATGGAAATATGTTGAGAGTAGGGTGGGGGCATTATTCTGGTCCATTACCAAAGTCAATCTCATTAGCTGTAACCATTGGGGCAAGTAGAAATGTCTATGTAAGTTTGCCTGAGTTTGCATTCAAAGAGAAGTTCATTCATGACCCCCAATACAAACAACTGCATGAAACATTGGCGTTACCAGATGCGGAACAATTAAGAGAGGATTTCAGTACCTATGGTGATATCGAACAGATTAATTATTTAAGCGATAGCCATTGCTGTTGGATAAATTTTATGAATATATCGTCTGCGATTAGTCTCGTCGAGGAAATGAACAAAGAGCCTACGGGACATGATGATAGTGGTGAAGTGATACCGAAAACAGCAACCGAAGAAAAGTTTGATGGCCGTTATAAAGGGCTTTTGATAAACTATGGTAAGGATCGTTGTGGTAATGTAAATAAAAATTTGGTAGCAGGTAAAAATTCAAGGTTTTATAAAAAAGTTAAAAGGCCGAGCTATAATATTCGTTTGAGTAAACTGGAAGAAAGAAGAAGACAAAATGAAAACGATAAAAAGGAGTCGTTTGATAAAGTCCTGAACTTGGAATCCCTAGGTATAAGTCTCGACCCACACAAGGGTGCCGACATTGATGAAACAGAAGCCGAAGACAGTACAGGGGCAGAGGTTGAAAATGAGGTAGAGGCTGAAAACGGAAACGAAACCGTGGGTCTCGGCGGACTAGGTCTTGGAGTGGTAAATTCTGACGTAAAACGCGCACTTTCAGATGAAACCGATTACGACGAATTCTTCAACAAATCATCAAGATCTTCCGATTCTTCGTCAGACATAGAGGTCATAATGCACTCCCCAAGCGATCCTGAATATGCCTTAAAATCGCAAACTTTAAGAAGTTCGAGTCAAACGGTTATAAATAGTAAGAGACCGGCAAAAGTGGAAAACGAGGATGGTTTGGTGGGACTTTCACAGTTTAATCATAGATCATCGCTAAAGCAAGCTCCGCCAAGGGCCCCCTCAACGTTGTCCCATAATCATGCGAAAAAGAACGACATGCCGATTCAAGACGCTGGAATTAATGCAGAAGTAACGGACAACAAAACGAAGAAAAGAGGCTCGTTCCCAAGGCATAGAACGATACCAGGATCGGATGTAATGGCCCAATACCTCGCACAAGTTCAACACTCGACGTTTATGTATGCAGCTAATATTCTAGGGGCCTCTGCGGAAGATAACGCGTATTCTGATGAATAGGACAAAATGTTGAACCATACCGAATAGCACATGTCTATCATCCAATCCAGCAAAAGCCTAACGCAAGTCGCCCAATTTTTTCTTTCCTTTTTTTCTGTATAAACTAAATAATAGTGACTATTAATAAAAAGCAACGCTATTAAGGTACATTATGCCATGTCCACGTTTGTCACAGCAATAGTTTCATGTTGGGATTAATCATTTTTCCAATCTTTTCCCAATTGTCCGTACCTTTTTTTCTTCCAAATTAGTCAGCCGCAGGCAGCCTCGACTCTAAAGTTAGTAAAAATTTTTTGGGATGATGACTATTACTACATCTAAAATTGATGTTGGTACTTCATAAGAGATTGAATAAAGAAATTGATTTTTTCTAGTAAGGGTAGAATGAATTCGCATTTATTTGTCTCGAGCAAATAAATCACACAGCATTCCGACTTAGGTAGTAACCAAACGCACGATTGCAAACAAAACATGATAGCAGGCAAAGAGGAATGTGTAATTCACAACCCTGAAGTGAAAACCGCAGGAAAAGAAGAGGATTACCTTGAAATCGAGAATGAAGTAGCGCTAGAGGCTGAAAACTCTTCACCGCGTAACAATAAAGAAGGAGCTTTAACAGCAATAGTTTTGACGGATTCTGAAGATGAAGTAATGAAGACCATACAAAAATGGCAAAACCCAAACTACTTTAAATACCCATGGCAAGAGTATCTTTTCATATTTACTTGTATGATAAGTCAGTTACTAAACCAATCGGGTACCACGCAAACTCTTTCAATTATGAATATTCTTGCAGATAGTTTTGGGTCAGATACAAACTCAAGGTCATGGCTGATGGCATCTTTCCCACTAGTTTCAGGTTCATTCATTTTAATCAGTGGTAGAATGGGTGACATATATGGGTTAAAGAATATGCTCTTGATAGGCTATGTTATGATTATTATATGGTCTTTGATTTGTGGGCTCACCAAATATTCTGGTAGCGATACTTTTTTTATTGTTAGTAGAGCTTTTCAAGGGCTAGGAATTGCATTTGTTTTACCGAACGTGCTGGGTATTATCGGAAATGTCTATGTAGGTGGTACTTTCCGTAAGAATATTGTGATTAGTTTTATAGGCGCGATGGCGCCTATTGGTGCAACTTTGGGTTGCTTTTTTGCAGGGTTGATTGGTACTATGAACCCAAACCAGTGGCCATGGGCGTTTTACGCATACACTATAACGGCAGTCATTAATTTAATACTCTCCATATACGCCATTCCCAATAATATACCAACAAATATCCATCAATTCTCTATGGATTGGATTGGCTCTATTTTGGGTGTAATTGGCCTTATTTTATTGAATTTAGTATGGAATCAAGCTCCTATTTCAGGTTGGAACCAGGCTTATATTATTGTGCTTTTAATCATTTCTGTACTTTTCCTTGTCTTGTTTGGCGTTTATGAGATTCATTTTGCCAAAAGTCCGTTATTGCCGCAAGCTGTCATGAAAGACCGTCATATGATTCAAATCATGTTATCCTTGTTCTTTGGATGGGGTTCATTTGGTATCTTCACGTTTTATTATTTTCAATTTCAGTTGAATATAAGGCACTACACACCGTTATGGGCTGGAGGTTCCTATTTTATGTTCTTGATTTGGGGCATTATTGCTGCTTTACTCGTAGGATTTTCCATTAAAAGAGTATCACCATCAGTTTTTTTGTTTTTTGCCATGATTGCATTCAATGTTGGCTCGATAATGGCTAGTGTTACACCAGTTCATGAGACGTATTTCCGTATGCAGTTGGGGACGATGATAATTTTGAGTTTTGGAATGGATCTTTCATTCCCGGCTTCTTCCATCATCTTCAGTGATTACTTGCCTATGGAATACCAAGGTATGGCGGGGTCATTGGTGAATACCGTTGTCAACTATTCCATGTCATTGTGTCTTGGTATGGGTGCCACAGTTGAAATGCAGCTTGACCCAGATGGAAAACATATTCTGAACGGTTATAGAGGTGCTCAATATCTCGGAATAGGATTAGCCAGTTTGGCATGCATAATTAGCGGTCTTTACATGGTCGAATGCTTTATAAAAGATCATAGGGCGAAAGCTGTTGCTGAAGATAAGCGCAGCATGAGCTAACGATTGGGTTATTTACAAAAATAGATAACAGCAATTTAATAGATGTAGATCTCCTAAAGTACAAAAAGCTTCATATTCTGAAACAAAACCCAATATCTTTTTCGTCTGTTAAAGAAACCATCTTTGTTAATTATTGCTCACCGAAGTGTCCAGCTTAGTTTGGAAAACTAGTTTGAGTATTAAGTTTCACCTATTCCTTAAGAGTAAAACTTTTATTTAGTTTACATAATACACTTAACCCATATAATCTATTATATGTTTCATTCATTCATTTTGTGCAAAGAAAAAACAAGAACAAAACCAAAAACAAAAACAAAAACAAAAAACAAAAACGAAAACAAAAATTAAATTAAATTAAAATTAAATGGTGGTCATGATCCTTACTATGATTGTCTCCTCTTCTCCCTTTCCCTTGTGGCGATTTCTTTCAAATCGTCGTCACTTGGTTCATAAATATGCCAAATAGTATAATGCGGTAAGCCACCAACTCTATACCCCATTTTTTTTGCCATTTTACCAAATGCTTCTGTTTCAGCGTGATTTTCAAAAGTGAATGCGGGGAACTGTACACCATTTCTGAATATTTTGGCCTTCGCTAGGATAGAAACACCCCCGACACCGTCCAAATCGACCACTTCATTCGGATCACCTCCTGCATCTCTGATATAGGCCAAATGAACTCTCCATGTTGGATATTCTGCATAACCTTCCACAATGACATCATCTTCGTCAAGTGTTTTTGCCAAATCTAGTGCTTCTCCAGATTCCATCCAAGAATTTAAATCGTATGGTTGCTCACTATTTAAAAATGTAGGCAGCGGTCTCCAAACATTGGGGACAATAACGTCATAATTTTTACTCATCAAGTCTTGAATAACAGACCCAGGGCAAAGCTCTACATCAGCATCTCTCCAATAAACCCAAGAATGGTATGGTTTTAAAGCATTAGCAGTCAACCAGTTTCTTGCTCTTCCCATTAATTTTCTTCTTATACCTTGAACTTTCACAGCATGTCTATCGCTAAAGCCTTGGCCAATAACTTGGCCGAAATCCTTTTGAAAGACTTGGACTGATCTAAATGGCTTATCATAATTGTCATGGAAGGGTGGTGAAAATGCCTGATGAACACGGTTGATATAATCTTCGTCCATATATTTGAGGTATAGTTTATCGGTACCTTTAGTTTGCGAATCAATAACAGCATCAATTTCTTGAAAAATTTGAGATAGTGTACCATTTTGTAATTGTCTTGAGTATGCTATTAATGCGTCCAATGTGGTGTCACCTTCGGAACAATCGCTGACCAAAAAGGCCAAATCGATCAGTTCGTGTGGGTAAGTCAAATTCATCAGATGCTTGAACATTAAAGGTAAGACATCTGCTGCGTTCCTTAGTGGGATGCATAAAAGAATATGGTCACGTGTTTCCAGACCATTTGGTGCACCTTCAAAATTTGTTAAGTCATATTTCTCCACGGTAGAATCCAAAAGCATGCTCATTTCCTCTTGGTACTTTTCATCATCTCCAGGGGTCAAAACTTCTGAGCCGAATTGGGTTATTAGATAATGCTGCACACCATCATCAAATTTCGAAACCACTTCTGGGTCAATATCCTCGAAATCGTAATTATAATATTCTTCATCTTCCAGGTCTATCGTCTTATAATTTTGGGAACCCAACAATGGGTTCCCATTCTGTATAGATATACCCAACTTAATCTCTGAAAGAAATAAAATCATCAGATATAACGACAAAACAGTGATAATAATAAGGGATATGACGTTCACTGTAAGCTGAAATTTGGACGACGAAGACCGCGGCTGGTACGTGTATTTGCCCTTCAACGACTTGGAGTCATGATGTGAACGTTTGTCCTTGCTATTATTCGAGCTACCGTTCCTTGAAATGGGCAAGCTTAGTCCATTGTCCATGGCTTTTTCTTTTATATTTGACCTTAGATTAAGAAACAAGCCCATCCTGTGTATCGATCAGTAAGTTGGTAAGCTCGAATGACCTTCACTCCACCTTCGTGTATGCTTTTTCCCCCTTTGTTTTAACTATTTCATAAGTCCCACATTTTATTTGATTCTAAATATTTCAAGCCTTGTTTCGGTATATTCACCAAAAAAAAAAAAAAAAATTTTTCTTTTCCGGAGATAAAATTGAATACGTATTATATTAAGGAATGATTAAAATCTAGTTTTCGAAAGTAGTGATTATATATTTATATCGTTATCCGTGGCTGTGGCTGTAGGAGGGGATGTTGGGGCGTTTTCATTAGGAGTGGATAGGATGGAGAAGTTTGCAGTGGTGTCTATATTGGTTGTGTTTTGTGCCACCGGCGTGGTATTTATAGTGTCTCGTGCTGGCGCCGTGGGAGGTTCTGATTCCCCGGCCACTGTTTCCATTTGTATGCTCGACAATTCGTTTTCATCTTCACTGCTGCCCAGTATACCAAATAGATTCATATCGTCGTCGTCGCCATCCGCATTCGCGTTTATGTCTATGGTAGAAACGTTTAATGCGTTGAGGTTTGTATCGTTGTCAGTAGATTCCCTTGCGTGCTCGTTGTTTAGCAGGAGTTCTAGATCGTGGCCTTCATCTTGTTCCTTTTTCTTTCGTTGCGAAATAAGCTCTTCTTGTCGACGTTTTAGTGATTTTTGTCTTTCTTCTTTGGCCAATTGTATTTTTTCCCTCTTCAGCTTCTGGACTTTGGGTAGATTGTGCATAAACAATGTCACCGACTTGCGTAGTTGCAAATCTATGGACCTTTGTATAACTTTATGAGACTGATGCGGGTTCTTGAAAGAGTAGAGAGATTCTGAAGTTTTCAAAAATGGGTTTTTCGTTCTTTTCAATTGGTTGACCTCGAACTTAGAAACACGCTCTCTAGCCAGTTCGATCCTATACTTGGCGTACTGTTCGATGTTTTTCTCATTGAAAGATTTCGTTATTATTGCTGTTTTCCTTTCATGAAGAGTGTTGCCCCAAATCTCCAATCGCTCGCTAGCATCAGAAGCATCAGGAAGGCGCGGCGATGGAGTGTGAGACGCTGAAGATATGCGGAAAAGACGTTTGTTTAGGTTTAGTAGAGCCCTTTCCGACTCCCCACTTTCTTTGACTATTTCTCTTTTGATAGTTTTTAGATCCGTAATTGGATGGTTGAATTCGGGTGTAAACTTGTAAGTATGATCTGGCGGGAAGTTAGGCAGCCAGCTCGGTATCAGTTTCTCCAGCGGATTAGAAGGAGGCAGCAAGACGTTGATCTCATTTTGTTGTTCTTCGATATTATTTATATCCTCCTCTTCATCGTCTTCCATATGCGAAACGGCGGTAAATGATGATGATTTAACCAGTTTTTCGTATTCTTCGGAATGTTTTGATTTGATGTGTTCTGAAATTTGAAATTGTTGGAAAAGGGAGGCACAGTTCAGATTGAACTCCCTAAACAATAGTTTCAAATCCGCTTGAGAAACTTGCGACCTTCTTTGTAGCAGTGCCAAATTGTGTAGGTTCCGAAACATCCCGTCCATTTGGACGGCCACGAGATTTACCATCTCATCTAGAGCAAAGTTCGAAATGCAGATGTTCAACGAGTTCAATTGGAACAGGACCGATTTCTTTAGAATTTCCAGTACGGGGGCTTCTATTTCCAAGTGGCTAACTTCCGTCAAATCTGGCAGGTTCGTCAACTGGACCATGGTCTGCTTGGCACCAGAACCGCACTCCGACGTTGCAGAAGTCATTGTCCTCTATCCGTCCCTCGATTCCACACTTCTTGTTCACTTGCTTGCCTATGCTCGCCATTGCTTTTTACTTTTTTTCATTAGAGGTCAAGATTTTCTACAATATAAGCAACGGGTAACATCCCCAAGCATGCCAGCCGGAGTTGCATCAGTACTACTGGCCGCATTCCTTGAATCACCATTGATTACCGCAATATTCAACAAGACTACATATGCACGCGAGCCGGGCTGATGCATTTTTCTTGATATTTCGCTCCTATTTTGCAACTTATTCTATTGCAAATCTTTTTCAACTATTTTTTTTTTCGTTTATGAGGAAGCCGACGATAATATATGTTTTTTTTTTTTTTTTTTTTTTTGGTGATGAGTTTTGGAAAGAAAATGAAAAAAAAAAAAATTCTAATTATTGTCAGTGGAGTTTTGGATAGATCATCTGGCGTCTTTACGAAGTGGTCTGAATTGCATTGGAGCACGACAGTGAGCTATGGCAAAAACTTTGGCACAAGGAAGGAAGCCTGGTAGCGGCAGAAAGCCAGGAAAAGGCAAGACGTTAAGAGAGGGAAGAAAGCCGGGCAGTGGTAGGAGGAGGAGGCAAGATATTGGAGGTAGAGACGCCGATGCCTCCCAACAGGATCAGGAATCGCGTCCCATCAGTTCCAGGGACATGGAGGCTGTAGACGCATTGAGAGAGTTGACGCATAGCCCGTCTTCTCACCCAGCTCATAACCCAGCAGCAGCACTGCCGCATGTAGCAGCAGCGGCCTCATTGCCTCCGTCTGTAGATTACAACCAACAGTCATTGATGGATCAGCAGTACCAATACCAATACCAATACCCGCAGCAGCAGCAGCAGCAGCAGCAGCAGCAGCAGCAGCAGCAGCAGCAGCAGAAGGTGGACGTGGTTCCTCCTAAGCCGTTCATCACTCACAAGATCTTGTTGTCTTCAACAGGGCACACTGCCGGCCACCTAAACTCAAATTCGAATGCAAACCATAACCATAATCATAATTTGAACGGCGGTAACGTCAACATGAACATGAACATGAACATGAACTTTAACATAAATGGAAATAATCAAGACTCCCTGTCTTCTTTTCTAATGGGACCCTACAACTACTTGCAACGGCCGTTCATTGTAAAACCGTACCTTGATCTGTCTGCAAGCACAGCGCCACCGAACCAAGCACAACCGCAACCGCAAGCAACTCACATCACGAAGAGCACCGATACTACGGAGAAAAACACAACTATATGACATCCATTTCAGCATACCACTAATACGTATATGCCACATCATAACCATTTGAAAAAATTCATAGACATTATATTTATATATGTGTATTTATATGTATTTGTTTAGCAATGTATATTCAAAGCTGATCTTTTATTCATTACTAATTCAAAATCCACTTTTTTTCCCAATTAAGCACAATTTAAAAAGAAAAAGTAGCTAGCGATTGCTTGAGTGGAAAAACAATACAAGCACAGAAACCAAACACAAACATGGACTCCCTAGAGGCTAGACTACAGTTCATTCAGGTGCTGAAAAACTTGCAAAAAACGTTGCACAAGACAAGGGACTCCACCACATCGTCATCGACAAGTACACCACCGTCATCGCAACCAAAATTGAACAGTGACCCCATACAGTTCTATTTAAGAAACTACAGACATCATTATGAGGACTTCCACCAGTGTCTGTTCGATACTACCTTGAAGATGGACCCATTGGACAGATTGAATGTGGTAATATACTATATTAGAATAATAAAAAACTTGTATCCTCACTACAGTTCCAATACCAATATCGCCAAAGTGTTGAATGAAGTGTTGCTAATGGACGTAGATCTGGTTTTTGAGCTGTGCCTGCCCTGCAACGACTGGAAATCCCTCACAAACCTGACCAGCTGCAAGGAATTATTCCTCGACTTGTCAAGGCTAGTCAAGTTCGACACCACCATCGGGTCCACACCGTCAGAGGCCACAAATCTGGACGCAACTACCTGGTACAGCGTCAAGACAGAGAGGACCGTTCAAGACTACAAACACTCATTGCAGCGAACAGAAGCACTGCTAAAAGATAGGGACTTGAAAAAGCTGGCTTTTTTCCACCAGTTTGATGCCGATGCTATCACCATCAACCCAGAATTACAAACGCTGCCAACAAACACAAACATTCTATTGCACAGGATGGAGTCAGATAGAGAATCACACAAGAGATCAAAAGAAACGAGCTGGTGCATTGAAAGGCCTACCAACGACATTCTAGACGGAGCCGAATTCCAAACGTTGTGGACGCATTTTGAAACTACTGATTCCGGGTTCGACAAGGACGACTATAGAAATATCAAGACGTTGAATGACATTGCCAAGGCATCGTACATGTACTAATACCTTATAATTATATATAACGTTTATATATATATATATATATAAATGTGTGCGGGTAAAAACTAATCTCTTTTTCTCTGGATTTAGAAAAAACAAAGGCATGTTTGGAATTGGCGGCTAATTTCTCTCCGCATATATTTTCCTAAGCAATGTTTGCCACCCAATGGCATAACAATATATGAGCAACTAACAGCATCTGTGCAATGGGCACTATAAACTGCCATGAGCACTATAAACTGCCATGAGCAAGACGGCCGTGCATTAGAATCAGTCATTATCTCTTTTCACTGACACATTTAACAAGACTCTTCCAGAGAAAGGGAAATTAAGCAATTTAGGGAAATAAGGTACTTCCTCCCACCTTTTATTTCTAGACTTGTCTGCTTTATGGATATACTGAACTCGCATTCTGGTTAATTGTACACAATGCTTACTACGCTTTTGAACTCGGACTTTGTTGAATGGACATTCCTCGAATTCACCTGCGAAACCCCAAAAAACAACTGCTACAGATTCTTTTTGTTCTTCTTTTGAAATGATTTCACCCATTACAGCGTCTTCACGAAATTAGTTCGGAGAAGGTGCCTGATTACAAGTTAAGGAACAGGAAGGAAATAACTTACCATTAGCCCAAGGAAATTTCGGCAGGATTGTTACGACCACTTTTCTTCTGCAGGTAGAGGACAATGTAAATTTAACCACTCGTTGGAACCTTTACCTACTTTTGTTATACACGAAACACGGCTATGGCCTTTTCGCTTTTCCTATATATATTTAGTCGCCTCGGATTGTTTCGCCTTATTTTTGGTTGTTAGGCCCTTCGCCTTTTTTTGTAATTTTTTATTCTTTGAGCTATCATCACCTAATAAGAAAAATTTCTAAAATTGTTCAACAAAATAAAAGATAAAAGCAAGCTTGGAAGTGTTTCTAATCCCTATCTTTGTCTATTCGCCACTAGCTAGTTTGACCCTTATCGTATTTTCAACAGAAAACAATCGTTGCCTGTTGTGGTTAACGAATTTACAGTTGAAACAGCAGCTTTGAGATATTCTCTGGGGAAAACAAAAATCTTGAAATGACTTTTTCGTTCTCCACTTCATCAAGGAAAAATGGAAGACCACCTTTAAAATCTGTTTCCACAGAAGATAACATTCATTTGTTAAGGAAGCAACGTCAACAGCAAGCATCAAGGAACTCAACAGAGAGTTCACATAATCCAGATAGTAACTCCACATCACTCGCTGTTGATAATCGGGAAGATGATGTACGCAGTGCTTCAACAAACAACTTGGACCGTTTACGACAGGAGCAAGAAGAGAACTTATTAGAAATGGACTGTACCAAATCAACACTGCTTCATAGAGCAAACATGTTGGTGGACGTCCTACCATCTTTTGAAATGTATAATGCCTTGCACAGACATATTCCTCAAGGGAACGTTGATCCAGATAGACATGATTTCCCCCCTTCTTATCAAGAAGTTCGTACGCAAAGAATGACTATATTACCCACTACTGATAATTCTGTGGAAAGATCACCATTAACAGCAGTACTAGATCCTGAAAATCCAAGTAATAGTAACAGTACTCATTCCCTTACCAATCTACATCCTTTACAAACGCAACATCTTACACTAAATACCACAGGTCAACAACGCCATTCTTTATCAGAGACTAATATTAGTCAAATACCATTTGATGATCTAAACGACTCAGATAATATTTTTATAGATAAATTATACACCTTGCCCAAAAAGACCACTCCAGTTGAAGTTGATATAAGAATAACGAAAACTGCATCAATACCTCACGAGCGTCCCGAGGAACAATCCATACTAAAGGAATATACTTCCGGTGATATTATTCATGGTTATTGTTTGATTGAAAATCGATCTCCTCAACCTTTGAAATTTGAGATGTTTTACGTTACCTTAGAAGCATATATATCGGTAATTGATCGCCAAAAGGGGAAAAGAACTTTAAAGAGATTTTTAAGAATGGTCGACTTAAGCGCATCTTGGTCTTATACAAACATTGCCCCAAGTACAGGTATACACATTGTTCCGGGAGAAAGAGATTTTGATGATGCCATCATCGGTCTTTCAAATAGTAGAGAACTGAAGCCGAACACAAAATATAAGAAATTCTTTATGTTCAAGTTGCCCACACAATTGTTAGATGTGACATGTAAACAAGAGCAATTTTCTCACTGCCTTTTACCACCAAGTTTTGGAATTGACAGATATAAAAATAGTTGCAAGTATTCTGGCATAAAGGTTAATAGCGTCCTTGGTTGTGGACATTTAGGTACAAAGGGCTCACCTATTTTGACATTGGATATGGCTGATGATAATCTATCCATAAATTATACCATTGATGCCAAAATTGTTGGCAAAGATAAAAGAACTTCCAAATTGAATATTATGAAGGAGAGAGAATATAACTTAAGAGTCATGCCTTTCCCTTTTGTTGGTGTTACTAATCAACAAAGTGAAAAGACGTGTTTGAGACAATTAAATGATTTGGAAAGGTTAATCGAGGATAGATTTGAAGCTTTAAACAAGATTTTCAAAAAGCTGGATCTAGATGAGGCAATTTCGAATTTAGATATTCATGATACAGATATAAGCGGGACTTTGGACGGCAATGAAGAGTTGGATTCGGATGAATTACTAAGGCGCAAGATGGATCAATTACACGTTAATAATAGAATAGACGATGCCGCTAATCTATCGCCATCATACGATTTTAAAAATATGGTTCCCAAGGAGAATTTAGTTGAGACCGAGTTACGTTATAAATTTAAGAATAAAAGCAAATCAAACTCAAGTTTGTTCTCTCATTTCTTGAGTTCGTCAGAAACAGGCTCATCGGCACCACCGCATGCATATAATTCTGGGTTAATTGTCTTGTCAGTTAAAAAACCACAATCTGCATTGCCTTATTGGTCACCATCGTTGCTGAGGAAAACTAATAGATTTGAAGCCAAGAGTGAACAAGAAAAAGAAAACTGGGAAAGGTTGATGAATTTGCTTCCAGATGGAGTGAAAACACCACTAACCAAATTAGATGTAAACTTGACTTGTATCCAATCAAATAACAGTGCTGAACATAAACCGCCTGAGATAAGCTCTGTAACGACAGAATTTGTAGTCATTACAGCCAAATCCGATAACTCTATTCCTATCAAATTCAGTACAGAATTGTTAATGAACAAAAATAGATTAAATGAATTAAAGACAAAATTTTCGGCATTCCAGAAAAAAGTTACTGAATATCGCAAAAAATTTGAAGAAAACAATGTGAAGCTAAACGAACTTTATAACAGGGATAGAGATCAGATTATTCCAAGAGAATTGTTGTTCACAAACTTTATATCTGACCAATTAAACAATGATGTTGACAGTTTAGCTGGCTTAAAAGTTAATGTTATTGATTTGCATGACATTTTCAAAAGACAGATTCATACTTTTGAAGAAGAAAATGAGGACATCATTTCCAAAAAGGGAGGCAGCAATTCTTCTTTAGCAACATCTAACAACAATTTCTTACAGGCGACATTCAGTAACAGTGCATCCACGGCTACTAAATTTACCCAGCAGATTGTGCATACATGGGAAAAAGTTAAGCCTTTACAGTACAAGAGAGATGTAACGGTTAATTTGAAGTTGAATCCCAACATCAAAGAAACGTTAGTACCTAATTTTGAAACTTGTTTGTGTTGTAGATTTTATTGCATCCGTGTGAATATCAAATTCGAGAACCACTTAGGTTCCATGAAAGTGGATATTCCTGTCGACGTGAAGAAATTACAAATTTAAACAAACGACACAGTAATCAAGAGCTTGCTTGTTCACAGGCCACTAATAAAAGGGAAATATTTTTCTAACCATTCGATATACCTATTAATACTACTATTATTATTATGTACAGTCACTATATTTTCTCTTCTTCTTCTTTTTATATATACTTTGCATGATAGAACAAAATGTGTAAATATACTCCCTCACAGGTATGACAGCTCAAAGAAAAAAAAGACAGATAGTATAAGAATTTTTGTTTCATTAGGTGCGTTCTACACATTTCAAACTTTAATACCCCAATGAATGGCGCACACACCAAAAGTTAAGCTTTCGTAACCAGCAGATTTGAACCCTGCCTTCTCAATCATGGATTTGAACGTTTCTTGGTCGGGAAATCTTTCAATAGACTCCACTAAATACTGATAAGAGTCGTAATCATTAGCAATCATGGATCCCATGACAGGCAAGACTTTAGCCCATTGTTGGTAAGCCAAGTCCATTAGCGGGTTCTCGATCTTGGAAAACTCCAAACAATAAAAGATACCGCCAGGTTTCAAAACTCTATAAGCAGTGTTCAAACCCTTTTGAACGTCAGTGAAGTTTCTGATACCAAAGGAAACAGTGTAGATGTCCTTGGAATTAGACTCGATTTCCTCGAGAACTTCACCATTGGAAACCAAGAATCTAACACGGGGGTCCTTGAAATATTTCTTTTGCTCCATGGCTCTCTTTTCACCTTCTTTAAGCATGTCAGCGTTGATATCTACAATATCCATTGTAGATTCCATGTCCCCGAATTTCGACTCAGCATGGTCCAGCAATCCGAAGGCAATGTCACCGGACCCACCAGCCACGTCAATGAAGTTCAAGGGTGTGATAGAGTTTGGTCTTTTCCCCGGGTCCAATTTGTTGATAAAATGATCCTTCCACAATCTATGGATACCTAACGACATGACGTCGTTCATCAAATCATAGCGATTGGCTACGGAGGAGAAAACATCGCCAACCAGCTTCTGCTTGTTAGATTTCAAAACAGTCTTCGAGCCGAAGTGCGTGTACTTCGGTTCCGTTTGTTGAGTTGTGGGCGATGGAGGGGCAATAGGGTCTTCTTCCTTGCACACCCTGTGCGCTTGGGTGAAAAACCTAGAAAGCCTTGGTGGGGCAGTGACCAGCGAGCTTCGAACAATCCGTGAAGACAGCAACATAATACTTCTCTTGCTGCAGTCTGTGCTGTTCACTTTGTAGTTGCAATAGCGTCAATTTAAGGAGCGAGAATGGCAGATATCCTTATAGCTTCTAACTTAATCCTTTTTTTTCACATTTCCAGTTTTTGCCGAATGCGGAAACTCCCTTCCCTTTTCGGAAGCGCAGGCAACAGGGCGTTACCTTTTTCAGAAAGGTTTTAATTTAGGATGCACTTGCTAAAAGCCCAGTGTCTAGTACCAACAAGATTATCGTCGGCATGTTCGGAGACCTGCTCAATGCGACAGTGTTTGCTTTGTTTTGATTTGAGTTGTTTTGTGCCTTCTTGGTCTAAAAATAAACCTCAACTGACCACGCAAAAATCGCAAACCCACAGCACGTTCGGATACGGATTGATGATCCCTCGAGCATTCCAGATCCGCCCAGAATGGCAAGGTAGATGTGCTCGCCCAAGCTACGGTCGCCCGCAGTCGTCTCTACCTGTATATATGGTTAAAAATTAGAATGACTAACGCGTTGTGCGGGTAACGCACCACGTATTAGTTTTGTTTTCATCTCATCTTGGTCAGATCATAATAGTGCAAGTGAGAGCTAGAGAAGGCCTTGAAGAACAGTGTTAGGATAGGTAGTGTCTGCTACTTAGACGTTGATTCCCATTTGCGCAATAAGCTGAGTCAAACAGAATTTTATGATACTAATGGAAAATGTACAAAGAGATCGTGTACAGGACGAGCATGGGCATGATATCGTAGAAAATATCAATAATTGCAGAGATAATAACAATAATATTCAAATAAGGCGGATGAGGAAGACACGGCTGTCCAAGAAGGAGTTCCTCGAGAAGAGGAAATCTGACGTGTTAATTGCTGCTAAATCCTTGGACACGGAAATCCAGAACGTTAAGAATTTGAAACGATTGTCCATAGGTTCAATGGATTTGGTCATTGACCCTGAATTGGAGTTTAAGGTAAGCAGTAGAAACTCGTATTCCTCGGACTCCTCAAAGGAATCAATACAAGAATCACTGCATGAAGAAAACTCTGTACAACTGGAAAAAAAGCAAGAGCAAAAGCCAGAGGAAGAGCAGGAGGAAGAGCAAAAGAAAGAGGAAGAGCAAGAGAAAGAGAAAGAGGAAGAACAAGGGGGAGGACAAGAGGATGAAGATTACGAGTACGAGGATGGAAATGCTACCAATGTGGACGACAGCATCGATATTACTCAAACAGAGTATTTGCATGATGAAGAGACTTTGGAGAAAGAAAAGAGCTCCAGGAATGCCTCTTCTTCAACTTCATCTTCTGCGAGAGTAACATCCAGCAACAGAAGGTTAAGTGGGGTAAAGTCGTTTGCACATGACGAAGTTTTGGATGTGGTGGAAGATCACAACTCAAATACGGCCAACTTAACTCAAAACTTATTGTGGGTGCCTGCCAACCAACATCCGAATGTTAAACCGGAAAATTATTTGGAACTAGTTCAGGATACTTTGCAGAACATTCAAATAACCACAGATCAAGATCCTGGTGAAAATGAATCGGATCTGGGTAATAATCATGTATTTTCCAATAGGCAGCGCTCGGGTTCTATAGTTAGAAGACCCTCTCACTTGAAAACATCCTACACCAAATTCGATGACGAACCTTCTGCTGCGGATAGACAGAGACAGGGACACGATCAGGCGGAGAAACGAATATCCTCACTCGAAACCCAAACCATAAGGTGCGTATCTTTGAAGGAAATCACTGAAGAATTAACCAAGATCTCCGATAATGCCGGCCTGACAGATTCGGATGCGATCACTCTTGCAAGAAGCCTGAGCATGTCCGGCTCATTCACTAATGAGAGCCTTCATATGAGCAACAATAAAACCGACAATGATAATGAGTTTGCATCAAATATGTTCAATAAGAGCGGTCTGACCATACCGGTAAGATCTTTGAGAAGGTCTAAATTTAACACGTATAAAATCAGATTAGAAAACAATGACCTTCCGCCAACAGCAAGGCCTAACAGCTCAATGAATATACAAACAAATGACGACCGTAGAAGGGCTTCATCGCCTGCATCCTACACACACTCACCTCAGGACCAAGCTCCATTGAACGATTTTCAAGAGATTTTCGAACATTACAGAAGAACAAGTACTGATTGGGGTACTGAGAATACAAAATATGTTGATAATACCAACTACTATTCCGATGAAGAAGATTTGACACATGCATCCATTTCTCAAGATAGTAGTTTCTTATCCACAGATAGCTCTAACAATAGTGTTTTGGTGAATACACATAATGCAGGTTCAATGATTTCAGAAAGATTAGATCAGGATATAGCCTCCAATGAGAATGAAGACATAAACATTAACGAACCAAACCATGGCTGGTCATGGTTGAATTCTGCTAATGAAAACCTGACTAATAATGACGGCGCTTATGAGCAAGTGATAGATGATGAAGAAGACAACGAAGATTGCGTCGAGAATGAAAAAGCCGATTTTGTCAACTTAAGCGTATCTAGAAGAGCAAAATCTACTAAACGTGCCTCTGAAAGAATAAATCACTCCAAGAATAGGCACTCGCCAATATTCCAGATGCAATCGGACAAGTCGAAGTCGGTGCTAGTCACATCTTCAGTAACTTCACTATCTCCGTCACAGTCAACTGAATCTGCTGCATCTGCGGTAGTAGAGAAAGAGCAAGGCTCACCTAATGACAACAAACACCCTGCACATAAGAAACATTCACTAGAGAAGAGACTTGTCAGACTATTTAAAAGGAAGCAACATAATAACAATTCCAAATCAGATGCAAAGGTAATCAAGAAAAACGTCAAACAGGAACTAAAAAAGAAGACTTCGCATTCAAGTTTATCTAAATTCAGAAAAAGCCCCAAAAAAAAATCCCAACAAGTAGAAGTGGTACAAGATCGCTCTTCATCACCTGTTGAAGCCATTTCTACCGAAATTTTGGATACGCCAATTGAAATCGAACCCATTGTAGAAAACCCAACTGATTCCAACATTTTTTCTGGCGGTAATACCAATCACAGTTCTGAATTAGTCGTGGAAACCATAAATGAGTTAGATGGTGACGATTCATTTGATATCAGTGGCGGCGATATCAATTATAACGTCGAGGTGACTACCAATATGGGTACAGACATGGCGGCTGAATCGAACAAGACCGTGGGGGAAGAGGAGGAAGATACCGTCCCAACTCTCACACCTCAACTCTCTACCTTACTTCCAAAAAAATTAACATTCGAAGATGTCGTTACACCGGAATATCCAAACGCACCGATTAAATTCACAGATAGCGCCTTCGGTTTCCCACTACCAATGATAACAAACTCCACAGTGATCATGTTTGATCATCGACTAGGTATTAACGTCGAAAGAGCGATTTACAGACTCAGCCACTTAAAACTCAGTGATCCAGGGAGAGAACTAAGACAACAGGTTTTGTTGAGTAACTTCATGTATTCTTATTTGAATTTGGTCAATCATACTTTGTACATGGAACAAATAGGCAGTGAAAATGCGGTATTCAATGGTGATTCCGCACTGGCAATGACAGATAAAAACGACTCTGATGGCACAATTTTGATCCCTGATATTTAATCCATACATATTAGTAAGTCTGATATATATGTACATAACGACACATATTCAAGGTATAAATACTGCGCATTTTTGGCACTAACCTTATTATTATCACGAAAAACGTTGTGGTATTGTCTCTGAAATTTCAGTATTTTTTTTTTATTTTTCTCACTGTACTGAAGAAAAGCTCATCTCATCTCATCTCATTGTAAAATCAATTGGTGACTGGATCGTAATAGCAAGACTACCCTGCGACTAGATTCTGTATTGATATACGCTGCAACATAATACAGAAACAAAATGGCCAAAAATAATACGTACCGTATGCTCGTCTTACTAGAGGACGATACCAAAATAAGTAAAGAAGATGAAAAATTCATAAAAGGTAAGCCAGGGAAAATGCATGAATTTGTTGATGAGTTGATGTTACCATTTCAGGTTGATGAACTAGACGAACTAAATGTTTGGTTTGATAAATTCGACGCCGAGATTTGTATACCGAATGAAGGTCATATTAAATATGAAATTAGCAGTGATGGTTTAATCGTACTTATGTTAGATAAAGAAATTGAGGATGTTGTCGAAAAAGTAAAGAAATTCGTCGAAGAAAATGTCTGAAATGATAAAGATCATTTTTGGTTTTGCATTTGGGTTAATATGGTTGTTGTGTATACGTACGTGCATATAAACTAAGAGAGAAAAACAGGTCGTGCATCAATACAGGGACACGTACACATGCACGGTAAGCTAAATAGTGTATTTTCATTATTTTATAAAGTTTGTAGAACAATCTCTAATTTATTTAGTCTTTCCCCTACATCCATTCTCGTAGCTGCATTGTCTTTCTCATCAATCAACTCCAGCAACATATCGGACAGCAGTTCTTTGTTGTAATATCGACACCATAAAGCATGTCCATTAAAATCTGTATTTTCCAACCTTTTGACAGATGCCCGATGAAAGCAAGCTGTGCATTGGACCAAATCTTCTTTCTCGAATTTCGTGTAACCTAGAAGCAACAGTCCAAGAAGAGAATAGTCATTACAATTGAAAAAACTGGCCAGCTTTTGCATTTTTCTTTCAGTCAAATAGTAAAATATACTGGATGAGTTTCTTTTCAGATTAAATACCTCTAATCCGGATGTAATCTTCTCAATATCTGTGTAGATTCTCTCAATGTCTGTAATAAGTGTTTGTGAACTCAAATGGTATTCTTTGTTCACATCGAACTGATTTCTTTTCCATGGACAATGATCTAGGTGGTTACTGATAACATTCGAATGCCATATTTTTTCATTCAACTTCTTGTTGTAGTCAGCGGTACTGTCATCATTCTTTGATAACTGCATCGACATGATGGCGTGGCAACAGCAGCACTTAAATGCCGCCTGGGACTTGCATTGTCCTTGGTATGGTTTCCAACCTTTCGATGCTAGAGTTAGCGGATTGACCCACCGAACGTCCCATTCAATGAGCAAGAGCCTCGTGTAATTTTGGATCAAACATATTCGCTCCAACATAGCATGTGAGTCATACAATTGGAACCCAGCACAATCGCTAGAGCTTTCCTGTACTAAATCGTCGAACAATTGCACACGATTTTTGCACCTTTCTGGGAGCATTGAGCTACCGTCATAAGTTTTCTTCCTATACCTCCATTTGGTAATAACTCGCTGTGCCGGAGTATCCTTAGTTTTTCTCGACGCAAGTTTGGTCTTCTTTCGCAAGGAGTCCCTGAGAGACCCCAATCTAGCATCTAATTTAGCGTCGTCCATGGATAGTAGCCTTAGTTTATTTATAATTCCTGGGGCCTAGTGTTTATTCTCCTCCATTCCTTTCAACATGAGAATCACATTCGTTCTGAGTGACTGAAATTTGAAAAATTTTCAAACATTTTCCATATTGAATAACCAAAACAAATAGCATTTTGATTTGATATCAGCGTTTGAAGATTTGATCTCATCATCAGACGAAGGTTTTTAACAGGTTTTATTGTTTGAACACATTTTTAAGAGAACTGCACTTCAGTTTTTTTTTTGGGAGAAATTTTGTGGGGTATTTCAATCATTGTTCCAAGTTTAAGTTCCGTTTTCTTTTATAAAAGAAACTTCTTATTATTAACAGGCCTTTATATCTTCGAATAGGACTCTTTCAAGATTTTCGCTGAAGTATTTGTTTATTGTGATACTACCAACTGAATTTCGGGTGCATATTTCTGAACATACAAGGAAATAAAAGGTAAGAAAATTGATTACAATGCCTATTATGTTGGAAGACTACCAAAAGAACTTTTTAGAGTTAGCCATTGAATGCCAAGCCCTAAGATTTGGTTCATTCAAGTTGAAATCAGGTAGAGAATCACCATATTTCTTTAATCTAGGATTGTTCAATACCGGTAAGTTACTTTCTAATTTAGCTACTGCGTATGCAATTGCCATTATACAATCTGATTTGAAGTTTGATGTAATTTTTGGTCCTGCCTATAAAGGTATCCCACTAGCTGCCATTGTTTGTGTGAAATTAGCGGAGATTGGTGGCTCCAAATTTCAAAACATTCAATATGCATTTAACAGAAAGGAAGCCAAAGATCATGGTGAAGGTGGCATTATTGTCGGCTCTACTCTAGAGAACAAGAGAATATTAATCATCGATGACGTCATGACCGCTGGCACTGCCATCAATGAAGCATTCGAAATTATTGGCAATGCTAAGGGTCAAGTTGTCGGCTCCATCATTGCCTTAGATAGACAAGAAGTTGTGAGTACTGAAGATAAAGAAGGTTTGAGTGCCACTCAAACCGTTAGCAAAAGATACGGTATTCCAGTCTTAAGCATTGTTTCTTTGATTCACATAATCACGTACTTGGAAGGCAGAATAACGGCAGAAGAGAAAAGCAAGATCGAGAAATACCTTCAAACCTACGGTGCTTCCGCATAAAATCATCTTTTTATTAATTGATTTCTTTATCTCTTTTTAAAAATTATTGGTCTTCGTTACTACGATCCATGCACACCACTTATCTATATATATATAAACGAAGTATATATATACTTATATATAGAGCGAGAGAGTTTTCCTGTTATATTTTTCGTTGTCTGTTCCTCTTACTAATAATTATATTCAAATTCTCACGTTATGTTCAACTGCAACTTGTTAACAGACTGCATAACATTAATGAACTCAACTTCATGTAAGAAACTTAAAAAACAACATAAATATACATATCATATACATGGAGAGAGTAGAGAAAAAAATCATCTTCTGACAACTTTGTATTTATTTTTTGGTGCCTTAAATGATTTTTCTGCTGCAGTTACCTGAGGAGCGTCGTAGACAGATTTTGTCATTGGATGTCCCATTAAGAACGGGCTGTGTAATGGCACGATTTCGTTCATTTTGAAACCCTTTACACGAGGAATTTTCTTGAATTCAATATTATCAAAATCAGGACCATATGGAATTTCTCTTAGACATTCAATAGTAGTTGGATTTTTTCTCATGTATTCGCCAACGGCTTTCATCAATTGCCTCTTCCCACCTTTAAATCTAGTGGCTCCACCAACTAATTGCCCATTTTCTTTGAAAAGAACACGAATCCTACCTGGATTACCAAAATCTTGTGGGTGGCACTTTTCACCTTCGAAAATGCATAGTATTCCTAGTTCACGAACGGCATCTGCCATAGTCTTCGCCAACGGGTTCTCAACTGCCAACTCCTTAGGAACTCGTCTACCTTCTTTATGCGATCTGTTCACGTCAAAGTAGCAAGGGTAAAGTATCTGAAATCTCTTTACTTCTTCTAAATCTTTTTTGGAAATCGCCTCAGAACGTTCAACTTTACCTGTTTTAGGATTGATAAAACTGAGTTGCTCTTTTTCATCGTTGCTGTTGTCATTAGTACTACTATTCATGCCTGGGAAAAGAGCAGGTTCTTCTTGGTCTTGACTTCTTACCACAGTAGTCGTTATCTTTGGAGCTATCGGCGTTCTTAAAGAGGGATCTAACTCGGCCAGCTCCATATCGAGATCATCAATATCATTGAAATCGTCAATCTCTTCTAATCTAGGCATAGTGTTTCTAAATGATTTTTTCTTTAGCTTATTCTTCTTTAACTTCGTAATTTAGTGCTAGATTGTTGAACTAATGAACTTTTTTTTTTCAGTTTATTAAAGCGTAAAAAATGAATACTTCGAAGATTAACTTTGAAAGAAATAAACTGTTTACGAAGGAGCTAGAGAGTTAATCAAGTTCCGTGCTGCTCCGACGAGCGTGCTTTTTCTTGCTGGTTTGCTCAAGATATTTATTTAGTTTTCATGTTCATCAGTACATATGATATCTAATAAAATTGCATCAAGCGCCTCCAATAATAAACTGGCATTTAAGTAAGGATTTTGGAGCATGGCATGAACTCGACCAGCAGCTTCATGGGAGTCCCTCAGACCGACTACACGCCCACAAATCTCAGCGAAAAGCCTTTCTAAGCTCGTTAGAGCATCCTTTTCTGTTCGTAACTTTTCACCTTTGGTTCTTACTGGCTCCGTTGTTTCATTCCTTTTCCTTTCAAACAAGCCATTATCACCCCATAGCATATTCTTGAATCCAATTATTGCTTCGAGTGTTTGGTCCTCTGACCTCAATTTCTGAATGCTAACCTTTATGTATTTTTCGATGGTACTACCGAGAAGTTGTTGTAAAACAGTGATTATAGCTCTGCCTCTTAACCAACCAGAATTCGCTTTGTTCAACGCGAATAATGAAATAAATAGATCACATATTTGCTTAACGAAAGATTTGTTTTGCGAATAGAAGGGATACCCAGAATCAGTAAAAAAGTGTCTTTCATCTTCATAGAAATTCAGTTCTTCGCTGTCGTTTTTACTGGTTTGTAGATCTACAACAGAACTGCTGTTACTCGTACTATTACTACTGCTATTCAACTCATGAGGTCGTTCTTCCAATAGATCATCATGCATATAATCCTTGTCCAGTCTGAATGAAGCAGGATCAGTTAAAAATCTTCTAAAAATATCATCTCGGCATATTTCAGAAATAGACAGCAACTCTCTCAAATATTTTTCAAGTTTTTGCTTTCTTTCTTCATGAAGTAATGTCTTTGTGACGTGATATTTCAATGACATTTTTACTTTTGATGGAAATAGATCTTGCAATTGTTTCATCAAAGGCTTATAATTTTTTTTCAAGTATGTGTTCAATTCGAAAAATTCATTGAATCTTCTTGCCATATCCCATGAACTTACTTGCCCATTATTAAAATGGTGAATGTTAATGATATAGTACGTTATTTCGGTTAGACTTTTACTGGAACTCTCACTAAAGTAAGACCTGATGTAAATTTTAGTCTTTCTGAACAAACTATTAGCATTTTCTTGAACCATATATTGCTGTTTCAGGAGCTCTTTCATTTCTAGTTCTTTTAATAATGTCCTTTGTGATTTTTTCAAAATTTTTAACTGCGTTTGATTATTGGTTAAATCTGCTTTTAGAATCAGATGTCTTAATAATTCTAGTTCTTTCTCAATTTGGTCAATTGAGATAGTCAAACTTGCTATATTGTCCCTAAAATTATTTGACCCATAGTGTTGACTGTGATTAGAATCCCAATTTTTACTAGAGATGCTAGATTTTTCTACACTATGTGGTAAATCCAACTGATCCTCAACAAGGTAAAATTCAGATGTGTTGTCATTGTCATCGTCAAAAAGTTTATCTTTAAAAATGTTATTGTCCTCTGACCCAAATAATTGTGAATATCGCGGATTTGCGCTTTTTTTTGCTTTATCTGACTTCATTTCAGATCCATTTACTATATTATCTAAAGCGTCTGTAATTCCAGGGTTTGCAAAAATTCTAACAGGATTCATAAAATCTATCTTTGTGGTCTCCTTTATAGCTTTGTTTTGTGTTGTGTTATCACTGCTGCTCGTGTTCAAAAAATGAATGTATATGTCAGTCGAAACAATATCTGGTGCTGATAACATTTCGAGGAAGAAAAGCGAGCTCTTAAATAGTGGTAAAAGCTTCTCGTCAAGATATTTTATAGCTTCTGTTTGTAGCAAAAGAACACTTTTTCGAGCTAGAATAAATGTCTCTTCGTCGTTATTCATTTGCAAAGAATTTGTGAAAAGTATCACGTTTCTCACCAAACCCTCATCCAACATTTTCATATTTTGTAAGTTATCGTTTTGAAAGAATTTTGAAGAAATTTCTTGCAGTTGAATAGTGTTAATTCCAGAATATCCAGAAATTATATCTTCAGATGTGGCATCCTCTAAGGGATTTTTGAATGATTCGAGTGTTTGCGAATACTCTAAAAACGTGCTGCCCTGAGAGTTAGAAACGCTCTTTAAAAACGACTTGAAAAATGGGAGGCACTTGCTGTCATCTATAATTTCTCTTAATGTGATCGCACTGAAGAATAAATTCATCTCCTTCAGAACTGTTTTACTATCCATATTCAAGTCTGAGTAATTACTGTCCCTTACGATTCTTTTGTTTTCGCTTTTGGTTCCTGAATCGGAATATGATAATTTCGATTCAATTAAATTCAAGGAGAGTAATAAACGTTTCTTGTATTTCAAGTCTTCTTTGCTTAAATGCTCAATATCTTTCAATTGATATATCTTGAGAGCTAATGAGAATGCAACGTACTTGATGTCACTTATATCTGCCATAGAGTCAAGCTGGTTGAGGTAATGTTCGAACTGTTTCCCTGTATAATTAACATTAAGTTCCAACTTTTCGTTAGAGGAATCTCGTACGTCTTTATTCGTGACATCATTGATTGTATTCCTATGGTCTTGTAATTCCTTGCTTAGCATTCTTCTTATCTTATGAACTTTATTCTTCTCTTCGAAGTAGTTTTGTGAAATGCTAACAATTTTCAAGTTCCAATTATCTGGATCACTAAATTTGATGATTAGTGGGGAAATAATGCATGTGGTAAACACTTCTGTCATCAATGTAAAAACATACAAAGAATCCAATTCATCGATATCGAAAAGATATGGGAGGAGTCCAATCACAGATTTTCTTATGGACTCTTCAATCTCTTTATCAAGAGCGTTGGGCTTTAGTGACAATGATTTATGTAACTTGTAGTTTTTATTGAATTCTACAGCAATTTGTAGATCAATATTAGCTGCTTTTTGTCTTTCAAGAGTCAAATCACTCAATATAGCTTCTCTTGCATCACAGAAAGTACTAAAATGTTTATTGAATATAGGCAATAGTTTCAAAACAATTAAACTGGCACTATCATTCTTCATTAACTTCCCCTTTACTACTAGGAGCGTCTGTAGAAATTTCCACTTTATGACCTTCAAAAATTCAGCATCAGCGTTTCCATCGATTTTCGTGAACCAGGACTCTACGAAGTCCCTAATGATCAAGTCAACAATACTCTCCAATTCTTTACCAATTTGCGCATTCCCTTCACGTATGAATTCTTCAGCTGATCTCAATTCTTTCTCTACCTCCACAGCATTCGACTTCTCAGGCACAAGACTAACAAATTTCGGCTGAACCTCTGGTTGGTCAGGTAAAGATTTGAAGAGTACCAGGTAACCAAATATGCAGATGCTGAAAAGAAACCCCAAAAGAAAATCAGCTATCGACCATCGTATCATAAGTGCCAAGTAAAACAAAACTAAAACCAATTGAAACTGTTGCAAAAGAGTGAGCATACGATTCCATATCAAAATGCAAAACGTATGCACTTATGGCACTTTTCCAAAGCCAGAGAATCTTTTACTATTTTATGCATTGTGTTTGTTTACATTTTTGAAGAGTTCAATAAGGCGATGAAAAAAAAAAAATTAAAGAAGCAGTAAAAATCCAAAAAATTACAGCGGGCAGTATATATTGGTTTTATATTAGTTTTAATTAGGTTGCGTATCATTATTGTATGTAGTTTTACATAATTTACAGAGTAACTTAAACGTCTTTGAATAGCGAATCTTGCAATGTTCTAATATCTCTGCTTATGCCCTTGACGAATTCTAGTCTCTTTGGTTCATCTTCCAAAAGCTGTTGCTCTTCCAGAGTGGTGGGTATTATTCTCGAATTCAAATACTTTGGATGTGTCAAGAATTTGCTTAGTGCCGCACTTAATCTTTTCTTATCATAATCTGAATCTAAACCAATGACTAATTCTACGACTCTATCCTTATCATCAGAGTTCTTAGATTCAATTAGTAGTTCTTGGTAGTTTAATAAGTTTAACATTTTCTGCAACAAAACCAGTTGATTGGTTTCCTTTATCAATGAGCTTGATACTGCTAATTTATTATCGCCCCAATTGTATATCGTTGATTTGACTTGTTTGCCAAAATACGAGACAAAGAGGCAAGTCTCTGGTAAAACCTTGATGCCTAATTGACTCAATAACAATAGGATGATAGACAACAGACCATTGCTCCAAATGTTATGTAGTCTGGGTGATAATTCAGGTTTGATATCTCCCTGCTGTATAGCCACAGACAGTGGGCTTTCCAGTAAAACAGTATACAGTCCACTATTGATAAATGTATCAGCAATTTGTTCGATCGAACACAACTCAGAGATAAATGTCAAAGTAATTTGCCCAAGAACTGGTTCATCATTGATTCTGACTAAATGTGCACTTGAGTATAGGTTCAAAATTACTTTCAGGGTCCCTACCTCATTCAAGGATGATGCTAAAATAACATTAAATTTCTTAGAAGGATTCAAATCCGTAATCTTCTTGAAAAGCGATAGTAATAATAGTAAATCTTGAGTGTTTTCCTCCAAGTTGGCAATCTGTGTAGCATGGTCCGCGTTTATACTCCTTGTAGAACATGTGTTAATTTGGCATAAAATGTTAGATAGTATCAAGTAAACACCCTTACTGAATACCGATTCAAAAAATTCCAACAATTGATCTGATACTGACTCGATAAAATGATCACCCGTAGTGACTAACTCCAAGAGGATTAGGGCGGATCTCAATAAAGGTCTATAAAAGTTGTTTTTCAGAGATCCACCAATCTTCTTTATGAAATCAATTTCATCAGATTTGAAAATTGTAAAAATCTTGTTTAATAGTTCAATTATTTTCCTTTCATTCAGTGACTTTCCTGACAACTTGAACGAATACAAAATATAAAACGCCAATTCAATCCTTTCCAAATAGATTTGAGTAAACAGTTGTTTATCTGAACCAAAATCGATATTCAATTGCAAGAAATGCGCCACCAGGTCAATAAAGCTATCACTTAGTGGATTAGGGCTCCTCTTTACAAACGTGGTGATTAACGCACCCCAAGCCTTTGCAGTAGATATTTCGTAATTGACATATTGTAAATTTAATGAAGCATCGATGATTTCTTTTCTGAAATCGTTCTGGTTGGTGCTAGGTTCGTACCATTTAGGGTCATTTTTCAATACTAGATCTAACAATTGAATATCATAACCAAAATTCTCATTTTCGTTTATTTTTGACAAGGGAATTTTTTGAAACGATTGTAATTCTAGACTAGGCCATTGAGCTTGAAATTTGAGATTTAATTCATCATGAAACGTCTTATTGAACCCATCAATTTGGAAAAAATGATTGACTAGTTCAAATAAATCTGCTTGGTTCAAAAAGCTTAAGATTTTAGCGTTTGAATCACTCGAATTGTAAATGTACAATGCGAATATTTCTACAATCCTCGAGACTAATTTGTATTTCTTGATAAGATGAATAGTCTCATCACGAGTCAAATTTTCTTTCTTTTGGAACAAAGTTTTGGAGTTCTTCAATTTATTTAATAGGGAATCCACGAATTTGCAATCTTTGATAAAAATTTTCGAATTCGTCCAAGTATTTAAAACATATGTTATTGTTTCCAAAAGTTTACAACTCACCTCTTCGGGCATCGAGTCCAGCAGTAGAGCATTTTTTTGTAAAACAGTTAATATTGATTTGTTCTTATCTACGGAAGACTCGTCATTACTGTTTTTGTTGGAGGCAAATTGGCCGGTTAAGAAAAGAATCGATAACCCATCTTGTTTACTTTCTAGTAAAGTGGTGAAGAAGATGTAAAGATTTTGTAAAAGGCCCCAATTTTGTACAGGAGAATTTAAATCAGATAGGACCTCTTCTAAAAATTTCACTGATTTAGATTCTCCTAAGAAGGATAACAAAAACGGATATTCGTCATTCCAGGGCGCTTCCACCAAATAACTTAGTAGTTCTATGATTTGAGCTTTCAAAAAGAGGTAATTTGGTAAAGTATAAACGTCGATCAATTTTGATGAGTTAATGAAAATCAATTTTTCCAGGTTGCTTGATTTTAGGTCATGGTTGCTACCTCTGATGGAAATCAAGAGTTTGCATAGCTTAAAGGAGTTATTCATCAATCTGGAATATAGGTTGCCTAAGATCTTGTCTCCCAAAATCTTTGTTGTGGCATCCAATGGCGAAATAAGAATATTCACCAGATTATTTGGAGCCAAGTCGATGGAGTCCATGGGAGTTAGGAATACCTGCAACAGTTTATTTGCTGCGGGGAAAGTAATCAGTTGATCCTTTTGAGATGGATTTATGGTGAAAACGTTATGAAGCACATTATAAAAAATCGAAGTCAAATGGAAGGCGATCTCGAATTTTTGTAGGAAGTCATTAAATTTCCAACTGTAATAGCTTTCAAAAATATGGACTGCGTGTAAGACCAACTTATTAATAATATCAATTTTAGTCCTTTTGGAAATATGAGAGTTTTGCAGAGATAAAGATTCTTGAATAAAAATGTTTGTCAGCTTAAGCAATTGAATAGTAAATTTATAATCGCCTGTTGATAGTTCAACCGAACCAAGAATCATATTGGAAAGACCCGTCTTCCCATATTTATCCAATAATTCTGACCTATTCAAATAAGATGAGACTAAATGGGGGTAATTTGGTGTCAGCCTTGTTAGAAATTCGCAACACTGCACTATTAAATTATAATCTTTCTTTTGTAGCGAGATTTCGAAAATCTCAAATATCACTTGAACAATCGACGCGCTATTTAGAGCACTGCCCGTAGTGTCTAGAGAATTTGACAAGCTTGATAATATTTCATTTGATTTTTCTAAGGTTGTCCTTGGATCCACGACGTTAGCAATTAATTTGATTATGGATACCATCAGCTCGTGTTGTGAGTCATCCAATTGGGTACCCTTTTCCATATATGAATGTAATAGATTTTGTAATATTCTACCCACTAGAGACCAACCGTTATATTTGTACAGAAAGATGATCAAGTTTGAAGTAATAGGTGGCTGCTGGCCATTCTCTTCTTGCTGTTGTTGTTTGATAGAAAGAATCTTGGCCTTTGTAGATTTCGGTATCGACATTAGACTATTGGAATTTTCTCTTTCTAAGGGCGGTGATACTAGTAAATCGGATTTCAACTCTATCAAATCGGGTATAATGATATCCGAAGAGGAAGACGAAGACGAAGAGGATGTTGTTATATCCGCTATCAAGTCGTAATCCAAGTCGTTTAAGCTATTTTTGGAGATGGCAAATGAATTGATATCTTTCAGTTCGAAATTGGCAAATTCCGTATCGATTAATGATAGGTTTATCAAGGGAATAAGTGATTGGTTTAATAGAGGTAATTTAGCCTTTAGGATGCTTAGTTTGTCTTCAAAAGTGTCATTAGTTAAGAAATTTTCAATGAATTGCCTTGGGGCCTTTGAAACTATCTTTGCAAAAACATGAGAACTGAATGCTGTTATGGGGATGAAGTTTAGAGAGAATTCCAAAAAAATTGTAATGATTGTAGTGTAGGTGGGATCAAACGATAATATTTCTGCCAAAGTGTCCAATTCGGGGAAAATGTTACGTGATTCAGCAAATTGAGCAAACTTGGCTATTTCTGGATCTTCCAACGATTCTGATTGTTGCAATGCCAGTCTATGGTAAAGTATGCAGGACCAAGCATAATGGATCATTGGATGGAAAACGGGATCTTCGTTCACGATATTGGTTGTTATGTCATTTTCCAAGGCGGCGTTGATGGTTTCGAGAGCCTGTGTATCGGAATATAAGGGTGATTGAAGGTCAAATTGGGCTATCGCGGTGTTCAGCCCGAGCATCAAAATAGTTGTGATTGTTATTAGAGACGATATTCTGGAAACAAGCGTTTTTGAAAGGTAACTCAGGTCTTGGAAATTCTGAAATTTGTAAAACTGCGATGATGAAGTGTCCATGGTTTTGTCCGGAGAACTTACGTGTCTGACAAATTCGACAAATTGATTTTGAAATTGCAGGAACCACTGGTTAACGATTCCTACGGGTACTTTTGTATTGAGGATGAGTAAGTTCAAAATCTGTAGGATTTGCAACACAAGCTTCAAATCGGAGAAATTCTTCAATTGAACCAGTGAGTCTATCGTGGCAGTGTCTTGATCATCGTTCCGGCCTTGCTGCAAGACCGAAGCCGTGGCAGTGTCATAGGTCTGCATGATGGACGATATCAAAGAGATCAGCCTTTCCGCTATGTCGAGCTTGTCGTTGGCAAAAAAAGAGTATACATCGGGGTCGATATCTGGGTTGACGAGGAGCGAGTACAGGATGTGTAGTTTGGAAGACCTCTCAGATAGAAAGAGCTGAGCAGCGAGGCAAGGGTCCTCCGAATGAGCAAACGACGGATCATGATCGGCATTTATCTGCAGTAAATACGCGATTAAGGAGCGCAGTTTATTGTCGCCGGTGGGTGCCACTGCGCCGGACTTTGGCTGGGAAAGGCCTTGGATGAGCTTCGCCTTATTAGCCTTCAAAAACTGTCTTATTTGAGCCAGTTGGCTGGCGTCCACAGCGGAAACATCTGCAGCAGCATCGTTGATGAAGTTAGCGACGTAAGTGAAGGACAATTCCTGAGCGGGATTTCCAATTGAGTGTGTAGCCATGGCTGGTGGAGTCCTTTTCTTCTGGCGGCGGCAAGGGATGGCTAGGCTATTTGTGTTTCGTCGAGTGGTTTAAGATGTTTATAAGCTTATGTTTGACAAGAAAATTTTTGGAGGGCGCTGAGGCAGGCTTACCCGGACTGGAAAAGCTTCATAAAGCAAAAGCTACTTCGCAAGAAGGATGGGAGAAAGAGATGGGTATGGGAAGAAGGCCCGGACACGCCCGTGGCCGAGAAGGTGCCACGGGCGCGAGGTGGACCCAGCAATCGCTTGCTGTGTGTCCTTCCCTGGAGTTTGATATCAGCACAATTACGGCTCTAAGAAACGACGGATATTAAATATAACGTTAATTAGGAATTTGACATATGTGCTAGTGGAAAAACCCTCCGGAGCAAGAGTGGACGGGGGACGCCTGTCCGCCCTGTACATGCTTGCACCGGGGTCTGCCATGCTGGGTGGATGTGGTGTTTTCCAGCAAGCTCCAGTAGTGTGATAGTGCTGAAGATTGAGGAAAGATGCCGCCTTTTATACTGCGCGGTGAAAAAAAAAAAACCCTGAGGAAAAGCGGATTTTTGCATGGGTTGCCCGCCAAACTCGCTAATTAAGTAGTTGACAAACGGTTAATTATAATAGCGTGGAGGGACGTGTGGAGGCTGGCATAAGGAGGGAGCGACGCAGCGCAAAGAAGTGCAGCACGCGATGGAGGCTTCACATTTGCAGATATACTGGCACGACTCGCAGCCCGTGTACACGCTGACGTTCCAGCGGAACGGCTCGAACGACAAACTGTTCACCGCCGGTGGTGATAACAAGGTCCGGATATGGAAGCTGAACAGGGAGCAGGAGGCCGCCGGCGGCGTGCGCAAGATCGAAAGCATGGATTTTCTCGGGTCGCTGACGCACCACGAGCAGGCGATCAACGTGATCCGGTTCAACTCGCACGGCGACGTGCTGGCCTCTGCCGGTGACGATGGCCAGGTTCTGCTGTGGAAGCAGGAGGACCCGGATGCGCAGCAAGAGGCCGTGGCAAGGCCCTTTGGGGCGGACCCTGAGCCCGGCGAGGCAGACGAGAACAAAGAGAAGTGGGTGGTGTGGAAGCGGCTGCGCGGCGGCAGCGGGGCCACAGCGGCGGCAGAGATATACGACCTGGCGTGGTCGCCCGACAACAGGTACATTGTGGTGGCATGCATGGACAACTCAATACGGTTGTTCGACGTCGGGGCCGGGGCGCTGGTGTGCGGCCAGGCGGACCACGGACATTACGTGCAGGGCGTGGCGTGGGACCCTTTGAACCAGTTTATCGTGTCGCAGTCTGCGGACCGATCGCTGCACGTGTACGAGATCGTGCAGTCCGCGGCGGGGATGGTGACGGGGCTGAAGTTGAAGAGCAAGATCGTCAAGGCGGAGCTGCCCGTTCCGGGCAGCGACGTGGCCAGGACGAACTATCTGTTCCACAACGAGACGCTACCCTCATTCTTCCGGCGGTGTAGCATCTCGCCCTGCGGCGGGCTGGTGGTGGTTCCCAGCGGCGTGCACAAGGTGGGCGAGGACGAGACGGCTAATTGCGTGTACGTGTACACCAGGTCCGGGGTGATGAACGGCGGCGGCGGCGTGAAGAACAGGCCCGCGCTGAGGATCCCGTTCTTGAAGAAGCCCGCATTGATGGTGGCGTTCTCGCCCGTGTTCTACGCGACGCGCCAGCAGAGCGTGTTGCAACTGCCTTACAAGCTGGTGTTTGCCGTAGCGACCACGAACGAGGTGCTGGTGTTCGACACGGACGCGTGGGAGCCGCTGTGCGTGGTGGGCAACATACACTACTCGCCGATCACGGACCTGGCGTGGTCCGGGGACGGCTCGACGCTGCTGGTGTCGTCCACGGACGGGTTCTGCTCTTACGTGTCGATCGACGCGGAAACGCAGTTTGGTGCCAGCATCAAGCCGCCGGCGCTGCGTGCGGCGCAACACGACGCAACCGTAGTCGCAGCCGCCAAGAACCCGCCCACGGCGCGTGGGGTCGTGAACATGCTGCCCGTGAGAAAGACAAACAACGATAATAAAAAGAGGCGGATCCAGCCTACACCGGTAGACCCGTGAAATACTTATTAATATGTAGTGCGGTACGTAAATGCTAATCTAGTTTGCCGGCGAAGATGTTCTCCATGGTACGCTCGATGGAGCCGGTGGCCCTGAGGTCGCGCACGACCTTCTGTTGAGGCACGTGCGGGGCCATGGTCATGACGATCTCGACCATGTCCTTGCTGACGGGTCTTTTCTGGTTCACGCGCTGGGCGGCATGCGGTTCTGGCAGAGGCTCTGGGGAGGACAGCTCCTGGGTGGCGTCCGTGGGAGTCGGAGCGGTGTCCTCCTGCACGGTGCGCGTGGGCGCCTGCTTGGCATTCCTGCGCTGCACGGTGTACACGAACATGCACACCAAGACCAGTATGAACACTATAGTCGATCCGTCCATGCTTGCGTGTGGGTGTTTGGTGGTAGTGTGTGAGAGTGAGTGTGTGTGTGGTATTCCAGCGCGCAACGACCGTTTATTATAGCAACGTTTTGCGCTTTTCTGGTTTTGTCTCGCCCAGACATCGCGCCCAGCGGGGGAAGAAGAATGAGAAGGAGGGAGGCCGGACGGGTGACTGCCTCTCCTCTGCGGCTTGCCATTGCGTATGCCGGAAAGTGTCTAGTTCTGGCGCCTGGCGGAGGGAAGGGGGGAGTGGGGGGTCGCGCAGCGGCTACAGGGACAGCTGCGAAGGGAAGGGGAAGGGGGGTGTAAACCAAGGGGCTGCCGCCACCGTGGGACCCCCGTCTGCACAAGCGTAAATATAAATACAGCGATCTACCGAGCCATTACCCCTCCACCCGCCCCGGCCTCCAAACCAAGAACAGATCACACCAACAACCCGCAACAATGGCTCTCATCGTGGCATCGTTGTTTTTGCCGTACCAACCGCAATTCGAACTAGACACCTCTCTACCCGAGAACTCGCAGGTGGACTCGTCCCTGGTGAACGTTCACGCCAAGGGAGGCGACCGGCCGCTGTCGAACAACCAATCGCAGGAGTCGTTGGTGGCGCCCGCGCCCGAGCAGGGCGTGCCCCCAACGATCTCCAGGAGCGCCACCAGGTCGCCTATCTCTTTCAACCGCACCTCGTCCACGAACACGGCCAACCTGGACGATCTCGTCTCCTCGGACGTGTTTCTGGAGAACCTGACCGCGAACGCCACCACTTCGCACACACCGACTAGCAAGACGATGCTGAAGCCGCGCAACAGCGGCTCCGTGGAGCAGTTCTTTTCCTCTTCCTCCAACGTCGCCACGGACCGCATCGCGTCGCCCCTGCAGCAGGACTCCGGCTCGAGGATCGCGTCGCCAATCCAGCAACAGGACCCCACAGCCAACCTGCTGAAGAACGTGAACAAGTCGCTGCTGGTGCACTCGCTGCTGAACAACACTTCGCAGACCAGCCTCGACAAGCCGCACAACCACATCGTGACCCCGAAGTCGCGGGCAGGTAACAAGCCCACCTCCGCAGCTGCCTCTCTGGTCAACAAGACCAAGAAGGCGCCCGCTTCCTCGTCGGCGTCGTCCTCGGCCTCTGCTGCTCCGCCCTCCATCAAGAGGATCTCTCCGCATTTAGCCGCTGCCGCTGCCGCGGCCGCGGCAGCGGCGAAGCAACGTCCCCTCCTAACCAAACAACCCTCCAACCTCAAGTACTCCGAGCTGGCAGACATCTCGTCCAGTGAGGCATCCTCGCAGCACAACGAGTCTGATCCGGAGGACCTCACGGGCGCACCCGACGAGGAGTACGTCTCGGACCTGGAGATGGACGACGCCAAGCAGGACTACAAGGTCCCGAAGTTCGGCGGCTATTCCAACAAGTCGCAGCTCAAGAAGTACTCGCTCCTGCGGTCGACGCAGGAGCTGTTCAGCCGTTTGCCCTGGTGCGTAGTACCCTCCATCAAGGGGAACGGCGCCATGAAGAACGCCATCAACACCGCCGTCTTGGAAAACATTATCCCGCACCACCACGTCAGGTGGGTCGGTACCGTGGGCATCCCCACGGACGAGATTCCGGAGAACATTCTGGGCAATATCTCCGATTCGCTGAGGGAGGACTACGACTCTTATCCCGTCCTCACGGACGACGTCACGTTCAAAGCCGCGTACAAGAACTACTGTAAACAAATCTTGTGGCCCACGCTGCACTACCAGATCCCGGACAACCCGAACTCCAAGGCGTTCGAGGACCACTCCTGGAAGTTCTACAAGCACATGAACCAGCAGTTCGCGGACGCGATCGTAAAGATCTACAAGGAGGGCGACACCATCTGGGTCCACGACTACCATCTGATGCTGGTCCCGCAGATGATCAGAGACGTGCTGCCCTCCGCGAAGATCGGGTTCACGCTGCACGTTTCGTTCCCCAGCAGCGAGGTGTTCAGGTGTCTGGCCCAGAGGGAAAAGATCTTGGAGGGGCTCACTGGTGCGGATTTCGTTGGGTTTCAAACCAAAGAATACGCGAGACACTTCTTGCAGACGTGCAACCGGCTGCTGATGGCGGACGTAGTCCATGACGAAGAGCTGAAGTACAACGGGAGGGTCGTCTCTGTGAAGTTCACGCCCGTCGGCATAGACGCCTTCGACCTCCAATCGCAACTGAAGGATGAACACGTCATTCAATGGCGCCATCTGATTCGAGAAAAATGGCAGGACAAAAAACTGATTGTTTGTCGTGACCAGTTCGACAGAATCAGGGGCATCCACAAGAAGCTGTTGGCGTACGAAAAATTCTTGGCGGATAACCCACAGTACGTGGAGACAGTGACCATGATCCAGATTTGCATCGGCAGCAGCAAAGACGTCGAACTGGAGCGCCAGATTATGTTGGTCATGGACAGAATCAACTCATTGTCCACAGACATCAGCATTTCGCAGCCCGTGGTGTTCTTGCATCAAGACCTGGATTTCTCCCAGTACCTCGCACTGAGTTCGGAAGCGGACCTGTTCGTGGTCAGCTCCCTAAGGGAAGGTATGAATTTGACGTGCCACGAATTCATCGTTTGCTCAGAGGACAAGAACGCCCCGCTGTTGCTGTCGGAATTCACCGGTAGTGCCTCGCTGTTGAACGACGGCGCCATCCTGATCAACCCATGGGATACCAAGAACTTTTCCCTCTCTATTGGCAAGGGTTTGGAGATGCCATTTGACGAGAGAAGACCCCAGTGGAAGAAACTGATGAAGGACATCATCAACAATGACTCCACCAACTGGATCAAGTCCTCCCTGCAGGACATCCACACTTCCTGGACGTTCAACCAAGAGGGTTCCAAGATCTTCAAACTGAACACGAAAAACCTGTCAGACGACTATGTGTCTTCCAAGAAACGCATGTTCGTTTTCAACATTGCTGAACCGCCAACATCAAGAATGATTTCCATACTGAACGACATGACCTCCAAGGGCAATATCGTGTACATTATGAATTCGTTTCCGAAGGCGATCCTGGAAAACCTCTACAGTCGTGTGCAAAACCTTGGACTGATCGCAGAAAACGGGGCCTACGTAAGTCTGAACGGCGTGTGGTACAACATAGTCGACCAAATCGACTGGCGTAACGACGTGGCCAAGATCCTGAAGGACAAAGTGGAAAGGCTGCCCGGTTCTTACTACAAGATCAACGACTCGATGATCAGGTTCCATACCGAGAACGCAGAAGATCAAGACCGTGTTGCCAGCGTCATCGGTGAAGCCATCACTCACATCAATACCGTTTTCGACGATAAGGGAATCCACGCTTATGTTTACAAAAACGTCGTGTCAGTGCAGCAAACTGGTCTTTCCTTGTCTGCAGCACAATTCCTTTTCAGATTCTACAATTCTGCCTCGGATCCACTAGACACGAGCTCGGGCCAAATCACGAACATCCATTCGCCACCACATTCGCAACTGGACTCCTCCGATCAAGAACAACAACCGCCACCAGCCTCCCCCACAGTGTCGCTGAACCACATTGATTTTGCATGTGTCTCCGGTTCGTCGTCTCCCGTGTTGGAACCGTTGTTCAAGCTGGTCAATGACGAAGCTAGCGATGGTCAAGTGAAAGTCGGCCATGCCATTGTGTATGGCGATGCTACTTCTACTTATGCCAAGGAACACGTAAATGGGCTAAACGAACTTTTCACGATCTTTTCTAGAATCATCGAAGAATGATTTTCTTTGTTTGAATTTTTATACTACTGACTGTTATTTATCGATTTTATAAATTTTTTTCTTGTCTTTCTAATGAACAAATTATAAAATGCATCTCGCTTCATTATTCTGTCAAATGCATTGTATGACGACTATTCTTGTTCTCTTTTCCTTCGGCGGCAACGATGCATTTTCCAGGAGGAAATTCTAAAAGAGAATAACAACAAAGGTACCTGACCTTGACTCCAAGAAATTTTCATCCAGACCTAGCACCAAGAAGCTCACCACAATTACAAATGAAGCAGGCTTATTCGCATCGCAGGGAGAGATCCTCTCCAGCTAAGGAGGTTCTACAAAATTCACAATGCCTGTGTGCAATTAAGGGAGGCAATAAAAGTCATCTACGATAACGCTCCTACCAATGAAGATATCAATGATATGGTTAAACATGGGCCTCAACTAGAACAAAGCATTGGAGTGAGCCCCGCCATGTCCGTGGCCAGCTATCTGAAAATGGATCAAAGATCACTAGACATAGAAAGTGTCTTCCAACGTTATAAATTTGAAAATGTAGACTCGCCCGTTCATCAGTTCGTTCGTTATCCAGTCGTTACCAATATACATCTAGAGAATCTAGCGTTTGTTCATAGAAGTGTCCCCAATATGAATGTAAGCTTGACAGAGGTCCAAAAGACAGTCATGTCCAATGAGCGGCTGGAGTTCCTGGGTGATAGCTGGCTTGGCGCATTCGTGGCGTATATCTTGTATAGGAAATACCCCTTCTCTGACGAAGGTGCCCTCTCCAGGATAAAGAATGCTATAGTTAATAACAATAACTTGGAAAAGCTAAGTCAAAAGCTCGGTTTCAAGGAGAGGCTGAAAGAGAATATTCCTCACTCGAAAATGAAAATTAAGGACAAATCGTTCAAGCAATACGCTGATTGTGTCGAAGCTTACATTGGTGCTTTGGTCATTGATAGATTTTCAGCTGAATTTTTAGACGTTGTTGACTGGATAGAAGAGTTATCACAAGGTCAATTTGACACTCTAGGCGGTACTATGGAAAAGAAACCACTAAATAAGAATGCAAAGGGGGGATTGGGTAACTATCTCCAATCCAACAAATTAGGTACAAAAATCAAGTATTTTTGTCTAAACAATCAATCTCCTTTCACATCAGAAGTTAGACTGGGTGATATCTTCCTAGGTAGAGGCGAAGGCCAAAATGTCAAAGAGGCTGAACAAAGAGCGGCGATGGAAGCCATTGATGATATTGATACTATTCAGAAATATTCTATCCGTGATATGGAAGACAGAGATTCTGTGTGGCCCTATGTTGAAAAAACGCACGAAACAACCGGTTATAATATTGGACATACTGAAACAAGAACCAGCAGCATCGACAGCATTCATGAACCTGGATTCACTAAGGGGCCCAAACCAAATAAGTCCTGCAAAGGACTAGTCACAGGGTCTTTACCAAGTCTTCATGATACCATACCAATTAAAAAGACTCATAAACGAATAAAAGAAGTAAAAATTGCGGCAAATTACACCAGCAAATATGAAGATGTAGACAAGGAAGAATTGATGAACGAAATAATGAAGCGGATGGAAACATTGCTACACCCCACAGTTGGTGATGTTCTTGCAAATATGTTACAAGATCACCAATGTTCAACATCCTGTTCAACAGACATATCCGAGTCAGAGTCTGGTACCTCCTTCCCGTCTGCAACCGCTTCCAAATCGTCGCGTAAAGTATTTAGTCTCGCAGGGAGTCTTCCTCCGATTATAGAACCAGATTCGACCGGCGTCGACAAAATTGCATCAAGTAAACTATACGCGTACATGAATCGTTTTCATATAACACCAAAATATACCTTTGAGAAATTACCAAGTGGATCTTTCCACTGTGTTTGCACTGCGGGGGAATTTGCAACGAAATTGGGTGAAGGTGATGCTAAACGTAGAAAAATTGCACAACACACTGCGGCAGCGCAGGCACTACGGAGCAAGGTGCTAGTTGATATAGCGCATGCTCAAAGGTAACGGTAAAATTTATGACACTCCAAGGATTGAAATAATGATGAATATGAATTATTTTTTGTTGTTTTTATTTATGTAGTTACTTGCTTTGTTCTACTGTAAACATAATTGAAGGAAATTAATTCAGCTTGCTATTCTTCCGCCTAAATTAGGTGGAGTGACTTGTAATAAACACAACAGAAACATTAGCAAAAAATTATGTTTATGATAGCATTAGGTTCATTTCCCAATCTTTATAAATAGAGTACCAATTATCGCCTGGTTCGTCGTCCTTCCGTCGTCTCCAAACTTCCAGCATCACTTGTCTAGCCCCCCAATAGGAACCCATCCCACTTTCAGCCAACTTTGCTGCCCATCTTCTAAACTCTTGCTGCCTGTCTTCATCGGTACAAGCGCAACCTGCCATAAACCCTTGCCAAATTAAGGGAACGATTTTCACTTTCTTTTTGTTGACCAACTCTTCCATGGCGTTCAAGTGATCCAATACTTTAGCCACGTAGTTTTGCAGAAATTGACAATTTAAACTCTTTGCCATTGTGAAATAATAAATAATTAAACTGAAATAAAAGCTCATTGTATGGTGGTATATTGCTTCCACCGTTGGATTGATGAAGCTTTTACCCTCAGGAGTCTCCTCATAAAACTTCCATTCCGACTTCCATTTTAATAGCCGTTTTTCGAAATTTAGTGACAGTTCATTAAATTTTCTTGGTACAGGTAAGTACGTCAAATTATAGTATTCATTATGCCTTACTATCCGAACACAGTCTGAAAATAGTAATATCAAAGAGTTTGGTAAACCATAAAGGGAATCCGTACCGATTATTTTCTCATCGCCCTTCGGTATCAGCTTGGAAATATTAGATTTATTATAGTAAGTTTCTGTAGCAATATTAGTAAAAATGGGAGGGGTGGTAGATAATGGGGTGGATTCAGCGGAAGTGTTTGTAGCAGACTCCTTGATGAACTCTATGTGTATTTTACCGTCGTTTTCGTTGAGAGCTTCTCTAAATAAACCTTCTTGCATAACGTCAATGTTGGTGTTGGTCACATCAGTAGCCACAGCAGCAGCGGATGTGTCTAATGGTTTGTACTGATCATCTTCTTCGCTTGGTAATATAACAATTTCCTTGGCCCTGACTCTATCTAAGGCAGTACTGTCTTGTATTAGTTTTAAAAATGAAAAAATGCGATGTAAGGTCTTTGCCTTTTCAGAAATAATGGGTCTCAATTTCATTCTTGATTCAACAAAATCCTCGCAAATGGCTAAATGATGTTGGCAATCTGCCATTGTCCCCCATACGACGTCGATAGAGTTCATAGATAAGATTGCAGTCAGAACATCTTTATATTTTTCAGGTACACTTGACTTCGTGTTTAAGCATAGTCTTAAAAAGTTTGAAGCTTGGTTTCTCAACTCGATACCAAGGCTTAGGAAGTACTTTTGTAACTTAGAATTCTTTGGGTACTTGCTTTGTAAATGGAAACATGAGACAGCCAACAGAGCATTCAACAACGCGTTTCTCGAGTTGGAGGACTGGCCCAGTCCTGATAAATCACCCAACGCCATCAAGGCTCTAGGAAAATATAAGGTTTTCCATGGATTTTTTTCAAGCACAACCACCGTCATTTTATCTGCCACGTCATTGAAATAATGGTTCAAAAGGAACCTCGCCAAACCATGCACAGTAAGATCTGTTTTGGGTACGCTATCTATCAATTCGGATGGTAAGTCATATGAAAGGGATGTGGCTTCCAGCATGGATTTGGGCATGCGCGATTCGTCATTAGGGGGCGCTAAGGCGATTTCGTTCAAATCAGATGCCGGCAAAGATCTTGGTTCTATATTTACAAATATATCATCGATCAATGCCTGAGGATCAGGCTCTTCGCTGTTAGAAGAATTGTTTTGAAATAGTAGTTTTAAGTTCTGCTGGTATAGTTTATCATTTGCTGTAGTTTCCTTATCGGACGACGTTGCTGCATTTAGGCTCCCAGGATCAATCCCATGGCTGTGTTCTTTGGAGCTCATCTGTTGTTCTTCGCCCAAAATTCTATGATTGTCCTCTAACGAGACTTCGAGCGGTTGAAAATGGTTTAGATGATGTCCTTGGAGGGTCACCGCTGACAGTAACGCATCATCTCTAAGCTCACTTGAGATCCATTCGTAGCCTGTTATGTTCAAGTTATTCCAGTCGTAATCTAAGAGATTTGGTGTTGGTGGTACTGCGTCAGTGGCAGAAGGTAATCCTGTTTCGAGCTGCCCTCTATTCTTCGACTTTTCTTCAGTTTGCTTTGCTTGCGTCAAGGAGGATGGTGTCGAAGAGGATGGTGATGAAGACAAAGAATTTGAACCAGAATTTTCCAAATTTTTAGCGACTCTTCTCCTGTTGCGCTTTTTTCTTGGGGCGTACTGTTTGTCAACCTTGTCTGTTCCTTTAAAGACTCCGAATTTCTTTAGGATCCACGTTTTGTCCTCACTTATTCTCTCTATGGGAGGTGTATGTAACATGGTCAACTCGTCATCCATGTCTTCATGGTATACATACTCTTCTTCGTACCGTACAAAATCGATATTCCGTCGTTGGTATTGTGGTTCATCGACGCTGCCCGATAGGTTCGTCGTTGTTGCTGAAGAGCTTTGTGGAACTGGGACACCGTACGGATCAAACTGAAGAGGTTTGGACCACCGGAGTTTAATATCGTACCCACCGCAGGGCAAATTAGACTTCTCGCATCTTTGGCAGTGGGGACGCCGAAGATCACACTTAACCTTTCTTCCTCTACACGTCCAACATCCAGTGAACGTTTTTGCCCTTCCCAGTTTCTTGGCACCATGTTTGCTGAAAATCCCCATCTTATCTTACGATTAACTTTTCGAGATACTGGGATCGGTAACTATTGCCCAGTAAAGTGTCAAATTCCAAAGAGGTGCTTTTTGAAAGATAAATAATTTTTCACTCATCTTTTGAGTTCTAGCGGAAACCGCAGGCGAAGAGTCATGATAATAAATAGGACCCACGATGAAGAGAGAGATAACATCCAAAAGGGAAGAACAAGCGAGTGAGCACTGGATAAGATATGTCGAGGAAGCTGAAAAGAACGAATTTGTTTAACAAGGATGTGAGCTCCTTGCTGTACGCTTACGGCGATGTTCCTCAACCGTTGCATGCCACGGTACAGTGCTTAGATGAACTGGTATCTGGGTATTTGGTAGATGTGTGCAATAATGCATGCCATACAGCTCAAAACTCCCAGAGAAACAAACTCCGATTGGAGGATTTCAAGTTTGCTCTGCGGAACGACCCCATTAAACTCGGAAGAGCTGAAGAACTGATAGCTACTAATAAGTTGATCACGGAAGCTAAGAAGCAGTTTAATGAGACAGACAATCAGAACTCGTTGAAAAGGTACAGAGCGGAAGACGAGGAAGGTGACGAGATGGAGGAAGATGAAGATGAGCAACTAGTAACAGACGACGATGAAGTAACCAGCCGCATCAGTAATAAACAACACTCGGAATCAAAGCCAGCAAAGGCGAAGAAGCAGGGGACCAAAAATCCCAAGAAAACAAAAAAATGATATAGCTTATCTAATATAAAGTTACGTACCTGTACGTGGGTTCAGTGCTGGATACATGTACGCCCGGGTGCTTTTTGGTTTATCAACTGAGCATTTATTTTTCGTGGCCACAGTAATGGTGAGTAAATCGCACGTTCAAGTTTATTTGATGGTGATCACTGACCGTGGTTCTGCTTTCCAGAATTGTATTCTGTGCACTTGTGGTTGGAAACAACAACAACAAATGCCAATCGAAATAATAAGTAGCGGAGTAGGTGACAGAATGTTCGACAGTAAAAAAATTACTGTTCGTGTTTATAAGTACATATCGCTAAGCAAATCTAGATGCAAAATATTTAAATGAATCCATTATTCAGATAAGGAAAGTAAAGCATCAACGCAAGGTCCTATACGAGTTTTCTTCGCAATACAAACATCTTCTATCAGGCTTGGATCCATATCGGGAAACATGTTCTGTAAAGTCATTAGTGTGTCCTTCTGTTCGTTCTCTTCGATTTTCTGGATTAGGAGAGAGACGTCCTCTTCGCTTGGTTCTTGACCGCTCTGTTTAGGTTTCAAAACTTCTTCTTGTGTTGGTTCTTCGGTAGGTGAGAATAATTCACTGAATTTGGAAATTACAATATTAGTCACTTCATCCAAGGGTTTTAGTAAAGCGCCATTCATTTGTGATTCTTCCGGCACTTCCAACTTTCTTTGCTTATCCTCTTCATTTTTTTCCTCAGCCACTTGTCTCAGATTATCTTGGTATTCTTTCTCGAAACATTTGCGGTCGTCAATAGTTAAAGAAGATTCCGTTAAATTCATAATAAAGTTTACCGCAGCTTGAAGACTGCTCAAATAGTATTCTTCTTCACCCCGCATAAATTCCGGTGATCTAAATCTCTCAATGTAGTTCACATTGGAGACCAGATATCGCACCTCTCCCTTCAAAATACAATATATTAGTACGGGTATAAAGCTATCAGCACCGTTTTGTTCTAACTTGGTATGTTTTAGTAAGCCAAATATAACTTTACTCGCATTCAAAACACAAACCATCTTGTCCCTGGGTGATTTGAATCTGTTTATCTTACCTAATTCCGAACTTGCTAAATTCACAAATTTATTTAACTTGGCATTGGGTATAGTGTTAGAGATATCCAGCATGGTGGGGCTTATAAATCTATAATGCTTAATTTTTTCCAGCAATGTATTGTCATCGTTCAAATCTTTCATGTGCTCATCGTCTAATGGCTTCTGCAGAGTTTCAGAAAGGCTTGGCGAAAAACAGCGGAAATATAGCTTCCCCATAATCAGCTTTTCCATACCTTCTTTGGCGTTTCTGATTTTAGGGCTATCAAGGCTTTTGAAAGGTTCATATAATGCAAACTTATTGTAAATAAAAACCTTAAAATCGTTGATAAGTTTGATTTCTTCACTGACTGTCCATAAAAGCCTTTGCGCCATAAAATTTCGTAGAAACGATTTTGTATACTTCACTAGGGGATCAGTCCCAGGGGATTGAAGCTGCTTAGCAAAAAGCTGGAAGTCATAGAATGGCTCATCGTCCCCCATATCCTGCGCAGAGACGTCCGCGTTTGTTTTGACAGTCATTTGTGTGTTATCATCCTTCTTGGACACCACATCCTTATCCGTTTCGGTTATCGTTGGAGCATCTAATTGGTTCAAAGGGTCAAATTCCTTCAATATTTCGCTCTTCTTATCTTCTGCCATCACTGCTAACTGCCGCTGCCAACGATATCTAAAATAAATAATCTTAGAACCATTAGATGTAAAACTTCTCAAAGTTATGTGTCAAGGCATTTAGCTGCGGAACTATGATGAAGTCATGCAAAAAAAATGAAAAAAAAATGAAAACATTGAATTCATTGATAAGTTTCGAATATAATAATAAATTTTATCCAATCCCTTGTTAAGATGAGAAATGTGTGGAATCCTATTGCACTATCGTGCAGATAAGCAGCCGGTAGAGGATGGACTAATTGAATTTCCAGAAGGCACAGAATTCGCCGGTACTACAAGTGCGAATGAATCTTATATTTTCAATAGAATCATTCCATATATAGCTGCAAGAGGTCCAAATTACTCTTCTCTTCGAGTCTCCAAAGTTCACCAAACAAGCTGGTTCTCTTCTGTCTTATCTCTAAGACAACCTTTTACCAAGCAGAGCATAAGCGTTGACGACAGATATTATCTACAATTCAATGGTGAGTTGTACAATAAAGAAATATCCGATGGGGACAACGATAGTCAATATATTGCCTCTTTGTTGCAAAATCTGACAGAGGATGGGGACATTATTGATGTTATAAGAATGTTGGAAGGTGAGTATGCTTACACTGTGTTTGACGTAAAGTCATCGAAATTTTATTTCGGCAGAGATCCCATTGGCAGAAGAAGTCTATCCTACTCGGTTACTCCAAACAATGAACTATACATAGCCAGTGCCACAGGAGCTATTGAAGGATTTCAAGATTGTATAGGGGGGATTGTTTATGAATATGACACCCGAGCTAAATTGTTAAAAGAAAGCCAGAAGTTGCGTCTTCCATACGAAGTGACACAAACGGCTGATTTAGAATTAAATTCACTATCAAAAATATCTAAAGATTTATACGCTGTGCTATATGAATCTGTAAAGAAAAGAGTAGAGTCAATACATCCTGCACATATCGAGAATTCTCCTATTGCAATACTATTTTCTGGTGGTATCGATTGCTCAGTAATAGCAGCGCTAGTATGTCAAATATTGCAAGAGAATGATTATAAAGGTGGGAAACCAACTATAGAGTTGTTGAACGTATCTTTCGAGAACCCTAGAACAGGCCTTTCCCCTAGTGATACACCTGACAGGAAACTTTCCATTAATAGTACAAAGATATTACGAAATTTATATCCAGAGATCGATATTAGGCTAGTCGAAGTAGACGTTCCTTACGAGGAATATTTGAAGTGGAAACCCTTTGTTATCAATTTAATGTATTCCAAACAAACAGAGATGGATTTGTCTATTGCTATTGCGTTTTTCTTTGCGTCAAAGGGTAAAGGCTTCCTTACTTTACCTCATGGTGAAAGAGAACCGTACCAACGTCAGGGCATAGTGTTATTCAGCGGATTGGGAGCAGATGAGCTATACGGTGGGTATCACAAGTTTGCGAATAAACCGCCTCATGAACTCGTGGAGGAACTAACAAGGCAAATAAACAACATCTATGAGCGCAACTTGAACCGCGATGATAAAGTGATTGCTCATAACGGGGTGGAGGTGAGATATCCATTTTTGGATGAACATGTTATAAAGTTTTCCACCATTGAAATTCCCATTAACTTCAAGATAAACAAATTGATTCTTCGGAATGTGGCTTCCCAATACTTGAAACTGGACGAGATAGCAGAAGAGCCAAAGAGGGCTATCCAATTCGGCGCCAAGAGTGCTAAAATGACTAAAGACGGTAACAAACACGGCACGGATTTATTGAAGTAAAGAGTTCAGCGGGGTGATTTCATAAATTCAGATATTCGATATACTTGGCGGCTTGTTCAAAGTTAAATGCTAAAAGTAAAGTGAATCCGTTGAACATGCATAGTTTCGTGATGTCATTTAAAGTGTCCTCAGGGTTGTTGTCATCTACTATAAATATCAGTATATTATTTTCATTCTTAGATAAGGGCTGCATCCGCCTAGAAATATATTCCACATATAGTTTATGATATGTTAGAGTTAAAAACAACACACTTCTTCCGCGAACCATATAATCGTAGTATATCTTATTGACTCCCGTAGAAGATATGTATTTCCAATTGGTGCTTTTCAAGTGGTTTAAAAGTGGATTTTCCTTTTGAGTGGTGTTCACTAACACAGTTTTTCCTGGACCAGCACTCTTAAAGGGCCTTTTTCGATTCAAATCATTTGTGGTGTCTGAATCGGCCCATTCTTTGGGTTTTTGCTGATTGAAAGCGTTTATGACCTGGCTTTGACCAATAGATCTGGATTCTTGCGGTTGCAGCTGTTGAGAAGGCAGTATGGCCTCTTTATCCTGCGACTGAGACCCCGTATCAGCAGTGCCGCCCTTCTCGTTTCTTAGCTTGGCCACACCTGCCAATATACTTTTGAATGAAGTTGGGTCAGTGTTATTCATCTCTTGCAAGGCTCGATGACTCGTTTCCACGCCACTTTCTTTATACTATCTCTGCTTTTCTACTTTCAAGTAACAGGGCTTGCTTTTTCATCAAAACAATTTACAATAAAAAAGTGCCTAGTTGAAAAAACCTGCTAGAATCGAAGTAAGAAAGAGCACACCCAAACCAAAGCATGTCCTCCCAGAAGAGTATGTGAACATTTCCACCGCCTCATTGGTGCCACCACGAAAATATTTTACTAACCTCCGTATTTGCAAACAGTTGATTTAACTAAGCTGAATCCCGAGCAATTAACTGCTGTGAAACAACAGTTCGACCAAGAATTGCAGCATTTCACACAATCATTGCAAGCATTGTCCATGGCCAAGGGCAAGTTTGTAGAATGCATCGATGACATCAAAACAGTTTCCCAAGCAGAAAACAAAGGACAAAAGCTGCTGGTTCCTGCATCCGCATCGTTATACATCCCAGGTAAAATTGTGGATAACAAGAAATTCATGGTAGATATCGGAACCGGCTATTACGTTGAAAAGAGCGCTGATGCAGCAATTTTGTTCTACCAAAAGAAAGTGGACAAGCTCAACAAGGAATCCGTGCAGATTCAAGATATCATAAAGGAAAAGACCCAGTACTCTTTGACCATCGAGGCCCAGATAAGACAGGCTGCTATCAGACAGCATGAGGTAATGAGCAAGCAGCAGCAGCAGCAGCAGAAGGAGGCTACCACAGCCTAGTACATGCGTTGTCTACACTTCCTTTATATCTCTTTGTTTATATATATATATATATAGAACGTAAAATCCTAATTATCGTCACTTTCCCGTTTCCGAAAGGGGACATTGAAAAATTTTCCAGACTTTTTTAGCGATGAGCTGAAAAAATTTCAAGATTAAGTGTTCTAACTAACCATACATCATTGAAGAGGTGTAAAGACAAAGTAAGCTGAGGTAAAGATGGCAAAAAAGAAGTCTAAAAGTAGATCCAAGAGTTCTAGAAGAGCTTTGGATGCTTTGCAGCTAGCTGAGAGAGAGATTAATGGTGAATTCGACAATTCCAGCGACAATGAGAAAAGACATGACGCTCGCCGTAACGGTACAGTTGTCAACTTATTAAAAAGGGCAAAGGGCGGTGCCGATAGTGGAGATGAAGATGTTGGATCTGAGTCGTTTGAAGATGAAGAGTTAGACTCCGACGAAGCCCTGGGATCTGATGATGACTATGACGTTTTGAACTCTAAATTCTCACAAACTATTCGTGATAAGAAAAGCGAAAACGGTGATTACGAGGAGGAAGAGGATGAAGGTGGTTACACTTCTATTGATGAGGAAGACTTGATGCCATTATCTCAAGTATGGGACATGGATGGCAAGACCGCGCAAAGCAACGATTTCGATAATGATGACGAAGATGCATCTCCGCAATTAAAGTTGCAAGACAATGATGTCAGCTCTGAATCAAGTAGTTCAGGAGAAAGTGAGTCCGAAGAGGATGAAGATGACGAAGACCCCTTTGATGAAATCTCAGAAGACGAAGAAGACGTCGAGTTAAATACAATTACTTCTAAACTGATCGATGAAACAAAAAGTAAAGTTCCAAAAAGACTGGATTCATATGGTACAGGTGAAGCTAACGAGTTCGTTTTGCCTTCTGTAAGCGCAACCAGTGGATCTTCTGGGAAGTTGAGTGTGACTGATATGATGAACGCTGTGGATGATAGACAAGTCATTGAAAACGTGAACTTGCTGAAGGGTAAATCTTCAACTTATGACGTACCGTTACCACAACGTATACAACAAAGACACGATCGTAAAGCTGCGTATGAAATCTCTAAGCAAGAAGTGAGCAAGTGGAATGATATCGTCCAACAAAACAGAAGGGCAGACCACTTAAGTTTCCCATTGAATAAACCCACTGAGCATAATCAAGCCTCGGCTTTCACTAGAACTCAAGATGTCGCACAGACAGAGTTACAAGAGAAGGTTGACCAAGTCTTACAGGAGAGTAACTTGGTCAATCCAGAAAAGAACTCCACTTTTGAAGAGTTAAGCACTGCGAAGATGACATCCGAGGATATGAGAAAGAGGACCACCGAGATGAGATTGATGAGAGAATTGATGTTCAGAGAAGAGAGAAAAGCTAGAAGATTAAAGAAAATAAAATCGAAGACATACCGTAAAATTAAAAAGAAAGAATTAATGAGAAATAGGGAAATGGCTGAGGTTTCCAGTGAGGAAGATAACGAAGACCAGGATATCGCTAGAGCTAAGGAAAGAATGACGTTGAAACACAAGACTAATTCTAAATGGGCCAAAGATATGATCAAACATGGTATGACAAATGACGCTGAAACCAGAGAAGAGATGGAAGAAATGTTAAGACAAGGTGAACGTCTAAAGACAAAGATCTTGGATAGAAATCCTGATGATGAAAATGATGATCGTGTGCAAACCTTGAGTGATATTGAAAATGAAGAAGAAAACAAAGACACTACACAATTGAAGGGTAAGTTGGGTAAGACTGGGGTTATGAATATGGCCTTCATGAAGAATGCAGAAGCTAGAGAAAGAGACGCTAACGAAGAAGTTTTGCGTAAATTGAGGGCTGTTGAAAATGGCGGTGACATCGAACTTTTTGAAAGTGACAAAGAAGAAACAAATGGAGAAAACATTCAACTAAATAAGGGTAGGAGAATATATACACCGGGTACATTGGACTCTAATAAAGAGATGGATGAACTGAATGTCCATACCAGAGGTGAGCATGAAATTGACGAATCAAGAAGTTTGGAAAACAGGTTAAAGGCTAAGAATGGTAAGCAAGCGAAAATCTTCAAGACTAATGCAGAAGGTGCAATGATCGTGGAGGAACCTAGTGATGACGAACCCGCTCAAGATGGTGAAACCCCACAGGAAGACGTCGAAGCAAAGAATGCCAACCCATGGTTAGTCGATGAAAGTGATGACGAAAGTGCCATTAGGAAGCAATCCTCTAAAGTCACCATTGTTGACAAAGATAGTTCCAGAAACGCTAAAGCCATGAATAAGATGAATAAATCTGAATTGAAGCAAAAATCAAAGAAGAAAGGCAGTGAATCAAACGGCGATGAAGAACTTTTGCTAACAGCGGACGATTCCACAAGATTAAAGATAGTGGATCCATACGGTGGTTCGGATGACGAACAAGGTGGCAACGAATTTATGTTCAAACAGCAAGAGGTCATTGCTGAAGCGTTTGCTGGGGATGATGTTGTAGCAGAATTCGAAGAAGAGAAGAAGCGTGTCATAGATGATGAAGATGATAAAGAAGTGGATACCACTTTGCCGGGCTGGGGTGAATGGGCTGGTGTAGGCTCTAAACCAAAGAATAAGAGACGTAAATTTATCAAGAAAGTTAAGGGGGTGGTGAATAAAGACAAAAGAAAGGATAAGAGTCTGCAAAATGTGATCATAAATGAAAAGGTAAACAAGAAAAACTTGAAATATCAATCATCTGCAGTACCATTCCCATTCGAAAACAGAGAACAATATGAAAGATCTTTACGTATGCCGATTGGCCAAGAATGGACATCTAGAGCATCTCATCAAGAGCTTATTAAACCAAGAATCATGACTAAACCAGGTCAAGTCATTGACCCCTTAAAGGCACCATTTAAATAATTATTATAGTAGTAGTAAAAAAATGCATACACATCACACTTCCCCCTCTTTTATATCTATTATTATGCATTGTGTAGAATAATAATATCGGAATAATTAGAAAAAAATCGTTTAAAAATTATGTGAGTATATACACAGTTGGCTTTTCCTCTTTTTGGTTAAGTTAAATGTGATGGGTGATTGGTGCAGGTGATGGGGATATCATAAAGCTTCTAATCTATCATTTATTTCTTGAGAAGTCAATTTTCTGAATCTTGGACCTTTGTCGGTTGGAATACCAGTGTAGCCTAGTAACTCAGGGTTTTCATCACCGATGATAGCCAATTCGATGGTGTCCCCATTGAATTCACCCTCTACTGATTCCTTTAGTGTTAGTAAAGCGATGTGAATAGCATCCTCAAGTTCCAATTCATCATTCCATCTTTTTTCCAAGAAAGTCTTTGCAGCCACCGAACCTTTTCCTATAGCGGTAGCTTTCCAAGGGAAGTAAGAACCGGAAGGATCTACTTGATATAAACTGAACCCATTAAACTCATCGTGACCAGCAACTAATAACGAAACACCAAAGGGTCTAACACCACCAGACTGCGTAGCCTCTTGCATTATTTTGGCCACTTCAGAGACCAATAGCTTAGTGGGAGGGTATTCACCATAAATTCGTTTATAACTAGTATGTGCGACTTTCCTTGATTTATCCACCAGAACTCTATAATCTGGGCCCATACCAGAATATACCGCACCAATATCAGGTGTCAACAGAGATACTTTCGAGAGTGTTTCTGACATAGCCAATGATGAAGAGGTTTTCTTTTCTGTAGCAATCACTACACCATTAGTAGCTTTTATACCTAATGAAGTGACACCTTGTTTTACTGCGGTTAAAGCGTAATCAATTTGACCTAATTTACCACTGGGAGAAAAAGTGGTCAAAGAAAACGAATATCTGTCTGTCATAGTTGTAGAGTTGTGTGTGATAGCTGACTTATGGTTGTTTTCGATAAAGTGAACCGAATAATCATTAAATATTATGTCAATTCCACTCTTAGCTTATAGGTTGGGGACAATTTTGCCACCTTAATGTGAAATTATCATTCTTTACGTAAAAGTTCAAAAACTGTAATACGTCCCAAAGAGACCATTAGTAGACGCTAATATCTTTATAATCTTGTTACTATTACTATATTGTTATTATTCTATTATCATTATATGATTATCATTACTAGTACTGTATTATAATAGTTAAATAAATAAAGAACGGAACTTTGAAGGTCATAGTTGGAGAGGTTTGCTCTTATTTAGAACGGATTTGAACTCTCTGACCTTTTCAATACTTGAGTCATCTCCATTGGATGTGAACTGTTCTTCTAAATAGTCCAAAACTTTTATGAGACTATTTTTCTGGAATGAATAAATCAACCCATTTTGTAGAACTAGCGAAGGAGCATGCTCGTTTAAATAAGCAGTTTCAACCAGGTTATTGAACAAGATCGAAGGAGTGAAAGGATTCAAAAAAGACTCGACTGAGACTAAGGTTTTCAGTTCATCTATGTCCAACTCAGGCGATTTCAAATAAGCTTTAAATCTGCAGTAGTTCTTTACTTTGTCTCTCAATGTTTGTTTCATGGATTCGTTGGTTGCCAAGCTTGAAGACAATAATCTCACGGAATCATACAGATTATTCAGCATTTGAGTTAAGATTTCCTTCTTTACCTTATTAGCCATTCCACCTGTGTTAAAGCTCATCAGTTGATCTGAATGGGCAATTAGATTGTAAGTGGATAGCAGATTTATATAGCTTGCTTGGCTGGATAAAATATTGGCGAACTGTAGTGTATTCTCTGGAGTTTCATAATACGTGATGTTTCTATTGAAACTGTCCAAAAATAATGCAAAAGTATATAGGTCCATAGTCTTGTGAGGAGTTCTTAAGTCCTTTGGAGTTTTTGCGTATAGTTCTAACACTCCCTTCAAGTCATTCTTATTGATCAAATACTCTAACTCAATATCAATCTTGGATGATTCATTAATTTTGTCGTTAAATTTTTTGAAAAGGCTTTCAAATTTCTTGAATTCGCCATATCTGATACATGATTTTAGTAAAAGTTCTAAGTTTAGAACAGGTACAACATTGTTATACTTCAAAATATCGGCATAGTTTCCACCGTCAAACAACCTTTCGTAAATTAGTTCAATAGCATTTTTGTTTTCAGCTTGAATGGCGATACTTTTGAATTTTTCTGGGAAATCACAGACTTTTACGAAATTCGATAAAGATTCGCAATTTTTAATCAATTTTACCATGGAATCGTTTCTCAAATTCGGCACAAAGACTTCGTTAAACTTCGGGCTATTTATTACCAATTGAGTCAATTCTCTACCAGGAATCTTGGAAATTACCAAATTAACAAGGTTTTTCAATTCGATTGTATCAGGGCATATTTCTATGCATTTGTCAATAATCTGTTTGTTAATAGCTCTATTGACGATTAACTCTTTGTATGTATCATAATCAAAGCAGTAACCTTCCTTGCTTAGTTTAGTGAACTCTCTTATACCAGCCTTACAAGAATTTCTAATAAAGGAGCCCAAGGACAATGGATAAGATTTGTCCCAATCCCCAGGATGATTAAAGAACTTTAACAAGTCTTGACCATTAGCAGTTTCGTCGAGATTAATCATTTTCAAGGCCTGGGATACAACACCAGCTAGTGAGTTTGGGTCTAAATTCAATCTATAAAAGTTTTGAGCCAAAGTTTTGAACTGATGTTCAATTTGGTCTCTGAAGTTTAATAGAGTCTCATTATTACTATTTTGTAATATTGGGTAAGTGTCAAAGTCAAACAACTTCGTTATCAAAACAGCATGAATTTCTAGAATGTATGGGAAGTCATTTATTGTCTTTGGCACTTTAACAAAGTTATGAATACATGAGATTAACCCATTATAGTTGACGACTCCACAATTTTCCAAATTGAAATCTTTCACGAAATTCATGAAAAACTTTGCATGGGATATACTGTTCAATAATGACTGCGATTGGAAATTATCAACCACCGAATTTAAGAATTGAAATTTGCTAACAGAATCACTCTTTTCAATAAATTCAGCGTGTGAGTCGATAAATCTCATGAGATACTCTTCACCACATTGAATTTCTCTTAAATAGTTGAAAATGAATGGATAAATGCCAATATCAAAGGAAAAATTCTTGACAATGGACTCTTCCAAAATCTTCATGATGATCTCATTGTCTTTCAACTGTAGAGAGTAATCTAGTAAAGACGTTATAATGGATTCAGCGCCCATTGGATATAGCAGATAATCCGATAATTTTTGCTTTTTCAATGGAGATAGAATTCTTTTCATGGGAAAAATATAATCATAAATTTTCTTGGTCAAATTCCAGTCCTGGAAACTATTTGCCATGAAAATCGAATAAAACTCATAAGAGAATTCTGGGATCCAGTCCAATTTGTGGAACTTAAACCAAATTTCATAGGCTTTGGAGGAATCTATCTTACTCATTGAGATTAAAAAGTTTGATAGCAGCAAAGAAATGTTGGAGGCTAGCCCATTGGAATTCTGAATCTTGGAAACCAAATCGTCCAAAAGATTGGTAGCTAACTCAACCTCACCAGTCTCGATGAAACTGGAAAGAATCACGCTATAAATTTCAAACTGGTTATCAAATAAAGTTCGGTTTGAGGCTGAAGAAGATATAGATAGTCTAAAATCTTCATAAAGTTCCTTAATGGCCAATTTATCATTTGTTGATTTGGCGTATGAAAAGCATGCAATAAAATAAAATGAATCCTTGATGAAAGCTGGAGAAGATTTGATAATCTGTTGAGCCTTTGATAAGGTGATATGGCCTGGGTAAATGTTCATTGCTAAAAGGTTATAATCCAAGACGTCCTTGGAGAAGTTACGGAATTTGACTTCACTCTTCTGTTTGGGATCATTGGTGGTTGTGTTGAATAATTCTATGGCAATTTTATAAAAATCACTACCGTTTGGATTTTTGAATTGATAGGCCAAAATTGAGCCTTTGAAAAGCGATAAAAGAACGATGTTGTAAATTTCATCGGGAGGTTTCAATCTGTTATTGATCATATCTTGGTAACAGGTTAATAGTTCGTACATCTTATTATCTAAATCGTTGTTATCCAATGGTCTTTTACAAAGAGAGTCTAAAACCTTTGTAAAAATCTCTAGGGGTGGAACTATACCATTTCTTTTGAGCGATTGATATAATGAGTTGATTTTGTTGTAATTATTTTGTTCATAACAACGATTAATTTCATCAATATGAGTCTGCAAATACGTGGAATTGTTGAGACATGGTTCGGTGTCTTCTTTCCATACAAACGCATCTTCGTCTTCCAGAAGATTATACTCTTGTTGCTGTTGCTTTTGTACTGGTGGTGGTGGTGGTTGTTTTGACTGTATATCTTGAAAATTCCTACTACTAAAGTTTAAAGAATCGTACTGGTTCGCTGGAATAGTTGGACCAGTAGAATAGTATCTATGTTGAGTGTTGCTATTATTGGCGTTATTATTATTCTGCTGTTGCTTCAATGACCGAAGAGAAACGTTTTGGTTGTAAAGCAGTTCATCGTGCGTTAGAGGGTTGGTACTGTTGTTTAGTGAAGAGTCCAGGTCGTGCAGGTGCAAAGCGTCATCCACGTTATTATAGTTAACATTCGCTACTACGACGGGATGAGGATGTAGATGAGATGCATGTAGTACCGGATCCGAGTTTACCAAACCTTGGTTTTGCCTTAGATACTGGTAGGAACTATCGAAAAAAGATGTTGCGTTCTTCTTTTGAGCGGCAGAACGATGATAACCTTTGGAATATATGTTATACTTGAATGATTTGAAGGCCATTTCCGGTTTTCTATTCTATGTGTGAGTATGACTGTTTCTATAATTTTTAAAGGAGCCAAGCTTTTATGCAAAATGGCTGGGATGTATAGTTCTGTATTTTATTTTTTTTCAATACTGCAGCATAAAACTAAAAAAAATGTGCCGACTGAAAGCTTATGCTTTTGTTATAAATGTATTTTTAGTTCGGAGTTTGGAGTAGGGGAAAAAGTACAGCTAATTTCCTTTTGCTTTCTTATAACGTAGTAAACAGTCCTGCTATTCTGTTATATTATGCTTCCGATGTAGCAAATTTTTCACGAATCAATATTGTAGAACACACAAGCAACGAGAATCAAAGAAAAGAACGAACGAGAATCGACTTAATCCATGGATTTGTAATTGACGTGTATTTGATTCGAGGGAAACTGTCAGTTTTTGCTTTGTCATGGGGCAACTAAATGCAGCTACAAGGCACACCGAGTCTCGGCCCCGAGTGCCCAGCCAATGAGAACGCGCGCATTCGGAGCCGCCCCACTTTTTGTGCGCTCTCGCGTTTCATTGGTCCGGTGGTACATCTTCGGCGGTTAAAGTGCGGACGCGGCCGGAAATAAGGCCCTTGCATTTTGTAGCGGGTATGAGCCCATAGGATCACCTACAAGTGCATATACTTGTAGGTCCGCTCACGTGGGAGGAGCGCCTAGGTGGCATAGTATACTTGAATAAGCAGAATGCACTGCTAAAGAAACTTCGGGGACCGGCTGTCGTCGAGGCTTGTGGCAGTTCTCATTTTTGCCATATGACCCTTGACGCCTGCTTAGGGCGCTGCTATTGATGTAATACGCCATCTCGTCTCTTATATAGTTGTGGTTGGCCTCGGGAAGCTCAAGCAGGTGTCGCTTGTTTTGTCTAAAATTACCTCTCCTTAAGTAGATTTACTTACCCCAATTTTTTGCCGCCGAAAGACCATCTCGTGGGCCACGTGGTGCATGGGGGCGTATCTGCGTCGTTATTATCTGCAGCAAATCGCCATCATGCGCCACAGTTGTAGGAAATAGGTCTACTGCATCCATTACCCTTGCGTATTGTGCTTGAGCCACGCGTTTTGCGTGTCATCGCGGTGCTTCTTCGAGCAGGAAACACGTAATTACGATAAGATAAGTGTCTGTATTTCCTTTCTGAGAACGATATTGGCCAAATTTCGCGGTGGCCGCCCTTTTTTTTAAGCTCTTTGTGAGAATCTTTTTACACCCCTCTTGGCACTAGGGGAGGACAAGCCCTAATAAGTATTTCCTGCGTTCGAACTCAGGGCGGAGCTTTTTCCGTTTCTAACTTTTTTAAATTTCCACTGCCTTAATTCCTCATTTCTTTTTTGTCTCACATGTGGCAATTTCCAATATAACTTAGAGATGCCTTAAAAAGCCTAATAGGAAGGTAAATCGAGTACAGGTCAAAAGCTTTATTAGGGTCCTCGTGCCAACGGAGTAAGACAATATGAAGCAGTCTGGCTTGGTTTTACAGGACCTTCCACCTGAAATTCTGATAAACATTTTTTCTCACTTGGACGAAAAGGATTTGTTCACACTACAAGAAATCTCTACACATTTCCAGCAACTAATTAACGATGAAGAACTGTGGAAAAACTTGTTCAAGTCTAGAATTTATACTACGCATTTCCCTACGTTTTCCCAGTCCACGAAGTTCAGTGTAGAATACATCGAAAGAACTCGTGGTCTTCACCATTGGAAACATAACAAAGCCATAAGAACTAAATACACTATAACTCCGACTCGTAACTGGGACCAGCCTAGCATAGAACGTATAGTATTCGACTACCCACGAGTGGCTGCTTATAACGATGGTATCATTACCATCTTGCAATTGCAAAACCACAAGAGACAGAATAAGTTTAAAAAGCTAATTTATATCCCATGTACGACTCCACAAGGATGCTCGACCATGGACTTTAACATCAATGCCGCTGTGTTTGGTAGGTTTGACGGTAGAGTGTTCGGAAAACTGCTGAGTAACAAATCTTACTTGACGCCTGTGATGGAATTTAGTGGAAGACATAGTTCAGGTGTTACTGCCATTTGTAATTCAGAGTCCTGGGATACGTCAAGAGAGGATTGGTGTGTGAGTGGTTCTGAAAATGGTGAAATTATTTGGTGGTGCGAAAACAAACTTGTTAAGATGTGGAAGGTTTGCACTAAGGTGATTTGGAAATTGGCCTTTTTCAAAGACTGGACTTTGATCATGGATGATGAAAAACTTTACGTCATCCATCAAATGCGTGAATTACACAGCATAGACATTCCAAGGAATGAGGACGAACAACCGGTAAGTGTACGATTCTTCAAAATGGATTTTGGTTCCATGATCTTGGTATTGGCTGATTTGAAACATGTTTATACAATATCAGTCAACCCAATCGGTAACTTTGGTAATTTGAGGAAATTAGCGATTCCGGAGCAAATATGTGCCATTGAGATTGATGAAAAGACCTCGCAAAGAGAACGGAACTGGCAGTTTGCTGGTGACGATGGCTGCTACATCAGTCTTCTGACCGCAGCGAACACCCTTTACATTATCAATATAAGAGATCTTTCAACGGCGGGTTTGAAAGTCCAATGCAGAATCAACTTTGACGAACAAGTCTACGTTTCGCAAGTGACAAACTTGATTGTTGTTGTGGCACTACCAAACACTCTTCAAATAATGAACGTGATGACTGGCGAACCGATTAAGTCTGTTTTGAAAACCGACAAATTTCCTGAATTTTTGAAAGTCTCGCAAGATAAAATTGTTATGGGGAGCGGTAATGTTTTGAATTATTTACTGTTTGTTTCAAGCGATTCAAAGAAAAAACACCATTCCAGTAAGAGTAAAAATGCAATAAGTAATAAATGGAATGAAACTTTGAACACGGAGTTACAATATTATGACGAAGCTGAAGATCTTAGAAGGCAAAGACAATCAGAAATATCAAGATTAATCCACGCGTACGGTGGAGATTTAGAGTCCTTAGGTGACAACGAAGAAGAAAATGACATTCAGTTGAGAATTGCACTCTTGGAATCGCAAGAAGCACAAGCGCGAAATGAAGCTGGAACTGGAACACAGGTCGAGGATGATGAAGATGAACAATTACAGAGAGCTTTGGAAGAGTCCCAATGGATACATGAAACCCAAATGGATAATTTGGCGGATCGATCCAGTACTGCGAACCAGGGAGGAGATGAAGTTGAAGATGATGAAGAGTTTCTTAGAGTTATCGAACAATCAAGATTGGAGGATGAAAGAAGGAGACAAGCCAGAAACAACAATACAAGCCGACGAAATGGACCTTTGATGGATGAAACATCTACTACAAATAGCGCTGCATTCGGGGAAGACTTAGCTGGGAACACCAGTGGTGGTGCCGGCGTTGGTGATAATGATGACGATGACTTGCGATTAGCTATCGCATTGTCATTGAGCGAAATCAACTGAAAATACATTTGTATATATGAACATGTGTATTTTCTAATCCTTATAGACTTTTTTATTATCTTTTTTTGGGCGTCTTTTGGTGGGTCCCTTTTTAATCTTTTCTGAATTATTAAAATGTCAAGAACATATATCTAAATATAATTAATTAATTATCTACATGAAAAAAAAACCGTTAAATCGTAAGTCGTATAATTAAAAGACAAAAACCTTGTCACCCCCGTTACCTTTGTGGAATCCATTACTCCAACCCAACTCCTTTGCGTAGCTCAAAACCATTTCGTTCATCTTTGGAGGTCCGCAAATCAATAAACGGTGATCCTCCGCTTGTTTGGGTAAATATCTCTTCATTTCTTCTAAAGTTACGTACCCGATATCACCATTCCATAAGCCGTTTGGTTTATGAACCACATAATGAACTTTAAAATGTGGGTATTCTTTAGCCATGTGGTCTAGTTGGGATTTCAAAAGAATGTCGTCTTCTGTCTCGTTTGCATATATCAAAGAAATGTGTGTTAAATCTTCTGGTGATGGAATAATTTCTTGTAAAACTTGCAATACGGGGGTGATACCGGACCCACCTGCGATGATGCCTAATTCTGTCGCAGAATCTTGATCATATTCTAGTTCACCTAAAGGTCCCTTGAATTCTACATACTGGCCGATTTTTAATTTGTCAAAATATTTGGAAACTACACCATGTTTATATGTCTTCACCACTAATTCTAGTACACCTTCTGTATTAGGAACATTAACTGGTGTGTAGTATCTCACTAATCGTTCGCCATTAATTGTTACCCTTGCTGCCAAATGATATCCCATGGGGATATGCAGCGTTTCGAAAGGATATTTTAGTTTAAAGCAGTACAAACTAGTGTTACGAGAAATACGGGCTTTCTTAACCAAGGGAAGCGCTACCCATTTATCTTTGTAAAGGGATCTTTCTGTTCCGACGGTTATAAATGCTATTGCATAAAGCACTGCAAAATGAAGTAAAGAGAGGCATACGATTCTGCTATCTTGTGTTTTCCAAAGATACAGTGGTGTGATCACACAGTTCAGCAGCAGTCCAGTGCTAAACCAATAAAGTGGGTTTGCCAAAGCAAACGATACACATGTCTCTATTAATGACATTTTTCCTGAGGAATGGCTTTAGACAACTCAGATATAATATCCTATACCACTCTTAGACATGTTTTGAACCTGTTGAGAAAAAGTTCTGTTATATATACAGCAAGAAAAAAAGCTTAGAATATATTCACTATTTAGTTCTTAAAATTTCCTGAAGAGATTTACGTTACGCCTTACCAATTTCTCGCACTTGCTTATACGACCAATCATTACAGCGCTGGCCCCTCGGCCTTGCCGAAAAGAAGAAAAGTTATTACAAATAATTATCAAGTGAAAAAGGGTCCCATGATTTGCTCAAATGCTCCGCATAGTAGTTTTCAGTAGCAGCTAAAATGTGGGTATTAGAATGTACATGAGCAGCACCACAGTGCTAAGTAGAATATATATTGTCAAATGTATATACATACTTCTTGATAAAAAAAGGAAGAAAGGCTAAAAGAAAAGAAGAACTAGTTAGAAAGCTCACTCGGGTCTATGATACCATTTATGATAGCCCATTCTTTGTTTGCCAGGAATACGTTGTCAGGATCTTCGTCTTTTCTTATCTTTCTGAATTTCTTTAGGTCCTCACCATACCATTCTTCGACCTTCATTGCCATCCCCCTCATTTCAAAATCGTCGTAGTCAGCATCCTTTTTCACTGGACCAGCAGCTAGAGTGGTTGAACCTAGGAAGTTCTTAGCCCAATGTGGCTTACCACCAGCTACCATCATAGTATTCTCGAAAAGGGTGAACCACTTATGGATTGGGGTGTTGCAGCCGAAAGGCCTGTAAATGGTAGCGTTTATATACAATGTCAGCTGACTATTGGTGACATTGTCCAATGGAGCATATCTACAGTGGGATGGAGTGTTGTCCAAGAATGGACGGGAAACGTTGCCGTAGACTGGGCCGGGACTGGTATTTGTTCTCTTGGATGTATTTAGGGGTTCGGAAGGTAGCGTAGTATTTGAGCAACGGATTTCCATGGGGACATGAACATAAAACTCTTTGCTAATGGCAGCCTGCGCGATAGAATGGTCTAATGAACGCAATACTTCTAAACCATTATCCATAGGGCACCCCCACTCATCCACAAATTGTGAAAATAAACAATCCATATTAAATCCGCTGATAGAATCAGTTACGTTGACATCACCAGTAGAACTCTTCTCCAATTTACCGTATTGCCTATTAAAAACAAATTTTTCCACAAAAGGAGTTAATGGTGCATAAACCTTAGTAGAGATCCATAATAGGGTTTCGTAGAAAAATCTACCAAGTTTGGTACCCCACCAAGATTGGGCAGGTCCATTTTGGGCACATTCAGTTTTGTTCCCCCTCCATAAAACACATTTTCTGGTATAAGGATACCACCAAACTCTAATAAATTCAGATGAGGTCCATAGAGTATCCCATTGTTTCAAAAGATTTTCAAAAGTAATCACTTCTTGAGTAGACTTGATATTGAAACCAGGAATGACTCTGATAGTAGCGGAGACAATAATACCGATTTTACCGACAGAAAGCAAAGCGGCTTTGAAGATCTCTGGATCGTTCTCGGAATCCAAAAACTTCAATTCACCTTTACCATTAACGATTGTCAAATTAACAAACTGAGATGATATCAAACCATGGTAGGGCGAGGAGCCATGACTACCAGTGGATATTATACCAGCTACACTTTGCGCCGAGATAGAGCCCAAGTTCTGAATGGAGTAACCCTTCGCACCAAGAAACTCATTCAATTGATAAAGTCTCATACCAGCATCCACACTAACATCGGCATAATGCAGGTCAGGGTATTCTACAAACTTCTGCACTGTGTTCAATTTGTCCAGATTAACAAGCCATTCATTGGTAATACACATATTACTGGGCGAATGTCCTGAACCAACAGTGACTAATGTTTTTTCAGCCAGCCTGGCATTTTTCACTAGCTCGACGACTTCATCGATGGAAGTCGGTTGAAAATAACGTTCCGGTTTTGCAGAATAAATACCGGCCCAATTCTTGAACACATAGTTCTTTTTAAACGGGATATGAGACATGATTGTCGGCACCGTTTTTTTTGTGTTTACAATTTCTTGGTTTGCTTCCTGCAATACTTGAATTTTTGGATATAAGTGCAATCGGGTGTTGAAAATTCAAAGACCTGAAGTTGAGATGTACTACTTTTTGAAGTTCTCCTTGCTGATAACAGTTTCCCCTCTTGCGTCGTCCCCCAAATATCTTCCCAAGATGCTTTCATTTTGATTTTTTTTCAATGCGGCGGCGTCCTGATAAAAAAAAAGGAACTAGGGACATTGAAAAAAGTTATACAAGCAAAATGAGTAGTGTAAATGTAGTAGTAGTGGTGCAGCTGCCTGGCGCGATAGCTGATAGGTCGTCGTAGTTTTACCGGGCCTAGTGGTACTCTCCAGTTTCTTGTGGAGTTCTGTTTGAAAGGGGCAAATGATTTTTTTTCTTTTGTACGTAGATATTAGAAAGGTATAATAAGTAAATAATAGATAAGATAATACCAAAGGGGATATAACAATAAGGGAGGAAACAAATAATTACAATATTTGAAGTATGAAAAAGGAAAAGAAGTTTTAGAGGGCGTGGGAGGGGACCTAGAATTCTTCTTCTTCAGCATAGGAATCGGCACCCACTTCGATATAATCTCTTTCTAAAGCAGCTAAGTCTTCTCTAGCTTCGGTGAATTCACCTTCCTCCATACCTTCACCGACGTACCAGTGGACGAAAGCACGCTTAGCATACATCAAGTCGAACTTTCTGTCGATTCTCTTCCAAGCCTCAGCAATAGATGTAGTGTTTGATAGCATACATACGGCTCTATCCACGGAAGCCAATTGGGAGTTTGGTGTAGCAGTTGGAGGTTCGTAACAAATACCGATCTTGAAACCCGTTGGACACCAATCGACTAGTTGAACAGTCTTCTTGTTTTTCACCTGTTCGACAGCTCTTTGGACATCTCTTGTTACCACGTCACCTCTGTATAATAGACAGGTGGCCATGTATTTACCATCTCTAGGGTCACACTTGACCATTTGGTTACCAGGTTCGAAACAAGCGTTTGTGATCTCTGACACGGAATTGGATTCGTGGAATGCCTTTGACTTGGTTAAGACTGGGGAATATGAAACTAAGGGGAAATGAATTCTTGGATATGGAACCAAGTTGGTTTGAAATTCATTCAAATCCACATTTAATGAACCGTCGAATCTCAATGATGCTGTCACAGATGACACCACTTGAGCAATCAAGTTATTCAAGTTCGAAAAACTTGGTCTTGGAATATCCAAGTTTCTTTTGCACATATCATAGATGGCTTCATTATCGACCATAAAAGTACAATCTGCGTGCTCCAAAGTGGTATGGGTGGTTAAGACAGTGTTATAAGGTTCAACGACGGAGGTGGAAACTTGTGGGGCGGGGTATACAGCAAATTCCAACTTGGACTTCTTACCGTATTCAGCGGACAGTTCTTCCAAGAGTAAAGACCCTAAACCGGAACCGGTACCACCACCAAGAGAATGGGTGAACAAGAACCCTTGCAGCCCATCACATTGGTCTGCTAGCTTTCTAATCCTGTCTAGAACGTCGCCAAGGATCTCTCTACCGACCGTGTAATGACCTCTTGCATAATTATTAGCCGCGTCTTCCTTACCACTGATCAGTTGCTCTGGGTGGAAAAGATCCTTATAAGGGCCATTACGGACTTCATCAATAACATTAGGTTCTAAATCGACATAGATTGCTCTTGGGACAAACTTACCGTGCCCGGTTTCATGGAAAAATGTTGAAAACCCTTCTTCTCCTCCTTTGGGCTTTGTCAGACCACTTTCGAGATGGCCATCTGGCTTGATACCGTGCTCCAACGAGTACAGTTCCCAACAGGCATTACCGATTTGACAACCAGCTTGACCGACTGTAACGAGACAAACAATAAAACATTGTCTAAAGTTAGTAAAGAAAGATGAAACGAAACGCCAAAAGAAGCCACTAAAAAAAGAAAAAAGAAAAAAAAGATCTACCATAGACAGGCAAAAGACAGTGTGCACATACCATTAATACTAATAACTTCCCTCATTGTTTGCTTGTAGTTGTAGGTTCACAGGCGTTGAGTGGCGAGAAGTGTTGTAGTCAGATATACTAGATTGGGTAAAACGATATAGTTGGTGTTTTTGTTTTGTTTTGTTTTGCAATTTAGATTTTCTTCCCTTTGGCTCGAGGCGTTTTCGCGTGGCATCACCCGGCGTGGCCATACTAAAGTAATATAACGTACATATATGAATATAACATATTGGTACTGTCCTAATATGCCTCTAGAACTACCTCCACCGATAGCTGGTGTACATTTATTACGAGGTGTGTTTCTAATTAAAAAAAATAATGCAATCGGGTTTTTGTAAAAAGAAGATACAGGGTATTTATGTATACATGTTTGTAAGGGTTTAGTTCCTTTGAAATATATCGCTGGATGCATTGAACATGAAGAAGTTGCCCGTAGGGATGATCCCCGTGTGCATGCTTAGTGTGGTATGGTCTTCTTGTTTTTTGCGCGCGGTGCAAGCATGTGATATTGACGATGCTTGGTACAAGTGTTTAAGGTGTCTTTTCTTTAAGTACGGTATTCCTATCCTTTCATGGTCGAGGGATTTCAAAGCGTCTCGTAGTGCTAGTTTCAGATGCGCAGGGTCTGTTACCGTCTGGTGACACTGTTTGATGCAGTGCATCAGGAATAGCGATGGCTTGATGATGTGATTGGTTGAGATGGGATGGCAATGCCTGCCGTTGATGGATTCGAACTTGACTGTCTTGGTGGTATGGTTGAAGGATAATATGAGCTTGGATTCGCAAATCAAGTGTATCTTGTATTTCTCGGGGGTCCTTGTCCTTTGGATGCGCTTATTGCTGAGTTGCTCGTGGACATTCATCTCGCAAGTGAATTCATACTTGTTTTTATTGATTTTTTTCGTTTTGTAAATGAAATTGATGAATGCATACACTCTAACGAACTGCTCGAACGATAGGACACACAGCGACTCGAAGGAGGACTTCGGGTGCTTGAAAATGAAGTCTCTAAAGTTCAGGATGTTATTGATGTTGTCAATCTCATTTTCGTTCACTGGATGATGGTACGCCTGTGCACATGCAATTAATTGTTTGCCAGATCTGGCTTTACTTAATTGGGTCCTGGTTTTTGCACAATCGATGTAATCGGGTATGCCTCTGACCAGTTCTTCATTGTTCGTCCGTTCAGCGACACTGTTGCTGTTTCCGACCACGATCTTGGGCAGAACGGGCAGTGACGCACTCTTTGCTGTAGCGAGCACGGGCGAAGGTGGCAGTTTCAAATCTGGCAGTCTTATGGGGGCAGCGGCTAGCGAGGGCGAGGGAGTCGTCACTTCGAATTGCGATCTTGGGGAAGCGATCGGCGTGATCATAGGAATAATCCTCGTGCTGCTTCGTACAGGGACAGGAATGGCGAGGACCTGCTGTGACCAACCGATGGCCGCATTCACGCTCAAAGAGGGCAATATGGGTGTGGGCAAGCACCGGGGGCTGGCATACCCGAACGTCAGCGAGTGATACTGGTCTAGCGCCAATTTTATTGGGGGCAGAACAGGCGACAGACATGGTTGGCCAGTGGGTGTCCTGGGGACATGGCCGTGGTTGTTGTTATATATATGTAGATAGTCCATTGAGTCTATACCTTGGTGTCGCCTTCACTAAACAAGAATCAAAAGGCACCTCCACAGGAAACCCCTTTCTATAACGGCATGTTCCTTTCTATTTATATATATAGACACATGTGGGTGTGTCTATATATACATATGTGTGCATGCGCACATGTACATGCCAGATTACACACTCTCCGAGCCGTTTAAAAGCAAGTACACGTCAAGGTTTCCTGTCTCCGCCCGATTCGTACCGTTCCTGCTGTGCTCTCAGGCACGCAACAAGGCCCTGCTCTTCGCCCACTCAACAGTTTTAGCAGTAAACGATCGCAATGCTCATCGTTTACTGGCAGGGTCTATTGTTCTGTGTTCCTTAGCAGGCACTGCCAAAAAAAAAGAATAAAACCCTTGGTATTTCGTTTACGAGCCGCCTCGTTCAGGGCCCTTTTGCTCTCGCAGAACGCAGGCACCCACCGCGGACGCGGGTGGGCCCGATCGAAAGGCGTCAGCTACGAGCACGCCGGCACCCTCAAAGGGGACGCCAAGAACGGCCATGTGGGTTCACGCTTCCATGTCCAAATACGTCTTGCACCGGCCCTTTGCACCACCAACTGCTACTGCATCGGGAAAGCTGCATGGCGGTCACCCGGCCGCCGCGCGATGCCGTCTGGCGAAATTTCGCAATGAAAATTTGATGAAAAAATTGCCTCTTGCTAATGCTAAAGGTGGTATAGCAGGCTTACCGCAGGGAGCTAAGGCCACAGGCGAAGATTTCCCACATTTTTTCCTTCTTTTAAAGATCATCGAAACATGGTCTTGGGACAAGTGGCTACGAAGCTGGGACAGCCTATACCGTTGGACACGCAACATGCCGTGTCCGTGTGCTTTCCCACATGGAAGTCCGTGATTTCGTATGAGGAAAAGGACTCCAAAGTTTTAGGGGCCCTGAAGTCCGGCTACCCCAGGTTCTGGATTCACCAGTCGATTCAAAAGCTGCGTGATATCTTGATCGAAAAGTACGCTAAGGAAAACGAGACCTGTCTCTGCTTTCCCTCCTATAGAGTTGCTAAGCGGTGCAGAGAGTATATAAGAAGCAAGAGCGCGCATCGCAACGGCAAGGTAAGGATCTTACAGTTGGCCACTGCGAAGCCCATTAACGAAGAGCAGAAGACGTGGAAAAGAGAGTGTAAGATCGCGGTGGTGTTCGTGGACAGTGCGTATGAAGGCATACTGAAACAATACTGGCAGTATACCGGTGAAATAATCTCCAGCAGGTTAGCCGAGTATGTGTTGCACGAGTTGTTTGTAGCGGAGAAGAAGCCCAGTCCCACGGAGGAAAGGGAATATATAGAGACTCGCTACGGCAGGAACTTGAATTTTGCTTTTGCTGATCGGGCCAAAGAGCTGGTCAAGAAGCGGATCGCCACGAAAGTCATCGATAAGGACGAGCATGATGAGGAGGAAAACTATCACTTTTTCGGCGAGAACCCTGACGAACAGGATTTCCAGGCAACGTTCCTGGATTCGTCGCTCAACGAGGCCAACCACGGTGAGGACCACGGCATCGGTATTGGCAGTGAGGAAGACGTCAACGGCGACTCTCATGATCGCCTTGTTTCCACAATTCCTCCGGAACCCATAGAAATGAGCACAATAGATGAAGAGCAATCCGTAGAGGAAGATGCAGGAAGATGTGCCTTAAGGGTTTGCCCCGAAAGAGACGTTTTCTTGTTTCCGAGCGGTATGGCGGCCATCTTCACTGCACATAGACTACTGTTGCAGTGGGACTCGCTGCGGTTGAACAGAGCCAGAAATGGGAATGATCTCACCTCTTCGGCGCCTAATAAGAAAACTGTGATATTTGGGTTTCCCTATGCGGACACGCTGCATGTCTTACAAGAATTTAATGAAACGTATTTCTTGGGGGACGGGGACGGTTCTTCGATGAGTGAACTAACGAAGATTTTGCATTCCGGCGAACAGATCCTGGCTGTTTTTATAGAGACCCCGTCGAACCCTCTATTGAAAATGGGCAATCTAGTAGAACTGAAGAGACTTTCGGAATTATTCGGATTTTTCATCATCATCGATGAAACCGTTGGCGGGATAGTCAACATAGACGGTCTGCCATTTGCCGACCTCGTGTGCAGTTCCTTGACCAAGACGTTCAGCGGGGACTCTAACGTGATAGGTGGCTCGATGGTTTTAAATCCACAAAGCCGGGTGTACGAATTTGCCACTCGCTTTATGCAATTTGAAGATGAGTACGAAGATCTGTTATGGTGTGAAGACGCCATATACCTGGAGAGGAACTCCAGGGATTTCATCGCCAGGACCATCCGTATCAACTATAATACCGAATACCTCTTGGATAAGATAATAAAGCCGCACGTAGGGGAAAATGCGCTATTCAAGAAAATATACTACCCGAATTTAACATCCAAGGAGACACTAACCAACTATGATATGGTAAGATGTAAGAAAGAAGGCGGATACGGCGGCTTGTTTTCATTAACTTTCCATGACGAAGACCACGCTGAGGCCTTCTACGACAACCTGCAACTAAATAAGGGCCCCTCGCTAGGCACAAATTTCACCCTGGTATTCCCCTATACCCTTATGACATATTACCATGAAATGGCCATGGCTGAAAAGTTCGGTGTGGAGAGAAATCTTCTTAGGATCAGCGTAGGTCTGGAGAACCAATTGGCCTTGGGGAAGATCTTCCAAAAGGCAATTGACCAAACGCTGGAAATATGACATGGGAATGAAAGATAGCATAACGATTTTTGATTTTTAAATTCAATTTTATTTTATTACAGTATTTTTTTTCGATAGTTTATTTTTTCACGCATTACGAATATATTTCTATATACAAACATATGTAGTAGTAGCAGTCATCATCACATACAACTGTGTTTGTCCTAGCCTTATTCAATCGACTTCCACGAACTTCCCACCTTTGGCGAATCTTGGGTTTCTTGGATCGTTGATAAATTCCTTCGTGTTAGAAGAGAGATCAGCAGCTTTACTCATACCGTAATAGACGGCGGCACCAGCCACAAAGAAGGGCCAATACACTTTAAGGATAGGGGTGGGAAATCTTTTCAACATGGCAATACGATACAATACAATCCGTCAATGGGTCAATGTATATATCTAACACTATCTGAATTGAACTACTCCTAGTACGTCTTAGCTGATTGTTCCTTGTATTTTCTCCTAGGCCTTTTTAAACCTTGAGAGATTTCTCCGCGTAAAGCCGCATCGTCAGTCCTTATTGGGTCGTGTACAGCGATGTGCACGATTTCGGGAGTTCGGGCACCAACACGGTGGTTTCAATCCTACAGTTTATGCTTGCATGACTAACCACGTTGTGTTGGAATCCGTGTAGATTATATTGGCTGCCTTCAGTACTTTATGGTAACGTTAGTAGGGCAAAGGTCCCAGCACGTGACCGGGACAACTATTGTGCGCCGGGTGACCAATCCGTTCATAGTGGTTTTGACGTTTTCTCTGAAAAACCCGTAGATTATAGCAATAGGAATGGATAAACGCTATTGTTTGCCTCTAGCAGAGTGGTTGCATTGGGTTACTTTGTTCATAATTATTGTTAGAGTAGAGTGTCGGATAGTGCCACGGATACTCTGGGTAACATAAAAGGCCCAGTCGTTAACTGTTCCAGCGAGAACCTAGCTTTTTCTAGCGCACGTTGCATCAGCCATGTCATCGGAAGAATTCAAAGGACTGCCCATCAAAAGGGATATTTTTGCAACCGATCATGCTGATAGGCCTCCGGCTCTGTCTGCTCCTCCATGCGTTATTTCTGTCGCAAGTGATGAGTTACAAGTGTTGCCCATTCCTAAGAAATCCAGGACTATCAAGACCGATAAACCAAGACCTTTTCTGTGCCACATCTGTACAAGAGGGTTTGTGAGACAAGAGCATCTGAAACGACATCAAAGAGCACATACCAACGAGAAACCATTTCTTTGCGTGTTTTGCGGAAGGTGCTTTGCGAGGCGAGATCTTGTGTTGCGACATCAACACAAGCTGCATTCAGCACTGGTTTCTAAAGAATCTGCGGATTCTAGAGACAAGAATGAAATAGACGCCATGAACGATAAAAACATAATTCAGATTCAAGGCAACAAACAGACTATCCTGCCGACACCAAGCAATCCATTAGCCAAAACGGCTGCTCAGTTAAAAAAAGCAGCCAAAGAGAAAAAAGGCGGGAACCATGACAAATTGGATTTGAGCCCTTCATACAGTATGAATGGCCGTAGTGCGGGCGTTCTGCCTTTAGTGGGTAACTCTTCCACACCTGCAATAATTCAGGTACCTGAGTCGTCACGTTCCCCACCTCCGCCAGATATGAATATTCCGACAAAATATAAGAGGCATGCATCATTTTCAGCTTCCAGTGCATTCACATACAGTTCTGACAATTTCCAGAAGCTGCATCAGCAGACCAAATCCGATTTTGACGAATTGCAGGAAGGCGTTCCTCATCAGGTGGGCTTCTCCACACCTCAATTAACAGCGCAACAACTTATAGAAAATGCTATCGAATCTGGTGTGGTGGACTTAGAAACTTTGGACTTGCCACCATTTTTATCATTAGACGGCCAGCCACCTCCAACGTCAACTGCGGCTGCTTCAGGTCCTGAACAGATAGACCTGTATCCTTCTTCCGCCACGGGCACCGCCACAGGTAGTACCACCACTCTACACCAAGCGGCGACAGCCCCACCCTCTCAATTACCTATAGGAAGAGAAAGCAGTTCTTTATTTTTGGCGCATACTCCCTATTTATCGGATTTTTTAACAATGGGCTCCTCATATGGTGGTTCGGGTGGGTTTGTAAGATCCATTACTGCAGATCCTAGTTTAGATTATTTCAATTACAAGAGCCATGCGCATCCAGACACCAAGCATAACAGTAACACAAACTATAATAATAAGAAAAAGGATAATATTACTGGTAATAGTATCAACGCAATTGAAAGAACTCAAAGCAACGGCAACGGCAACGGCAACATAAATGGAGAACCTATCAGCCATACCGGGCATGTTCAAAGTTATCGTGCGAGTGGTCATGATGATTCATTCATAGAAAGTGAGGAATGGCTATCCAAGTTTATTATGGATTCCCAGGTCGAAAATGATTTGAAACTTAATATCAGCCATTTTAACGATATTGGGTTCAACAACTTACATTCTCAACAACCTACAACTCGCTCAGAACCAACAAATATGCATAATGAAAAGAACAACACACACGATCATTCCAATCAATTCCAGTCCGTGTCAGCAAACATATCTCCGCCAGGTCAGTTCTCTTTGTTTAAAACTAAGGCAAATAAAACCATATCAAGATTTTTGTCGGACGAGAAAATACCTTCAACTGCATCACCTTCCTCCTCTGCTTCTCCAATGCAATTCGGTAAGAAAAATGAAGATATTAACGAAATTTTACTGGATGAATCTGTTTCTAATTTATTCACTTCTAGGCAAATTGATTTATTCAAGAATAACGTGAATCTATATTCACCACTTTTTCAAAATCAAAAAAGTACAGTTTCTTCTTCAAGTTCGACACCATCATTGACTACACTAACTGAAGTGGCAAAATCAAGTCCACGTAAAAAGGAAAGTCGCCCAAAAAAACTGAAATTCTTTACAGAGCAGTTGCGAAACTTAATTATTGAGGAAAATAAATTGAAATCTAATCTATTCCCCACTGTTGAAGAATTAAATCATTACGTCAATTTGTATCAGGTGGAATTTCACAAATACTTCCCCTTTATTCACCTCTATTCAATTTTACCTTCAAGTGAAAACTATCCATTAATAATCTCGATCAGTATGATCGGTGCGCTCTACGGCTTCCACTCCACACATGCGTTATTATTATCAAAGATAGGAAGAACAAGAGTAAGAATTTTCCTAGAAAGTACCCAAAGCAGTCACGATAAGACTCCGATTTGGTTAATTCAGTCTTTGGTTTTATTAACGTTTACTAGTATTTTCTCCAATGATATGAATATATTCAGAACGGTGAATACTCAAATAGTTATTTTGGTCCAATTGATTAAAATCACAAAATTAAATTTCCCACTAGAAAATTTTATAAAGCCGCCAATTGAAAGTGATCATGTGCTAGAATTCCAAGATAACCCTGCTATCCTGAACCAGTTTAAAGCACAATATAACACATTGGAACAAATTAACAGAAACTTCAAGTACTTCATTTTAGCCCAATCAAGAATAAGAATATGTCACATAGTTTTATTGATTTCCAACCTATTCAAATCTTTAGTTGATTTTGATTGCTGCTTTCATTCAATTGATTTGAAGTGCGGTGTTCCGTGTTATAATGAAGTTTTGTTCTTTTGTGAAGATTTCAAAGTTTGGAATGAGAATTTGACAAGGTTTAATATCGTTTTGGATTCTAAATTTTCCTTAATTGAAGTGTCTAACGGTGAATCCAATTACGAGAAGTGCTTAATGTACCTATCAAATGGTAATCCTTACCTCTACGAAAACGCTAAAGTCTCGTTTAAGACCTTGTTGTCTTTACTGATCTCTATCCATGAAAAGATAAACATTGAAAGAGATGCTTTGAGAGATAATTATGGAGGAGATTTTCATACGAAAGACGTACAGTGGAGGATGCATTCAAGGCCCCTAGTTGCTACAATGTTAAAGCACTGGGAACTGTTATATATCAAGAATGGGGGTATATTGGCTCTAAATAATGAAAACTTACCAATAATCAATACTAATCCGTCATTTAGATTGATCATCCCTCTGTATTTCTTCGCAAAATTAAGGAAATGTTTAGATGTGGCTCCAACACTCAGATTCATTTGGAACCAGGATTGGAATTCAATGAATAGTTCCTTAGAAAAAGTTTGCTACGAATGGGAATCATTACGCGAAGCCACAGAATACGCTGTTTCTGTCGTTACATTTTGGATTGACACAGTATCTATAATGAAAGGAAAATCAACGCAAACTCCAATTTTTACCATTACTTGTATCTTTGTTTCAATCTTAGTTATAGCTGGGTATATGAGAAAATTGGAAGATTTTGCACAAAACCAAAAGAGCGACGCTATGATCAGTGGTTTGAAGATCACTGATAGAATTCTGTGGCTAAAGGCATTTAAAACTTTGAAAAGGATCGAATTGCACCTATCTAAAAGAGAATATAAACTGCAAACATTTGCTGAATTTTTAAGAGTTCCAGATAATGGTAGCCTAGATATCGAGAGTCTGGATTCTTCCCTAATAGAAAGGGCTTTGAACCCGGAGGTTGTTAGTGATAGCGCGCTAGATATAATCATGAGAACAAGGCTATCTTCAAGAACATTATATTGTGGTGCTAGAATCCTTGGCGATACACCGGTCTGGCCTGTGTCCCTGTTGTTTGCTCATTCTTTACAATCCAGGGCTATTTATAATATCAATCACAGGAAAGCTGTAAACGAAAGATAGATTCTTAGATGGACATTTCACGCCTCTATGTGTAACATTAAATAATTTTTTCAAAGCAGATTGAAATTTTCGTTTTCATTTCTTTTTGTTCTTGAGTAAGTAGTGAAGTCTAAAAATTAAAAAAAAAAAAAAAAAAAATCGATGAGATAGAAGTGAAAAAGAATAAGAGGAAAGTAAAATAACTGTTTAGGTTGCTCTCGTCACTCACAAGTTTCTAAACTCAAAGTGTTGCCATCGAAATTGTTTAGGTTTTTCAAAATCCGTAATCAACTCAATATTTACCGGTTGCGCATGACTGATTCTGCCTCGAGTAGTACTAATAAGGCTCTGATGCAAAAATTGACAGGTCCACAGCTTTTTGACAAGATTGGGCGTCCTACTAGGATTGTTGCGCCAATGGTGGATCAATCTGACTTAGCATGGCGTATTTTGTCAAGGAGATACGGTGCCACATTGGCGTACACTCCCATGTTACATGCGAAATTATTTGCTACCTCGAAGAAATATAGGGAAGACAATTGGTGCTCCCTAGATGGTTCTGACGTGGATAGGCCTTTGGTTGTACAATTTTGTGCCAACGACCCGGAGTATTTGTTGGCTGCAGCTAAATTTGTGGAGGATAAATGTGATGCTGTAGATTTAAATTTGGGCTGTCCTCAAGGTATAGCCAAGAAGGGACACTATGGGTCGTTTTTGATGGAAGAATGGGAATTGGTACATGGTTTAATTAACACCTTGCATAAGAATTTGAAAGTGCCAGTCACCGCCAAAATTCGTATATTTGATGATCGTGAGAAGAGTTTAAGCTATGCCAAGATGGTATTAGACGCAGGTGCTCAGTTTTTAACAGTACATGGGAGAGTAAGAGACCAAAAGGGTCAAAAGACAGGTTTAGCAAACTGGCAAACAATCAAGTATTTAAGAGATGAACTGCCCAAAGAAACTGTCTTTTTTGCCAATGGGAATATCCTATACCCTGAAGATATCTCACGCTGTATGGAAAACATTGGTGCAGATGCAGTTATGAGCGCCGAAGGGAACCTTTATAATCCTGGTGTTTTCAACGTGGACCACACTCAGGACAAAGACAAGATTTTCCCACGTGTAGATAAAATCATCAGGGAATACTTTCAGATAGTCAAGGATTGTCAAGAATCTAAAGCCTCCAAAACAGCGATGAAGTCACATTTCTTCAAGATCCTAAGGCCTCTTTTACCACACCATACGGATATCAGATCTGACCTTGCAACCATGAATACGAAGGCCACCTGGGAGGAATGGGAGGAAAAGATAGTGATACCTGTAGAGAAAGTGGTGGAAGAAATATACCAACAACCGGATATCGAGGTCAAGGATGAAATAACCATCGGCGAGATGCAGGCTTGGGGCGGTTCGTACAGAACCGTGCCATACTGGAGGTGCCAGCCATATTTTAGGCCTGTTAACGGTATCACTGGTGATAAAAGAGTTATGCAAGGCTTGACAGATGCAGACATGAACAAAAAACGTAAAGCTGATGTACCGCTCGAATCTTCTGGTAAAACGAAGGAAGCAAAAGCATAGTGTGATCGTCGCCTAATATATATATATATATATAATAAGAAGATCCCTTTGCTATCTGCCCTTTTACCTAAATCTGAGCTTTTATGTATATATATATATATATATATATCAATACAAGTAGAAAATATTCAACGTCGCCTTCATAAGAAAACTCTATTGTAATCTGAAACTCAAACACTCGACTGAGAGCACACCAGAGAAAAATATGTCAGCCAATGTACAAGAAGCTGCTGATGCAGCCATTGAACCGGTAAGCTTTGTCAAAGTCCCTGCACTTGAGCCACCAACTAGTTTGCAACAATTGATCCATGATTGGCAATTGATCAAGCACAGAGAAGGTGGGTACTTCAAAGAGACAGATAGGTCTCCCTTGACCATGGACTTAGAAAAGCCACAAAATGAAGACTCTACCGATAGTACAACGGTGACAAGAAACCAGTCTACGCTAATTTATTACTTGCTGACTCCCGACAGCCCAATTGGGAAATTTCACAAGAATATCAATAGAATCACGCATATTTTACAAAGAGGTAAGGGCCAATACGTACTAGTGTACCCTGATGGCCAAGTGAAGTCATTCAGAGTTGGATTTGACTATAAGAACGGAGAAGTATCCCAGTGGGTCGTCCCCGGAGGTGTTTTTAAAGCAAGTTTCCTTGTGCCAAACGAAGAATTCGACAACGGGTTGTTGATTAGTGAGGTAGTGGTACCTGGGTTTGATTTCGAAGATCACACCTTCATGAAAGGTGAAGATGAGTTGAAGACACTCGTTGGCCCTGAAAAGTCAGCCGAGTTGGCATTCTTAGTTTAGGTTTCTGTAGTACATTTACTGTCAATATAACCAATAAGAATTAGTTTAGCCCAGCCCCTTTCGCACCGCGATTATTATTAACCTGAATATTTTTCATATTTGTTCTTGAGCAAAAGGAATAAATTGTAAAGAGGTAAACACCCTCAGAGAGAGCCATCAGTCATGTTTAAACGTTCAGTCATTCAACAATCTCGCCTATTCTCCAACTCTGCTTCCAGATTGGGCAAGAAGGTATTCTTCGATCCAGCTGTCAACGGTACCAAGATCGGTAGAATTGAATTCGAATTATATGATAATGTGGTCCCCAAGACAGCTGAAAATTTCAGAGCCTTGTGTACCGGTGAGAAGGGCTGGGGTTACAAAGGTGTTCCTTTCCATAGAATTATTCCAGACTTCATGCTTCAAGGTGGTGACACTGACTTGACTAACGGATTTGGGGGCAAATCCATCTACGGTTCCAAGTTTGCTGACGAGAATTTTGTCAAGAAGCATGACAAAGCTGGCTTGCTATCAATGGCGAACGCTGGCCCAAACACGAACGGGTCCCAGTTCTTCATCACCACTGTGCCTTGTTCATGGTTGGATGGAAAGCACGTTGTTTTTGGTGAAGTGACCAAGGGTATGGACATCGTCAAGACCATTGAATCCTATGGTACTGCTTCTGGTAAGCCAAGAGCTGAAGTTGTCATTGAAGACGCCGGTGAGTTATGAGAGGTAAAGCCGATGTCTTACACGTTTCTCAACATATGATATACATATCTCTATGTGTATGAAATATTTCTGTTTATAGTACTTACTTATATATAAACTCTCCTGTTTATTTTAATCAATGAGAGTTATCACTACTCTTCTTGTGTTTATTTAGGTCAGGTATCTGGCTCTTCCATTAACTTGCTATTAGTAAATTTCCGAATCCTGTTTTTGACAACCGAAGTGATGATTTCCAACATTCATTATAGAAAAATACAAAGTATACAAAGTCAATATAAGGCGATTTTGCACCTAGGATAGACTGTGGGGAATGGGGATATATTCATTTTGGATCTTTGATAGACATTGTAACTGCATATTTGATAGAGAATGGACACTGGCATCCAATAGTGCAAGTGGTACAATAAATTCCAAGCAAACTGAAGAAGATGCAAAACTACTGTTCGGCATGATATTCTCGCTACGCTCTATTACACAAAAGCTATCCAAGGGCTCTGTCAAGAATGACGTAAGGAGTATATCGACTGGGAAGTATAGAGTCCACACATATTGTACAGCTTCAGGATTATGGTTTGTATTATTATCCGATTTCAAGCAGCAATCTTATACTCAGGTATTGCAGTATATATATAGTCATATTTATGTCAAATATGTGAGCAGTAACCTATTGTCGCCATATGATTTTGCTGAAAATGAAAGTGAAATGAGAGGTCAAGGTACAAGGAAAATTACCAATAGAAACTTTATTTCTGTCTTGGAATCATTTTTAGCACCAATGGTCAATCAATGAGCATGCGCAGGAAAACTAAACAAAAAGAAGAGACAAATTACGTCCATTTCTATATTCTGTGTGGAATAGATTAAGTAGTTTTACATATTTTATTAATTTTGTTTACTAATACAAATTTAAATCTGGTTTGGTTTTTTGGGGTGATTAATTGTCATTCATGAAAAGATCTGTCCAAAACTCGTCATTTAATGAGTTCACACCCCATGCTAAGGAATTAATGTCGGTTAGATAATCGTTCAAATTATCAACTGATGAACTAGGTGATGGTTTTATATTAGTTATATCAGTGCTATTAGAACTGTTAATATTCGAAATGAATGGTGGGGGCAATAGTGTTGATCCTGCCAGGCTCTCTTGAGGTTGGCATGAGGACCCATTAAAGTAGGAAGTGCTATTGATATTCAAGCTCATGGCGGCAGTATCTCCGCGAACTCTTGAATATACTGGCAACATCTCATCTGGAACAGTCGATATACTTTGGCGGGTATTATTTTCGACGATAGGATCCTGTTCTTTCTCCATATTTTGTGGTTCCGTTTCATACGTAGTTGTTGGCTGCACGTCGTTTTCATCATGTATTGTTTCGTTGACAGTTTGCCTTTGTGTTTGTTCTTCTCTTTTTGCATTGTAGCGATCGGCGACATTGATAACCTTGTTTGCATAAGTCTGACAAAATAATGCGATAACATACCTAAATTTGTAAAGAGAATTATTGAACGGGTATAGTTCGGATGTCTTTTCCAAGAGATTGTTCACCGTTATCACCAATGCAATGGCACCATCTGTCAATGGCATCAGATCATGAAATGAAGGTATGGCAACAACGGAGTACCTTAATTTTAATAAAAGCATACCTACAGTGTAGATGATCCTAGACGTATGGAATAAAGGTAAAGAGGTTATTAAAATTGGCTCTAATTTTGAAAATTCTTCGAGGGCAGATTTGCAACAGTGATAGCACTTAACAAAATCCTCCGTTATTTCTTTGGGTAATTCAAATTTTTCATTTAAGGCATGGGACCTTTCTCCAATAAATACAGCAAGTTTATACTGATATAGATAAGCCTCCACAGAATAATAAAATGCAATTACTCTTGGCCTATTTCTATCGAGATTAATGAAAATTTCTTTCAGTTGTCTATGGTATTTTTCTATCAGTTTGTTGATATAGTTTTTCGTAAAATCACAATCATCAAATTCATCGTCATTGAAGTCTCTTTCGTGTAAGTGAGTGTGGATGTTTTCTAGGACATGGTTCATCCTAGCAAATTGTACTAGGATAGGATCATCAGTCATATCAAATAATAGCTTATCATTGTTATTCTGTTGTGATTCTCTTTTTTCTTTGATCAAATCCTGGCACGCCTTTTCAGTGACGTGACTCCAACGAGCCTGTATCGACTGACGTAGAAAAATTGAAATGTTTAGAGCAGAAACATACACCAATAATATTAATCTGGAACCGCTGCTGTAAAGTTCCAAAGGTGATTTGAATCTATCAGGATCTTCATCGCTAAACATACCAAAGGATCTATTGACATAAGTGGGTCCCAAATCCCTTGTTAAACAGCAACAGATGTAATTGAATATATGGTATCTTGTCTTGCTGGACCATTCAAAGAAATTGTACCATAGACACAATGTAGATAGTGATTCGATTATTTCAATGGATTTATTGTTGGCCTTGAAGATCTGATTTGTAATTAGATTCAATACAAAACTATCAAGCTTCATTATCGTTCCTCTGGTTGTTTGTTTGGGAGTTAATACGATGGAAACACAAGACATGATGACAGAAAATAAAATTGGTTTCCTCTTTCTCAGTTCATCGACGCTGACGTTTTCCTCGACTTTTATAAACGGTAACTTTGACAGATACGAAATTTCTGTCTTGTAAAGATGTAGCCTTAAGGTGGCTTCTTCATGAGATATAATTCCTACGGATACAGGATCCGATATTGTGGGTAAAAACATGCTCCTTTCAACGAGATCATTCCATTGTTTTGACCACGTATCCAACTTCATCGAAATATCTCTAATCTTACCCTTTTGAGATATAATTAGTGATTGTAGCTGCTTCCTGAATGACCGTGTCATGTGTTTGGAATATGAATTCTTTTGTCTTTTCACTTTACCATTGTAAGTTCCCTCATCTCCCACAACACTGGGTCTGGGCTTGAAAGATGCTTCGCTATTGTTACTGGTGGGGATAGAAGGCATCGGTATAGGCGAGTTATAGGAACTGTATATTACTGGAGCACCGCTGCTCTTCGCATGCTCATCAGTGGATGCTAATAAGGATATGTTTGTCGATATGGAGTTTCCGTCTTTAGATTGCGTAGATTTACTGACAATTCTGTCCTCACTAGGTGTTGGTTCGGCCTCCCTTACTCTTTCTGAAGGTGGCTGGCTTAACGTTGACCAGAGATCAGACAAGCTCTGTTGAAGTCCAGGTAAAACTGTTCGAGAGTTTGAAACCTGTTTCGTCTCCGAGTCGAGAGGGAAAGTGATGAGATAGGATGCGTTATTCTTTAAGCTCGATTCCTTAAAATCAACGGGAAATTCACCTTTTGTAGAGACATTCTGTATCGGCGATTCGACGGATGTAGAGGATCTCGACCTATGTTTTCTCTTCCTAGTCCTCTTAGCAAGGTCGAATTTGCAAACCTTCTTATGTTTTAGACATCTTTGGCATGGTTTCCTATAGATATCATTAGCGTCGGAAGGTACACATTTTTGCTTCAAAGAATGACAACATACGCATGCAAATGAATTTCTTTTGATCTTACCATTTTCAGTAGTCTCTAGTTTGGTAGAATACAATAGTCTAGTATCGTCGTCAGCGCACCCCTCTATAATTGTCTGTGTAGTCATATCTATGAGTGGGCCATCGGCCCTTGGTGAGGCCATTTTACTGTTCGCCTTCAAGTTGCCATTGATTTCCTTTCCAGTGGCAAGTCCGGCTACTGAAAATTGTGTGTTCATGTTACAGCTCTCCTTCTGAAAGCCTTCCCGATCTCGGCTTCTACAGCTGCTAACCTTTACTTACCTTTAAATGGAAATTTGACTTTCAACATCAATGGTCCTTCATTTATCGGATGGCGCGCATAACCAAAAGAGGAAGGCGTTTTCACTTGGAAGGGAAAGCAGCTACACTACTACGGAAAAACATGCATCCTTTTAGATTATTTGTTGAATCTGAAAGGAAAGGTAATATAAATAATTATTACAACAAATGGGTTCTTTTTATATACGCATCAACTTGAAGTTTGGAATGAATGATGATGTGGAAACTATAGAGTAATATTTTCTTTATGTAATTTTTTGTTGTTGTTTTTTTTTTCCAAAAGAGAATATCAATGGCGTATCAGTAAGTTTAGGATTTAATGCAGGTAACGGACCCATCTTTCAAACGATTGATATCAGTGGCATCCAAATTATTAGGTTTTGCTGGCTGGGCAGGTTTCCTGTTGTGTGCCATATGACTTTGCACTAAATGGCCAGCCGCTAGGGCAGCACATAAGGATAGTTCACCAGCCAAGACGGCACATGCGACAATTCTTGCTAATTGACGAGCATTGGTACCGGGAGCGGTAGCATGTGGGCCTCTTACACCCAATAGGTCTAGCATAGCACCTTGTGGTTCTAGAACGGTACCACCACCAATGGTTCCGACTTCGATGGATGGCATGGATACAGAAATTCTTAAATCACCGTCCACTTCCTTCATTAATGTTATACAGTTGGAACTTTCAACATTTTGTGCGGGATCTTGTCCCAATGCCAAGAAAACAGCCGTCACTAAGTTAGCTGCGTGCGCGTTAAACCCACCAACTGACCCAGCCATTGCAGAACCAACCAAGTTCTTGGCTATGTTCAATTCAACTAATGCGGCAACATCACTCTTCAACACCTTTCTGACGACATCGCCAGGAATAGTAGCTTCCGCAACAACACTTTTACCACGGCCTTCGATCCAGTTAATTGCAGCTGGTTTTTTGTCAGTACAATAGTTACCAGAAACTGAAACAATTTCCATATCACCCCAGCCATATTCTTCTACCATTAGCTTTAAAGAATATTCAACACCTTTGGATATCATATTCATACCCATCGCATCACCAGTAGTAGTTCTGAATCTAATGAAAAGTAAATCACCTGCCAAACAAGTTTGTACATGTTGCAAACGTGCAAACCTGGATGTGGAGTTGAATGCCTTCTTGATAGTATTTTGACCTTCTTCAGAATCAATCCAAATTTTGCAGGCACCTGATCTTATCAAAGTAGGGAAACGAACCACTGGACCTCTTGTCATACCATCCTTAGTTAAAACGGTTGTTGCACCACCACCGGCGTTAATTGCCTTACAACCACGCATAGCGGAAGCCACTAAACAACCTTCTGTAGTAGCCATTGGAATGTGATAGGAAATACCATCAATTACCAATGGGCCAATAACACCAACAGGCAATGGCATATAACCAATAACATTTTCACAACAAGCACCAAATACACGATCGTAATCATAGTGTTTATATGGTAAACGATCGGATGCTAAAACGGGAGCTTCTGCCAAAATGGAAAGAGCCTTTCTACGTACTGCAACAGCTCTAGTGGTATCGCCTAGTTTCTTTTCTAAAGCGTATAGAGGTAACTTACCATGAACAACCAATGCAGCAACTTCTTTGTTTTTCAATTGCTCTGTACTTCCGCTGTTTAAGAGCGCTTCTATTTCTTCTAGAGGACGTATTTTCTTATCTAAGCTTTCAATATCACGAGATTCATCTTCTTCGCTGGAAGAAAATGAGGATACTGAAGAACTTGCTTGGACGATTGTTGAAACTTTTGTTTTAGATTCAGCAGTGACTGTTTTTTTAGTTAAAACTGGAGTAGAAGCCCTTGCTGCTGGAGCTGTATGAGATTTTTTAGTGAATTCGGTCTTTACTAATTGGTCTGCGGTGTAATTGGTATGAATTCTAGCTGCATTTAGTAAATAAACATTAATGAAAGCACTGAATACTAAGGCAAAAAGAACCAATTTACTGACAAATCTATCACGAATGGCAACACTAACATTACGAAGTAATAGAAGAATCATATCCTCAACACGCTGGTAAGATTTGATAGGCCTATAATATAATAATGGTGTGACGGTAACAATAGCTTGTTCATTGAAGTTTTCAGAGGTGTTTGAAGTAATGAAATCTGGTAAAGAAATTTGTTTATTATTAGAATATAAGGAGTTGAAGGCGTCATTGACCCAATTAGCGCCAAAGTTGTAGAAGTTGATAAAAACAAACAACAGTATGACAGATAATTTCATAATAATCACCACCACGCTGAGGTTCAAGAATGAAGAAACTGATTTTTTTTCTGCTTTAGAAATAATTCTTGCTGTGGAGGGAATAACACCATCTTCCTCTAAGGTTTGCTTAATTATGGTGGATCTGTGAATAATATTCATTTCCAATCTTAAAGCTAAAATAGCGGAATAGAATGTTGGAGTTAAAATCAATTCAAAGATTAGGATAAATGCTGATAATATGCAAAAGTTGGTCAAAGTCTTTAATTGATGAGCATAAATGGAGCATCCAATAAAGGCAATGATACAAAGCAAATGGTCTTGAATCAAACGGGCGCCTTCTTCACCCATGGCTTCAAAAATGATTTCATCGGTAGTAATTCTTTTAGACAAACCAACTCTTTCAAATTTTTCTAAGGCATATTGGGCAATCTTGATTTTATGCTTGAAGCCGACAACGACAACAATAAAGGGTAAACCTTCAAAAAGGGTTAAAGCAGAAACTTCCTTCCCTAAGACACATTGAGTGACATACAATGCCAAGAAAAGAGAAGATGCTGAATTGACCACTGTGGAAGCGCTTAACCAAAAATTCGACCCAGTTTTCCTCATATCATTGAAGAGACCAAATATGGTGTAAAACATCATGAAGTAGGCAGTAACGATAATAAGGACGTCGAATGGGTCTGCTTGAGCTAAATTTGTAGTTAATACGTCATAGAGAGAATATGCTAGTGTCTTTACGTCGAAAAGACTTTTTTTGTCACTTCTTAATCTCCATTGTGTTCCATCAGTAGAGGAAATTTCTTTGGATACGTCAAGATCTTCTTGTAAGATGTATTTTGTATTTTCCTTGTCAAAAACGGTATTGGATAGGTCTGGAATGGATGCGGATTCATTTGGACTGTTGAAATTTAGGTTTAATAGATAGTAGTGATGAGGGGTTGACAATTCACTGGCTTCATTTGGGGTTATTGACACCCAGCCGTTCAAAGAGGAATCTCTGTAGTAGTGAGAGCATTCTTGAAAAAGACTATTGGTGTCCCTATTTGGCGCAGTTTCAAAAACACTGTTCGAATCTAGTTGCCAGCCATTGAAATAGTACTGAATGACGGATAGATAGGCAAATGCGGATATTATTAAAGACACCAGTATGATATGAATTGGGCGTTTTGCTGAAAACCTAGAAACGTAGGCAATTGGTTTCGCCACTAGTTTCAATTTTTTGGATAGCAGCGGCATGCTTGTAATATGTAGTTATCTAATCTGTACCAATAGTCAGACAATGATTCACTGTGCTTTTAACTTTGTGTCCACTGAAAAAGATGGAGTATTAACAATGAAAATTTTAAGTCAATAAGAATGGAAAAACCAAAATGAATATAGGCCTTCAAAGTTTGTCTTTTTTAAAGGCAGATCTTTGAAAATTCGATCTTTTAAACTTTCAAAAACTTTTGCCTGGATTTATCGAACAGCAGCATCCCACAGCCGAAAAGATACAGGAAAGTGAGGAAAGAAACCCGATGAATTGTTTTCCAAGTAACAATTAACGACAATAATAGCTATATTTGAGATGGCATGCCTAGTACGGGCTTTTCTCTCCAGCGTTAAACGAGCGGCCGCAGAGCCTCGCGCTACATTTTCTTCGCACCACGCTGAAATCCCTAATTGTACTCCAGAAGGCTCTTCTTTCTCCTAGTCCACCCGATAAAAATGGGGCCCTTTGAAATTCCGTTTTGTAGCTCAGTTTCTCGGACATAAAGCAGGCCACCACACTACCATCACCCGAATGGAAAATCAACATCGTCTCTTGGTGGGTAATGAATGAGCCTTGGTCGTGGACAAACAATCGGCGTGAGGGGGGAGAAGGGGAAGGGCCGGAATTTTGCTTAAGAGCAACTTTTAACGGTTCAATCTTAAAGTCACAAAGATGATCAGCGAAGATCTCATTACTAATCTCCTCACGTATACGTGGTCCAGCCAATGGGTGATTGGAACCGGCGATGATCATTCTTGGCGGCTAAGGTATACTCCCGGCTAGTTTTTTTGCTCATGGACGCATGGCTGGAATCTTGGGCGGCGGAATCGCCATTCTAGTCTCCAGTAGTGATGGACCTCTTATTCGTAGGTTTCTTTACTGTTCTTGTGACGGTCTATCTGTATGATAAGGATCAAAAGGAGATAAATGCCTTGTTTTTTTTGCCGCCATATATTTATATGCCTAGTATAAATGATTACACTGTCCGCCGAAAAAGAATAAAAGAAAGCATACAGTTATGGAGATTAATTAGTATCAGGATAGACAAGGAAAATAGAAATAAAACTATTTTAGATACACATACAGAAAAGAGATAATAATAAGTATAAAAAAATAATATATTTAGATATTTGTGTGTGAGTTTGTGTGTGAACTAGTTTTTCAAAGAAACCAATTTGACATCGAATGTTAGTTCAGAGTTGGCAGGAATTCCTGGTATGGCTTGGCTGCCGTAGGCGTATGGGGCTGGGATGACGATTCTACGTTCACTACCGACGCACATGCCAGCAACACCGATGTCCCAACCTTTGATGACTTCACCACGGCCGAGCTTGAAAGCGAATGGCTTACCGCTGGTGTTTTTGTCAAAAACCTTACCATTCTTTAGCTTACCAATATATCTCATGCCTACTCTGGCACCTCTCTTGGCTTGTGGGCCGTCACCCACGGCACGGTCTTCGACGACTATACCGCCTTCCAAGACCTTAGTCTTTGACTTCTGCTTGTTGTCTTGTTCCTTTTTACTTTTTGGTTTCGTTGGACCCTCTTCTAAATCCTTTTTGAACTCAACCTTTTTCACTTTCTTGGCTTTCTTTTCTTCTTCCTTTTCTTCGTGCTTTCTCTTCTTTTCCTTTTTGGTTTTCTTTGGCTCTGGCTTAGGTTCTTCTTCTTCTTCTTCTTCTTCTTCTTCTTCTTCTTCTTCTTCGACTTCCTCAATACGAACTTCTTCTTCATCTTCGTCGTCCAAATCATCCAAGTTGTCACTGATAATTTCGTCTTCGTCTGGTGTCAAGTCGTATTCATCACTATCGTAAATATCTTCTTCGTCTTCGTCATCGTCGTCAACTCCCATTGGGGTGTCAAAGGGATGCTTGATATAGTTACCACTCAAAGAGATAGCGTAAGAACCAGTGACGATGAATTGGACTTCTTCTTCTGGAGCAATGGTTAAGTCCAAGGATTGTTGGCATTGGCCTTCTAGAGACAAAGTTAAAAGAACAGATTCTTGGAACTCGTCGTCTTCATCTTCATCTTCACCGTCTTCGTCGCTTTCACTTTCACTTTCACTTTCAACCTTCTTGCCCTTGTTTTTCTTTTTCTTGTCAGTCTTTTCTTCTTCTTCTTCTTCTTCTTCAGCAGGGGATTCGTCGTCCATTTCATCTTCATCGAAATCGCCGCCCAAAAAGTCGTCGTCGTCTTCAAAATTTGGGTTTCTCTTGATGATTCTTAAAGTCGATGGCTTATTGTCTTCATCGATGGCTTCAGGATTTAAAGCAGCCATGGTGATACGGATAGTAATGGGCATCGTTACATCGATGGCTGGAACCGGGGTGTAAGGTTCAACATTCAAGGTGTAGGTAGCTAATGGTAGCATGTCGGTCATAATCGGCTAGGTTTTTAATGGATGCTTGCTTCTGATTGTGCACTCACTTCTATACACCAAAATACTATCGAGAAACGTGTAATGTACAGTCTTTTTTCTTTTAATTGCATAGAAAATTTTTATTTCAACTTTGAAATTTTGCCGTTTTGGGAAATGGCGACAGCCGGACGGAGAAGAATATAAAATTAGGTTACTTCTAGAATAACACTTGAGAAGATGACATTGGGAAACCAATATTACAAAAGTGTGTATAGAAAATTTGGACAGGTAGAACTGTTGCATAAAATATTGGGTGTTTAGTTTTAAGATGATATATAGTGGGGTAGAAGGAGAAAGGCTAGAATAAGAAAGAGAGACCCTGTTCGATGTAGCACAACAAAATAACAAAATATTTCATCTTCGACGTTCTCATGAATAAGGGATAACAGCCTCTTTGAAAGAGTAATGGCATAGTCCGTATTCCGAGTTCTCTTGGAAGAATTTTAGCCATGCAATTGCACGAAACACTTGTTCTCTTGATGGGTAGTTGAAATTTAAAAAGAAATCAAAATGTGCTGTAGAGGTAATTCAACGCTCGATGGCATAAAGTAGTTTTCACTTCTCTTGCTCTCTATGAGCAAGATTTATAACGATATTACTAAAAATTAGCCGGGAGGGAAAGCTTTCTGTTTAATGATATATAAAAATGAATAAAGCATCCAGATATCGAGTTCGAGAATTAGGAAAGTTTAGAGGACGCTATTAGCAATGTAATGACTATATATCTGCTCCGGTGATTGTGGTTCTTGTAAGGCTTTCTTGAGTTTACCAAGAATACCACTGCAACTTCGCTTGTTCAAGAATGTGAAGTGGGAGCTATCCCATTAACAATCAACGAGGGGCTAATTAGCTTTAAAGCTGCGATAGCTGACTTCGAAGGTATATCTGATGAGATAATTACTGACTACGGACAATCACTTGGCTTAAAATTTATTGCGACTCCAGCACTGTTGCACATGGACTGAAGTGGGTTGTTGCACTAGTAGAAGATGCAGAAACTTGTTTCAATGCCAATCCGAACTTCACTATGCTCACACAGCAAACAAAACAGAACAGTCATACAGGGATTATTTTGGCGGGCCCTAAAAAGAATGCTCCAATTAGTAACTCATACGAAATGAGGGCATTTGCTACAGCGGAGAATATCGATGAAGACCCTGTTTGCGGAAGTGGTTCGGTGGCACTTGCGAGATATTTACAAGAGCTCTACAGGTTCGAAGAAACTACGAAGATTACCATTTCTCAAGGTGGAAGATTGGGAAGGGACGGCCATGTTGAAGCTACCATTATTAAAGAAGCTCACGGCAACACTTCGTACCATGTAGCGGGCCATGCAATCACTGTTGTCGACGGCAAGATTACACTTTAAGAGGTAAAAATATGACTCTTGTGAGCATGATATACTATTTATAATGATTTATAATGATGTATAAATAGTACCCGAATTTTTTTCAAATAAAATTCCTAATTACCTTTCAGCTGTTCCGGTTTTATCAAGTGTTTTACAAGAAATAAATAATCGGGGTGGAACTATCCGTGTGTTTGATCCAATTGGAAATGGAAAAAGAGGATGATAACTTATATCTAAATTTGGTTAACGATTCTTTCTCTGAAACTGTCAATCGGAACAAGTAGCATGCAAAATTGGAGGCACTCCACCTTCGGTTCTTATTTTGTCGGTTCTCATCTTGTCTACAATGAAGAAAAGTCATTCTTTGGAAACTACGTAGCTATGGCTATATGGTCCCCTAATTCTAATGGTATTGCATATGTGCAATATAGCAACATATATGTTCATTGTACGGCTTTGCAAAAAAAACTGTAAGGGCTGTGGTTCCTACTGATAAACATTTTGCTTTTGTTTTGTGTCACTTCTCCTCTTCCCTTCACGCATAGTAGCCCCACTATAACACGCAGAAATGTATTTATAAATACCATGGCTTTAACTTTAATACAAATACATTAATGAAACTGTAATTAAATTATAATTTTACCTGCATATATATTATTATAGAAGTTCGTTAAAATAATAATACTTAGAATTTCAACATGTGAGGCTTGTCACCGTTCTTCAAAGAGAAAGAAGCAGACAAGTATTGCTTCAATAATGGAGTCTTCTTGATTTCAGCCAACAAAGCCTTGTCAACAACCTTTTGGTCTTCAACACGTTCAGTCTTGATTTCCTTCTTTTGTTGTTCTGGGAACAAGTTAGCTTCCTTCTTTTCCTTTTTGTTCAACTTTTCCTTGGCGAAGTATTCAACGTTGAATTTTTCAACATTGACACCTTCGACAGAGACGTTGGTGGAGGTGGCAATGACATAACGAGCATTAACTCTTCTCAATGGGACACCGTTGACCCTGAATGGACCAGAAACCAACAAAGTGTTGTCTTCTAGATGCTTCAAGTAAACAACTCTCTTACCTCTGAAACGACCAGCTAGTAAGATCAAGACGGTACCTGGAACTAGAGAGGCACGCAACTTTTGTGGGCGAGCGGTCTTTCTGGTCTTCTTTAGAGCAGCGACGTCTTCGGATGGATACCACTTTGGAGCCTGATTTGAAAAGTAAAAATGAAATAACTTAGGTTAGTATTCTTGATTTGGATAGTTTTATAATAAATTTCTCGAGGGGAGTATGGACGTAATTATGGACGTAATTATTTGCAGCTGTAAGTCGTGAAACATCTGGTGGTAACGATATGGTTACAGGTACACCACCCAGCATGCAGCTGGGGTGCTATTCTTGTTTAATTCATGCTTTTCAAAAATATTCTTCGTTCAAGAGGTAAGCTGTTCCAAATATCTGCTTTTACGCTTTAAGAACGTTCTAGCCTTTATTTTACGTTTGGATTATCTGTGCATTTACACCGCGTCTTGGTTGGAATTGGTATTGTCATATGGCCTTTCAGAACTTTGTTATCTCGATACCGTATATCAACATCTCCTCTTTAGAATTTCGCATCTCGGAACATACTTTTTGGGCACTCATTTCGTTGGATGGCTATTACTTTGTTGTTTCGACTAATATGGAAACTAGTATTCAACTCTTCATTAGTTAACACAATTAGATATTTCATGTAACCCTTCCCTTTGATAACCTCGATGCGAACGAAATTTTGCAAAAGGAGCCCAGCATCTCCAGCAGGAGGCCAAGCCGGCTGGATAGGATCTTCCAGACAAGAGCAACTGTCAGTCCTCTCCGGCGCCCATTTCTTAGAGGGAGTCTCTTCCAAAAGGCCCCGCCACGGGCTGCAACGATTCCGGCTGGGCGGTTGTGTTAAACTGGCTTTTAAAAAGCGGAAAAAAAAGCAGATAAAATCGCTACCCATACATTCTGAGTGTGTACGGATGTGATAGGTATAAAAATAGTACTGGAACATCTTTTACCCTCCTCTCGCAAGCTGAAAGTGAATAAAATATTGTTATAATATACTATGATAATTAAGATGGTATAAACTAGGAGTACAGAATTACTATAAACGAGAAGAAACACCTGCAAATACACTAAGTATACTCATTGAGTTCTTGTTTAGAAAAAAATATAGTGACCCTTTATTGTGTGTATTCTTGAGGGACTTCTGGTAGGGGAGGTACCTGACTATTTTTGTCTTTACCGTAACTAATCTTTACAATCAAATGACCGTCGCCTAATTTTACAGATATTTGGCCGTCTTGTTGGATTTGTGGGTCGCCTAAGTTGATTTGAGCAATGCCGAGATCTTTATCTCTCGATAATCTTTGGTGGGAAATTGCACCCAGTACCAAGTTGGCTTCAGGGGAGGCCTTGAATGAGCATTCTTCGTCAAATAGAGCAATTCCATCATCGTTGGTTTTTTGGCTCTTGGTCTTGTAAATGTGTTTCAACCTACCACCTTGAGTTAAAGAAATCTTAATTTGAACGTGTTTGGCGATGTTTTCCGCTGCAAGCACGGTAATGAAACCGTTGTAAGTACCGTGAGGAGCCAAGGTACGGGCGAAACTGCTTGCACGAGAAACTGGTCTCGAACCGTTACTAGGAGCTTCTTTTTTATTGCTTAAACTTGAATTGTTGTCAGCTTGTTTCACTACGGGGGAGCCGCTTTGAACAGGTGCGTAACTCGTATTAGGAACTGATGGGTCATAGTCTACTGATGCTCTTGGTGTGCCATTATTACTATTGAAGTTACTTGGTGATCTCCTATCGAAAGATTTTTTTGGGCCGTTGGATTCGTTGCCATTACCGCTCTTACTTCTCTTCATTGGGTTGCTTCCTAAAGATTTTAGAAGACGCCCACCTTTATGTAAACCACCTGCTGCAACTCCTGTGGCGGCACCTAAACCTGAACCAGCTATACCGACGGTGGCATGGGCTGCACCACTGGCCATTTTCATTGGCCTATCAGCAATACCACCTTTCACGATGTCAAAGCTTGGCTTGATATATTCTGGGTTGAATGACCCTTGTACTTTGATACTACCTTGAGTGTTTAGGTCAAGGTTCCAGTTATAAGTTTTGCCCAGTTCTAGCTTAGAAGTATCCAATGTGGCTTGGCCTAAGTCATCATTTTCACCTGCACGGTCCCAGTCAAGAACGTTCAATACTACTCTGTTCCTACTTCTTGAAAAAATCGGAACTTTGGCATCTTCATTCCAAACCGGGTCTAGTGTTTTCTTTTTGATATTTGATTTGAAGACCCTCTTATCATTGACATAAATGATAATAAAAGGATCGGAATAGCCGTTTCTGTCGGCAGACTTCAAACCATGACCAGAAATGAGCTTTAAATTCAAGTAACCAGTATCTTCAACACTTTCGGAGCTAGGTAAGCTTACGGTAGAAGGCGTATACAAAAATCTAACCTTCACTTTAGACCCATTAAAGCTCAACCACATAGGCTCTTCGTAAGCTTGTTTCAATAACTTTAAAGTACTGTAGGAAGTTTCAGATATGACATCGTCGGAATCCTTGGCAATATGTTTCTTTGATAATCTCAAGTATAGTTTACTGTACTTTAAGTCTCTGATGAAAATATTTGCCACCTCCGAGTTCAATTTACCACGAGATGGCTTCATGCAAGTAAAGACAGGATATGAAATATCATCAGCCAAAATCCCTAAGTAGGCAGAAGATGAGTTCAATGTGCCTTCTAATATCTGCATAGACAATATACCAGATTTGTATTTAATCAATTCGCTCAGAGACAATTTAGCCTTCTTATTGATCTTCTTTTCATCATCTTCAAATGGGCTTTCAATTTCGGCTACTTCCCATTCTTTTGGACTTTCTTCCATTTTCTGCTTGTTCTCGTTTTGGGTGGCTTCGAATTTTTTCTTCTTTTCTTCCAGTTCCTTTTCTAACTTTTCAACATTTACCAATTCCTCTGGGGTATAAACTGGAGTAATTGGGATAAATGATGTTGAAAGATTGACAATACTTTCAGTGGTATTATGTTTGTGGTCTTTTAACTTTAGTCTTGATACTCTTTCCTTATTATTGATTGCAACATATTTCTCTGATTTAGGATCTTTCTTGAAGACATCTGATAACGGGATTTGTACCGAGCCAATGAAACGGTCTTTACCAATCTTTTGATAGTCATAAAATTCGACACTCAAAGTTTGATTTGGAGAAAGTACAGGAACATATGTGCTATTATCGAAAATAGGATGATCGGTATCGGAGTGATATATGGATTTGTACAAAACACGTCTATTCAAAGAGACAGTGTAATATGGATCAATGTCGCCAACACCAGATAATTCACCTTTGATGACAGCATCTTTGACGTCTAATTTAATACAGCCGATGGGTTCGCTGGCAGAATTTGCGGCGGCGAAAGAACCTGTCATTTCAATAGATTTCCAAGAGACATCCAAATATATGTCACCTTGTGGGGAACCTTTAACAAACTCTTGAGCGGTATCTAGTGTATTTATTATGTCGTCCAAGGAAGACGAATATTCACAAATTTGCACTTTACCGTTCATTCTATCATCAAAGATCTTCAAAACAAATTTAGAGCTAGATTTTGATGGAACCAACACCTCGATGGTTTCGCCCCAAGATGGTTCATTGATACGCCTTAGTGTTCTATAGCTCTTAACTTTTTGTCCATCGATAAATAGTTCAGCACATGGACTTAAACTACCAGTCATAGAACCAGCTGCATCCAAATATTTAACCTTTTGTAGAGTAATTTTGGCAATACCGACATCGGTTTGGGAATTTTCGTCATCTTCATCTTCGTCACTAATGGCATCGTTTTTATTCTCTTCGCCCTTGGCCTTAGCATTGGCACGTTCAACAGCTTCTGATTTATCTTCCCTAACAGGGAACCAATTTAACGAATAATGCAAAACACCTTTTGACTTAGTCCCAGCTCTCAAGTCAGCAGTTTGATTGTCTAAAACAGGGTTTTGTAGCAAATCTGCCAAATTAACTTGAAGGTCGCCAACAACAGTGTCCTTTCTGACGTCATTGAAATCAAAACATTTCAGGGTCAACTTCTGTTCCAGGGTGTTCAATAACAAGTATTTGGTTTCATTCCAACGTGGATTTTTAACATCTGATTTGATGGAAGTACGTACTTCTTCATCGGTACCAGGTACAGCGTCTTCGGTAGTCATGACAATATAAGGGTCAACGGTATTAGTAATAAAATCTGAGCCCTTCAAAGAGTCGGCGGAGGCAATGGTTACTGCAAGAACACCAATAGCATCCTTGGATTGAGCAGCCATAATATCTTCCACGTTGATATCCAAATGGTTCGGTGGGAATAACATAGGCCCAATGTTGGAGTTGACGATATTTTTGACAAAACTCTTCAAACCAGGCAAAAATGACATGACGTCAAGGCCTAAAGTGTCACCACCAATTGGTTTCAAGGCGAAATCGATTAGAGGAGGTTCTAAGAGCTGCAGGGATACGATTTTGATGTTAGGGAAAACTTTGCCAAATTCAATTTTGATACGCATTTTACCAGCAACATTGATGTCTTCTACCAGAATAGGCATTGTTTTGGAAACAAAACTTTTTCCTAAAGTAACACCTAGAGCAATTTTTGGATTGATCTTCTCCCTAGCTTCAGTAGCTGTCATATCCGAGACATCGCTTGGGGTGAAAGCAAATGACCAATCCATTTCAACAGTGTTTTTACCGGTTTTTGTGTATGATTTAATACCTTTAATTGAAGGTGCCTTGGAACCTAGGGTGAATTCATCGATTGCCAATGCATCGATACCATAACCAGGTGCAACACCTGCCAGTTGAGGATTGACGTTATCTTTTACTTGTTGAGATAAAACTGGCATGTAAATGACCCAGAACTTCGATAAAAATGAATTCAACCACGTAGTAGATTCTACACGGTCTGACAAAGTTTCTTCGACATTGACTCTTTTCAAATCATCCCTAATGTTTCTATTGAATCTTGTATATTCTGCATTGTAAACAGTGGCAGTTCCTAAAAAGATGAATATTAGAGACCACCACGAAAACCCAATGTAAGCAAATAACCATGAAAAGAAACAAGTACCAACAACAGTGGCTATATTACAGTACCAATCATTATAAAAATTTTCCAAAATGTAAGCTTTAGTAATTTTGGACATCTTTGTATTTGGCGATCCCTTTCCTGAAGCGTGAAACTCGCCAACATTTTGCCATGGATACAACCTATCGGTTGAATCAGGATTGAATTTTTCTTTAATTTCCTTTTCATCAAGTTTTCCTAAATCATCCAAAACACCGGGCTTGGTGATGGAAGTGTCAAACTTGTTTGGCTTTCTAGAAGGAGCCGATCTAAATTCCTTAGGACGTAACTCCTCCATTGGCACAGTACCTATACTGCCCTGAGGATTAGGGTCGGGCAATTGGTTTGTGTTTTGAGCGCTGGAAGCAACAAATATGTCTTTTGACGACTCTTTCTTATCCTCCAGGTTGGAATTGACACCCGCTTGACCCTTAGATGAGGCAGAAGTAGAGCCTGAAATCTTTGCATCATTTCCATCGTTATTAATAAGCTGATGATATTGGTGATGACCAGATGAAGCGTGTTCAGAACCTCTTTCCTTTTGGTTGATAACCTTTTGAGGCAAATTGCCTCCAACTTTCTTTTCCTCATTCTCACGGAATAGTGTACTATCGGGTGCAACCTGTACTTGAGCTTTTATCCCGGTCATGTTTGCTGACTTTAATGCTTAGCTCTTATCTGTTCCTTTCTTACAATCACGTATGCTAATAAACAAAGCTAGCCAAGAATGTTCCTTTTGTCGTGAAAGAGAAAACCGGTTTACCGATTCAATTATGTACTCAAATAAAGCAAAATGGTCTAGCAAGCTAAAATGAATTAGAATTGAAAGGGGAAAGTGTAATTTTAAAGGATGTAAGGTACAATTATCCCTAATTTACTTTCCAATTATAGCGTACTGCAAAGGTATAATTTTCAGTATTGTTGTTTTCCCCCCTTCTCGCGTTGGCGAGTAAGTGAAAAAAAAAAAATGGAAATTTCGGCCGATCATTATTTTAGGAAATATGTACTGTACTATAGAATGTTAGGAGTATATGTATTTGGAGGCCAATTCTGCTCTCTTGTCAATGGCCCGGGCGAGCTGCTCGGTGGTAAACAGACTTGTTTCGTTAATCTTGTTTAAGAAAAGGTGGTGATAGTTTCTGTTTAGGTCAGAGAGGCGGAATGAACAGTACACCAGTTGCAGACAAACCGAGTCGCTTAATTTGACGTCGCTTGACCCGCGGGTAAGGTCGTTCAATATATATGTAACACACTTATCGACGAATTGCAGCATGAGTGCGTTTGTTGGTATTTTGCTTTCCCTTTTTAATGATGAGGTGTTCCCGCTGGGCTCACCTGGAACCACCACAGCCTCGATATTTTCTTCTTCTTCTGTCTCCCTCTCCTTCTCCTTCTCCTTCTCCTCCTCTTGTTCTTCTTTTACCTCATCACTTTCCTCTTCTTCCTTGTCTTCTGCCTTGTCTTCTTCTTTCTCTTCTACTTTCTCTTCTGCTTTCTCCGCTTCCTTCTCTTCGGTATTTTCTGCTTCCTTCTCTTCCTTCTCTTCCTTCTCTTCCTTCTCCTCTTGTTCTACTTCTTTATCTTCCGCTTTCTCTGCTTTCTTCTCCTCCTTCTCCTCCTTCTCAACCTCACCACCTTCACTTGGTTCTAATGCGACAGTTTCGAGTTCTATTGGGAACGGAATTTCCAAATCGCTTTTATCATACATAAAGGTCTTAATGAAAACATTCAACGACATATATACGTGTTCCCTGAGAACCTCGATTTTCCTCTTGATCATCATTTCAATTAATGATTCATTCGAAGACTCAATGTCCAAAGAGTATGATGCTATCTCATCTGTAATGAATTTGTATCTCATGGCTAAGAAGATACTTAGTAATGCTTTATTGGTCTTGCCATCGAATGGAGGAATGGAATTTAAATACTTTAATATCTTTTTTAATGAATTGACTGATACATTAGTGGACAGTAATTTGACTAAGCCAGTTAACATGGTAGTACTTATTTCATTTAAAACATTTTCACATATCTCATCTACAATGCTTGAACCGGGGAATCTTGACCTCAATGATATAGTGTGAGTGTACAGCATGACAGCTTCTTGATAGTGTCCTGTTCTAATACACGTACGCGCCAAAAATGGCAGTTCCATTAAGTCTGTAATACTATCCAAGTTCTCCAGTACAATGACCAATGTATCAGATCTAATCTCGTCCTTGTCATCTCCTTTGGTCGAAAGTCTGTTTCTTAACCTGTTCAACGCTTTATGAAATTCATCTTCTTTCTTCTTTCTTGCAGGATTGTTACCGTCATTATTCGTATCATCACGTTCGTTGCTGTGGTCTAAAAAGTCATCAAGGGAAACAGTTTCATTGGTTTGTTCATCGTTAGTCATGGTATCATCCTCTACGTTTTTACTGATGCTTGTATCCAGCTCCCACAATTGTTCTAAGGACTTGGATATCTCTTCCAATTGAACTCTATCATCATTTCCGAGAATATCCTCAATGATTTGAGACTTATTTTCCAGTAAGGATTTCCTTATCTTTCTATCGAGCGCAGATAATTCGGCATCGATTTCTGCAATGTCTTCTGTAATGCTTCCAGGAGCTGCCCTGGATGAAAAATAAGTTTCATATTCTTTTGTATCAGACTGCAGGATGTCCTGTAAAAAATCGAGACCTAATTGTTTTTGTTCTTTTGATAAATCATCAGAAATGAGGTTATTTAGTACTAGTTCCATTTTATTTAAAGGCTATTTCTTATTCTAACCCAGACGTTGTACTTTTGTTTATATATGTGTTCTGTATTTGATTTCTTTCTTCGTTTATTTTTTTAGCACGTTATGGAGCTATTTGTTTTGACCATTTGAGTATCGATTGAAAGGTTAGCTCAAAAACAATTAAAAATAAAACATGTTCTAAGAACACTGTATACCTAAGGAAACACCTATACGTTCAGTGGGCATTTTTTAGCCGACTTTGTCTAGAAGAAGCAAAAAGAAATGAAGAAATAAAGCACTCACGATGGGGGTCGAACCCATAATCTTCTGATTAGAAGTCAGACGCGTTGCCATTACGCCACGCGAGCTTAATTTCTTGAAAGATGGGGCATCACAGATTAGTTATACCGACGTAGTTTAGCAGTCCTGACGATCTCAGGGAAGCAACTTGTTGTTAAAACTATTTATAAACATCACTCACTTATCTTATGTGCTTTTATATTTAATCAAGGTCCACGTTCTAAGATATAATTGCTACTAATCTCTTGTAGGATTTATATTGATTCATTTCAAGCACATCGGTAGATTTGTACTTCGGCTATAATTGTTGTATAACGTGTAATCAACCACCTAGATCAATCGACACCATAACCAGAATAGAGGCAGCAACTACATATTTGGAACTCGATTTTTAAGGGTATGGGTTCTACGTAATAGCAGGTATCATGTTTGTTCATGTAATGATGAAGGTCATCTTTTCCAGAAGAATAGTAACAGGTTGAACCATGAGACCTTTACCAAGAAGTGAAACAAGTGCATCAGATAGAATTCAAACTGTGAAGCCCAAAGACACTCAAATATTGACCGACATCGTTGACATATTAACTGAAGAAACTGTAGCAGCTCAACCCAGCGACCAATTGTCTACTTTAACCGCGAGAGGAGAAGAAAAAAAGGGAAATAAAAGATCAAAATACATATGGTGGAGATTGGTATAAGCTTGGAGTTGACCGTATTATCCTTGCTTTTGTATTGTTCATATATTTTTTTATTTGGGGGAGAATGCTAGTTAATGGTACCGGGAAGGGTAGAAGCACTGGAACCTTTTGCGGTAGTGGTTTATATGAAGTTGACATAGACGAAAGGAGCTTCTATTGTGGTATCTACAAATATGTTAAGAAAGGCGATGTCCGTGATATGGGCTGTATCTGTGATATGAGCGATCTCTGGGATCTTAGAGAGACCGCAGTTGATATGGTAAAACGAAATTTCACAGAATCTCAATTTGGTAGCTGTTTGACTGTACTTGAATCAGAAAATGTAGTGGCTTATGCCATAGTGATTGCAGTACCATATATACAAGTAGCCGGCTTCGGTGACATAATGTGCGAACCAGTTGATGGCTGGGACGCTCCTAGTTTCTTAATCACATCCTCCTAAAAATGCATTTATTATAATGACACCACATATGCATATTGATATTTTAAAATGTCTTATCAAACACAAATTCGTTAACAAAATGCACATATACTCATAAATACTAAAGTAAACGAACTCCTTCAGCGGTCCCGGCTTTGTGTGGTATACTTGATTTAATCTACCTGGAGCGGTATCAATTTTAATACTTGGACTTAGAATAGCAGACTATGGGTTTCATTAGCAGCAGCTACTATCAATGATGATCCTCACGTAATTTTGATGATATAGTATAATATAATTAGTTTACATAATGTTTAATTGTAGTATAATTATTGGTGGGTGATGTTGCAAGAGACATGGCGTTTTGTGTGTAGTTTCAAGCCACGCAGTTGTCCCCTTAGTAGCCGTTTGAAAGTTTCCACTTTTTATCTGTTAGTGCCCCGTTGGGTTGTCGGTTACCGTTCTACTAGAATTCCAAGTTAGGGAGCCTTCTCATCATACATAGGTACATCGGCTTGAGCAGACGTAAATTAAAGGGAAACTATTCATTCCAAGGGCGCTTCTAATGAAGTGTGAATCTGGCCCGGAATGCGTAGTTGCCGATTTGGCCATCTAAGGAGAAAGGTTAAACTACTCCCAACTGCGTCATTTTGAGGGAGAGGCCACTTCGCGAACTGTTCGACGTAGCTGATGAATAATATATAAGGAGAAAATCATTTCGATCTCGCTACAATTCTAAGTTACACCAATTTGTAACGCAGGTGCTCGAAGACAACTACACATCATTAAAGTAGGTCGTAAAAATGTCAGCCAAATCGTTCGAGGTTTCAGACCCTGTTAGTTCCAGTCTTAAAGGTTTTGCCCTCGCTAATCCTTCTATAACCCTAGTGCCTGAAGAGAAAATCCTTTTCAGGAAGACTCAATCAGACAACATTGCTTTGATATCCGGTGGTGGTAGTGGTCATGAACCTACACATGCTGGGTTCATTGGTAAGGGTATGTTGAGTGGTGCCGTTGTTGGTGAAATATTTGCGTCCCCTTCTACAAAGCAGATTCTAAATGCAATTCGCTTGGTTAATGAGAACTCTTCTGGTGTTTTGTTGATTGTCAAGAACTACACTGGTGATGTTTTGCATTTTGGTCTATCTGCTGAAAGAGCCAGAGCCTTGGGTATCAACTGTCGTGTCGCTGTCATCGGCGATGATGTTGCAGTTGGCAGAGCTAAAGGTGGTATGGTTGGAAGAAGAGCATTGGCGGGTACCGTTTTAGTCCATAAAATTGTGGGTGCCTTTGCCGAAACATACTCTAGTAAATATGGGTTGGATGGTACTGCCAAAGTGGCCAAAATTATCAATGATAACCTGGTGACCATTGGTTCCTCCTTGGACCATTGTAAAGTTCCTGGCAGAAAATTCGAAAGCGAATTAAACGACAAGCAAATGGAACTAGGTATGGGTATTCATAATGAACCTGGTGTGAAAGTCCTGGATCCAATTCCTTCTACTGAAGACTTGATTTCCAAATATATGCTACCAAAGTTGTTGGATCCAAACGATGAGGATAGAGCCTTCGTGGATTTCGACAAGGACGATGAAGTTGTCTTATTGATCAACAACTTGGGTGGTATTTCTAATTTTATTATCACTTCCATTGCCTCCAAGACTACAGACTACTTAAAGGAAGCCTATAACATAACGCCAGTTCAAACAATTGCTGGTACTTTAATGACCTCCTTTAATGGTAATGGGTTCAGTATAACATTATTGAATGCTACTAAGGCCACGAAGGTATTGAAATCCGACTTTCCTGAAGTCAAGTCAGTATTGGATTTGTTGAACGCCTATACAGACGCACCAGGCTGGCCAATTTCTGATTTCGAAAATACTCCTGCACCATCTGTCAACGAGGATCTTTTACATAACGAAGTTACAGCAAAGGCAGTCGGTACCTACGACTATGACACATTTGCCAAGTGGATGAAGAGTGGTGCTGAACAAGTTATCAAGAGCGAACCACACATCACGGAATTAGACAACCAAGTTGGTGACGGTGACTGTGGTTACACTTTAGTGGCTGGTGTTAAAGGTATCACTGACAACCTAGACAAGTTATCAAAGGATGCGTTGTCTCAAGCCGTTGCCCAAATATCAGATTTCATTGAAGGCTCAATGGGTGGTACTTCCGGTGGCCTCTACTCTATTTTGTTGTCTGGTTTTTCACACGGGTTGATCCAAGTCTGCAAGTCAAAGGATGAACCTGTCACTAAGGATATCGTGGCCAGATCACTTGAGATTGCCCTTGACACTCTATATAAATATACAAAGGCAAGAAAGGGCTCGTCCACCATGATTGATGCTTTGGAACCGTTCGTCAAGGAATTCTCCGCATCCAAGGATTTCGGCAAGGCCGTTCAAGCCGCCGAAGAAGGCGCTAAGTCCACTGCAACATTCGAAGCCAAATTCGGTAGGGCATCGTACGTCGGCGACTCCGCTAAAGTTGAAGATCCTGGTGCAGTTGGTTTATGCGAGTTCTTGAAAGGGGTTCAGAGTGCCCTCTAAGCAAATAGCTTACGAATACGTATCAAGACAATTACGACATATAATACTAAAAACAATATTTTCTTCCTTTCTTCTTTTCTTCCTTTGTCTTTCTACTACTGGTATTATCATCGCGCAAAACGGTATCATTACCCGGATCAACGCGAAGTATGACAATAAATTATTGAAATGTTAACGTGAGAGGTAGATTTAGTAGTGAAATGGTATAATTATGAATAATATGAAAAAGATATCTTTGAGAAGTGTAGCACAACCTGTCGAATTGAAAAAGAATCATGAGTACCGATTTTGATAGAATTTATCTGAACCAGTCTAAATTCAGTGGTAGATTCCGTATTGCTGATTCTGGGTTAGGTTGGAAAGTTAGCACTAGCGGTGGTTCTGCAGCCAACCAGGCAAGGAAACCATTTCTGCTACCAGCCACAGAATTGTCTACCATCCAATGGAGCAGGGGCTGCAGGGGCTACGAATTGAAGATAAGTACCAAAAATCAAGGTGTTATTCAACTAGATGGGTTCTCTCAGGATGATTTTAATCTGATTAAGAACGACTTTCATCGTCGTTTCAATATTCAAGTCGAGCAAAGGGAACATTCGTTGCGTGGTTGGAATTGGGGTAAGACTGATTTAGCTAGAAATGAAATGGTTTTTGCCTTAAATGGGAAACCAACTTTTGAAATTCCTTACGCCAGAATAAATAATACAAACTTGACCTCTAAGAACGAAGTTGGGATTGAGTTCAATATCCAGGATGAAGAGTATCAACCGGCCGGTGATGAACTGGTGGAGATGAGATTCTACGTCCCAGGTGTAATTCAAACAAATGTAGATGAAAATGTGACCAAAAAGGAAGAACCAAGCGATGGAATCATGCCCAAGAAAGAAGATGGTGAAGAAGGAGAAGATGCGGAAAAAGCGGTGGAGGAGAAAAGCATGGCTGAGGCATTCTACGAAGAGTTAAAGGAGAAGGCCGATATTGGCGAAGTCGCTGGTGACGCAATTGTCTCGTTCCAAGATGTCTTTTTCACCACACCAAGAGGCCGTTACGATATTGATATCTACAAACACTCTATCAGGCTTAGAGGTAAAACCTATGAATATAAGTTACAGCATCGTCAAATCCAAAGAATTGTTTCATTACCAAAGGCAGACGACATTCATCATTTGTTGGTCTTGGCCATTGAACCACCTTTACGCCAAGGTCAAACCACCTACCCCTTTCTTGTTTTACAATTTCAAAAGGATGAGGAAACTGAAGTTCAATTAAATTTGGAAGATGAAGATTACGAAGAAAACTATAAAAATAAATTAAAGAAACAGTATGATGCCAAAACTCATATAGTAATAAGTCATGTACTTAAGGGTTTGACTGACCGTAGGGTTATTGTTCCTGGAGAATACAAATCCAAATATGACCAGTGCGCGGTTTCATGTTCCTTCAAGGCGAACGAAGGTTATTTATACCCATTAGATAATGCGTTCTTTTTCCTAACCAAACCAACTTTGTACATACCATTCAGTGACGTAAGTATGGTCAATATCTCAAGAGCAGGACAAACCTCTACATCGTCAAGGACATTTGATTTGGAAGTAGTATTGCGCTCGAATAGGGGTTCCACAACGTTTGCCAACATTAGCAAGGAGGAGCAACAATTATTGGAGCATTTTCTAAAGTCCAAGAATTTAAGAGTGAAGAATGAAGATAGAGACGTGCAAGAAAGACTACAAACCGCCTTGGGTTCAGACAGTGACGAGGAAGATATTAATATGGGATCTGCTGGTGAAGACGACGAATCTGTAGATGAAGATTTCCAAGCCAGCTCCGATAATGACGGTGAAGAAGTTGCGGAAGAGTTCGATTCAGATGCAGCTTTGAGTGATGCTGAAGAAGGTAGTGACAATGACGAAGAAAGACCTTCCAAAAAGCCTAAAGTAGAGTAGATAGCAATTACAGTCTGTATAATTAAAATATATTGGTTTTGTATAAAGACGAACAAATATATGAAGAAACATTAATAAAACGTTGGAGACAAAAAAGAAAACACGAGAATACAAATGCGTACAAAGCATTATAAACTTTACCTGGGTATTTCTTGTTTTATTAATTATTTATATTTTGTTGATCTCTTTTGTTCTATTTGAATTTCAGGAAAACACTCCTTCTTTGTAGTTGAACTAATGAAAAAGATGACAAAGAGTATAAGGGAAGGGATCGTAAAAACAAATAAAATAACATTCACCGTTGTAACTTCTAATATGAAAGTGAATATTATAGTGTAGAGTAACGGTAGAAATCAACAAGTAGAGGGAAACTAATGAATGGAGTGGAGAAAAAATGGCTGTGACTCAGTTTGAAGAAGATTTGGGATTATTAAGAGATATGTACCCGGAGTTGGATATGAAGTTGGAGAGAGTGAATAACAGCACCGAATTTCCGCAACTGATTAGTGGTGAGTTGCCGTTCAAGATATCCCTATTAAACGATGTAATTATTAAGTTCGGTGAGGAAGATTTGCTACTATCAAATTTATCTAATGAATGTTTAGAGTTTATGATATATTACCATCAATATCCAGACATTCGACGGTGTGTTATTATGGACGTCAAGTCATTGTGGATGTCAATGGAAGAGAAGGAGACGCTGATTGATAAAGTACTAGAACTTGTGGAAGAGACTGTGGACACGAAAGCGGAGTTTGAGGATTCGTTTACATCCATTCTAATTCTGATCTTCGGGTTCTTTATAGATGACACAGCTAAATTATTGTTTCCTGGTAATATAAAGAAATGTATGACCCAGAAACAGTATGAAATATTCAAGGAGATAAGTGAAAAAGCTACTCTTGAAAAAGTAAGCAGGTCTAACTACCACTGCTGCATTTGTATGGAGATGGAAAAGGGTGTCAGAATGATCAAATTACCATGCCAGAATGAAGATGCAGATCACTTTCTTTGCAGGAAATGTGCCAAATCTTATTTTACTGCAATGATTGAAGAAGGCCGAATATCGAACGTGAGATGTCCAGAATGTGAATATACTGAACTAAAATTGGATAGTTTTAAGAGCTATGCAAAGATGATAAAATTTTTATTTACGCCTTTGATTCCAGTGTCCTTTTTAAGAGAGCTCATTGGCACAGAACTATGTGAAAGATATGAAAGACTTTTTCATAATCAGGCAGCTACAAAACTCTCAAAGCATTGTCCGTACGCTTGCGTTACATGCCGAAGGTGTGACCAATGGTGCATAAAGGAGGACCTTGACGATGCTATGGTTCAGTGCCAAAAATGCCATTTTGTATTTTGTTTTGATTGTTTGCATGCGTGGCATGGTTATAACAATAAATGTGGTAAAAAAGTTACAATATCAAGATATATTATTGAAGAGTATATAAACGATACTGACACTTCGATCGAAAGAAAACGTGAACTGGAAGTCAAATATGGAAGGAGAGTGTTAGAATTGGAAGTCAATGACTATCTTGCCGACAAAATGTTGAATTTAGCCATTGAAGAGAAAGGTTCAAATCTACAGAGGTGCCCTAAGTGTAGAGTGGTTGTGGAAAGGAGTGAAGGCTGCAATAAAATGAAATGCGGAGTGTGTGGAACATTATTTTGTTTTATTTGCGGAGACTTACTTTATCCAGATGACCCCTACGAACACTTCAGAGAAACATTTTCAGGTTGTTATGGACGATTATTTGAAGGTATGCCGGGTGCAGAGACTTGAAAATTCTTGTTTTACCTTCAGTTCTAAATATTTAGTTCATATATATTCTGTAATAAAAACTAAATAGATGTAAATGAGAACAATATTGTACATGCTTTACATTTTTCCTCTTTATAGAGCTACCTATCCAAAATACCCTTAGATTTAGCATCTGGTTGATAACGCAATGACCATTTAGGCCCCATAACGGTGACCAGAGCCATGTCCAGAAATGTGAAAATCCATGAAGCACAGTAGACCAAAAACGAACATATTGCCACTAATCTGACTAAAAACTGTACGAAGCTTAAACGAACATCGGAAACAACAATGGACAATGGCTCAAAATTGTACTTGAAAGAAATGCCCAGCACCCTCTTAGTACTACCATCTATATTCGAGTAACGGTAATCGTTAACGGAGTATTGGTTTGTATCTACTTCTGCCCCTAATTTCTGGAAAAGTGTTGGAACAACGGATGTGTAATAAACATAAGCAGTCAAGGGTTCATCCTTGCTGAACTGGGCAGTGTTGTCCAATGGATTATCGATATATGGGTAGAAGTCACCATACGAAAACTCGTTGATGACGTGAGCAAAATTCAGATCTTCCAGTGGCGCTTTACGTAAATCCACATAACCTAAACCCTTTGCTGTAATCTGAAGTTCGCCACTAACTCTATTCACTGGGACGGATCCGAATATGTGACAGCCATTGAATTCCGGAAGGTGTGCATTCATAGGATCACTATCATCAAAGAATGCTCTGGTATCTAGTTTTTCTCTGAATTCTGCTGGGATAGCTTCACCTAAAATCTCATCCAATTCGGGTGTAATAATTTCATTAATACCATTGACTTTCGTGTCATAAGGAATGAAAAAGGGCATGTCCTCCAACTGCAGCTCCTCTGATACAAGCTTTCTATCCATTGTTTGGTCTCTGACGTTGATGTGCAGCCATTCACATTTCGTATTAACGTATAGATCCATGTTGATTTGGACGGTATCTCTGACTTGGCTGTCCACCGTGTATTGGTAGTCGATGTACCCACCAAAGTATTCACCAAACTCTGTCCATGCTATGAATAGTAGGAACAGATACGTCAGCAAAGAGGTTAGGCCACCTTTGGTAGACTTCTTCTTGTACTGTTCCTCAGTTTTGGCTGTAGGGTTGGATTTCCATAACTGTTAGTGAAAAAGCAAAACAAATAGAAAAGAAAGGAAGTGAAGCAACCTACTTCAGAAAAACTATAAACATACGAAACGCATCAAATGTCTTTAACCCTGCCATCGTGTGCTCTTGGCGTTCCTACCCTGTACTAGCTGACAAGACTGTGTTAAATGAATATCTCTTTTGCTGAATTTCATTAAGTAGTGATTGTCATCTTCTCGAAGGCTCGGCCGAGTGAAAAATAATGGTTATGCGTAAAATGTTCAATACTAAAATAGTGTGTATATTTCTATACATTTTATAGATTTATTGTAGTAAGGAGGCTCTGTGGTAGGGTCATTTCTCCATAGAATCTGGAGAAGTGGGGATAGACTCGTTTTCTGTGCACTTATCAGACCTCTTTGACTTGGCTTTGTAATGGTTTGCAGCAAGAAATGCAAGTAGCAGTAGTACCCATTGAATAGCGTATCTGGCAAGCCCCATGATGAACCCGCTTCCTACGTTTACTTGCAGCAATTCCCAACCTGTAGTGTGTGGTACAGCACGGTCCGGTCCTACCATGGATACGTCATCTGGTTCCAAAGTTTTCAGTGCAATCAAATATATGACGTTACATAATAATGTCAGGGTAGAGAGAGTTACTAATATTGAGCTTGAAAACTTCAAAAGGATAGGAAACAAGCGATGGCGTTTTCCGACGCTGAGAGCACCTCCAAAGGCCGACACGACGCAGATACTGAGGAATCCAACTATAATCTCTAAAACGGCAAGGTAAAAAACCATGCCGTTGAACACCATTAATATATATGCCAGATTAACCCCCCTTGAGTAATTCTTTGTTGGCGATTGGTCCTTTACATTTGGATCAGGTGTGCCAATTAAGGCTTTTGACAGGGCATTCCCGCTATGTTTGTCATGTTTCAGGAAATCGCGAATGGATGTCAGTGCCAACCGGTACGTTAACACCAGAGAGTCACCAAACTTCTTGGTTTCATTGGATCGTGTTGTAGAAATATTACCCAATTGGATTCCAACATCCCGGACTAGTACTTCAAGTACATCCATCCCGTAATTCTCATTCGAAGTGCAGTAAATTTTACTTCTATTACTCCGCTTACAAAATCCAAAATAATTAAGCTCAAAAACTTTATCAGGTTGAAACGTATCTACCAAATTTTCATCCTCATATACGCTTGGATCGGTTAACTCATTTGACCAACCCATGTCAATCGTCAGGTATGAAATCAACCTCAAAAACTCTCTTACACTTGCAATAAACTCATTAGCCGTATTTGATCCTCCGATGACAGTTACTGTAAACTGTGGGGCACATAGTCGAAGCCCTTTACTTGTTGTACATGTTGTAGTTGGCAAATAGAGTAAAAATTGGGATAAGCTTAAAACCAAAAGGACCGCCCATACAATCAATCGTTTAGGGAAAAACATACTCGTCTCTTATTAATGAAAAGGAATATATATATAGCACGTTGCGTTTTCCCACCCTGAGCCTTGACTGAAGGCAATGTTAAAATTGCATTTTTTAAAACGTACTATCGAATATACTAGTTTATGGTAACTCATAGAGGATGACACAAAAAACAGGATCTTCCATAATTTACCAAGAAATAAACAAAAAGAAAAAGATGACTGTAAAATTCCTTCTTAAATGATTTTGTTAGCGTACAGTATACTTTAGTCACAAGTAAAACACATTGAATAGGCCTACGATTTGCAATGGGATATTTGCAACCAAAGAGTTTTAATTACATGAGTACACCTCCTTACTGTTCTTGGGTGCCACAGGTAAAAAGTAAATTTTACACCAAAGAATGACAGAGTGACGCAAAGTAATGTTCGATCCTCACAAATGACAATTTAGAGCCTGAAGTCGTACTAGGATTGTGCTTCAGCTATTGCTTTTACACGTATTAAACTTTTGGTATCCTCGGTCTTTTTACTGACGCTGGCATAGCGAGATCGAAAATATCAAAAACAACAACATTGAAAAGAGATGGAATAGAGCAATTGGAAGAGTTATATAGACAGCAAATTTAAGCCTCAGACCTTCGAAGAGTGACCGTACACTGCTTATTTAGCTCTTTAGATTCATAGTTGAACGCATATAAGCATCATCGACATGGCAAAAACACTAAAGGATCTCCAAGGCTGGGAGATCATAACAACTGATGAGCAAGGCAATATAATCGATGGAGGCCAGAAAAGGTCCCGCCGAAGAGGTGCTCGAACTGAAAATTTCCTAAAGAGAAATTCCGATGGAACGAAAATTGGCCGCGGTGATAGTGTTGTTATGCATAATGAGGCAGCAGGGACATACTCTGTTTATATGATCCAGGAGTTAAGGCTTAATACATTGAATAACGTAGTCGAATTATGGGCTCTCACCTATTTGAGATGGTTCGAAGTCAACCCATTAGCTCATTACAGACAATTTAATCCGGCTGTCAACATACTAAATCGTCCCCTGAGCTATTATAACAAGAAGTTCTCTGAAAGTGCAAATAAAAATGAACTATATTTGACTGCGGAGTTAGCCGAATTGCAACTTTCAAATTTTATCAGGGTTGCCCATATCGTAGATGAGATCAAATGGGATGAACTGAAGGATGGCATTGATACGGAAAGGGATTTTATGGTTCGTTATATCTGTGAGCCGACCGGTGATAAGTTTGTGAATATTAATATTGAGGATGTTAAAGGTTACGTATACAAGCTGGAACCGAAGGAGGCCCAAGAGTATTTGAAAGACCTGACGTTGCCACCGAAAAGAAGAGAAACCAAGACAGGTTCACCAGGAAGAAAAAAAAGTAAAACTACTCGAGCTGCCCAAAACTCAGATGCTCAAACAGGGGGAGCGAATATAAATGATAAAGAGGACAGCAATAATGATGAAGAACCTTCCGATTATCAAAGTTCGTCGGATAAAGAGGATGACGTTCAAATTAATGAGGATATGAGTAGCTACGAAGCATCAGCGGATGAACTTAAAGAAGAGGAAGAGGAAGAAGAGGAAGAAGAGGAAGAGGAAGAAGAGGAAGTGGAAGAAGACGAGGAAGAAGAAGAAGGGAATACTCATAGGAAATCACAAAGGAAGACTACGGTAAAGTTAAGCGACGATGATCCGGACATTTTGGTACAACAAGCGCCAAAAAAGAGAGGCCGTAAGCCTAAAGATCCCAATAAGCCACGTCAAATGTTATTGATATCTTCGTGCCGTGCGAATAATACTCCAGTGATTAGGAAATTTACGAAAAAAAATGTCGCTAGAGCCAAAAAGAAGTATACCCCCTTTTCGAAAAGATTCAAATCTATTGCGGCCATTCCTGATTTAACAACGCTACCGGAATTTTATGAAAGCTCATCAAAACTAACAGCATCGAGCTTTGAAAATCATCTGAAAACCACCCAAAAACATCAAATTGTGGAAACAATTTTCTCCAAAGTTAAGAAACAGTTAAACTCCTCGTATGTCAAAGAAAAGATATTGGAATCGACAAATTTCCAAGATTATTTGCCAGCTAGAGAAAACGAGTTTGCCTCTATTTATTTAAGTGCATATAGCGCAATTGAATCTAACTCTGCTACCACCATATATGTAGCTGGTACACCCGGTGTGGGCAAAACTTTAACCGTAAGGGAAGTTGTAAAGGAGTTGATTTCGTCTTCTGCACAACAAGAATTACCGGACTTTCTTTATGTGGAGATAAATGGGTTGAAAATGGTAAAACCTACAGATTGCTACGAAACTTTATGGAACAAAGTCTCTGGTGAAAGGTTGACATGGGCGGCATCAATGGAATCATTAGAATTTTATTTCAAAAGAGTACCCAAGGATAAGAAAAAAACGATCGTGGTCCTATTGGATGAGCTTGATGCGATGGTGACAAAATCTCAAGATATTATGTATAATTTCTTCAATTGGACCACTTACGAAAACGCTAAGCTTATTGTCATCGCAGTTGCCAATACAATGGACTTACCTGAACGTCAGCTAGGTAATAAGGTTACATCAAGAATTGGGTTCACCAGAATTATGTTCACTGGGTATACTCATGAAGAGTTAAAAAATATTATTGATTTGAGGCTTAAGGGACTGAACGATTCATTTTTCTATGTTGATATAAAGACCGGTAATGCAATATTGATGGATTCAGTCGGGAATGACGCCACAGTAGAACTAACGTTACCTGCAAATGTAAAAAAAATTCGTCTAAGAATGAGTCCCGATGCCATTGAAATTGCTTCGAGAAAAGTAGCAAGTGTCAGCGGTGACGCAAGAAGAGCCTTAAAAGTTTGCAAGAGGGCAGCGGAGATCGCAGAAAAACATTATATGGCTAAACATGGTTACGGTTATGACGGTAAAATGGTCATTGAGGATGAAGATTATGGTCAAATGTACGACGGTGAGGACGAAGATCTTATCGCTAACGAAAAAGCTAACAAAGACGATGACGACGATGACGACGATGAAGTACAAACTGTTCACATAACGCATGTCATGAAAGCTTTGAACGAGACATTGAACTCTCATGCGATCACATTTATGACAAGGCTTTCCTTCACGGCAAAGCTATTCATTTACGCATTACTAAACTTGATGAAGAAGAATGGATCCCAAGAACAAGAACTGGGTGACATTGTCGATGAGATCAAGCTACTTATTGAAGTGAATGGTAATAACAAGTTTGTTCTGGAAATAACAAAAACGCTGTTTCAACAGGGAAGTGATAATATCTCTGAACAATTGAGAATTATATCATGGGATTTCATCCTCAATCAACTGCTTGACGCTGGTATCTTGTTCAAACAAACCATGCAGAACGATAGAATATGTTGTGTTAAGCTGAATATATCAGTAGAAGAAGCGAAGAGAGCTATGAAGGAAGATGAGACTTTGAGAAGTTTATAGATCCTATTTTTTTAATTCTTCACCTTGCATATACATACGTACCTACATATTAGTGCATTCATTCAAACATAGCAGGTTATGAACGTACATACTTTCTATATTCCCCTCAAAGCCATCGTATCATTCGTTTTTAAATATGCTAATGCGCAACCTCTCGCATTGACCTGCGAGTGTGGTTCCCTTCATGAGTTAACACCGGGCGAAGGTGCCTTTGATGAGGATGACGAAGAGGAGTTTCTCATGTTGTTACTCTTTCTATCCTGGCTACTACTATGATGTCGACGTTGCTGGCTACCCAAGTGCTTATATATTAAAAGTGGATCGCCGATTTCGTTAATTTCCGGGATGGTCAGAGTTAGATTGAAGATCTTGGCCAATGCAATTTTGAAAATTTTTTGAATGTTTATGGACTTGGCTGTAGAACAAAATACAAGCGGTGCGTTCATGACCTGTGCGTATTTCATACTCGTTCTCGAGATTTGTTCCTGATACTCTGGGTCTAAATCTATGAGTAAATCGTACTTCGTGCCCACCAAAATGGGGATTGCCGAGTCATTCAGCCCATATGCCTGTCTATACCACTCCTTTATTGAGCTCAGCGTCTCCGGACGCGTTAGGTCAAACAAGAAGATGATCACTGAGGACCCCACCGTCGCAATCGGAAGCATGTTAATAAACTCCCTCTGTCCTCCCAAATCCATTATGGAAAATATAATATCGGTTGAGCGTATGCTAACTTTTCTTTTCAGGAAGTTCACACCCAGCGTCTGTGTGTATTCCTTATCGTATATGTTTTGCACATACTTCACCATCAACGACGTCTTCCCGACCTGCGCATCCCCTACTAGTCCCACTTGAACCTCTACCTGATTCCGTACTGCAGGGATAGAACTATTTCCTCCGGTGCTTGGTGTAGTCATCATATCCTAAGTCGATTCACTCTTCAGCCTTTTCTACAACCAAGTACCTACTCAACGTCTATTTTTTCTCGAAAAGGTACCACCAAAGTCAATCATCCATAATTTAATCTCCATTTTTTTCCCTTCTGGGTTCTTTTTATTGTTTACCTTTCGATTTTTCATTTTCATCCAGAATTATGGACTGCATGATTTAGTACACCCACACCCTTTAACATCCGTACATTATTTGATTATTTTTGAAATGTTTCAAATAATTATTTTGAAAGATTTTTTGAAAGAAAATGAGAGCTGTAGGGACCGAGTCTACGGTAGAAAAGCCGCCAGACTGTTCGGGAAGGGTTAGCCCGGGGTCCAAGGGGGAAGTGGAGTGGCGTCGGCGTAAAGCTGCCCCTACGGAAGGAAATGTCTAGGCCGAGTGCCGATCGCCACGCTGCTTGTCACACAGTCCCATGATACTGATGGTCTCATTAGCGAGTTCAATGTGTAGTTAGTAGTGGTATTTGATATATGTGAGTAGTAGTGCATTTATACTTAACTAGTTATAATTCGTATTTAAGAAAACCAAGCAAAAAAACCGATCTACACTAATCATGGCTGTTGGTAAGAATAAGAGACTATCCAGAGGTAAGAAGGGTTTGAAGAAGAGGGTCGTAGACCCATTTACCAGAAAGGATTGGTTCGACATCAAAGCCCCATCCACTTTTGAAAACAGAAATGTTGGTAAGACTTTAGTTAACAAGTCCACTGGTTTGAAGAATGCTTCCGATGCCTTGAAGGGTAGAGTTGTCGAAGTTTGTTTGGCTGACTTGCAAGGTTCTGAAGACCACTCTTTCAGAAAGGTCAAGTTGAGAGTTGATGAAGTTCAAGGTAAGAACTTGTTGACCAACTTCCACGGTATGGACTTCACCACCGACAAATTGAGATCCATGGTCAGAAAATGGCAAACTTTGATTGAAGCTAACGTTACTGTTAAGACTTCCGATGATTACGTTTTGAGAATCTTTGCTATTGCCTTCACCAGAAAGCAAGCTAATCAAGTTAAGAGACACTCTTACGCTCAATCTTCTCACATCAGATCTATCAGAAAGGTCATTTCTGAAATCTTGACCAGAGAAGTCCAAAACTCCACTTTGGCCCAATTGACCTCCAAGTTGATTCCAGAAGTTATCAACAAGGAAATCGAAAACGCTACCAAGGACATCTTTCCACTACAAAACATCCATGTTAGAAAGGTGAAGTTATTGAAACAACCAAAGTTTGACGTTGGTGCTTTGATGGCTTTGCATGGTGAAGGTTCCGGTGAAGAAAAGGGTAAGAAGGTTTCTGGTTTCAAGGATGAAGTCTTGGAAACTGTGTAAACAAAATAAATATAAATTATAAGATTTGACATGTACACAATTTATTAATATGTTTCCTCTTTTTATTATTAATATAATTATTAATTATTTCTAAAATCAAAAAAAGTAAAAAAACAAACAAACAAGGTCCTGCAATGGAACTTCCTCTTGCCATTCTCTACACAGTTTTTATAGCCGGTAAGTTCCATATTTGACTTTGTTTTTTTCTTGAACGTTAGATCCCTCGCTTATATGTCTGTGTTTAAATGCGCTTCCTATTCAATGGGAAGGTACATGCTAGGTGCTAGTTATATACTCATTTTGCTTCTTCAACAGACGAAGACGCACTGTAATCACTTCCACTACCGCTACGTTTCCCAGCCGGCTGGTCGTTACTTGCCTCCGCTGCTTCGCTGATAGCATCTCGGTCTTCTATAAATTCTTCGGTCCCTCGTGTCGTTTCGTCACCAATGCTCTGACGATCATTTTCTTCTTGTTGACTGCTTTCCCCACCAACTTCAGTATCTTCTTTTGACTCCTCGACATCTACCTCCATATCACCTTCATCGTCATTTTCTTCATCGTCCAGGTCATCATATTCATGGCCGCTTTCCTCTTTTTCATTCATAGACTGTATTCTGTTCATCTCCGCCATAGATCTTTGCCTCTTAAATCTCTCTTTCCTTTCCTCATCTTCATCGGATTCATAATCGTCATCATTATTTTCTCCTGCTCCCTCGATGGGTAAGCCATCTCTTTTCAAAAGTTCTTCCTTAAAAATTGATGTAATCTTTCCAAATATTTCTGCATCCCTTAGCCACTTCTCCTTATAAGATGATACTTCTTGTCTCACTTTATCTATATCCGACTTCATTGAAGTATTGATGCTTTCTAATTCTTTTGGGCCTTTAGAGAAGTCATCATAAACACGATATCTCTCTTCCGTACCACCTCCCTTTAATTCCGAATCAACCAGTTTCAAATAATTCTTTTTTATTAAAAATTTAACCAAATCATCACCAAGTTCTTTCTCCCATTCTGAGCGTGTTACAACGAGACTTGTGCGCCCTTCTGATAAACCTTCCACCTCTCTATTAATTACTTTGACGGAATCGTGAAGACCTTGCAATTTTCCAATACGTAAAAGCAGCCTGCTATGGATACTCCTTAATTCAGGTAATTTGGCTCCTATGTTTTCCAATTTGGCCAGGGTATCTTGTTGACATGTTTCCCAATTTTCATCTGCTGCTTTCTTTGTATCAATTGAAGACTGAAGGTCCAAAAATCGAAGCTGCGCACTTTCTTTTAGTTTTGAAATATTTTCTTTAGTCAAAGCCTCAGCCTTACTTTCATCATTGGACAATCTACCATTTATAATGCTCTCTGTCAATTTAGTTGCTTTCCCTAGGATATCTAAATATTTGTTGAAGGGAGTGTCTACTTCACTATAATAAACTTTGGTCTTGACTTCGTCGATTTGCTTTTCAGATAGAGGCATAGTGGGCTCCTACGTTCTTTCTGCTTGCAATCTTTTATCCAGTAGCAATAGTATCTAGTGCATATTCTGTTATACTTTTTTTTACCCGAAAAGTTTCACTAGAAAATAATAGCAAGAATAATTATAGAAAAAAACAATCAAATATTGCAAAACATTAGTAAAGAAAAAAATAAACACATTGGATAATAGGAATATGCGTTTTCTCGCCTTGATTATTTTAGCAGTTTACTATCTATGTAGTCATTGTGTTATTTATGTATTTATTCTAAAATGTGATTCTCTGTGTCTTGGTGATTACGTTTGTCGGTCATTAATGAACGAGCTCGATTATCGTTTGAGTCTGTTTTCGGCTGAAACCTCTTTCTACTATGCCTTTGTAACATGGCTGCAATGCCGCTGTTGGATTGGGTCGATGCCGATGTAGGTACCGGAGAATTCGACTTTGACTTGGATTTAGCCTTATATTTTGGACCTGGTGCATAATCTAATTTCCGTTTCTTTGCTTGTTCATCTGTCTCGAGCTGCTTATATGCACTTTCGGCTGAAGATAGAGTTAAATAGAAATCAATCACCTTTTGATGTGCTTTGATTCTACTTTTGTCAAAATTTAACACTTGCAAACCCTCTCTTGAAACGGCTCTAGACAATGCAACATATGCTTGGCCCTTTTCAAATACTCTACGTAAATCAACCTTGACTTTTGGAAGTGTCTGGCCTTGTGATTTGTGAATTGATAATGACCAGGCAAGCATTAGCGGCAGTTGAACCCTAGACACCAACGGCTTTTCATTTTCATCTTCTATGGCCCAATCTTCTGGTTCAACAAGTACCATTCTGGTGCTCATATCAGAAGCTTTGAACCTTACTAAAGGTAATCTCCGTTTTCCCGCAGAATTTTGGTGTATCATTTGCATAAGCTGCTCCTTCCGTTTTATATTCACTAATACAGCTTCGTCATCTGTTTTGACTCTTTTCATAAAATCAAAAACCGAGGAATCTAATGGAGAGACATGTTCGTCGGTAGAGCTTTTAGCAAAACCCTCCTTTACCGAAGATTTTCGACTCGCTACTGCACTTTCTTCCACATCATTCTGTTCCTTCTCCATTGCTGCTTTTATTTTTGATGGGTTTTCAACCCATGTCTCTAATTTATCTGAAGGCATAGATGGGTCATTTGTTAGTGCATCATAACAGAAGTATGTTTCTGGATCCATAAATTCAATAACTTTGCCAAGGGATCCATTAACTAAAGTGGCGTCCACATTTTTCACCATCATAACTTGGGCACCAACTTTTAAATGCAATTCCTTTGGGGCTAAGAAATTCTGTAACAACCTTTCCTTCAGCTCTTCGTCTTCCAAAGCACCACCGTCGATGGCATTGAACACATATACGTGACCTGGTAGCTTACTTAATCGAGAGTTATTAGCCCTTTCGACTTCCATTCTAGTACTATAAAGTTCCGCTGGAATAATTTCATCGTCTGGCAATGGCCTCGAAAGTTTTTTAAACTCTCGTTCTGTTTCATCATCAATATTACCAAGTCTCATCCGATTCAACATGTCAATAAACTTTACATCTCCACGCTGTCTGAAAACCTTTTGTAGCATGATTGTCATCTTGACACCTTCCTTCCAGGCCTTAGACTCAAAAGCAAACTTGGTTGGTCTATTAGGATCTTTAGATACGGGTGGTAACTGGAAGAAATCTCCACAAAAGATAAGCTGAATGCCACCGAAGGGCTGGTGGTTCTTCCGTATTTTTCTGGCGATGAAATCTAGTTTATCCAAAAGTTCCGCGTCTAACATCGATATTTCATCGACGACTAAGGCGCCAATATTTTCCCAACGTCTTAAGTGTTTCCTAGATCTACGAACTTTTTTATAAAGTTTATCTGCGTCACCTTTTCCTAACCCTATCCCAGCAAATGAATGTATAGTTATACCACCGATGTTACAGGCGGCTAATCCTGTGGATGCAGTAACCGCCACATTTTCTCTCCCATAGAGGCCTTTCAAAATTTTAATCATTTCACGCAAAAGAATGGATTTACCTGTACCGGCACTTCCTGTATAAAAAATGTTGTGCCCATTTTCGGCTAATTTGATAATGCTTTCTTGTTCTTTGCTTAAACAAATCGGTATCTTAATCTTTACATTATTGGAAAAATTCGAGTTACTATCATCCTGGTCGTTCTGTAATTCAGTAAAGCTTGGCCTTTGAGTTAAAACGGCAATTTTTTGCCCAAACTGAATCTTCTTCTTTTCGTTTTCATTTATCATTTCCAGACTTCTCTCTTGGGATACAAAACCGTCCTGAAATTCCTCAAAAGAAGGTTCCTTTTTCAACGTTGGTCTTAATGGGTTCTTGAAGCCTTTCGAGTCTGACTTCTTTTGATTGCTCTGTTCAAATGAGTTCTCAGGAACCAGTTGTGGTGGCTTAGCTATACTGGGTTTGGGTATATCGTTCCAAGATGAGAAATTGTCCTTGTTGATAAAGTTCATGACATTCTTATCCATCATGGGTTTTTTTACCGCTAGAATATCATCGTTTATTACAATGATATTGTTTTTATCTTGCTGCTTAGTCTCCATCTGTATGCACTCGGGCTCTTCCCAATCGTCTGAATCAGAAAGCAGATCTAGATCCTCTTTTGAAAGTATGGATGGATGCTTCAGTTGTGCATGAATGAAGTTATTAGATCTAAAGCCTCGGCTGCTCATAGAAAACGATAGTCTAGAGTGAGATGTGTTTTTGAGTAAAAGAAAGCTGTTGAAACTGCGGATGAATGGCCTCCTCGGTAAAATGTGATTCAATATTGGCCTTGTCCACCTGGGCATGTATGTTGACACGGATAAGCAAGTCGCTCAATGGATAGTGTAGCTGGAAAAGATCGAGCTATTGGCAGTTATCAAAATGCCCAGTCCAAGTGCAATAAATTAATATACCAGTTTAGTAAACGTTGAAGCTGCCTTCTCTTGAATCCATATCATGTTAAAAAATTAAATACTTGTTTATACAGTTAGTATGTGGAGGGAAATTAAAGACGCGCCTTTCTTGATGCAACGCCAAAATTTTTCAAGAGATGAGCTAGAGACTTTACTAGAATTCTCAATATAAAAAAAGACAGGTAGTCAGAAAGCACTGAAATTGTGACTTTGGTCCTCCCAACCTATTAAATGTGTTATAAATTTGGAAAACTTGCTGTTGATAAAAGTGAACTTTGTTTGGCGAATGTGTTACAAGGTGGCCAAGCTTTCCGGTGGATCTGGGATGAGAAGTTAAATCAGTACAGTACTACAATGAAAATTGGTAGACAAAAAGGTTATTCAGTAGTAATTTTAAGACAAAATGAAGATAAGGGGCTTTTAGAATGTGCTGCTGTTGGCGACCATGAGGGCCAGGACGCTTTAAAGTCACATTTTAGGAAATATTTTAGGTTGGATGTCTCATTGAAACATTTATTTGATAATGTATGGATACCAAATGATAAGATGTTTGCAAAGCTATCTCCACAAGGTATTCGTATTTTGGCTCAGGAACCATGGGAAACGCTAATTTCCTTTATTTGCTCGAGTAACAATAACATTTCGAGAATCACGAGAATGTGCAATAGCCTTTGCTCTAATTTTGGAAACTTAATTACAACACTAGATGGCGTCACGTATCATTCCTTTCCTACGAGTGACGAGCTAGCTACAAGGGCAACTGAGACTGGCCTCCGCGATTTGGGCTTTGGATATAGAGCTAAGTATATTATTGAAACTGCCAGAAAACTAGCAAAGGACAAATCCGACTCTGGTATTTCCAGCGACACCGAGTACCTAGAAAGGTTATGCAAAGATGCTGAGTATGAAGATGTTAGAGAGCATCTCATGTCCTACAATGGCGTGGGCCCCAAAGTTGCGGATTGCGTTTGCCTAATGGGCCTACACATGGATGGTATTGTGCCTGTTGACGTCCACGTTAGTAGGATTGCTAAGAGAGATTACCAAATATCTGCGAATAAAAATCATATTAAAGAACTGAGAGCAAAGTACAATGTCTTACCAATCACGAGAAAGAAAATTAATCCAGAGCTTGATTATATAAGGTTGATGCTTTTAGAGAAATGGGGATCGCACGCTGGTTGGGCACAAGGTGTCTTGTTTTCCAAAGAGGTCGGAGGTACCAGTGGTAGTACTACAAGTGGTGAAATAAAGAAAAGAAAATGGGATCCTTTAAAAGAGACCGAGCAAACAGTCACAAAACAAGTGAAATTGAAAGTAGAATTGACTAAGATTCACATTAAGGAGGCAAAAATCGATTAGTAGAGAAATTTGCACCAAATGCTAGAGTAATTACGCTGCCGGTGAGGCAATTCTTATTCTTGGAGAAAGGTCCAAAAACGTAAAAGTAGAAATATGACTTAAGATATATAATATAAAATATTCGTATTCAAAAGAATAAATAGGTACAGTAAAACACTTGATTCTATTTATGGAGAGGATATAGACCGAAAACTTGTGGAAGATGGATCTATCAAACACTGTTTCTTCTATGTAACAAAAACTCAGGAACTTGAGACTTCAAAGCAGTTTCTTGAGAACCTGGAATGTATGGCATCTTATCATCGTCAATTAAACCCTGTAAAAACACGCGACCGTAATCAACACCCACATGGTAGATCTCTTCAAACTTACCAAAATCTAAGGTAGCATATTCTTCAATAGGTGGTCTGACGTAAACAACACCTGGCGTATTTTTGGCCTTTTCTAATGCATTCACTGATGCAACGTAACCCAATCTTACCTGAATTTCAGCCATGTTGGGTATATTTGGATGGGAAGAAAATGGATTCCATCTATTGAAGATGATCCAAAATCCATTTAAGGAATCACCATATTCCATAGGCGTTCTATCATCTACAGAACCAACATCCACAGCGAATATAGTTTGGCATCCACGTGCTCTCATTTCGGTAACAGGTAAATTATCGACATATCCACCGTCGAGCAACATCGAACCATTCTCTTCTAGAGGAGGTAAAAGACCAGCAAGGGACATTGAAGCTCTGATATATCTCCAGGCATAACCAAAGGAATGTATCTCTTGAACCGAATCGGTAATATTAGTAGAATTACAATAATACTGAATCCAAAAGTCTTCAATTCTTGTATCACCGAATGTTTTCCAAATACCTCTATTAAATTCGTGTCCGGTAGTATATGAAGTAACAGGCCAAGTTAAGTCTGTTAACATTCTCCATATAGAAGAAATTCGACCAGCAAACTTCTTTACACGACCGTAAATTGGGACCAAATCATAGTCTTTTGCATACAAACCTCCGACAAAAGAACCAATAGAGGTTCCCCCAATAACATCAATAGGGATACCTTGCTCTTCGATAGCCTGGATGACTCCCAAGTGACTAATACCTCTAGCACCACCACCACCAAGGACAAGCCCGATAGCTTGGCCAGAAAGAATTCTAGCCAGCCTTAGGAAGTCATTTTTATGCCTATGAACTGGGGTATAATATTGTCTTTTACTTTTCATAAACCTCGAGGAAAAGTTTTCTACCGTGTTTTTGATAGAGTCGGGTAGTAGTTTCGAAATGTTTTGTTGGGTCTTTCTACTGAACTCTGTTTGAATCAACTTATCCATTAATGCTAACGCACCGTTATTTAATGTATGCATTTTGCCCTCGTTCATTAAAGTCGTTCCTGATAAACTAAACTGAATATGATGATGAGAATGAACCCAAGGTCTATAGCGTAACCATTTATGGGTTAATCCTGGTTCCACGTATCTTTCAGGGTGTAGAAGAATCAACTCAGTTCTTGCAGTAGTCTTTGAATTCAACAAAAGCTTTTCATATTCTCCGATGTTGGCAGATGAAGAGCTAGCGTCTGCCAGTAAGAGGATACAGTCACCCTGTGCGATACAGGTTCTTGTCCAGTTGGATTTGACAGGTGTGTCTGCGATATAGACAACAGTCTGATACATTTCTTCTAATTCAGCGAAATAGCCACTTTGTTTTAGTTTGGACAATCTATCAAATGCATGGCGACCCAAATGGGTTAAGGTGGTTCTTTGATTTAACCCAATGGTAGTTCTTCCAACTTGTTTAAATGCTTGAACTAATTTCATAGCAAACGCTTCTACAGGTAGGCCACCAGTAATTGGTAAAATGGTTATAGTTCTAAAGGTAATTGTTCCAGAAGTGATATTTTGAGGTTTATGGCTTAATGAACTAGAGTAAGATGCCTTAGTTGGCGGAATTAAAGTGCTGAAGTCGTTTTGCTTGGTAGATAATGGGTCCCCCGTCAGTGCAGGGACAGTTCTATCTCCGACGATCTTCTTAGCGACCAATCTTGAAACTCTAATCATAATAGATGGATGCTCAAGAGCTAGTAACTCAAATAACGTTCTTGGAATTCTCGCTAGTTCAGAATCTCTCACAGACACTATGGTAGAATATCTATTCATGGCAGTAAGAACTTCGACCTCACCGAAACTCTCACCCTGAGCCAATTCACCTATAATAATATTTTGAGTTTCAGCTTCTTCGGACTTTGAATTAGAGTTGGATAACAACTGTTGTTGTAGTTGTCTTAATCTACCGTTTAAAACAACATAAATACCATTTGCTGAGTCACCCTGTGAGAATAACGTTTCAGAAGCTCTTAAATGGACCCACTCTAAAGCGTGGTCTAGTTTCAACAATCTTGAGGATAACAATTTGGTTAGTGAGTCGGAAATCCGCAAATAGATTAGGAAATATTTATCGAACAGTCTTTCCAAGATTTCGCTGGACAAAAATCCAACGTATACATCAGTCTTAGCAACTAGGTTAACAAAAGACTTGTAACCAATCAATGAGGATAAATAACCCACAATACCACCGGAACCCACCGTATATAACAAATGGTGAGAATGGTGAGGTTTCTCACCCTTGCGCGAGGTCAGAGGAGGGCCCTTTTCGGGTTTAGACATCGATGTTACGACGGATGCGGAAGAATTCGTTGTTACGTTAATCTTACCGGAAATGATATAGAAAAGGCCCTTACCACGAGAGTTTTGTTCCACAATAGTGGTGCCACGTTTAAAAAACTTTAGTTGGATACCTTCGGCAAAGTCGTTTTTGACATTTTCGAAATCCAAGTTTGGGGTTAATTCCTCCTTGTAAGCTTTAGTTTTTTTCTTGTTCAAGTTTTTATTATTCATATGCCTTTTATTGGAGGAAATGGTGTATTCCTTGGGCAAGATTCTTAACATTGTCGGTTGGGTTTGAGGGGAGTTAAATGACGAAGCTATAGAAACGTCAGACGGTGGATAGTTAGAGTTCATTAAGAAACTTGCATTACTTGGATGGCGATTATAAATATCGTCATATAGTAAAGATTTTGAAGTAGACCTGTTTGTTGCCGAAGAAGGTGAAATGGACATATTGTTTTTGTTGACTCCCAAATAAGTTAGCATTGCCTCGACTAGAGCCATTCTTAGAGAAGATTCCTCGGTCTCCTCTTGAGCTGCAGAAAAGGAAGTTGTCGGAAGTAGATTGGGTTTTGGAGAAACACGTGGTTTCTTTAAGTGGGCTGGGCTTGTGTGGTCATATGTAGCAGTTTTATCCACAAGCAAAGGTGAGGTGTTAAATTGAGGGTTGCGTAAGTCAGGGGACAAAGAAGACAATCTTTTGGAGTGGATGGAAGCATTGTTACTGCTACTTCTGGAAGATATTTTGTAATGGGCCGAAGTAGCGGTGTTGATGCCGTTTAGCTTGGGACGGCTGTTGACATGGACTGGGCTGGGCGACAAGATATCCATGGTTCTTGACAATGGGACGTTCGACAATAAATCACCAGGATTGAATTGGTCTCTTGAACCCAGTACGACGTGTCTTGAACTTGGATGATGGATGAATTCCGGTTTGATTAAAAGGGAGTTTGAGCTTGAGCTTGCATTGGCGTTGGCTATTTTGAGCGAGTGTATAATGTCTTCTTTAGGAGTAGCTTTAGATTGCTTTTTCAACTCGGAAGTTGCTTTATTCTTGTTAGAGTCGAGATTCGAACTGCTCGATCCACTAGTCTTGTCTGCATTTTTGAACTTGCGGATAACAGCCTCCTTTAGGTAATACGGTAATTCGTAAACGATGGACTTATTCAGCTGGACCTCGATATCCATGATCTCCTTTGTTAGGCCCAAATAGTCGTGAGCGGTTTGGAAAGTGACATGGTACAGTTTGGTGAGCACCATCTGGATGATGTGGGATGCAGACCGCGGGTACTTCGAAGTCAACTTGGCAAACGATTGCGGCGGAATAATACCTATCGTACAGTCTGTAGCCGCCCGGGCGACTAGCTTAGGCATGGAGGGGGGAAAGGTTCGAGAGCCGCTGCTGGAATGCGCCATGGAGTCCGTGGCGGAGAAGTTCTGCTCTGATGAATAAAACAAATTGCTGCTCGTGACAGTGGTGTCTACTGGAGAAGACACGTCCGAGGAGAACCCGTTGTTGTCTGAGGGCATGGAGTGTGTGAATAGGTTTAGAATGCTCACTAGAGAAGTCAACGGGTTCCCTGATTTGACAGTGTTCAATAGTTGGAACTTCCCTAGTCCATTTTTCAACCGGATGTAACCCACGGATTCGTCTTCTTCACCAATGGGGCCGGAAGAACAAGACTTGGTGTCGTAATTGTCGTCTTCATCGTCGTCCTCGGAATAATCCGTGTCACTTTGGTCGGCTTCGTCGTCCTGGTCATTTTCCGAATGGTCCACTTCATGGTACAATTGCAAAGTGCCCTCGACGACGATGGCAAACCCGATGGTGCTGTCCAACAGCAAGATCTCCCCCTCGTCGAGTTTCTGGGTTTTCATATTCTTGGTCAATTCATGGAACACCGGTTTCTCCAAGTAGCCAAATATCTTGATGGCGCTCATGAACTGGTCGAGGTACGACGAAAGAAACGTTTCGTTTTCGTTGCTGTCTTTCAAAGAGTGCTTTTTGGAGTTGCTGTCTGAGCTTGGATCCGTGATGGGCGAGCCTGTGGTAGAGGACGGGCCGTTCGATTGGGTGGCCGCTGCTGTAGCGTTGGCGCTGGCGGCAGCGGCTTTGCCCGTATTATCCAACGGCAGAAACTCCGGGGTCAGTTTCTTGTACTGCGAAAGGATTCTTTCCTTCATGATGGAGTAGGTCACGTACACGACCATGGCCAGCGCAAACAGGATCAGCCAAAAGGAGAGCGTGAAGCGGACGTGGTGGAACCTGAGGAAGATCCATCTGGGGAACCTTAAAAGCGATAAAGTCAGCAGGTACCAGCTGTATCTGAAGACCATGCGGGAAGTGCCCGTGACAAAGTAGGACACGACCCACGAGAAGTTGTACAGCGACGACAGCGACCACGTCTGCGCCTCAGAGACGATCTGGTCGGCAAGACATGTCTGGAATCTGTAGGATGTGGAATTACTGGAATTAATGCTGGAACCGAGGCTGTTGTTCAGGTTCTGATTGGTAGCGCGACTACCGATGCTAGAATTCGTGGAGCAATTCATCAAACCGTGCAAATAAGCTGGGGAGGGGCTGTTGCTGTTCCTCCTTGAAGTTTTGCCACTTTTGGCTCCCCACAGGCTTTCGAGAAAAGTGTCAAGATTCCTAGATTTTGCAAGATCCCTACAGCTTGAAAAATAAAAACACAGGGCGCTACAAGAAACCGGACTTTTCAAGAGGGCTACAAAGCACTTCCGCTTAGGACGCCAACCTCGGAAAAGCACGCCCGCCCAAAGAGCTCAGCCAACAACGTTAGGGCAAACAGGGCACAAGGTTTGCCTTCGTATCTCGTTTCCACGGCAACGAGAAACGAGATACGAAGGCAACAGTTTCCCAACATATAAAAAGGCAATACCTTTTCGCGTTTCCTATTGTCTTCTCTCTGTATTCCCTCTTCCCTTTCCACTACATAATATCCAAGAAACATACACAACTACAGATCACTCCAAACCAACAAAAAGCAAAAATGACCATGGACCAAGGCCTTAACCCAAAGCAATTCTTCCTCGACGACGTCATCCTACAAGACACCTTGTGCTCGATGAGCAACCGTGTCAACACTAGCGTCAAGACCGGCTACCTGCTACCCAAGGGCCACGTTCCCTCCGCCAACATCATCGCCGTCGAGCGTCGCGGTGGGCTTTCCGACATCGGCAAGACCCCAGCCACCTCTGCCAACTGAAGCAATGCTCTTGCCTCTTTTTTTTAGACGGCTGAGTGGGAAACGGAACACAATAGAATAGAACACAATAGAATAGAGTAGAGTAGAATAGATGCGTTTTTTTTTCATATTTTATATTTAGCCCGTACATACGAACAATCGACGTTTTCCGCCCAACACAACCAAAAAATTTCATTTTCGCTCCGCGCCGCGCCTAAACGGGACAGGAGTACCCGCCGCGGTCGCCGTTTCGGGACGTCAGCCGTCCCAAAGGGGAAACCGCCATAACACGCAACTGCCGTTTTCGGCCATCGCCCGTTTCGCCCGTTTTGCCCGCGCCTCCTCGGCGGGTATAAAAAGAGTTCAGTTTTTTTGCAGTTGTTTCCCTCAGGCTGTCTTATCTGGTTCTTTCCTGGGCTGGCACGTACATCAACTCACTTATAACCGCCCACCATCCGCTATGCAAAACTCTCAAGACTACTTCTACGCTCAACGCAACTCACAACAACAACAGGGACAAGCTCCCTCCACCCTGCGCACCGTGACCATGGCCGAATTCAGAAGAGTTCCTTTGCCACCTATGGCCGAGGCGCCCATGCTGTCTTCCCAGAACTCCACAAGCAGCTCTGCTTCTGCGTCTGCCTCGTCGCTGGAAATGTGGGAGAAGGACTTGGAGGAGAGACTCAGCTCCATCGACCACGACATGAACAACAACAAGTTTGGTTCCGGTGAACTGAAATCTATGTTCCACCAGGGCAAGGTCGAGGACATGGACTTCTAATGGCGCTGCGCTCCTCCCCCTCACCCTCACCCACCTCTCGTTCTGCTCTTTTCCCGCTCTCAGAGCTCCCCGCCCCCAGCTTTTGTTGTCATTCTTTAAACATTTTCCCTCGTGCATTTTCATTTATAGTCTACATATATGCTCTTTTACGTACTTCTATATCGTTATAAAGATAATATACCCTATCTTTTCGAGGAAACACCCCCCCGAAGTTGGCTAGCGCCGACTGCTGGCATTCTCCCTTTTGCAATCATTGTGCCTTTTTCGGTCCGAGAAATTTCAGAAAGAGACAAAGAGAAACCGTCCTAAAAATACATTTCATCAAGACTCCTATCTATTTTTCGTTGTGAAAAACTGCCCTTCTTCGAAACTCACCAGCCCAATTGCTTCGGTAAGACACAAAAGGAAAACCGTTCCTCCCCCTCCCACAGGCCCGCACAAGTCCCCGTGCCCTTTCTAATATCCGCCATGTCTTCAGACGCCATAAGAAACACTGAGCAGATAAATGCTGCTATTAAAATTATAGAAAATAAGGCAGAACATCCGGAATCGTCCGCGACCCCCGTAGATTCCAAGCTCGCTGCTGCTGCTGTTGCTGTTGCTGCTGCTTCTTCTTCTTCTTCCACGCAGCCCGCGAGAGACCTCACACAGTATACCCTCGATGACGGAAGGACGGTGGCGACGAACCGTAGAATCATGAGCAAAGTCCCCGCCATCACGTCCCATATCCCCACGGATGAAGAGCTGTTCCAGCCCAACGGGTTGCCTCGTCACGAATTTCTAAGAGACCATTTCAAGCGCGAGGGAAAACTGTCCCAGGCGCAGGCGGCCAAGATCATCACCCTGGCCACTGAACTCTTGAGCAAAGAACCAAACCTTATATCCGTCCCGGCTCCAATCACTGTCTGCGGTGACATCCATGGCCAGTACTTCGATCTTCTGAAGCTGTTCGAGGTGGGCGGCGACCCGGCCACCACGTCGTATCTGTTCTTGGGTGATTACGTCGATAGAGGCTCGTTTTCGTTTGAATGTCTTATTTATTTATATTCTTTGAAGTTGAATTTCAACGACCATTTCTGGCTGCTGAGAGGTAACCACGAGTGTAAGCATTTGACCTCGTATTTCACTTTCAAGAACGAAATGCTACATAAGTACGATCTGGATATCTATGAGAAATGCTGCGAGTCGTTTAACAACCTGCCCCTGGCCGCCCTAATGAATGGACAGTATCTCTGTGTTCACGGCGGTATCTCGCCCGAGCTGAACTCTTTGCAAGACATCAACAACTTGAACAGGTTCAAAGAGATTCCCTCGCACGGGTTGATGTGTGATCTTTTGTGGGCAGACCCCATCGAGGAGTACGACGAAGTCACGGATAAAGACCTGACCGAGGAGGACATTGTGAACTCCAAGACAATGGTCCCTCATAACGGTAAGATGGCCCCATCACGGGACATGTTTGTCCCGAACTCCGTAAGAGGCTGTTCGTATGCCTTCACTTATCGTGCTGCATGCCATTTCCTGCAAGAAACTGGCCTACTTTCAATCATCAGGGCGCACGAGGCTCAAGACGCCGGTTATAGAATGTACAAAAACACCAAGACTTTGGGCTTTCCCTCGCTTTTGACCCTTTTCAGTGCCCCAAACTATCTGGACACCTACAACAACAAAGCCGCTATACTGAAATATGAAAACAACGTTATGAACATCAGGCAATTCAACATGACTCCACACCCTTACTGGTTACCAGATTTCATGGATGTGTTCACGTGGTCCCTGCCATTTGTGGGTGAAAAGGTCACTGAGATGCTGGTAGCAATCTTGAACATCTGTACTGAAGACGAACTAGAAGTCGAGACCCCCGTAATTGAAGAATTAGTCGGCACTGATAAAAAATTACCACAGGCAAGCAAACCGAAGGAGGCCCCAAAGGTCACCACGTCGACTTCGCGCAAATATACCTCCATCCTGGATGATGAACATCGAAGGAAAACCTTAAGAAATAAGATCTTGGCCGTTGCCAAAGTCTCTAGGATGTATTCTGTTCTAAGAGAGGAAAACAGTAAAGTCCAATTTCTGAAAGATCACAATTCCGGGGTGTTGCCACGTGGCGCCCTATCTAATGGTATAGAAGGTCTAGACGAAGCTCTATCCACTTTTGAAAGAGCAAGAAAGCACGACCTGATTAATGAAAAATTGCCGCCTTCATTAGATGAAGTGAAAAATGAAAATAAAAAATACTATGAAAAAGTTTGGGAAAAAGTACAAGAACATGATGCAAATAAAGAAGGCAAGTAAACACGATATGTACTTTACTTTGCTATGTAAGCAGGTAGCACCTTTCGTCTAATCAAATACCTTTTCCCTGACTACTAACTTTCTGTCTGTGCTTTAAATTGTCATTAGTTTTATCTTTTCTATTTTAGTACCTATGAAAGTGTTTAATTATTTAGAACTTTTAATATCTATAAGTATTTTCTTAGTTGTGTAAACGCTTTTCATAAGAGTGCAGGTTATTAACGCCACCTTCCAATTGAGCAGAGGCAGTTCTAAATTCAAATCTGACTTCTCCATTTTTGACGTTCTCCTTCAATAGGGTCAATGATGTGTGGCCAATATCTTGACAAGAATGTTGTAAACCATTGTACAAATATGGAATAAACTTGTTGATAGAACCCTTGTCAACAACAGCACCAGAGACACCTTGTGCAACGAACACATGGTCATTTTCAGAGAAATAACGAGAGGAAGAGGCATTGCCCGTGCTACCAGTTTTCTGCACAGCATCAACGGAACCCATACCACGGTAAGCCTTTAATCTTTTACCATCTTTGTAGAAATATTCACCTGGAGATTCAGTAGTACCAGCTAACATACCACCCATCATAACGGTGGAAGCACCAAGAGCCAAAGCCTTGATGATGTGACCAATGTTCTGGACACCACCATCGGCCATACATGGAACGCCGAATTCGTTAGCGAATTGACAAACGTTGTAAACAGCTGTACCTTGTGGTCTACCACAAGCCATCACTTCTTGAGTGATACAAATGGAACCAGTACCCATACCAATTCTCAAACCATCGGCACCAGCAGCAATCAAATTAGCGGCCTGTTCTCTGGTGACAACATTACCAGCAACGATTTCAAAACCTGGGTAAGTCTCTTTGATCCATTTGATCATGTTCAATTGGAAAACAGAGTTACCTTGAGATGAATCCACAACAACAACGTCCAAACCAGCTTCGACCAGTGCTGTTAATCTTTCCTTATCAGCTTCCATAGTACCAATAGAAGCGCCACATAGCAATTGCTTTGTGGTTGCAGACTTGGAAGCCAATGGGTAGTTTTGATTCTTCATCAAATCTGCTCTTGACAACATGGATACCAAGTTATTATTTTCGTCAACGATCAACAACTTACCTTTCTTGGTTTGTTTCAAGATTTCATTACCTTCAGCTAAAGTAATACCCTTAACACCAGTGACTGGGTTTTTGGTCATAACTTCGGAAACAGCTAATGAATCATCTTCCAAAAATTGGATATCACGGGATGTGACCAACCCTAGTAATTTACCTGGACATTTACCATTGTCTAATCAAAAAGTATCGCTTTTTGTATCTTCACACTTTCATTCAGATCGAAGAAAAGGAAAATAACAAAGTTTACGTGTTTATGTTAGTAAATCAAGTCATATGCTTGTAGTAGCAACCATTAAAAAAAGTCGTAGCATGTTATGCATTCCTGCTACTTGGACATAATTCTCATTTCAAAAACCGTGAAACAGATTCAATTCAGAGTAAAAGGTCTCTACAAGATCGTTTGATCACAGTCAGTAGAACGAAAGTTATTAATATAATAAGTTAATCATCATATTGAATCCTTTTCACGTTTGGGAAAAAAATATGAAACAATTGGAAAGCACATTTCAACTAAGAGACTCTTTTAGGAAGCCATTGGAGAATAATTGTAAAAAAAACATACCAGTAACTGGAAGACCAGAGAAACCAAACTTTCTTTTCATGGCCTTAACTTCACCAACAGTAGTAGTTGGAGAAATAACAATTGGAGAGTTGATGAAACCGTTTTCGTACATCTTAACTTTCTTGACCATGGAAGCCTGTTCCTTTGGAGTACAATTGTGATGGATGAATCCAATACCACCCAACAAAGCCATGCTGATAGCCATTTCAGCTTCAGTGACTGTGTCCATAGGAGAAGAAACAAATGGAGTGTTCAAAGATATCTTCTTGGTCAATTTGGTTTGCAAACTAACGGCAGAAGATGGGAAGTCAACCAACCCTGGTAAGACCAAGAAGTCATTGTAGGTCAACCCACCTCTGATGTTGGAGTCCATCAATTCTTGGACAGAAAGACCATCTTTGGAACTGTATGTCTTCAAGTGTTCTAAGGCTTTCTTGTGGTCCATTGGAGCAGTCATTAAAAAAGTTTTGTTAGGTTTCTGTAAAAGTATGGAATTGGTCTAAGATCCTTGGTTCAAGCAGCAAAGAAGACCAGAGAAAATGTAAAAGCCACCATTTTTTCATAAAAACATTTATGCCCAAAAATCTGAGGGAAGATATTAAAAATGCGACGAGCAACCAAAGTCTGAACTAGATATATTCTCACCAGGATATTTATACGACTTCTTCAAAGTGAAAGTTTTTTTTTAGTTTTTTTTCAGCATCTCGAAAGGCAAAAAAAAGAAACGAAAAGTGCCACGGCAAAGAGTTTTTTCACTTTAGGGCTGGTTGAAGGGAAGAGCAAGCCATAGCGGTAGTCAAAGAAGCATGATCCGGTCGCTAAAAGACGATTTTGACGAATTCATATACCGTTAGCGCAGATGTTTTGTAATTGACTGTGTAGATGGTTGTTTCTGCTAGCTTGTTGTAGTGTTAGTGTAATTTTGTAAAATAATGCCTTCTTGATGGGGCGGAAACCCTTAACTGATTTTTTCAGTTCTGCGAAATGATAGCAATTACAAGGTGACAAATGTACATGTAAACAGAATAGTGGAGAGGCGAGAACAAGCGATTACGAGAAAGTTACGTCTGCCCATCATGAGTGCTGCTAAACCTGTTAACGTGTATTCCATCCCAGAGCTGAATCAAACTTTGGACGAGGCTTTACCTTCTATTTTCGCGAGGTTGAACTATGAGCGATCATACGCTTTGCTCGATACCAAATTGTACATAGGTTATTCTATCGCTGTTGTCGCAGGGTTGAGTTTCTTCCTGGACAAAAAGTTCGAGAGATCTGAGATCGTCCTGTACCAGAAACTTTTAGTGGGCGCATATGTTGTCTTGTCGTCGATGTTCTGGTACTTCACTCGTTTCGTTGAAAAGGGGACCGTTTATGCGGGAAAGAACAGAGACACAAAGGAGGAGATATATGTTAAGACGAAATTTGAAAAGAAGGAACCTCTGTATCTTGTTGAGCTCATTCAGAAAAAGAAGGGGAACAGTTCGAAGAAAGATTTGAAGACTAAATTAGAAGTCAATAAGGTCTTTAACGAAAGTGGCTATTTACAGAATGAGGTGCTCTTCAATTGGTTCTCTGAACAGCTTAACGTTTTGAGCACCAAAAAAAACATATAACTCTGAAATGGTTCAAATCTCAACTTTTCCCTTTTAGATGTTATTAAATAAAGTTATATGAATACTAAGTAAGAATAAATAAATTAGTGTTTTTACATTTTTATTGCTCGTTAGTGTGGATGAACTGGAGTTCATCTCCTTGATTCCGCCTATAATCATGCGTCCTCAAAATCTGTTAAAGTGGGGCCTTCGTAAACCTCATTATACAAGACGTCGTTGGGCACTGCCACTGTTCTTGCCTTCAATGTCGACAGATCTAACAGCTCAGGCTTCAATTCCGCAATACTGGCAACACCCAGGAGTCTCATGGACATTTCGACTTCATCTCGCAAAATTTCAATGGCTTTCTCAACACCGTCACGACCATAGCATGAGTTCGCGTACAGGAATGGTCTACCCAAACCAACACCTTTAGCGCCCAGACACAGCGCCTTTAAAATATCTGTACCACGACGAACACCACCGTCTATGTAGACTTCCAGTTTATCCTTCAATCTACGTTCTTCCAGAACTGGCATGGCTTCAGCCAAGACTTCGATGGGGGCTCTCGAAAAATCTAATTGTCTACCGCCGTGGTTGGATAGCACCACGCCGCTTACACCAACCTCAGCTGCTTTAATGACATCCTCGGTGCGTTGGACACCTTTGATGACAATGGGTAGTTTTGTCTTTGATTTCAAGTCTTCAATATCCTTCCAAGTCAAAGAGGGGTCAATAAACTTGGACAACGCTCTTGAGGCACCTTTAGATTCCTCCACATCTGTTTTCTTCATTGCCTTTGGGCCAGCCTTTGAATTAGAAAATTTCAACTTCATATCTTTCTCTCTCTGACCTAGACTTGGTGCATCTACAGTGACAAACAGTGCCTTCACACCCAATTTTTCAACATTCTTGACCAAATCGTCAGTGATCTTTCTATCAGAGTTAACGTATAGTTGGTACCATTGGATCTGCTCATCAGATGGCGCCGCACTTATTATTTCTTCGGGTGAGCATGACGCCAAAGTGGAGATCATTTGTGGGACTTTCGTTATGCCTTGGCCACAGCCTCTAGCAATGTCCTTTTCACCTTCTAGTGGGTTCCCCAGTTTACATAGGGCTGTTGCAGACACATAGAATGGGACGTCCACATGAGAACCCAGCATGTCCGTCGAAATGTCCACTTTGCTTACGTCAACAAGAATCTTTGGTTTGAAGAAAATCCTGTGGTATGCATTATGATTTTCCCTGTGCGAGACTTCATCGTTGGCACCAGAGGAGTAGTAAGCCCAGGCTTGCTTAGTCAAAGTTTGAGAAGCCAAGTACTCGAAATCATAAAGATTAATAATGTTATTCAGTGGGGGTAGTAATGATTTCAATTGCTCTTTCCTAGCAATGTCTTCTTTGGTTTCGCCTGGAGCATAAGGCGGGCAAACCAGTTCTGGCGGCATGGACCCCTGTAGCGGTCCCAGCTTTTTCTCAGGAGCAATGTATTTATCGATGACGTTGGGGGCATGCAATGGCTCAAAAATGGCAGTGACGTCTCTCCCAGCATTGTATTTGATAACATCCGCGCCACCTGGATGGTTAGGTACGAACCGCGTCAGATCATACACATAACCGTTGATCACGACCCAGCAATCGTCAGCCGAGTTGTGTTTAGCGACTTCTGCAGGCGAGATCTTCTGCTTATTCATGTCTAGTTTTGGTTCGTTGCCTATCTGGCCACTACCCCAGTTCACATAAGCCATTGAACCAGCAGCGGCTAAGATGGCACCAACGCTCAAGGCGGTCCATGACTGTGTGCGTTTTCCGGAGTGTTGCTCGAACGACTTAGACTTGCCCACGGCAGAACCGTAAGAGCGAACTGTGTTTAATCTAGTCCTGGACGCTCTGAGAGCGGTTGCCTCGGAGACTCTCGAGATTCTCAGCAGAGATTTGTATTTTAGCATTTACCTCTTGTTTGCTTTTGCTCTGCGAGAGACACACACTTCAAAGCACACAAGTTACAAAGATATGAGATGGCAGCTAACTGCATTCCTTATATATTCTGTTTCCCCAATTCAGGTACCGCTGAGAATCTGCACATTAGTAAATACTTGGCGGTTCTTGTTTGACATTGATTATTGGCCAAAGTTCTTCCCCAAAGGGGGGTTTTGGAGGTATCGGTGATAATATGCTAGCGCCGTCTGCAACCGCGTGGGGGTAGGCCTACCGGGATGAATGGAGCAAGTAGGGATAGGCAGGCGCAAGGGCCTTCTTCATATGGTGGTATTCCCATCAGCGGAATGGGAGACAACAAGTGACAGCAGTGGAGCAGTTTGCGTGGGAGAGGAGCGGAACCGTAGTGTTCCGCAGGAAAAGAAGCGACTGTTGCAGACCACAGAGGGAGAACAAAAAGAGCGCATAGAGGAGCATGTCGTATTGGCCATTAAAGTTGTTTGATGATCTTTGGGATTCCATTGCTTATAATACTACGTATATATATTATACTAGAGATTCTCCTCATGGATTTAGGAATCCACAAAAAGGAATCTGCAATTTTGCATAATATTATAAATGATTCTGTTCCTCTTTTTATATGTTATCATTCATTGACCCTATTACAATATCAATCCTTGCGCTTCAGCTTCCAGTTTGAATCTTAATTTACTGGTCTTGTAATTTATGTCATCTTTTAACACCGTATATAATAGTAATAAATGGACGATAGTTGAATCTTGTTCCAACATGTCGTGTATTCACTCGTAGGTTCGTTGTTTGTAGAAGGGCAAGCATCTCGTAGTGTGAGAACGGCTTGTGCAGGTAGTTTCCATGCTAGCACTAACACTCCTGTCCTTTAGGCTTGCTTACCTTTGTGTGTGAGAAGCAGATTTTGGGGGGTGGTATACTAGGCGATCGGAAAAAGCCTTCTTCCAGAAATACACCACTCTCGGTAGCCAAGTTGGTCTAAGGCGCAAGACTGTAATTTATTACCACGAAATCTTGAGATCGGGCGTTCGACTCGCCCCCGGGAGATATTTTTTTGCCATTTTTTTTGCTTCCGGTAAAGCGATATTGTTTTCAAGACATAGTATAGTGAGCAAGTAGCTTTCATAGATGAATTTAGTAGAGATACGTTAACAGTCGTGATATATAGTTATATAGTATATTATATGGCTTTACTTTTAGGATATTTTCGTTTCCTTTTTTAGTCTCGTTCTTTAAGCAGTTTTCTTTCTTTGTTAGTCTATATCCATGTAGTCGTTAGCAATATTGTTGTCAGCCCTTAGCGTAGTCATGGTGTTACTAGGTAGTTGTGATGCAATTGTATTCTGAGCGGGCAGGATGTGATACTGGGGTTGTGCAGAGTTAGTGCTTCCATTGGAAGCCGCGCCTGTTATTCCATGATTACTGTTACCGAAATAACCGTGGACCATGTATTCTTCCGTTTCCGAGTAAAATTCAGACTCGTTGAGTAGAGAGGTATTCGTGCTGTGAGGTGTGTTGGCGGGCGTCAAGGGTGTTATTTCGATATTTTTCTGATATTGAATATTATTATTAGTAGTAGTATTGTTGTTATGGACAGCCGCGGCATTGGAGGGAAGTCTCGTGCTTGCAGTATCTCGCTTGCTTCTCTTGGGCCTTTGGTAGAAAGTATGTGTGTCGAACTCGAAATGGTCGTTGTTCCTTTTATTTACGATTGAATCATTATTGGCGTTGCCATTATATGTGGCGGCGGCATTGCTGCCGGAATTGCAATTGTTTGTTTGGAACGCAGTATTATGTTCATAGTATGATAGCATCTCACGCACACACCCAAGTCTCGACCTAATGAATAAAAGTATCTAGACCAGTAAAAGCACCAAGTTGCGTCTGTCACTTTCCTATTGTATTGTTATTTTTTTGTTAAAATATTAAAAAAAAAACCGAAGTCAGCTGAGTGCTGAAAGAGAAAGTGAAGGAAGAAAAAAAAGGTAGTTCGAAAACTTGGTTACCCTTTCTGTTTCCGTGGATGGTGACAGAAGGTGTGTTACCCTGCAAGGTGTCATGGCAACGGACAGGGCAACCCTGGCTTAGGTAATAGTTCCGAGTGATGCTGTCAGGAATTATAACAGTATTGCATTAAGGCCTCGTCGCTGAGCCATCATTACGGTTCAGTGACGACGAGTAAGACTCCATCTTCCCACACCCTGTGCTGCCGTGCACTGCGAAACAGCTCAGCGCATGCCTTGGGTGTCCTATTTGGGAAAAACGTAAACAGCAGCAGGCGTCGCCTCGAGGACCCCCGATAGATTTTTCAACATCTCCTCGATACTTAAGCAGCAACAAACAAGCACCACCCACACAAGAAAAGCTTCTAGTCTGGCTCCTCCCCCCTCCCCCCCCCCCTCCCTTCAGAGCCCGCATACGCAAAACAGAGTAACACACATCTACACAACAATACCATGGTCAAGGTCTGGAATATAACGCTGCGTTTGTTGATATTGCTATTTTTGGCAGGTAACACCCTGCTGTTGATTCTTATGATTATATCTGGTGCCACCGACCACTATCCCGTGAACAGGTTCTACTGGGTACAGGGCAACACTACGGGCATTCCGAATGCGGGAGCCGAGACCCGTTGGACTTTCTGGGGCGCCTGTCTGCAGGACACCGATGGTACAGACACCTGCACGGGCAACCTGGCCCCTGCCTACCCCATCTCGCCTGTAGACAACTTCAACACGCACGTTAACGTCCCTCACCAATTTATTTCGAAGAGAGACGCTTTCTACTACTTGACTAGGTTTTCCTTCTGTTTCTTCTGGATCGCGTTGGCCTTTGTGGGTGTGTCTTTCATCCTATACATTCTGACTTGGTGCTCCAAGATGATATCGAACATGGTCTTCGTCCTCATGTCCTTCGGGTTTGTCTTCAACACCGCTGCGGTTGTCTTACAAACAGCTGCCTCAGTCATGGCAAAAAACGCCTTCCACAACGGTGACCGTAGCGCCAAGCTGGGTGCCTCCATGATGGGTATGGCATGGGCAAGTGTCTTTTTATGTATCGTGGAGTTTGTCTTGCTTACCGTTTCTTTTGTTAAATCAAGACTCGCTTCCAACTACCCGATCGATAATACAAGATACAGGGCTTCCTCCAAATGGAATCCTTTCCGCAGAGAAAAGGAACAAGCTACCGATCCCATCCTGACTACTGCTCCCGATGACGTCCAACAAAACGCAAGCATAGTGGGGCCATCTTCCAATACCAATGCGGTCACTGCCACTGCTGCTACGGAAAACCAACCCCAACCTAAAGGTATCAACTTCTTCACTATAAGGAAGTCGCACGAGCGTCCGGATGATATCTCTGTCTAGTGAGAGACTCTATTTTGTAATATATATTTATACCTTCCCCATCCCTTCCACAATATAATAGTATAATTTTAATATTAATAATATCCTATATTTTTTTCACCGTCGGAGCACTCCTGTCCGAAAAACTGCGAAAATGTTTGCTTGGTATACATAATATTCAAAATTCACTATTTTTCTGCATGTAGAAACATATTTTACATCATTGTTGGCCACTGCAAACCACTCCACTTCCGTATACAAGTCTAACCGCTAGTTTTCTCCGTGCCTCCTCGCCATGGACTATAACAAGAGATCTTCCGTCTCCACAGTACCCAACGCAGCCCCCATAAGGGTTGGATTCATTGGCCTCAACGCTACCAAAGGGTGGGCGATCAAAACTCATTATCCCGCCATACTGCAGCTATCGTCCCAATTTCAAATCACTGCCTTATACAGCCCAAAGATAGAGACCTCCATTTCCACTATCCAACAACTGAAACTCGGCAATGCCACGGCCTTCCCCACTTTAGAATCATTTGCGTCTTCTGCCACTGTGGACATGATAGTAATAACCATCCAGGTGGCCAGCCACTATGAGGTTCTAGTGCCCCTCTTGAAATACTCCCAAAATAATCCGAATCTCAAGTATCTTTTCGTAGAATGGGCCCTTGCATGTTCTCTGGATCAAGCAGAATCGATTTATAAGGCAGCTGCCGAACGTGGACTACAAACTATTATTTCTTTACAAGGCCGTAAATCACCATACATCTTGAGAGCCAAAGAACTAATCTCTGAAGGTTACATTGGCGACATCAACTCCATAGAAATTGCAGGAAACGGCGGTTGGTATGGCTATGAAAGACCCATTAAATCGCCGAATTATATTTATGAAATTGGCAATGGTGTAGATCTAGTGACCACCACATTTGGTCACACCATTGACCTTTTGCAATACATGACGAGCTCGTATTTTTCCAGAATAAACGCAATGGTGTTCAATAATATACCAGAACAAGAGCTAATAGATGAACATGGTAACCGATTAGGTCAGCGGGTTCTGAAGACCGTGCCCGATCACCTATTATTTCAAGGCACTTTATTAAACGGCAATGTCCCTGTATCATGTAGTTTCAAAGGCGGTAAACCTACCAAGAAATTTACCAAAAATTTAGTCATAGACATTCATGGTACCAAGGGCGACTTGAAACTTGAAGGCGATGCCGGCTTCGCAGAAATTTCAAATCTAGTCCTTTATTATAGTGGTACTAGGGCAAACGACCTGCCGCTAGCTAACGGTCAACAAGCTCCAGTAAATCTAGGCTACGATTCAGGCAAAGAGATCATGGAGGTTTATCATTTACGAAACTATAATGCTGTCGTAGGTAATATTCATCGACTGTACCAATCTATTTCTGATTTCCATTACAATACAAAGAAAATCCCCGAACTACCCTCACAGTTTGTAATGCAAGGGTTCGATTTTGAAGGGTTCCCGACTTTGATGGACGCTCTGATACTACACCGGCTAATTGAAAGCGCTTATAGAAGTAACATGTTGGGCTCTACATTAAATGTTAGCGATATCTCGCGTTATCCTTTATGAAAGAACCTTCTTCTGTAGTTGAATGTCAGTGTAACGAATATTATGAAGCAAATACTCTATATAGTTAAGAAAACAAACGAAATAGTTTCTGCGTCAATCTTTGTCTTTTTTGGTGTTTCCCTTTTTTTACGTACGAAACGTGTTATATAACTGGCTATATAGGTCTTCGATTCTTTTAGCGGATAATAAAGAGGGAGGCAAAAACAAGCAGCAAGTCTCTAAAGTAAAGCAGAAAGGGGATGTTGCGCATAAGGGTCAGTACGTTGTATCAACGGGCACTTTTTCATCGTAGTTTTGAATGTGTTAGCTTACCAGAACTTCATTCTGCCGTTCAACAAGATCAAACCATTTGTTACTGCCAAAAGCTAAATTCAAGGCTGCCATCAGCAACAGATCCTTTGGATCCTCAAATCAAGCTTCCCCATAGAGCGCCCAAGTACAATAAACACGTTTTACTCATATCACCTGGTGGTAAGTTTGCACAGCCATGGAAAGTAGCATGGAATCATAATCTGGATACGAATGTAAATCGACCATACAATGCAATCAGTAAATTGCGTTCCCATTTGGGCAACTCTCCAGGAATACTGATAAACGCAGTGCATTTACAAAACGAGTTTATGCCTAGCCCAAAGGAGGACGATGAATGGATTCATTTTTTTGTCATTCCTGACATGAAGCTCTATAGAATAAAGGAAACAGATCTAGAGGAATTTGCATCCTTTCTGAATGAAGGAGCTCTTCAGTCACCAAAACTATCCTTCCGAGATTACTTGAGTGGCCGGGCCAAAGTACCCCAACCATCTCATCAAGTTCGCCATAAGAACCTTACGAAGTTTCAAGGTGAAACTTTCCTTAGAGATTGGAACTTGGTTTGCGGACATTACAACAGAGACGCTAAATGCGGTGAAATGGCTCCCGACATTATCAAAGCCTTTCAAGACGAACAGCTGTTTCCTGAAAATAATTTAGCCATAATTTCTCATGTTGGTGGCCATGTTTTTGCTGGAAATGTCATTTTTTACAAGCTATTTAATGGAGGAAATACTCAAAACAAACTGGACTCATTATGGTTTGGAAAAGTCTACCCACACAATTTGGGGCTTTTATGTGAAAATTTGGAAAATGGAAAGATCATTGACGAATTGTACAGAGGCGGTATATCAATGAACTGAACTTTCTATTATGTAAAAATAAAAAAGAAAGATGAAATAAAATCCAATATTCTCTATATTTAACTATACTTATATATATATATTCCTGTACATACTCTTTATTTGAGGAAGTCAAATGCACGATTTCGTGTTTAGTATTTCTTGGCCGTTTTGCCTTAATCATTACAAATAATTTGTTCTAACTTCATTTATCCTTTGGATTATATCATTGATTTGGATATTTTTCAGATCTTTAGCCAGAAATTCTTGTTCGTTCAATGAAAGTCTCAAAAAATTTTCACACAGGTCACCATCGATAACCTTACGCACAGGAGCATAATAACTTCTATAGCTTTGATGGTCTCTACCTACAATAGAATAAGATCCTTCGCATATCGTTCCATCAATCATATCATTTCGCCTGTGTAACACGACACTAGTGGGTTCCTCTTCGTCATCTTCATTGCGCGTGTTGTTGTTTTTTCTTCTTGATTCATATTCCATATAAAATGTATCATCAGCCTCTGACATTATGTTCTCAATCTTTGTCATGGTCATAACATTCCCCTTGGATAATAATGGAATGAAGCACCCAATAGTACCTTGTAAACCCATATAGATGCAAACTGGCCTGTCAGAATTTGAGATGCTGTCCAAAATATGGAAACTTAAGATGATATCATTGACGTAGAGGTGGTTTAGTACATTAAACTTAAATTTGCAATCATACGTGTTAGGCAACTTTTGTTGTAAATTGATCAAATCTAATGGGTACTTGATGGTACCATCTGATAATTCACTAGACTCATGACTTGATATGATGCTTTCGCACTCTGATGGGCATCTTAAAGTCCAGGCATTTCCAAACTTATCAGCACCAATAATTGTTGCCTCGTCCAAAAATTTTATAGTTGTTACATGACGTTTTACGGAGTCATCCACCATTGGAATAAAAACATTCCCTGCTGGGTTCCAAACAAATAGCGTGACAGATTCGTGTATATCCCCAACGGCCAACCTTTCATAATTCCACTGATCCATAGATACGATTTTGGTTATTGATACTGGTGTTTGCGTTACAGATCTTCTCAGCAGTTGTTTCTTACCCAAGCCATACAGGATAATAGTGGAATCTATGGCGGCCAGTAAAAGATTCTTAAATTTCAGCATGGAATGTATTGGTGATAAAGTTTCCGTTTGATGAAGCAATTCCATGTCGAAAGATGATTTATCCTTATTCACCAATATTTGGTACGTGATTAATCTATTATCTTTAGTAGAGATGATAAGGTGGTCAACCTTTTTCCCGAAGTCCATTATAGTGGCGGAGATGCAATGCACATTATCTAGTAGTTTAAAATAACAATCCAAATTTTTGTACTTTATGCAATCGCCATTGATTGTTAATGATATACGGCATTGTGGTACTTCAGTATGATTTTCGATGAACAAAGTATGTTTCGGCTTATTGAGGAAGGATAAAATACTACGAGACTGGAATGAGGATATTTGTAACGTCTCTTCCTCTTCGTCTTCATCTTCTTCTTCATCTTCATCATCAGCATCATCCTCTTTTTTGTCCTCTTTTTTCTCGATACTTACCTCATCCACATGAAACCAGTTCTCCCATGTTGGAAAACCGGAAACCTGACCAATGTTTAAATGCCCTGAGTTGGAAATCGAACAAACACCGTTTATTTGTACATCTGCGTTAACAAATTTGGAGCAGCTTAACATGCCTTGACCGTTTAATGGTCGTATGTTCCACATATTATTCCACGTGTAGCTTACCCACGTAGAAGCAGAATGGCAAACAACGCATGAAATACATTTTCTTTCACTACCATCTTCATCTCCCTCTTCATCTTCCTCTTCATCTTCATTTAGTGACATAGATATCTTATTCAGATATGACAGTACAACTGGTTTCAAACCAAGAAATCGCCTTTTAATATCAGTAAACGATCCATCAATTTCCTGTATGTGGAATCTCATGTACACACCATTCACTAAACCAACATGCAAATTTAGCAATTTAGTTGAAGGATCTCTAACCAAGACCATGTCAGAGACTTTTTCGTTAACCAACTGCAAACTTATTACTGTTAAGAAATCTCCCTTTTGATCTCTAAGTGACATTATTCTGATCATACCTTCATCATCAGCGATGGCTAATAAATCACTGTGCTGGCAGTCCTCCATGATGGCAAGCTTGCAAGGCAAGGTATCCAGTTCCGGATGTGTAGTCAGTTCAATTAATGAATTTGAGGAACTATCTATCTTAAAATAGACTAATTCATAGTTAGATAGTGATATGATCAATTGGGTTTTCGAAGATGTAGCGCATATAATACGGATACCTGCTGGAGGCACCCAGGTCAATCTATTAGAGAACCCAGTTTTATCAATCGGTACGATTTGCCTCAATTCTGTAGTGCATACCTGGATAATAGAATGTGAGCTCATCACACAGGTATGAATTGTCGTGTCCTGAGATAGTTTGAAAGTTAAACGTGCAGCTTCATCAGGGGTTAATTCTTCCATAGACTCGTTGTCAATTTGTAATATCATCGTCTTTTTAGGGAAACTTATAAACAAGAGGTTGTTGTTATCGTTAATGGCTGCAGGATGAGGTATCAACCACAATTTTGTTGCGTTGGGTGGTAACTTAGTAGAAATCAGATTAGAGTAATTTACACCACTTGTTAAGGTTAATATCTTACTGTTTGTATAATGTTGAGTAACAATAGATAAAGGCGAGTCATTCGAAATCTGAGAGCTACCTAAAGGGTTCAAATTTAACTGTTGGGCCAGGATACTCAAATTCTGCAGGTTAGCGGATGGTTGGAAAACCAGCGGCTTATTTGGATCTTTTGAGGTTAGAATCTTGGAAGGATCGTTCTCCACGCCTAGTTTTTCAAATTGGAAAAGAAAGTTGTTATTCATTTCAGATAGTGCAAAAAGATAACCATTTTTGAAAATGTGTAATTGGTTGGAATTTTGGATTGTATCAAAATAGCTCAATTGAACCAAAGGTCTTTTTCTATCATTAGTGTCCGGACTTATGGTTAATTTAAAAAGGTCACCGTAGTTGGATTGCAGAAGTACGAAGAAATCATTTTTAAGCTTCTGTACAATACCTGAGATGATCGTTACACATTTTTGGTGGCTGCTTGCAGTGGCCCTTTGAGGTATTTGTACTTTCAAGCTATAGAATCCGTTCATGTCCTTGATCAGTATATGATTCTCAAAGCCAATTACAACGAAGGGATTGAACAAGGAGTCATCGTCGCGATCGTAGTTATTGTCATTCAGAGAAGTTGTTATATTATATTTCGACAAATCCGGTAAACTCAAAATGAAATTAGCCGACGGATTGACAGAATAATCAGCCTTCTTGACTATGTGGTTCAACCCCAACTCCAGGACGTAAAATATCAAATGTACCGAGAGTGAAGCAGCCACGTTGTCCATTTCTAAAGTAATAAAGCACGGGTTGTTGAAATTCACATCGCATGCGGTCATATCCAACGTGATCATATGAGGTCTGATGATCTCTAAGGGTGACGAGATCCTTAGTTCTCGTGCAAAGTCCACAAGGAAGCACAGTTTGTTCTGTTCTACAGACGACAGGATTATACAACGCCCATTAGGGTCAATTTCCATATAGGAAATTGGGGAGGCCCTCCGCAGGGTGGTCCTGGTCAACGGCTGGTTCACCAACGTCCTTAATTTGAACGTACCTGCATGTCTAGTGATCTGCACAATGGTCAAATTACCAGAGTCAGATGACAACACTAGGAAAGTGGGCCAATTGGAAGGATTCGCCGTGGACCCGGCATGCGGCAAGTCCAACGACCTCATCGACGTTATCGTCGTGAACAAGTTCTGGAACCTGGTAATCAGAGTCAGCTCCCCCTCCGCCGTGTCATAGAGCTCTAAGTGCGTCTCAGTGGCCACGCACAGTTGAGACTGGCCACGCTTGGACCCTGCGTCCAGGTCCACGAAGTGGCCAATACACGAGTGCACGAAATTCGTCTGCTTCTGCAACGTCAGATGGTACAAGTACAACTCATTATCCCTAGCAGCCATGGTTGTCTCGCGCTCACTGCCTACTCTACTCTGTTCCAATCTCTCGTTTAAACCGCTACACCTCATCGTCGTCGTTGCTTACTCATATAGCAGACGCATCTGCGCCGTGTGGGGCGACAATCCTACTATTGCCGTTTTGCCACCTCCCCACATTTAATGTGGAAAATATTATAAAAAGAGAGAGAAAATAAGCTAGTGGAGCTATTGTTTTTCCCTGTGGAGAAGGGCAACGGAGAGTGGTGGACTATATTTTGTTAAAAAGTGATTGCGAGCATGGAGATTTATATTAGACTTAACGCAGACGTCGAGCGCGACTATGCATTTCAGGTGTCGAATGAGGACACTATCAATAACAAGGTTAGAAAGATTTTCCCCTCCAAGACGGGCCTGGCGGACTTAATGGTGCTCAGGCCTTCGATATTCCACGAGAAAAATCCCGTTAAGTTTTACAAGTCTATCCACCCAGGATATCTGTCCGAAGGTGGCTGTTTGATGTTTCATTACGACGCTGATAACGAAGAAAATTTGGTGGAATTGAACGACTCCAAGCCGCTTATCGACCAGTTGTGGCCTGGCCAACTGGTTGTTCCGCAGTGGAAGCCTTCTAAGAAGAACATATGGACGTTTGCTGTCATCATGTTGACTTGGTTGTACACGGATTTGCCCGACGCCATTTCCCCCACGCCGGGAATTTGCTTGACTAACCAACTGTCCAGAGTATTGATTCCGCTGGCCAGACACATGGACTTGCCTGAAATTGCCGCTAAGTTGCAACAAGAAGTTCAAGCGAACTATTCCAGTCTTACTGCCCAATGGCTTTTCTTCGTCATGCACATTTTCAAAATTGCCCTTATCACTCTGTTTTTCAAACTGGGTATCGCCAACCCTATTAGTTTCAACCCTTACAAGTTATGGACTTTGAGAGACATGGCTTCTCCTTCTTCTAACATCAGTAACAAGAATGGTAAGAACTCAGCAGGCGCCAGCAACGGTGCGACAGACTTGAAGACCCTGTTACGTTCCGTAGGTTGGATTGGTGCTAAGAGAGCCACTTATGACGAATACCAAACCAACTACTACAATTACGTCATCGATAAGTTGGGTGGTCCAGTTGCTGCCTATAGGGCCGGTGCCATCAGGAAAGCCGCAGCTCCAGGTATTCAATTGGAAGCTGGTGAAGGTTTCCAAAGTCGCTTGGAAGATAGATTCACTGCCTCTACTTTCACAGCCATTGAAACCGAACGTAAATTCATCTTGAGTGAAGAATACTTTGTGGAGTTGGAAAACAACTTGAAAAAAATCTTGGAGGAATACGATGGGGATATTGGTAAGATGAATGCTGAAATTAGAAGGTTTAGAAGGTTTGGTATTTACGAACCAGATGAAAAGTTAGCCACTTTGGTCAAGCTCAGAAGAGAAATCACTGAAGAAAAAGAAAAAAAAGCAAATAAGGATGTCACTCCGGGCATAAAAAAGAATGAGTTAAAAAAATCCAAATAACCTGAACATAATCAACCTCACTTAGACTTTTTTTTTCATCCTACTTACTACCGCTAACCACTACCACTTCTAGAGAGCTGTTTTTTTATTGCCCCTAGTTTTTTGTATTATCCTATCTCTCTCTCGTTGTCGTTGTTTTCTATTAATTTTTCTCTTTCCTTTTCTCATTTCCTAACAACTTTTACTATTTTTCGTAGTGCGTTTTTGTTTTGTTTTTTTATTGTTTATAATCATTGTTATTTTCTATTATTATCATTACCATTATAAATATTTCATACAATATACTAAATAAATAAAACTAATATACTCTTTACATTCCTATAGTTGAAAAAAAAAAGAGCGCAATATGAGCGTTCACAGTCACATTCACATACATTTATACTTATATTTTTGTGGGAAATATGCCTTTGTAGGCGTATACACTCTTTCGAACACCTCTCCGTCTGAGTAACAGTAATAACTCGGTATTGTATTTTCGTCACCATAATCAGTACTGTCATAATCGACCACTTTTTTTATCTCGTCGTCCCCGTATACGGTTTTGTCTTCCTCATCATCTCTCAATATCCCCAATTCTTGAACCGTCTTACTCAAATTCTCATCAATGACCTTAGACACATATTTCTTTAGTTTCAACTCATAGCCTTTGGCCTTCATTTCGTTAGGTAAGAATCTTGGATGTACAAATATAACAAATATTACCACACTTATAATCAGTTTACTTATTAGAATTACCCATATGATAAAGGAAAATAACATGAAAGACAAAATCACACTTTCTTCATAATTTGTCTTGGCAATATGTTTTATTTTGTTTATTATGCCGCTCAAGTTGTCTAAATTACTCAAATTTTGTGTGCCGCTAGTATTACTGTTGCTTTCATTCGAAACTGTCAGTAAGACTGACCATAAAGTTAATCCATTTATTATTTGTCTCGGAGAATCACCAAATACTAGCTTCAAACATCCACTGATTTCAAAATATGAAAAGAATAACCATTTACTGAATTTTTTTTCATCGCTCAGCACTATCATCTCAAAAATTTGATATTTTTTGAAATTGAAAAGACAATTTATCAACCTGCTAACACCATTCATGTAGTTTGATGTAATCTCTTTCCTTTTATAAACTCTCAACCCAATTACCAGCTCTATGATTAGTATAACTGCAGAGCACAATATGCACCCGCTAAATAACCATTTAGAAATGCGGAATGCCAAGAAAGGTTGGATAATATTGTTTGACCATGTATTGAATGCCAGCAATTTAATGCATGTATATATATCCGATGAAAACATCGCCAAATGTAGTATTACCTGACACCAACTATATAATAAGTACTGTAACTTTGTAGACCATTTTGCTGCAGGAATAAGACTCATATCGATGTCTTGAAATTTTAATTTTTGTGAAGTTAGTTCCATTCTTTTTAGCGCTTTATTGTCATTTTCTTTTGTTCTTTGGTCCTATGTAATATTAAAGTCTTTTTCTTGAGTTTTTGTTTGTTTGCGTTTTCTTTCTTATTCAGTATGGATATGAGCATGGCTCTATTATATACCTGAGCATCTTTCTTCCAGCGTTTTAAATCATTTGCATTCTTTATGAAAGAGTTGTAAGCCCCCAACTACTGTTCTTTTTCATTTTTGTTATTTTACGTCGCCGCCGCTCATCTTAAAACAATTTTAATACAAGTTTCAAACTTAAACAAAATTTCACATAATGAAGTTTTCAACGATTTACTGTAAGAGAGCACTTCCCACAGCCCAGTTATTTGCTTAGTACACCCTTTCACAGCCTTCATTGCTATAGGATATCAACGATTTCTCTTTTTGTCATGACAGATGAAACAAACTTCACAATAGAAGAGATTAAGCCTAGGGCAGATGCCCTTCGAGGTCTAGACTCCCTGTTCCTTCAAGACAATGCAGCACTGGTGCAGACTTACCGCAATATGGACTGGTCAGATATTTCCTCATTGACTCAAATGGTAGACGTTATAGAGCAAACAGTAGTGAAATATGGTGATCCGAATGATTCAATTAAATTAGCTTTGGAAACTATCCTTTGGCAAATATTACAAAAATATCCTTTATTGTTTGGATTTTGGAAAAGGTTCACCACAATAGAGTACCAGTTGTTTGGTCTTAAGAAATCAATTGACGTTCTTGCCACCTCAGTTAAATGGTTCCCAACTTCACTAGAGTTGTGGTGCGATTATTTGAATGTCTTATGTGTGAATAATCCCAACGAAAAGGACTTTATCAGAAACAACTTTCATATCGCCAAAGACCTCGTTGGTGAGCAATTTCTGTCACACCCATTTTGGGATAAATTTATAGAATTTGAGGTTAGGCAGGAGAATTGGGATAACGTTCAAATAATATACGAGTACATTATTGAGATTCCTTTACACCAGTACGCAAGATTTTTTACATCCTATAAAAAGCTTCTCAATGAAAGGAACTTAAAACCAAAAAGAGATATTGATACAGTCTTGAGAAGGACACAAACAATCGTAAATGAGATATGGCAGTTTGAGTCGAAGATTAAGCAACCCTTTTTTAACTTGGGCCAAGTTCTGGACGATGATTTGAAGAATTGGTCTCAGTATTTGAATTTTATAACGAATCCTTCCAAATCCCTGGACAAAAAATTCATAATGTCCATTTTTGACAGATGTTTAATTCCTTGTGTTTATAATGAAAAAGTGTGGCTACTGTACATCAACTGGCTATCAAGGGAGGATTCATCATACGAGATAACAGTGGGGATTTATCAAAAAGCCAGCAAGTTATTACCGTTAGACTTTAAAACTTTGAGATACGATTTTATCAAATATTTGAAAAAGAACTACCGATTAAATAACGTTTTATTCAGCAACATATTCAATGAAACGTTATCGCATTTTTTAAATCTTTGGCCCAATGATGTTTCGCTGATGACGGAATACATTTGTATGTGGAAGAGACATTCTTTCAAGAACTCCTTAGATCAACCGCCAAGAGAAATTCTAGAGAAACAAACTTCGTTTACTAAAATTTTAGAGACATCAATTACCAATTATTTGACGAATCAAACTGACCCCAGGGTACATTTACAGACGTTGATGAATGACAAAAACTTAAGTATAGTAGTGGTGGAATTAATAAAGACTACATGGCTAGTACTTAAAAATAACATGCAAACAAGAAAATATTTCAACTTTTACCAAAAAAATCCGCTCATCAAGGATTCAGTGCCGTTTTGGTTAACTTATTACAAATTCGAGAAGAGTAATGTAAATTTTACTAGACTGAATAAATTTATCAAGGAGCTGGGCGTGGAAATATATTTACCGACAACGATAATGAACGATATTCTGGCAGACTACAAGACTTTTTACTTGATGCATTCAAACATCGTTGCGTATGAAACGTCCACTTTAGATTCAAGCACTTTCGATCCTATTTTATATCCTGAATTGAAAATCTCGAATCCACAATATGAACCAGTCGCAGATGTAAAGCCAAATGCCGAATGGTATAAAAGAACAGAATGGAAAGAAGCTGGTCACGTCGGGATAATGATAGAACGACCACAGATATCGAACAGTATAATTGAGTGCAATTCAAGAAATTTAGTTCAAAGGCCTATTACCTTACCAAATTTTAGAAATTTGGAGAAAATTAACCAGGTTAAAATTAATGATTTATATACAGAAGAATTTTTAAAGGAAAAGAAATGATATGAATAGTCTTTTCAAAAATACTTATATTATTTACTAAACTATTGTTCTTCTATAAACATAGAGATCCCCTGATGTAACAGCTTTGTAGTACTTAAATCGCATCTATTCTTCTTTAGCCAATAGTTAATTTATGGAGTTAAATGATCATATGCACAAAAAGAAAACGAGACCAAATTTATTTATGACTCCAGTTGTTATTAATTGTTTTAACCATAACTCTTGCCTTGTCTATTAGCTAAAAGTCCTTTACCGCTTCTAAACATTAAATAATCAAAAAAAAAAAATTCAAAAAAAAATGCGCAAGCCCGGAATCGAACCGGGGGCCCAACGATGGCAACGTTGGATTTTACCACTAAACCACTTGCGCTTATTTTATTGGAAGTTTTAGTTAAGAAAACATGTCATGCTAACATTAAATGAAAACTCTATTACAATTAATTCCTGATATTTATTTTTAGTGTAAACGGTCTAGTTGTTGCTCTAGATGCGTTATTGTAAATTTTCACTGTACGTGTGGGCACCTCAATTAGATAACCGTTATTGCTTATCTGTCGAAGTATTCCAGTGACCTTTAACAATTGATGATATATGTGAGGATTCCATTTTTATTCGCTTTCATAATATTACCCACAAAGATTTTACCATAGATTTTCCTCATGATTTAGGATAATTTTTTAAATGTTTCTGTTTTCTTTTTATATGTTTACACAATCCTTGCGCCTCAGCTTCCATTAAATTCGATGACACACCGTATACAATAGTAATAGATGAACGGCAGTTGATCCTTGTTCCAACATATTCGAGATAGACTACTGAGTTAGTAGAAATTGTCTGTTGAACTATTTGCAGACAATTGTTGGATGTTTGTGGATAGTATGCAATTTGTTTGCGAAGTATATAGTAAAAATTACATCTTACTACTACTTTCTGAAGCTTTTGCTTACTCTGGCCATGGCAAGTATCTTTGGGGTCATGAAGGTAACTGGTAATATAGAGTAGCTTCCCGTTATTTTACTATAGTATTATTATGAGAAAATTATTCGTCTATCAAATATAAATATATGTACTTTTTATATGCATGTATGCTTGTATTTTGCTTAAAAATGTAGGGCGATAAAAAAACTACTCCTGCATGATAACGAACCTATTGGAGTTCCAAGTTCATTCACTCGCTTGAGTCTTCATCGCTGTACTGATTCTCGGCCATCTCATTTTCCACCGGTGATAAATCCATTAGTTGTGTATCTAAAAACTCTGCATTAGTTTCATACACATCCCCGAATGAGTTATCCGCTGAGCTGTTGTCAGTATTGCCATAATCGTCGACCATTTTCCTCTCACGGATATCTTGTGCTTCCCCGTATAATCTTGACTCAAAGCTTTTTAATTGATTTTCAATTAATCTATTTGGGATGGTAAACCCGCCTTTATCCAAACATGTTTGTAAAAATACCTTAACATAATGGATATTCTTTATCACTTGGTTAATCTTTATGTCCTTATTCAGCCCAACTAGGTCGTTGTTTTTGTTATCGTTGACAAACTGCTTTGATAAAAGATCGGCTTTTAGTAAATGACAAGATGCATAGATGAAATAAACTTCGGCGTCTTCCATAAATGGAGGGATCAATATCCATTCTGATATTTTGTCTATCAATTTTTCTAGTCTACTGTTTTCCATATCATATTGATGATCGGTGACGTTTGACGATTCTATCGATTTTTGACAATTAATTAGAGAGGACCATAAGTATGTAATGGCAAATTTTGATGTATGTGTTCTAGAACCAGTTTGGAAAGGGGGCACAACGGAACGGTAGTTGACGTTTTGAACGAATCTTGACTTGGATGAATAGACTTGGCACATCCATTGTAAGAAGTCAAGACTACTTGATGAATTTGGCGAGTTATCTAGTATCTTAACGCCAATACCCCAAATAGACTTGATTTGTACGTTCGGGATTCTTATCAATGTGGCAAATATTTTATATGCAAGAGGCCAGTTATGTCTTGATACATTCAAATGTAAAAGATTGGTCAATGTTATTATATGTTTTGTTTGGTAGTTTCTCGTTGCAGATGTTGGGCTTTGCAAAGGTTCTAAACCTTTGGCTAAGAGCTGAAAATAAAGTTTATTTTCCTTTGTACAATGCAAAAGCGGAATTTCCATTTTTCTTAGGGAATTCTTTTCAATTTTTTTGAAGTTATGATATGTTATTTTTTGTTTATTAATGGGGCTTTTGTTTTGTGAAGACACCGTTTGCCAAACTTCGAAACTTTTTTCGGGCTTTTCGTATTTTTTCCAAAATTTTCTTTCCTCATCAGTATCGTCTTCCTTTATTCTAGTCTCATGTTCGACTTGATCACCTTCTTGAACGTCCTCCTCTTGAGAGTCGGATTCCGTCTCTGTACTAGAGTAGAGCTCCCCAATTACACTTTTCCAATGTCTTTCTCTTCTTCTTTTCGTCTGCTGCCGTATCGAACTTTCACCAGCATCACTTTCATAATTTCGTTCTTCTTCGTCATCGTCATAGTCATCGTCATTGTTTTCAGCTGCGGAATTTTCGGGTGTGGGCAAACTGTCTGTAGTATTACTTTTCTTGGTAATTCTGTCAAATCTTCTAGAAATGTGATTTATGTATTGATATTTCAACTTCCTTCTTTGAGCAAACTTCTTATTAGTCAAAGTTATAGGGACTTCAAACATGGCTTATGCATCATATTAGGGTTTATATGCTAATTTTGTGGTTATGCTTTATCTATTTTTTTTCCAAGAAAAAAGGGACTTCAACTGAAATAAAAATATGCGTGCAATTAAAAGATACAATTGATAATGATTATACCTTTTCTGCCCGAATACCAATACAATATCATTTGAGATGAGATGAGATGAGATGAGATGCCATGTTTATTACGATCCGTTTCTTTTTTTTTTTTTCTGCTTTTTTTTTCTTTCAGCGCGGGTAATAATGTAGTATACATGGAGCGGGTAACAATTGACGAAACCAGCATTAGAAAAGCCGCCATTAGAGAGTAGTATAAGTATCCTTTTTCCATTTATTCCAAAAAAAGGAAACTAGATCAAGATATCGTTTTATTCAAGCTGCAATTTCGCTTTGGGAAAGGTTCGACATGATCAATAGTGTTTTTTTCCTATTGTTCAAGCCACCTCTTAATATGCTACCACACTTGGCAGCCAAGAAGACGAACAATCATTGAAGCCTTCTTATATCTACCTCCCTGTCTGTCGTTGCCATCACGTTTGTTATTTCCATTTTTTTTTGCCGCCGAAGTTGGATGGCCCAATGAGCTGATCGCAGTTTTTAGCCGCCGAAAGCCTTGGCCTGCGCCGGGCGAAAGGCCGAATGACTGCTTATCCCCGCTAATACGTCACCCCGCCCTGAGGTCCACAAATTGGGGATTAAGTAAAACGAATGACTATTTCCTTTTGAAGTCATCATTAATGCTCGATATTAAGAACAGTGTACTTAGTTAGTTAAGGCAGTATGCTCTGTCCCCCCGTCTTCGCGTATAAAAACAGCTAAACGCCGAGGTTTATACTGTGCTTTCCGCAATAACAAATCTTCTTACTGAGATATAAATATATCCCTAAAACAAGAAACAAAGCAAAGCACTCATGAGAATCTGTAATATGGGAACTTTAGCAAACCTGAAACATCTTCCCGTAACATCAAGGAGAGCAATGCACTCAGCAATTGTCAACTACTCCTCCCAAAAGATCCAATTTCCCATGGAGACAAACAATGGGGAACACTATTGGGCGGAAAAGCCAAATAAATTTTACCAGGAGAAAAGACCGAATTTCCAGGGCGCTACTTTTGCTAAACAACAAGACTTACCGTCATTACCAGTGCCAGAGTTAAACTCCACCCTTGATAAGTATTTGCAAACAATTCGTCCATTTTGCAATGACGTGGAAACTTTTGAAAGACAGCGGTTGTTATGTAAGGACTTCTTGGAAAATATGGGGCCTGTTTTACAGAATCGGTTGATGGAGTACTCCAGCGATAAAAGAAATTGGATGTCCAAGTTTTGGGACGATCAATCGTACTTACAATATAATGATCCAATTGTTCCGTACGTTTCTTATTTTTACTCTCATAAACCACTACCCAATCATTTGTCCAAAATTGATAATGAGCCTTTAGTTAAAGCTACTGCAATAATATCAACCGTAGTTAAATTCATTGAAGCTATTAAAGACGAATCTTTACCTGCAGAAACTATCAAAAGCACTCCATTCTGTATGAATAGTTTTTCATTGATGTTTAATAATTCAAGATTACCTGGTAACCCACAGGATAATCAAGATACAAACATATTCTACTCAATTTATGAAAACAACTTTATAACTGTTGCATTCAAAGGTAGGTTTTACAAATTAATGACCCACGATGGTAATAAAAAGCCGCTTTCTGAAAACGAAATTTGGAAACAACTGTATTCTGTGGTTTTCCAAGGATCACAGCCCGGACCCAAGCTAAAGGGTATTGGTTCTTTAACTTCTCTGCCTCGTGATCAATGGCGTGAGGTTCATTTAGACTTGGTGAAAGACCCTATTTCTCAAAATTCATTAGAAACGATTCATAAGTCTTCCTTCATGCTATGTTTGGATCTCGATCAATCTCCTGTTACTCTAGAGGAAAAATCAAGGAACTGCTGGCACGGTGATGGTATTAATAGATTCTACGATAAATCGTTACAGTTCCTAGTCACTGGTAATGGTTCATCAGGTTTCTTAGCTGAGCATTCGAAGATGGATGGTACGCCAACTTTATTTATGAATAACTACGTTTGTCAGCAATTAAAGAAACTAAATGCAAATGAATTTTTGGAAAAAGTGTTTACACCATCAAGCAAAGCATCATTTAAGGCTATGGAATTACCATTCACGATCACTCCAATTATCAACAAGGCCATTGAATCTGCTCAATTACAATTTAGGGAAACGATAAATGAACACGATTTGCGTGTCTGGCACTACAACAAATTTGGTAAAACGTTCATAAAGAATCATGGTATGTCACCTGATGCATTTATTCAACAAGTTATTCAATTGGCTGTTTTCAAATACCTAAAACGTCCACTACCCACTTATGAAGCTGCGTCTACAAGAAAATATTTTAAAGGTCGTACTGAAACTGGTAGATCTGTATCCACCGCTTCTTTAGAATTTGTTTCTAAATGGCAGAACGGAGACATCCCCGGTGCTGAAAAGATTCAAGCTTTGAAACGTGCTGCCAAGGAACATTCTAACTATTTGAAAAATGCAGCAAACGGTAATGGGGTTGACCGTCATTTTTTTGGTTTGAAGAATATGATTAAGTCTCATGACAACCAAGCCCCACCACTTTTTAAGGATCCTTTATTTAATTTCTCTTCAACTTGGTTGATCTCCACATCCCAGCTATCATCAGAATACTTCGATGGTTACGGCTGGTCTCAAGTATATGACAACGGGTTTGGGTTAGCATACATGCTTAACAACGAGTGGTTGCATATTAATATCGTGAACAAACCAGCCAAGAGCGGGCTAAGTGTTGGTAAATTACATTATTATTTATCCCAAGCCGCAGATGAAATTTACGAGGCTTTGGAAAATGAGAACAAACCAAAAGCAAAGTTATAACCTTTTCTTGCTTTTTATTTGTAAATATTTATGTATATAAATACACATATGTATCTATATCTGAAGAAAAAACCAGGCTTACGAATATATATCATTTATTACTATCTATTTCTACACCTAGTTTCATTATGCAACTTAAAACAGCTTATAGAACAAATCTTACTACCGCAATTAACGCAACTTGAAATACTGTCATAACCACCACATATAGAACATGTGGTAATAAGGGGTAAGACTTTGAAATACCTCTTATTATAAACATTATGGTAAATAACATTCTTGTCCATCATGTTCAGCAGCGCTGAATCCAGAAACGAATGCAAATTTCTCTTTGAACTCAAAACTTTCTTCAATGCTACAATACGATTGGTGTTTTTTCTCTTCGGTTTAGGTAGTTTTGTAGACTTATAAGATAATTGAACCTCCCTTAAAGTCTCTGGCTTCAGCACCCAACCATGACCATACTTGGAATGCTCTTTCCCAAAAGATCCGCCACCAATCAGTGCAGAGAGACCATCAGAAGTCTGAGAGATTGGTTTCGTGGTCGATTCGATTCTATCTCGTGGTACGCTGGTCAGATCACTCAATAAAGTTGGCACATTGGGCAAATCTGATAAGTTCTCAGTATTCAGCTCCATAAACCTCCTGTTCGACTGGAGGAGCTCCTGTGGTGTGTACCTCTCCTCAAATGAGTTCGAATTCTTACCCTTTCGATCATCCTGTCCACTAATATTATTAGCATCACCGTCGGGCCTGGAAGTGTACAACTTAGCCTCTAAATCGGCTAGGGAATAGTTTATACGCTTTACAGGCCTGGATGTAGATGTTGTACCATGCTTGTTAATTTTTTTAGAAGTATATCGACGTGCTTGAGGGTCCAACGATGTGAAATACGAATTAGGATTATATGTTCTTTTATCAATCTCTTCGACTAGTGTTTTCATGCCCGCTTTATGTATATGCAATGGGTTATTGAAAATATAAGTGCATAAACCGGTGGAATAGATTCTGTCCAGTATTATGATATAGCTTAAACTATTGATGATATGTCATTATATGTTCTCATCATCCATCATCTTCATTACATGGGTAGCAGACAAAAATATTAATATGTTACCCGGACATTGACCATACATCAGTCACTCTTTATACTTTTTTCGTTGAAGTAAAAAGGTTTACTGTTTGGTTATCAGAAGAACAATACAAAAATAAAAATGGGGCGAGCTGGGAATTGAACCCAGGGCCTCTCGCATGCTTTGTCTCTCTGTTTTGACGCAGGGAGTTGCCCAAAGCGAGAATCATACCACTAGACCACACGCCCATATTAATTTGTGAAATAATAAGTTACCTCATAACTACGAATACAAACGGCATAAAGAATTGTTAAAATGTTTGCTATTCCAAGCACCAACCAGGAGTGACGAAAAAGCGGTTGTAAAATGATTCTCAAGCCCATTCCTCTCTCTTTTTCAGCAGCTAGCGCTCACCCACATAGGCGGTATAAACTCAACAAAATGTACATCCGAAATAAAGGAGAGAATGTCAATGAAAGAAATATCCAAAAGGTACATAGCGATCGAAAACTGCATGCACGATAGGAGTTTACTGGGTAGTCTATCTAGGAAAGTTTTTAAGGTATATGCAATGTATATATCAATATGTACTCTATACGTGTCCTTGAAGTTTTTTAAAATATGTCACATTCATGCTTTAAAAATGTGTTTTCTTTATTTCCTGTCTTTATTTCTCTCTCTCTTTCTCTCTCTCTCTCTCTCTCTCTCAGACCTGCTGGGATGAATGATTAGCGTTTTGAGCAATCATATCAAGCTCATACTCTTGGTTTGTTAAGTCAACATTAATAGAATAAGGTGCGCTTTTTTTGCTCCCTAAGTGTTCAAAGTTTTGAAGTCCCTCTAATCCTTTGTCGCTATCTTCAGTTGAAGCTAGTTTGTATTTCTGTATTGAGTCTTGCTTATACCTGAAATAATTATAATAGCTAACGTCCATCATAATGATCAGCATACCTAACCAATTATAAACCCCGCTTAGCCTTTCTGAAAGAATAATCATACCAAATATAATTGTCAAAACTTCCTTTACGATACCAGCAATAGATACAGTCAATACGGGAGTTTGTTCTAGAATACTGAACTCACAAATTGTCAGCAAAAAGACTGCAAAGCCTGGCAAAATCATTAAGACAAAGCCCTTTGCGATAGATAAAATACTTGTCTCTGTATCATCACTGCCATTTCCGACATTAAACTTAAATAAGCTAGAATGAAATATGCCAGGAAATGGTCTTTCCACGAGTAAGGATGTAAGCAACAGAGTCATTGCCATTATCGGAGCCAACTGGTAAATCGTATGAATTGGGTGTGGCTTGCTCCCTCTTGGGTTTTCTAGCATCTTGTTATTAGCGGGATTAATAATAGGTTCATCATCCGCATTGTCCTCGTTTACCGCGAAGAGGGTATCATTGGATTCTTCTATCGCTACCGCGGTGGTCTGAAGTGGATTATTCCTTAATACCAACTGCGTATAAACCCATCTCAATCCGGAAAGACAACTGCTTGCCAAGACAAGGAAACTGCCAAAGATGACCAAAGCCTGGTCATTTCCAGTACTCTTTGGGTCATTTGGTTTAAAAACCATTAATGCCACACCTCCGAACATGATTGTTACCACAATGGCCAACTTCCAATGGAATCTCTCCAGTTTGAAGATGCAACCAAATAAAAGGACGAAGGCAATACTGGATGATTTGATAATTGTATAAACTGTCAATGGAACATACTTAAACGAAACATTACTGAGCCCCACATCACCTGCAGAAGCAATTGCTGTAGGAACTAAAAATTTCAGGAAAAAACTCCAGTTGACTTTATTATCTCGTCTCATGACATTCCTCACTGGTGTGTGTCTAACCTTGATATATATCCCGGACAGTAACCATAGAATAGTTTGATGGAACGACGTCACCAGAACAGGGTATCCAATGCCTAATCCGTCCTTCGGATCAAACATCCATCTGTTATATATGGAAAGTGTTATCGAACAGAAATACCATCCGAACAGAAATACAAAGAAGAGAGTCTTATTCATAACAAATGGTACGAGAATTGAGGCTATAAACACTCGGTGTAGCTTATTTCAGCAGATTGTGCAAAAAAAAAATACAATTGGACGCACCGGCGGGGAGAAAATAATTTAAAAGTGATAGATTCAGCACGCCTAAGCTCTTGAAGGCCTCATTAATCCCTTGTATTGCTAATTTCAAGCCAGCTCTTCTCTTCTTCGATAGAAAAATGGTTTGTTTTGCGCTCTAATTTTGGCGCCTCGTCGTGGGTGACCATAATGCCAATTGTAGCATATAATGACATCTATTAGGTTTTCTTTTTAGGTTGCAATGGCACGAATGAGCCCAAGTTCAACGAGGAGAGGTTGACAGTGCTGGGCTCACCAGAAAGAATGTCGTTGGCGTGCGCAGGTGCTTGTTTAAGTTCATCAAACTCACTGTGATCGCTGTGGGTGTTTTCAACCGAAACTTCGCTTTCTACGGGTTCAACTTGTTGGTTATTCATGCTTTCTTGATTTGATTGCGTAGTGCATACATCGTTGGAGCTAGCATCTTCATCCAGTGGCGGGCTAGGAGTTCCCGCTTCTTCGTGAATATTGCCTTTAATTTCGATAGGCTTCTCGGGTTTCTTCTTTGAGCTTGATTTGGAACTAGAATGGCCCCAGAATCCAAAGAAGCTCTTCCTTTTCGTCTTGTTTTTCTTTGCTTGATCATTTTCAGGCTTCTTCTTTGGTTTTGGCAACTCCTTGACAACAAATTTCTGGAGAGGATCCACTTTGAAGTCGGAACTAGCCCATGGAGAGGACGGTTTATCGTTATAAATGCCATTTGTCTCATTTTCCCCGGGGCTTTCACCCACCATCCAACTCTTGGTGTTCTGGCTTATACATCTGCTAATCTCTGCGGAAGCCTTATCAAATAATTGGCTGCTGGTGGTAATTTTAGGCCTTTTCTTTCCACCGTGTGTAGAACCCTTCAAGCTTGTGCTTGTATTGTCTTGTGCAGAAGTGGATGCTGCATTATGACTCCAAGAAAACAGAACTGGTGCATCTAGTTGTAAAACACCAGAATCCATAGTCATAGTTTTTTCCTCATCGGTCCAATCTCTCAGAATTTGTCGACATTTCTGGTCCAGGCTATTAGTAGTCAATCTAGTTCCCACCTGCATAGATGAATGGAACAAACAGTTCAACAACCTTCTACCATTGGAAACCTCATCTAATAACCCATATAGCGACACATCTTCATTTTTTGGCTCGCCATGTTCATCTCGAGAGGTATCTTCTTCGCTCAACAACTGGTCAACTAATTTATCCTCGTCCATAACCTGTCCTCACTATAACCAACCAAGTGTGACCAACTGCCCGTAATTTGGTTGAAATATCTCTTGTTTTGTTACTATAATCATCGGATTCGATATTTCATATTCCATCTTTGCCCGAAAATTTCAATAGTACAAACCAAAATGTACATCAAATATGTTTATCGGTCAACAAATTTGCTTGTAGTGCTAAACCAACAGCACAAACCCTAATAGCACAACCACCATGATAGTATCTACCATACCACAATTTCCCGATACCAAAGTATCGATATCGTTCTTTGAGCAAGTTGGAAATGCTGAAGAAATACGCTCTAAAATGAGCGATTTATCAACATCTTTTGCATTTGTTGACCCCAAAATGATCTGTTCGCAGGAACAAATATATTCTGCAATTTACAAGACTCTAATAGAAGTTAATTATAACAAGATGAGAACAAGAAATTTGAATTCTGAGTGCGTATTGTGCCTTTCACCCACTTCCAATATCAGCGATGCCTTCCAAAAATTTGGGATTAAAGACGATTCAACAGAGCTTATCTGCCTAAAGTTTCATAATGACACTGATAATCTGAATAAAGAACAATTGACCACAGAATTATCTTCTATAGTGACCGGCGTAGAGATCGAGTTTAATGATAAAAATTTATCAAAATTTTATGACGAAACACTCATAAGAAAAGTATGTTCAAAAGTAATACATTATGCGTAACGACCACGCCACTTACACATTATACTAACTTTTTCTTTCTTTTTCCACTTTTTTATCATAGATTTATAAATTGAACAACCAATTCAAGCCTAAAGATGTTAAAGACCTTTCAAGGGCTTTGGTAAATGCCATCCAACTAAGAGGTATATAGATATAAGATATCTTACGATAGAACTGAAAAAAAAAAAAAAAAATTATTTTATTATTCTAGATTAATGTTATTTACTCTTTGTTGACGCAACTTGGCGTACCGCTAAGAGTTTTTTTATATATAATTAAGTGAACCACAACTATTCTTCAATGGTTTTCATAAAATTGGCAAAATGGTTAACCAGTTCTAGTTCGGTTGATAGTGTATCATGCCTGTAGTTGATTCTGATATCAGGAACATTTGTTCTAACCACATCGTTACCGTCAATACCAATCTTGGCAAAATCTTTCCCTATCCAATGTTTCTTAATCTGTGCTTCCCATCCACTTTGCAAGACAGAATTTCTTGCCAATTCACACATATCCACATTAGACAGTTTATAAATTTGCGCTGCAACTGAATATTCTTCAATCAATGGTTCTCTGGTGTAGGAAAACTGTAAAGGATCATCAGTAGACAAAGAGACGTTTAAACCTCTCTTAAAGTATCTTGGGAATGGATTCTTGTCATAAGTCAAAAATAATGCATTATTAGATAATGGTGACATTGCAATACCCACCTGGTCTAAATAGTACAAGTATTGAACGAATGGCACCTTCCTCAGTAGGATACCATGGGAAATACCGTGAGCCAATAGGTATGCCGAAACCAGATGTTCAGGATCACCCGCTTCACCACAATGTGGTCTCAAAACCAAAGTGTTAAACCCTCTCTTAGCTCTCCATTGATTCAAAGATGCAACACTTGAATATAGATAGTATAGGTAGTAGGAATAAGGAGGGTTTTGTGGGGCCTCCCAAAGCGATGGCTTGGGGTATTTCCTATGGAAGCGACGATCAACTTTAGACTCGTCATCAACAGAATCAAACCCAATGACTCTTTGTAAGAAAATGTGCAATTTTGGATGAGATTGAGGGTTTTTGGTCACTTCAAATAATGGTTGGAACAAATTTTTACAAGTATCTTGGAAACATTGCACAATGCCTGTTTTTTTATAAATATCATATAATCTCGGAATTTGAATTAACCAACGAACATTATGGGAAATGACATTGTTGTCGATGACCCAGCTAGCTAATTTATCCCATTCATCGAGAGATCTACCATAAACGGAGATTCTGTACTCGCAGTTTTGGTATTTCGAATTCTCTAAATCAAATATGACTTGTTTAGTGATGTCGGCCAGGTAAGTACCTTTTATGTAATTGTTAGTCTTTAAAAAGATTTCTCTTAAACGGGATTCACCAATCGGATTATATTTTAGGTTGAACTTATCGAATCTGTGGAACGTGTCCTTATGCGCATGCATATCCAAAGTGTCGATGGATAAATCGTAGCCGGTCAAATTCAAAGAACGGAACACTTCGTCCAAAGTCAAGAGTTTCCCATCTCTGAAGATAACTTTTTCATCTTTAGAATGTCTCAATTTGTGTTTAATAAAACGTAATAAATGCTTTTGATTCATGCAGGCAGAATGATGAACGTGAGTGTCCACTTTTCTAACATTATAGAAATCCCTGTGTGGATTTCTTTTGGAAACACTAGTTTCTTGATACTCGTTTAAAAGATAGTACAGATTCCAGCGTGCTTCCAAGTATTGTAGTCTCCTATAAGCAAACGACTTAGCAGGACCGTCAGAGGATATGGAGATCATTTTTTCCAAGTCCAGATAGTAGTCGCGCAGAGTGGGGATCTGAGCAATCAACTCGTCAGTGTTATTGGCCCTGTGAACTACGTAGGAGTCATCGGAATTGGTGGTGAAGTCCCAGTCCGGGTCTTCACCCGGGATCTCACACTTGTCGAAATCAAACACTTCCGCATCCGGCTTGTTGGCCACGGGGACGACGGTCTTGGTGTCGGAGTTGTATGAAGGTTTAGGTGGGGGTGGATAGACCACCCATTCTGGTTTGTTTTTCGGATTTTGATCGTCATTTTGCACAGATAAGGTCTGATACTTAGCTCTGAGGTCTCTACACTCGGCCACTTTCGAGTACAAGTCGATCAGTTCCGACGAGGGGTCATCAAGAAACTGCTGCGAGGCATCATCAGCCAGCATCCCCATCTTGTATGAGGCCGAGTTATGTGCCGGTTTAACCACGACCGGGGTGCCTGCTACTGACTTTAGTGTCTCTGGCAAAATGTGCTGAGCACTAGCAGAGAGGGCCCTTGGCTTGGCCCCGGTACTTACCGGCGGATGATCCGCACATTCATGGCCCTTATTCATCGCCGCTATATTAGAAGAGCTACAGTTGGTTGTGTGCGAAGGCTGTTCTAAGATGGCAGAGTGACAATCATGCTCATCCAGGGCCAACTGTTTAGTGCCATTCTCCAACAACTGCTGGTTTTCATGGTACGAGAAGTTGGCATTCCGGGAATCGGCAATCGAACTATCGTGCGAGTCCTGCTGTTCCAAGGGGTTTGTCTCGTCATCCAGAACGGCACCCGCCTGTTCATCATCAATTTTTCTTTGATCGATGTCCATGATCAGGCCTGAGCCATCCAGCTCGTCGTGCGAAGGAGCGGGCTCTAGCGATAGGTCGTTGAGCTTTTGTGTAGCTTGATTATCCATACTATGGGTTTTGTGAATGCTCCCTTTTTTTAATATATATATATTTCAATATGGCGTATTACCTCTTCAATTGAACTTTGCTAGATCAAAAAAAACGGGCGTGTAAGGAGCGGTTCAATATATTACTGTTCCAGTACAATAATTGATCGGTGTATGACAATTCTTCTTTGAATTCTCCAATGGAGGAAAAAACGTGTCCACATGTGCATTTTTTTTAATTGATTATGGATATATCCTTTAAATCTTAGACTACTAACCTCTCCTTCCTCATCGCCAGGCGCAAAAAAAGAAAAAAAGTAGCTAAAAAAAGAAAAGAAAGCCCTGAAAGCCCTAGATAAAAATATTAGGTTAATTACAAAATGTTAGGGCTTTTATTGATCACCCTGAACGGAAATCTAGGTCTTGATGTGTTTTATGAATTACCCTTTTAGGAAGCCCCCTTTGTTTTTGTTTTGGTTTCGATTTGTGTTGTTGGGTCAACTGGACATCGATCTACTTGGTAGAACTGTTAAAAGGCTATGAAGAAGGGATAGAACAGAAGCTGTCCATATCAACATCAAAGAGTGAGGCTTGTACAGTGCAAAACGTTGAAGCCAGAACAGCATATATACAACAGAACCATAGCAGTACGCAGTGAGCGCCGCGATGGACAATGATTTGGAGTATTTAAAGGCCGGGTTCGATCCGAATTCCGTGAAAGTGGCTGCCCTGAGAAGGATATTGGTGGAGAACAACGTAGAGTTTCCTTCAAATGCCAGGAAGAACGCTCTCGTGGGGCTGTTTGAGGAAAAGATTAAACCGCAGGTGCAGCAGTTGCGGAAAATGTATCTGAACGTTCAGCCGAGCGACGAGGGTATCGTGAAGATGGACCATCCTTCTTCTTCCTCGTCTTCAGCTTCTTCTTCTCGCAAGAGTACACGGTCCCGTGGCGAGAGATTAGCTTCTCCTTTGGCTAAACAGTTTAGGAAAAATAAAATATTGGACGATGTCAGTGATGATGATAATGATGACGAGGTGGATGATATTTTGATCGTATCTAGTGAATCCAACGAGGAAAACGAGGAAAACGAGGAGGAGGACAACGACGATGACGAAGACGACGTGTCCATAGCCAGTTCTAATAAGTCTGACACGAACGATTTTCAACAAAATTCCGTCACTAGCAGGAAACGGAAAGGACCTGGTTCCGATATTAGTTCTGAAGCTAGCTCAAAGGAGAATAGGAACAGCGACGAAATTAAAGAGGCCTTCAACATCTCGTCGTCTGATTCGGAGATAGGAAAAGATTACCAAAAAGCGAAAAAACGTAAGACAGATCGTTTGAGCCCTCAAGAGCATGGAAGTCGTTCGGCCATTCTGGAAAAGATTTCTGACAAGACGCCAATAAAGAACGCAAATAGAAAGCCAGTAAGCATGGACCACTTCAATGACTCTATGACGTCTAGTGGAACGGAAAACGAACTGTTCATACCGAACATAAAGCATAACCCAAACGAGGTCGAAGTTGAAATTGAAAGGCAACAGGCCACCCCGCTAAGTAAATTAAAGGTCTCGGCCTCATTTGCGGATAAATTACCCCAAAAGGAGGAACCAACAACAAAATTGGCTCCGGAAGCTAAGCAACCAACTTCATCGCAGAGCGAAAAGGCGCCCTCTCTGTTCTCATCTGATGAATCAAGCTCTGAGGCAGAAGAACCATTGATTCCAGAGATAACCACTCCCGGACCTGATGCTACTGATGCAAACAAAAACCTTCATTTGGTGGAGGTGATAGAAGACGATGGCGGCAATGGAACGGGACCCGATGAGGATGATATCCTGGTGCCTACAAGGATCGAGACCCCCGAATTGGCCACAACTGAAGACGTTGAAAAGAGCGAAACCAGAGTTAAGGAGCTCCAAGAGGAAATCAATGAACAGTTGGAAAGCGATGGCGAGGATGAAGCCGACGCAAAGCAAGAAAAGGATTCTGAAATCGCTAAAAAGAGTGCGCCAAAGAGGAAAACGCATAAATGTAAGAGAATTTTCAAGTTTATGGGCAAATCTCTACTTGCGACCATCCTATTCGGCGTATTCATAGTCATTCCTGCCCTCTTCGGGCTTTGGTATAGGGAGCAAAGACTACTAGTAGGCTATTGTGGCCATGGAGTGCCATCACATCGAGTCAATGAAGATTCTTCTGAATTCATTCGAAATCTGAATAACCGCCTACAGAATTATAAACCCGAATGTATCCCTTGTCCATCTAATGGTATTTGCTACCCCTACATGAAACTGAAGTGTAAACCGGATTACAAATTGGCACCATCCAAATTTGATTTCTTAGAAATCATTCCTGCACAAGGTAAATGTGTCAAAGACGACAAAAAACAACAATTAGCATCTGAAGTAGTGGAGAAATCTCTGGAGTTCCTAAGGGCCAAAAATGCGCTAATTTCTTGTGGTGACGGGAAGAACGATATCGAAAGTGGTATGACAGAAGATGATCTATATCAAATATTCAATGAAGCAAGGGCCCCTTGGATCCGCGATGATGAATTTGAAGATCTTTGGACTCAAGTCATTAAAGATTTAACTGAAGAGCCAGAAATAATATGGAGGCAAGTGAGTACAACTTAATTTTTTACAACCCTTATTGAGACAGTTATCCAACGATTACGGTTTCAGTATTTTTTTCTTTTTTGAATTTAATTTACTAACAATTTTTTTTTTCCTTTAGTTATCACCCAATGACAACAACGTTGATGGAAGTCCCAAAAACGTCATTGAAACCAATGACGTTCAGAGACAGAAGGGACATATTTCAGAAAAATCTAAACCCGCCAAGACGAGGAGTTTTCGGTCGACGTCCAAGAAATACATTGGAATGAAGTGTCAGTTTGAAAGAGAAATCTTCCAAACATACAAAAAATTCCAAAGGCCGATTTGGCTGATGCTTTTACTAATTGTCATTAGTAAAGTAATCGAGACCAAATTGAAAAATTACTATAAGAGGAAGGCCATAATCGAAGGACTAATTACGCAAACTATGGAGAAACTAAAATCTCAAAAGGTCAAATCAATGTCCGGCTCAGAGGAGAATGCATATTTGAGCGTGGTCCAATTACGTGACATCTTCCTTTCGGATATTGTGGATTTAAAATACAAAAACCAACTATGGTCTCAAGTGGTCAAGTTTTTAGAGCATAATAATAGTAATATTAAATCCAATTTGACCGAAATACGCGGTGACATTATGAAATGCTGGGAATGGATAGGGCCATTGGAGCTCAATGGTCCAGATGATCCACTCGAAAACAAATCATTACCCAAGGATAAAACGGAATCGTAATTCCCTGCTCCTGCTTTAATGATCGCATATCAATTGTTCTGTTTTACCGTGATTGTATGACATATTCTTTATTTATACGGTTATTATATCTTCATTACATAATCATTACATAATTTAATACGTAATATTTTTGTAAAGTTGTAATAAAGTAGTCATTTACCATGACAATAAAGACTGGTAAAAAATAAAAGAAATAGTAATTGATATATAAGAATACATAGTTACTAAGTATGGGAAGAAGAAACACGACAGTGATGAAAGAAATACAAATAAATTCTGAATTGAAAGGAATTGGGTTTTGGAATAATAAATAATGATGCAAAGTTTTTATTTGATTTAATCGTGGAGGCTTTCAACTGGGCTTGCGTGCATGTAGTGGAATAACCTTCGGTCTGCCAACTTCTCTTCTCGTAGATCTTTGCGGCGGAAGGGTAGCTACTGCACCACTTCCGTTGGGATGTACTACCTTTGAAGGTGGCGCAAACCGTGGTGCTGCAGTGGTAGCAGGTGTAGATGTGGTAGTATTTGATTTATTCTGAGTAATTTCTTGCGGTACTTGATTTCCACTTGCTTCTCGCACATCTGCGCCTAGTTCTTTATCATTGTTCTTCATGTTTATTTGTTTTCCTTTTGGCGCAAACTTTTCATAAACAGAATCCCTCGAAGTAGCCATCACTTTATCCTTTATTACACTCGCTGGAACGTGTTTTGATGTAGTCTGATCGATGGTGTGTCTGATGGACTGAGCCTGATACTTTGGGTCGAAAATGTTTTCGTCACCAATATGATTTTCATTTTGAACAGAGGTTGCCGCCTTAGCAGTGACAAATGTAATTTTATCCGCCTCTGAATTTGAGTTGGGATTGGAGCTTTGCTTAGCCAACAGCTGATCTGCATCCGTTGGTAATACATTATTGTTCGTATTACCCATATTTATCAGGTCATCGTCTTGGAAATCATCACTGAACATTAGAGAGTCATCCAGTAAATCATCTTGATCTTGTTTGGATGCGTCGGAGGGTTTAGGATGATTGGTATTGTTATTGGTGGTGCCCGTTGGTGGATCCATCATAGGACCGCACTTATCGGTGTTATTTTCCAGCTTCACCAGATTACTCGTTGGATCCACATTAACGTTTGTGACTTTGGTTAATTGTCTTCTTTTATTCGGGTATTGTTGTTGTTCGTGATTTTCGTGCAAAGTATTTGATCTTGAACTTTCACTAATTTCATCAGTGGGCCTAAACAAATTATTTTCATCAAAGTCTGGTGGGTCAAACTTGACCTTATCAATCTTTGCCAGGAAATCTTTATCATAAAGGCAGTTCCCCAAAGCATTCCCAAACCCTCTCAAAGACCTTTTCAAGGCATCCGTGACGGCGGATTTCTTAGCCCGTTCGAAAGCTGCGGGCTTTCTCCTTTCATTCTCCACAGTACCATACCCAATATCCTCCCTGTAAGTCCCACTGGTTAATGTGACACGAACGATTGCAGTGCAACCTATACTAAACTTTCCCTGGCGTTCATCCAAAAAATCAACAATCACGCTTTTCACTTCCGTGGACCAGCCATTATACCCAAAAATCTGGTTGGCCAAATTAATCACCCTCCAACCCTCAATATAAGCGATTCTGCTAGTACCGAACCCAATTCTTTTGGAAATATACTCAGGGCCCAGCTTCTTGTCTAACTTGGTTTGTATGTCCTCGGAATTATTCCCGAAAACGGGCTTCTTTTCATCCATGTCCATGGTATCGTTCATCAGCAGCAATCCAAAGCCACCAGAACCTCTAGCCGTCTCTTTATGTCAACCATTTTGGCACTTTGTTGATCCTCAGTGGCAAAATAGCTTAAAGCGCCATTCAATACTCGGTCGCGTGACCCGCCCGCCGCTATTTTTTTCGTTCTTTCCTAGTAGAATAAAGAATATAATGACAAGAAGTACCATTGGGAAGTGCAGCGGTTTTGCGATAAGTTAGAGAATGCGTAGAGGCCAAAGGACATTACAGGGGCTAGGAAATGATACAGACGCCTAGGGAGTTGCTGAATCCACGGTACACGTACCACGCTATCTTCAGCGACGTGTGCAAGACCCGGTTCAACCACTTGGTCACGAGACTGTTTTTTATATGTTCAATCATCCAGACTGTGGGTATCTCACTGCTGGCTTTGCCTCACTTGCCCTTTTGGGAGCTGGCACTGGCGTTCATTCCCAACCTGCTGATTCTTAATCTGGTTTCCCTGTTAATTATTGTGACGAGGAAGAATTACATGCACGTGAAGAATTTCGGGTTTGCCAATTCATTTACTTTTGCGCTGGGCCAACTGTTGTCGATGAAGTTTCTTGTATACCAAGTTGTTTACACGGTCGGCAGTTTCCTTTTGTCGTTGGTTCTAAGCACGGTCTTTGGATGTGGAGACTCTGGTTCTAGGCCATACTACAGGCTGTTTATCTGGTTAATCGTACCCACGATTTATAATCTGCAACATCAATTCACCGACGCCGACAAGTTATCTTTCAATTGTGAAAACTTCTTTCAAGCTCCTCAAGACTACGTATTGGAGCGACTCAAGAAAATTTTGGGGAAGTCAATTATTTTAAGTGTAACCAGTTTGTTCGTATTGCCGATCTCCACCACAATTGCTTTCTCCAGCACGACACCAGGGTTGTTTGTTTCATTCATGAGTGGTGTGGCATCTATCATAAGGCTGCTGATGATCTCCTGCATTATCTTCATCACTTTCGAGTTCATCAATATAGCATTTGACGCACATATGTCCATTGGTTGTTTGCATAAGGGAAAACTAATCTCGAATCTATCGTCCACCCCCATGGGAACTCTGCTAAGCGGACTTTCTTCGGATAAGCCATTTACCAAGCTGACTGCTTACCAAGAGTTAGCATACAGAGCAACATCGCTAGATCCATCATTGCGAGCATCAATATATAGTTCCAAGTTTAGAAACAGTAATGGGAACACGTGGTCGCTGATTCTTAAGGAATGCCTGAAGGTCATCCAAGAAAATAACGAGACAGTCATGCTCTACCTAAGATCCATACAGGATCTGGGCGACTCCGCAAGTGCTAAGCATAAAAGAAAAGTGGACAATCTAGATTATATGTATGAGAATGGGAAATTAACTAGTGCCAACGAAAGGCTTTTTGGTAACCGACCTTCTATGATGGCCCCATTAAGAAATAACGATCCATTGAATGAATCACCAAATAAGTTAAGAGTTAGAACAGATGACAATGTGCTGCTTAACCGCGGAAACAAAAAAAGGCCCACTTCTTCGTATTTGCAAAATGATTTAGATGAAGCTAGACAGACTTTCAATGGCTCTATCTTCACCCACGAGACGACATTAATGACTGCTGTACGTCTTATATGCAAAAAATTGAAGAACTCGATAATGTCATTTGTATTCCCCTCATATGCAGAAAGGCAATCCTATGACGAAGATAATAATTACAGAATGTTACCAGATAAGAAAAACAACTCCACGAGGGGCCAGATTTCTATAATTGATATATGGTCCATTTCCAAGAAAAGACAGGCTGAAAAGCTCATTCCACTACCCATATGCCATGCCAATAGTGTGGTAGCACTCACGGGACTGCTGATCAAGTCAAGAACAGAGGACCCGAAGGGTGGTATCATTGCATCTGTCGGTGATATTCTCAAGACTTTGGAAAGGTCCATTTGTGCATTGGGTGAGTTCGCCGATTGGGATCCAGAATCCATGGCTTACAACGCTGCTATCCAGGCACAAAGAACAGCTCAAGATAGAGTCCAACAGGACAGCGAGGACGAAGATAGCATGAAGGACACGGCGGACATGATAAGTGTTCTTTATCAATTGTCCACGAGCGCCTTTATGGAGATAGTGCTCGAGTACAACGTCGCATTGAACGACGTCTATTTAGATGCAGACGTGGCCAAACTGGCCAACTGGTTTCTCGAAGTGTACACCACGGGCGCACCCGCAGCTATATAATACAATACAAAAGAGGACCCCCAGTTCTCCCCCACCCCATGTAAGATAAATAATAAAACACCGAATACTACTCGAAGGGCTACGATTTTGATTAAAATGAGCAAAATGGCTATTATTCTTCTCGTTTCCGGGTAGCAAATAAGGGGGAAACCTTTTTTGCTTAAAGAATAATAATAATAATAAAAAGCACTAAGAGTACAAAACAGTGAGTGACTTTCTATCGGTGCTAATTCATTCCAGATGCTAGATACGTAGCGTGAAAACCATATTCAAAATGTCGCGTATGCCCTCTAGTTTCGATTTCACCCAAAGGGATTTGGATGAAATGACCTTTGGTGAAAGGATTGTTTACCATTGTAAAAAGCAACCATTGGTACCCATTGGATGTCTATTGACGACCGGTGCTGTCATCCTAGCAGCCCAGAATGTTCGTGTTGGTAATAAATGGAAGGCTCAGTACTACTTCCGCTGGCGTGTGGGTCTACAAGCAGCTACATTGGTCGCGCTAGTCGCGGGTTCCTTCATCTATGGGACTTCTGGTAAGGAACTGAAGGCGAAGGAGGAAAAATTGAAGGAAAAGGCCAAAATGAGAGAGAAGTTGTGGATCCAAGAACTAGAGAGAAGAGAAGAAGAGACTGAGGCTAGGAGGAAAAGAGCTGAATTGGCAAGAATGAAAACTTTCGAGAACGAGAATGAAATTAAAGACTTGGAAAAGGAGCTAAGTGACCTAGAAAATAAGCTTGGGAAGAAATGATTTGGTTATCTCTTTCACTGTACATAACTCAACAAAGAATACCAGAAAGAATAGCTGGCAGCGCTGCGTGTTCCACGATGCTATGACAATTTATGCAAGAGAATAACTAAGAAATAACGATGTACATATGATTTTTTTTATTTTGTGTAGCTACCAGTTTAAACATATTTTTATATCACTAGATAACGCTATGATTGGCACCTCTATTCTCTCGATTTTTCAGTACGTGGTCTTTTTTTCTTCATGCATACGTAACGGTAATTGCCAACTATTAGTCGGTGCAATTTTCAGAAAATTGAAACAGAGAGAGGTTTCACCAAATATATAAATAATAAAGAGACACACCCTAGCGAACTACCCCATTATCCCAACAAACGGACGCAGAGTGGCATAGATACTTCACTACAATACACACTATGTCCGAATATCTAGCTCAAACGCCCTGTAAACTCACCATTTGGTCAAGGGAGATCGAACTTATCAGAACGAACCTCTTGGTCAACGCTCATCCCTTGAGCACGGTCGGCAGGCTACTTCAATATATCCATTATCAAATTCACAAACAACTAGGGGCTATCCATCAGTCAGAACAACAGTATATGACTGCTGCAGCGGACACACCCTTAAATAGTATTAATGTATATTTCTTAAGTTACGAAGGTCAAGAGTTATCTCCAACATGTTTATTGAAGGACATCATATCTTCCGGCCGTCTGGACTCAAACCATTTTATTAGATTACAGATAGAAAAGCGTGCTTCACCTTCAGGTTCTCCATTCAATTTGGATTACGATATGGACACTGAATTTGACTCGATGAATATACAATTTGAGATCAATACATTATCCTCTCAACGTATATTCAATTCCATGGAGCCAAACCTGCCTATCGGAATCACACTGGCTAGATTAGAGAAGTTAGCAGTGGAACGTATAAAGAATTTTGAGAAGTCAATAGGAAATCTCTGTGGTATTCAAGAGAACCATTCAGTGCATGATTTCCAAGGATTTATAATAAAGGGGAAACAAACGCCTATGTTTCTAAACTACGGGAGCGATTCAGATTACTATAAAGATTTGAATTTAATAGATTTGTTGGGCATCGATTTTACACCGGCACATGAGTCATTCTTTACATTTTTGTTCAAGATGAATCATGAACAGGGTTCACAAATGGCAAACAATGAGGAAGGATTTGTATTGGAATTTGTATCTGACGCTACGCTGTCCATAACGCATATGAATGTCCAATCCGAAACTACAGTAAAACAAGTTAAGGACTTTATCTGTTCAGTTTATACGCATTCATTAAACCTGAGGAGAAATGATATCAAGTTGATCTATAAGGGGCAATTGCTTCATGAAAGTAATTTTGCAGGCAACTCGTCCAAGATCAGTGAATACATCAAGGAGCCACACGAGGTGAAAATTCATGTGCAAATTAATCAAGAATATACAGAATCTGGACCCGGATTTTGGAATGAAGTGTTCAATAACCCAAATCTTTTCCAATTCATGCCCCCAGACACAAGATCACAGTCTCCTGTTAATTTTGTCCCCGTGCAAGAACAATCGCCCCCTTCCATGCTTGACGATGATAAAGGCGTGCAGTATGTGACTGAATCCGCAAAAGACGTCATTGTTCCCACCGATGAACTTTATAGAAAATGCATCATTAATGGGAACGAAGTGGTCTTCATCCCCGTCAGCGAACTAAACCCACAATATTGTTACTTATCCATCACCAGAGGAGATTATGACGAAGCGAGAATCCCTCTATCTCGCGGTGATTACAAGATCAATGGAGATAATATTCTGCTTTCGTCTTTTGCGATTGAGCAACTAGAAGCTGCTTTGAACTTCAAGATTGAAAAGATACAGGCGTCAATGGACATGGAACAGAATGGATACTACGGCGAACGAGTCCGAGTGGCAGATAATGCGGCTTCTGGCACCGATAATAGTGCAAACGAAAATAACGAATCAGCATGGGATAGGAGAGTGTTGCGTCCTTTGAGAAATAGCTTTCCTTTGCTACTGGTGTTGCTAAGAACGTTCTACTTGATCGGCTACAATTCATTGGTCCCCTTTTTCATTATTTTAGAGTTTGGAAGCTTTCTTCCCTGGAAATATATCATCTTACTAAGTTTATTGTTTGTTTTTCGAACCATTTGGAATACGCAAGAAGTATGGAATTTATGGAGGGATTACTTTCACTTGAACGATATCGATGAAGCCAGGTTTATTCAGATCAAAAACTTCGTCAACTCCAATTCATTGACGCTGGCTTTCTACAAGAAATGCAAGGATACTCAGTCCATCGTTGATTTACTGATGATCCCTAATTTACACGAACAAAGACTATCCGTGTATTCTGAATACGATATCGAGTACGATGCCAACACCCCAGACGTTGGACAACTTAGATTGCTATTCATCAAGGTGTTATCGGGTGAAATCTCTAAGAACGCTCTGGACGAGTTATTCCGGAGATTTTTCGAACTATACGAAGCCACAAGAAACATGAACCCGCTGTACCCTCAGGACTCTTTGAACGAACTACTACTGATGATCTTAAAGGAGTCCAACAAGAAAGACATCAACACGCTGCCCAAATACAGACGGTGGTTCCAAACCCTGTGCTTGCAAATAAACGCAATTGCAGAGCACAGCGCCCTGGACTTCGTACTCGGCCACGTAATCCCGGATCCAGCAAACGACAGGGTGCTAACCGCTGTGGTGAAGAACTTTGTGTTCTTCTGGGTCACTTTACTCCCCTACGTAAGGGAGAAGCTGGATGACATTGTCGCGCAACGAGCCAGGGATCGTGAGCAACTGGCTCCATCCGTCCAAGAGCAAGAGCAAGAACACGAGCAAGAAGCTGTGGTGATCCCTGACCAAGAACCTACCGCTACGGGTGCGCAAGCCCACATTTACGTCTCTGATGAGGACCGATAACCGTGTCGTGTGTCCGTATTATATAATGCGTTCAAGGTGTGTGAAATTTCATGCTGTTCTGGCCCGTCGGGTTTTCTGACAAATTGTCCTTTAGGGATTTTTCGGTTGGGTTCGGGTGGCCATGCCGGCTGGCAACCAACCAAGAGAGGTATATAAAGAGACACAATCTGCCAGAACATTGCCAGATTATTCGGTGCGTGGCTTCCCACGTGGATTATCTTTAACAATTGCAATCAACAAACCACACATACATACAATTACATACACAATGGTCGCTCAAGTTCAAAAGCAAGCTCCAACTTTCAAGAAAACCGCCGTCGTCGACGGTGTCTTTGACGAAGTCTCTTTGGACAAATACAAGGGTAAGTACGTCGTCTTGGCCTTCATCCCATTGGCCTTCACTTTTGTCTGCCCAACTGAAATCATTGCCTTCTCCGAAGCCGCTAAGAAGTTCGAAGAACAAGGTGCGCAAGTTCTTTTCGCCTCCACTGACTCTGAATACTCCCTTTTGGCATGGACCAACATCCCAAGAAAGGAAGGTGGTTTGGGCCCAATCAACATTCCATTGTTGGCCGACACCAATCACTCCTTGTCCAGAGACTACGGTGTCTTGATCGAAGAAGAAGGTATCGCTTTGAGAGGCCTATTCATCATCGATCCAAAGGGAACCGTCAGACACATCACCATCAACGACTTGCCAGTTGGCAGAAACGTTGACGAAGCTTTGAGATTGGTCGAAGGTTTCCAATGGACCGACAAGAACGGTACCGTTTTACCATGTAACTGGACCCCAGGTGCTGCCACCATCAAGCCAGACGTCGATGCCTCCAAGGAATACTTTGAATCCGCCAACAAATAAGACAGTTGCCTGAGCTTTTTACCGATTACTTATTATTATTTAAAATTATTCTTCCGTATATAAACCTACCTACCTATATATACCCGAAATACACTTAACGCTATTTACAGATCGACCTGTACGCTGCCATGCAGAAATCAAGAAGCAACCTTAACGCACGCCTAGTAGTAACTACGACGTCTGGCCCCAAACGCGTGAGATATCGCTGCCAGGCGTGTCTGTGTCGTTATGCCCAATACGCTGAGACGCGACGTTCTTTCGCTCATATGCTTTCCCTTTAGGGCCACACGCCATGCCCCAAAGGGGAAATACCGCGAATTTCGTCTGGTGCCTGATTCCCCTTTAGGAAGTGTGTCAAAAAGGTACAGTACGGTGAAGTCGCCAATTAGTGCAGATGCCTAAAAGGCGTCTGCAACTGTATGTCCATCTTTGTTGGTGGGAACTTCAAACGCGAACTATCTGTATGCTGTTTTGGGCTACTTATTGGTATTGCACGCACTCTTGACTTATTATATATATACCTTGGCATGCTAATAAGACTGGCTTCTTGTCACTTCAGTATGATTTCGGTTTAAAAAACGTAGTGGTAACAACAGCCAACCAAGCTAATATCCAGTGTCTTTTCTGAAAAGAAGAAATTGTTCTGTTTTGTATTTTTGATAACGAACGATTGTAATGACACAAGAAACAAAAATGCTGCCTTCATTATCCACTCTTCTATCCGGCACTGAGGTTTCGTCTACTTCCGTGTCACCAAGCTTCATCAATCCAAGAACAAACTTTCATCTGGATGACCGCGGGGCCATAAAGCTGCCTCCGCTAAACACCACTATTAGTCGTCCAAGATCTGTGGAAAGCGCCTTGAGACACACAGTCACTGCGCTGAACAAAACGGCCAGTCCCTCTGGCGACAACCTGCTCAAGCACACGCAATCAGACCCTGCATTGTCGTCCCAACTGACTAGTTCGCAAGAAACCGTCGATGAATCGCAAGAAAGCCTGCCATTGACTCCCCTAACCAACAAAAAGAGAAATTATCCAGTTTCTTCAAAGAAAAACGATATATTAACACCGCTCTCTGCAGTGAAGTCCATCATAATCCCATCCTCCTCCAAAGATAAAAGACGTGCGTTTGCGTTCATCACACATTCTCAAGAGACCTTCCCCAAGAAGGAACCAAAGATCGATAACGCTCCTCTGGCACGCCGAAAGAGAAGAAGAACTTCATTCCAGGAATTGTCGATTCTCCAGGCTGAATTTGAGAAATGTCCAGCTCCAACAAAGGAGAAAAGAATCGAATTGGCTGACCGTTGCCATATGACTGAAAAAGCCATTCAAATATGGTTTCAAAACAAACGACAAGCGGTCAAAAGACAAAGAATCGCCACTTCTAAATCAACCACTATAATACAGACAGTATCGCCGCCATCTCCACCTTTGGATGTCCATGCCACACCATTAGCATCCAGGGTTAAGGTGGATATACTCCATGATGAAGAGTCGTCGTCGTCGTCGTCGTGTTCTTCGCCATTGGAAACCACGCCGCCAAGACCCCGTCATTCTCTAAATAGGCGCTCATCTACACCTAACACGAAAAGGAGCCAGGCTTTAACTTTCCACTTGAACCCACAGAAGAAAACACTGACTCCAGTGAAAACGTCTCCCAATAGCAGAGTTAACAAATTGATCAACAGTATAGATCATTCTCCATCTAAAATCAAACGCTCAGTAAGTAATTCTTCCTCTTCCCCCAAAAAGAAAAGAAAGTTCGGGTTCAAGATTGTCGATCAGCAACCACTAAGAGACCTTGATCCAAATGCATTCCGTGGTTGATTTGACCGCTCATATGATTATTTATTTCCATTAAATTTCCTCAGTAGGCACTTTTCATTCATACGCCTTACACTTTAATTCTCGCATGTTATATAGAAGTATACATAATTGTTTTAATCATCTTTTTGTAGAAAAACTCTTTGATAGTATATTGGTCTGAACACGGTTTCATAAGCGATATGGCAACTACAGCTGTCTTCAGTTTGGTTAGTTGTTTTTTTTACCGAATAAAACTTAATTATATTATATCTTTTTTGCTTATATGTTATACATAGAATAAAAAGTTGATTAAACACACATTGGTTTGAAAACACGTATATTTTATTATTTTTTAAAAACTAAAAAAAAGAAGACAAAATAATAACAAAGCAAATTAACGTATTATTATTATCCGTATTTCCCTTAATTAATTTAAACTCTTCTTCTACCAGTGGTCTTGGTATGTTGACCTCTAACACGTAAACCCCAGAAATGTCTGACACCACGGTGAGCTCTGATCTTCTTTAATCTTTCCAAGTCATCTCTCAATTTAGATTCGACGTTGTTAGCCAAAGTGTGGTAGTCCTTACCATCGGTGATGTCGTTTTGACGGTTCAAGAACCAAGCTGGGATCTTGTAGTGAGTTGGGTTTTGCATGATTTGGACAATTCTTTCCAATTCTTCTTGGGTCAATTCACCAGCTCTCTTTTGCAAGTCAACATCGGCCTTCTTACAAACCAAGTTGGAGTAACGACGACCAACACCCTTAATAGTGGTCAAAGCGTAAACAATTTTAATGTTACCATCGACGTTGGTGTTCAACAAACTGAATTAAAAGGGTCGTAAAAAAAGAATTTTTTACAATTTATTGTTAGTATTTATGCTAATGTTGGGTCATATGGAAACTAGTTTTCAGTGAAATGTTTTTATTCAGCCACAGGCACAAAAATAACACTCATGGTCGTTCTCAGTAACAGTGCATAATCGCATTGTAAGATCTGTCCTCAGGACGGGCTAGTACTTTTCAGAGTAGATTTCTCGGTTACTTGTTCGGTTCGTCTAGTTCGGTAATTATTTATGGTAACGCAATGCCGCTCTGGCCCTGTAACTACCTATCTTGGCAGCTGTTCACTCGTTATTCTGTGCACTCATGCCTTGGACTTTTTTCATCTTTCATTGTCTGAAACTATCTTGTTTCAATATTTATCGTATTGTACTTGTAAAACATACCGTAAAATGTGTTGGAAGGAACCTTGTTCTTGAACAACTAAAGAAGACATCTTTACCACTTTTTGCTATATGTATTTTTCGTAGGATTGGCTTAAGACTAATAATAATATAACAGTATTAAAATACCCGATATTGTTATTACTAAGGACTTTTCCAGTTAGTATAGCCAAAGCTCCAGGAATCACTCTAGCCTAGGCATCAGCTAGTCGCGGGGAAAAGGAGAGTTCTCCTTCCAGAACTGGAGAGCACAGAGAGGGAGGTTTCGTCTGTGCAAGTGGTAGCTCATGGGAAGGCACCGTCCCCGTAGGCTCACTGGTGGGAGATTTTAGGCGGAGCCAGGCCCCGAAACCACCACATTGAAAGCTTTGCGGAAGCTTTGATGAAATAAAAAAAACGCAAAATATTTTTGAGCGTGCATGGGTGTTATGGATACAGACACTGTACGGATGTAATAAATCAAAAGCGGTACTCTCTGTCCTGTTAAAGTTGATGTATATGACCGTGCCAAACATAGAAAGGCATACTCTTTCACAGACGCTGATAAAATGATTTTTTTGGTTATTTACAGAAGTGTGTTCTTTTATATGTAGCGGAATAATAACTGGACGGGGTAAACTAGAAGAAGGGGAAATATATATATATGTACAAAATTCAGTTTGAGGTGGACGGAGATGTCTCTTATTCTTTCTGGTGTGCAATTGCTAAATATTCAAGAGCTTCCAGTTCAATGAAGACGGTTTGCGCTCTCAGTATGTCATTGACTTCAACAAGCTCTTTCTGTATAATATCCACTGTTTGTTTGTATGGGTCGGAACTTTTCATCAGCCCCTCTCTAGTTTTGTCAGTGATGAAAAGCAGTTTCTTGCCCTTTAGTTGAAACTCATCCAAGAACTTCCTGAAGATAGCTTCTCCTTCGAAACTCTTCTTGTCTTCAAGTGTGCCCATCTCTAAAATGTCCAACGCGTTCGAATCCATATCTGGGGTGGGTGATATCAAGTCGACTTTATTACCACCAATAACAAACAGCTTACCGCTTTTATACTGGTGGCTCAAAGCATTGTTGAAAGCCATGGAATATACTTTGGATGGTAACGCAGTGGTGTAGTCGTTTGGCGCAGTTCTTGCGAGCGCCCTAGCACCATTATGTCTTGTTGGAGAGTTAGCATCCCCGACTCTTGCTCTACCAGAACCCTTTTGAGGCATCAATTTACGTCTGGAGAACCCGTTTTCACTTCTGCCGGGAGGGTTTGAGGAGCCCACTCTTCTATTATCGTTTTCATAAACAACGGCTCTCCAAATTATATCACGCCTTAATGGAGCAGCTACAGTCGATGCGGGGACGGGTACAAATGTTAACGGTTCTAATGATGGAAACGAACGAACAGTCACTAAGGCATATTTGGGGGGGATCGCTGCATTTGGCAAAGGATTCGGTATGGTTTTTGCATGTGTGGTAGCACTCGTAGTTTGGTAACGTGTAAATTGTAAAGCCTGTTATAAAAGTAGTATGCAAGGTTAGTATATGGATTCAATGTTCAAAAGCAACAGAAACATATGGAAAATGAAGAACGGCTTGACTTGTACATACTTTCACCAAATTTCTTTTCAATGTCATTATCATTTCGGCCCAACTAGCTCGTAACTAGCATTGGTCTCTTGTGGAATGTAAAGCCCTATTATAGATCGGACCCATTCGTTCCCTTTCTTTTTACTTTGAACATTGAAATTGTTTCTCAAGATTATATAGTAACCCGGAAGTGTATAGTTTTCTTCCTACTGTACACCCGTACAGTCCACCCGTACATTTATGTATTTTTTTACTTAATTACAGACGGGCATTTCCCTCATCACAATCTGTTTCGGTAACTATCTCACTACCACAGGCGTTTGGCTTAGCAGCTCGCGAGCCCAGAGGCCCGGCTGAAGATTTGTCTCGTTGGTAGGCGAGATAGCCCGTCTAGGCTCATGCGCTTGGTGTCCGCAACGGGGTGGTTCTTTCCAGGCTAATTCCTCCAAGCTCTCGCCATCGTTGTGATCACTTTCGCTGCCATATTAGCACGTAATATGTATGAAATTTGTGATTATTAGTGCGTTAATGAATATGATTCGGAAGAAGACCAAGATCTCGAGACTAGCAATAACAAAATGGTATGTTAAAATAGAGTAAGCGTAGGAGTTATCAAAATACAAAATATTGAATTGACGTGGCATATTTGTTCAAAATAAAAGTCAACAGTAGAGATAAAATTTGAAGACAACGTCAAAACATGGCACCAAAAGAGTAACAGGGCCCGAAGCTAGTAAGCAAGAAAACTTTAAAAATAAGGAGAATGAAAAAGACATTTCTAAGCGACCAGAGCCAACAATCATTATATGGCGAGTTTTTCAACAAGTAGGGGAATCGGGAGAGGCAAAGCCTATTATGGAATCTCCTTTGTATACCTCAAGGCAGGAGAACAATATCACGTCATGCATAGCCTCTACACAATTTACTTCTATTATATCGGTATACTAACTAACAAAAAATACATTGTTACCAACATTTTGTTTGGTGAACATGCTTTTTTTCTTCTTTTGAATAGGGTAGAGTTAGAACTAAGACCGTCAAGCGTGCTTCTAAGGCTTTGATTGAGCGTTACTATCCAAAGTTGACTATGGATTTCCAAACCAACAAGAGACTTTGTGATGAAATCGCCACCATCCAATCCAAGAGATTGAGAAACAAGATTGCCGGTTACACCACCCATTTGATGAAGAGAATCCAAAAGGGTCCAGTTAGAGGTATTTCTTTCAAATTGCAAGAAGAAGAAAGAGAAAGAAAGGATCAATACGTCCCAGAAGTCTCTGCTTTGGACTTGTCTCGTTCTAACGGTGTTTTGAACGTTGACAACCAAACTTCTGACTTGGTTAAATCTTTGGGTTTGAAGTTGCCATTATCTGTCATCAATGTTTCCGCTCAAAGAGACAGACGTTACAAGAAGAGAGTTTAAAATTAAATTAGAAAGCTATTTAAAATAATTTACTATTCAAAAATATTTGCCTTTTCTTTTTTAATTTTTGTTTATTCCTTAATGTATAATTAAATAAAAAAAATATGATTATATTTATCAATTTGGTTTACCTTTCCCTCCATCTATGTATACTTTTGACGCTGCGGAAGTGTTTACTAAATAATTTACCTTTTTTTACAACTTTCTTACTTCTGGCACACCGGTCCAAACAATAAGGAAATATCAAATTTTTCATTTATAATGCTATAAGGATATAATATATAGTTCAAGACTGCAGGTGTTATTAATAGTAAATATTTCTATAATATAACCAAAGAGGACAAAAAGGATCTTACGTATATCTAAATGCATTTCTTTACATCCTAAGATGAATACTGAACATCTTGGAAACGGTAGGATACAATAAAGGCGGTTCGATTCCTAAATCAAGTGATTTAACCCACTTCTGCCTTTTCAAATCATTCTTTTCAATCACTTTCAACATTTTTAGTGCTTCCTTGGCTCCTGTTATTGTTTCGATATCAATCAAATGCAGAAGATATCGTAAAAGGACCAGTAAGCATACGTCACATTTTTCAATAACCAAGGAAAACTCTTCGTATGACATCTTAATACTTTGTTGGGTAAATGCAAAGCAATCCAGTTCGACTAGATCAATAACCTCATTGCAAAATGAGACGCCATCCGATAGGTTTTCCACTAATGTCAAAATAATAACACAGTCTTGCGTGTCTTTGGATATCTCGGATAGCGTACCTTCGGCTAATAAGGGTATAAAATATGACTCTTGCGATAAGTTTTCGGTCATAAAAAATTTTTTGAACTGCAAGATATCGTTAAAAGAGGCAAGTGTTCGCGAAATTCCCTGGATGATATCATCCGCAATGATTCTTGGAGTGATTAATCTACGACCATCTGGCACCCTTAATAATAATTTGAAACATGATCCAATAAGTTTCCTTCGCAATGCTAACGATTTTTGAGATTTGTAGAAGGGACTATACTCAAATCTGGGAATATATGTATTCACCATAGTATTTTCACCATGATATATGGGATGGACTGGTGTTGCATAACTGTCTGACGGTAGTTTGTAGTTACAATTTAGAAACACATATTCAGAAAATCTATTGGCAAAATTCCTGGTATTCAAGGACTCAAAGAAAATGGCCAACGGACTCTCTGATAGGCGCTGAATGAACAAGGACTTGCCTCTACTTCGGGTGATTTCATGCTGGATAAAGTAATCTTGCCTAGCATTAAACAGATCGATGATCATCTCCAGTAAGGGCATCCAAATCTCATGACTTGATAGGTACAGCGGTGTGCTTTCTTGCAATGAGTTGGACAGTGTCCATAAAATCATGTTGATGAATTCCCCAGGCTCGCTCAGTTTCAAATTCAATAAACGATTTCCCAGAACGGTATGAGTCTGCTCTAGACAACTTATATAGGACCTATAGGGGTTTTTTATAGTCTCACTTGGGTCAAGCTCGGGATCTGCGCTAGCACTTTCTTTATAAACCACCCCATTTTCGGACTTTACTCTCCTAAATCTATCAAAAGTCCACCTTTGCTTTTTTGGTGTCAGCGTATCGATTGCCAAGAAAAATTGACAGCGCAGCAATTCCAAATCATGCAGATTGTACTCTTCAGTATCAAACTCCTTCAAAATAGTGAGGTATTTTTGCAGCATTTTCAAAGCTCTCCTGCTCAATGTTCCTCTAGTCACGTTATATGGATCGTTCGCCCTTAACATCGGCTCTTTATAATATTCAGACAAAGTTGATAACGTGAAAAGAACCAATATGATATCAAAGGGGATAACTGCCAGATTGCGAGATTTGCCCAACTGGCACTCCAAAAACAACAACATATGGTCATAGTTCTCCAAGAGACACATGGAATTCAGCATCTCGAACACAAGCAGATGCCTCTCAGTGAGCTCTACAAAATAATGCGCGCCTTCCCGCGGCCTCACATACGTAACAGAACTTACCAACGCACCATCCATACCCTGACTACCACTACAATCACCATTTACCCGCGATTGCCTTCGTATTCCCACTATTTCGAACAGCCTATGAATATTTTCATGCTAATCTTTAACAACTTTCCCTCTGCGAGGAAAAAAGATCGACGGCGCGCAATGAAAAAATTTTGACATTATAAATTCATCTCATCGTGAATTGGAAAGCTGTTTGAATTCGCTCTAACTTTTATTGACACATTTTTGTCTGCCTCAGAAAGAAGTCTATCTAGTATACTCACATCAGAAATGTCCATAGCAAGTTACGCCCAAGAATTAAAACTAGCCCTACATCAATATCCAAACTTTCCAAGTGAGGGTATTCTATTCGAAGATTTCTTGCCCATCTTCAGAAATCCAGGTCTTTTCAAGAAACTGGTCGATGCTTTCAAGCTGCATTTGGAAGAAGCGTTCCCAGAAACCCAAATCGACTACATCATTGGTCTGGAATCCCGTGGGTTCTTGTTCGGCCCAACTCTAGCCATGGCTTTAGGTGTTGGTTTTGTTCCAGTCAGAAAGGCAGGTAAACTGCCTGGTGAGTGTGCCAAGGCCTCGTACCAAAAGGAGTACGGTACCGACGTTTTTGAAATGCAGAAAAACGCCATTCCAGCAGGTTGCAACGTTGTTATCGTCGATGACATCATCGCCACTGGTGGTTCCGCAGTTGCTGCTGGTGAATTAGTTGGCCAAATTGATGCTAACATTTTGGAATACGACTTCGTCATGGAATTGGATTTCTTGAAGGGTAGAGAGAAGTTGAATGCTCCAGTGTTCACCCTATTGAACGCTCAACAGGAGGCTTTGAAGAAATGATTTGTTCCACACTCTATACATGGAACGGTTTTTTCTCCTGGTTTTAAATAATTTTCTCTCTCTCTCTCTCTCTCTCTCTCTCTTATTTGGTTGTATAATATCTACTATTTTTGTCCTTAAGAATCAAATCTACTTTTCTGCTTTATGCCATATAATAAAACTATGTATTTTATCTATTATATGTTTTAAAGAGTTTAAAATGCAACTGCACGTGTATGCAGTAGCGATTCAAAGCTCTTCTGGTTTTGGCTCCAATTGTGCATTTGCCTCTTCAACTTCCTTTAGAGACGTTCCAGGGACCACGCTCCAATCTATCATTTTTTCTCCTCGAGCATTATATAGCCAATCGTTGATCTTTTTAAAATGATTAGTACCAAAAAAACCCCTACTTGCACTGAGTGGAGACGGGTGCACCGACTTCAACACCATGATATTTGGATACTTACTACCAGCTCCCACGGAAGTGGATCCCAACAAAGACTCAACTAGCTTAATGGCATTATTCCCCCATAAGAGAAACACCAAACTTTTCCCATCAGCTTCTCTGTCCTGGAGCAACAGTTGGACAACTCTTTTCGTGAACGTTTCCCATCCATGCTTAGAATGTGAGTTTGCATTATGCGCCCTCACACTCAATGAGGTGTTAAGTAATAGAACACCTTGTGAAGCCCAGTGTGTTAAATCTCCGACTTTGTTATCTTGAACAAAATCAGGATACTCTTGCTTCAGCTCTTTATATATATTTTTCAAGGAAGGTGGCGCTGGCGTGGGGGGTTTGACGCTGAACGCCAAACCATGTGCCTGGTTATGATTATGATATGGGTCCTGGCCGATAACCACGACTTTAACCTTATCGAATGGTGTCAGCCGGCTCCACGAGTAAATATCATTAGGTGGCGGGAATACGGTATGGTCAGTTTGTTCTTTAGTGATGAACTGTTTTAACTTCACAAAGTATGGCTTTTTGAATTCATCCATCAAGTGTGGGAACCACGAATCATCGATTGTGTTGACCTCTAACGATAGAAGGTCACGTAGATTCGTGCTTAAATGTTCTGAAAAATCACCTTTAACATCTGAATTAACAAGATCTTTGCTAGCAGTGACCTTCTTTACGACGTCTTTTGCTTCAATCTTCGTGACTGCATCTTTTGTCACGCTCGTAAAAGTGGCGCTCGTCTTGGCTTTCTTACTGGGTGTCCCAGTAGCACTCTTTTTGGCACCAAAAAAATCCTCAATGGTGGTCTGTTTCCTCTTTTGATTTACAGTCATAGCCAAATACGTCCACGATCTCCTCATGCACCTCGTTGCTGTAACCGCCTTGCCTATAGTCTCACGTTATATGCTCTATTGTAAATTGATTTCGCGTAACGGGCACATTTCCAGGCTTTGACAACAGGAACAATGTTGAATTTATGTAAAGGTTTCAAAGATACACAGATAAAATAGGTAAATCCCAAGAAAAACACACATCAAAGTATAGTTGAAGCCAACACTTTTTGTTTCTGTTAGTCACTGGATCCAGCTTTACACTACATTCCGGCTTATCTGTTCTCCTGACTAGCATTCTTTGCACTAAAAAATAGGCACGATTACTATTCGAAGCTGGAAGGGACTCGCATACAAGGTACCAGTGGGTAGAATGGTCACGACTCCATATCCATCGTCCCCAAGAAGTAGTCTGAAATCTTCAACCACCTCGCTGCGCTCAATACGAACGCAGCCTGACCGTTTGGGCCCCAACGAGCCAAGACATAAGCCAACTAAATCCTGGTCCTTATGGGGGAATAATGATGAAGGAGGGTCAGAACCTTCTGAAGAAACTAAGGGGGAGGGAACTCGTGAAGGTGGTTGTCAAGTAGCTGCTTCTGTTGTAAAGAAGGGCAACGACTTACACGAGAACCAACACACGACGATCTTAAAAGAAACTGGAAAGGCCGAGGAAGGTGAGAACAACAAGAATAACAACGAAGTAACCAACGAAACGAAAACTACAGCAAAAACTACAGCAAAAACTAGAACGTGGCCTTTTTTTTGGGGTCAAAGCAAAAAAGATCTGGAGCCAACGCACAACGTTCCCACTAATGGGGATGCTAGCACCTTAGCAGGTCTAGCAAATAGTTTGAACCCTGCTCCCCTAACTAACACCTACATACCATATAAACCGGATGCCATACTAATAAAAGACGAAAATGTCAGAACAACTAAAAAGTTGACTGATGATATAGGGAATCAATTCCCCAACATTGTGGTGCCAAGTTTTGATGTTTTGCCTAAGCAAACAATATGGAACGCGATTACATCATCTATTCAAAAGTGGAAGACTGAATACTGGGATAGCAGGTCTTTACAAAAACAAGATCCGTCAAGAGTACGAAAAGAGGAAGAACGGGCTCAGCACCCACAGGATCAGCTGAAAGAGGAAGCAAATGAGGCAGCAAATGAGGCAAAAGATGACGAACTTCACGAACATGCCAGAGAGACCTTGTGTAGAGTAGACCCATGGAAAAAAATCAATCTTTTATCCGATTACCAATCCAGACCTATCAGAGTCCTTATTGTCGGTGTTCATGGGTTCTTTCCAACAAAAATCATTAGACCTTTTATTGGTGAGCCGACAGGTACGTCCACCAAGTTTGTCACAGAAGCTGAGGAGATAGTGAAAGACTATTTTAGCCAGCATAATGTACCCATTGAAATAAATAAGATTGCCCTAGAAAGAGAAGGGGAGATCTTTGATAGAGTAGATTTTTTCTATGAAGTTATGAAACATTGGAGCAAAGAAATCAATAATTCGGATTTTATTTATTTTGTCAGTCATTCCCAAGGTTGTCCAGTTACCATTATGCTTCTGGCCAAGCTGATTAAAAATGGTATAATAAACCTCGATAATTCTCAGTTTTTCAATGATGAAATTCAATTTTGCTCGTCGAAAAAAGTCATATCGATCTTGGCTATGGCAGGCATCAACAATGGTCCATTCTATGGGGCCGATCAGACTTTATTCGTTCGTGCCTACCAAACTATTGAGAAAGACTCCTTGAGGGAGTTATTTGAATTCCAGAAGTTCGATTCTAAACAATCACAAAGTCTCATAGAGGGGCTAAGAACAATTATATCGAGTAATGTTAAAATTACATTTGTGGGGTCTATTAATGATCAACTGGTACCCCTGTATTCATCCATATGTCTATTTGCCAATCATCCTAATATATTTCGAGCAATTTTTATAGATAGAGGTTCGCAAACACCAGCATTCATCACTCGGATAGTTAAGATAGCCGGCTCTTTATTGGACCTGGGTTACAATGATCATGGAATTATAAAGGAAATAAGTGGATCTTTGGCGGGCACCTTAACCGGAGGTGGCCATTCCACCATTTATAATGAGAAACAAGTCTACCGCTTGGGTATCAAATTTGCATTAGAAACAACCGATTTGTCAGAAATATCTCCCGTTGAATACTCGCCATACAAACTGTCTGAGTTAGGAGCCAATCCGTATCGCTTGCCGTGGTGTATGAGAGGATTAATGTACGAATCCAATAAGCATTTCAATAATGAAGAAATTAAAATGTTATTCAAGGAGTTTGAAGAATGGGAACCGGAAACCAAGCAATTGAAAGATATAAAAAACAGACTCAACGGCTTGAAATACCGACTTTGATGAGAAACGTACCGTCGTCATAACACTTCAACTTTACTTTTCGCCGAAAAAGAACAATCAAAATCATCGTTTAGTGAACAAAAGCATTTATACGTTACCGGAAGCCTACCGTATCAAACAATATTTAATACTATCATAAAGACTTTATTTATTTGTCAATAATAATATATTTTTATTATTTCATTATTTTATCATACCTTGGTTTTTAAAAACGCGTATTAAAATCAAGATACTAGAAAAAAGAGAAAAAGGAAGTCACATTTAGGACCTTTTGAAGGTAAAGAAGAATGTAGAAGTGAGGCTCGAATTGGATACGTAGAAGCAGTATGAAGTGGTGCAGCGCGAGGTTTATTCTCTGGATCATTCTTATATTCCAAAAGCTTCAAATTTCTTTCGCAACTGTATCCAATAGTAAAGATGATATTCTACAATTGCAAGATGAGAATGGCGTGATAACGGTGACAGCTGAAAACTACCAAATGCTGAGCTATGGTGTCCCAGATTATTATACTATCTTGTACATCACCATGAGAGGTACGAATAGTAAGGGCATGGGTTGTGAATTATGCCATGACTTTGAGAGAAGTTATCATACAGTTGCTAATGCTATTCACTCGCAGGCACCGCAATCTTTAAGTTTGTTTTTTACAGTGGACGTCAATGAAGTACCACAATTGGTCAAAGACTTGCAATTAAAGAACGTTCCTCACCTTGTGGTATACCCTCCCGCAGCACCCAGCAAACAAGCGGATTTTGAATGGAAAACATCACCTTTTTATCAGTACGCTTTGGTTCCAGATAATGCGAAGGATGCTTTAAAATTTGGTGATTTTTTGGCCAAAATCCTTAACGTCTCGATAACTGTTCACCAAGACTTTAATGTCCAGGAATTTGTCTATTATTTTATTGCATGTATGGCACTTTTTATTTTCGTCAAGAAGGTGATTCTACCAAAAATAACTAATAAATCGAAATTCTTTTGTATGATACTATCATTTGGTATACTTTTGCCAAGTATTACTGGTTACAAATTTACAGAAATGAATGGAATTCCCTTTATTGCGCGTGATGAGAAGAATCGCATAATGTACTTTAGTGGTGGTTCAGGATGGCAATTCGGTATAGAGATCTTTTCTGTATCGTCAATGTACATCGTCATGTCCACATTAACTGTACTATTAATTTGTCTGCCCATGACTTCGCGTATAAGCGAAAAGATGAGGGGACTACTGGCACCATTCTTGGCCTGTGTTTTGTTCTATTTCTTTTCGTATTTCATTAGTTGTTATTTGGTCAAGAATCCGGAATATCCAATCATTTTTTGATTTTAGCAAGTGTCTTTCAATGACATTGGAAGTGATTGATTTAGATTCCTTCCCCATCCGCCAGGATGGTTATGACAAAGCTAAGAAATATACCGTTCGATCCACTTCCCCCCGGTTTCCTGTGCCTTGCATATTGTAGATCTTGATGCTGTCAGTGATTATGATTCTCAAGTCATGCAGAAACGAAAAATTATTAAAAAGTCATAATATACATTCTATATAAGGGGAAAAGAATTATCTAAAACCTACCATTTGGAAAGTTGCATGCTAATAGTTTTTTTTGTTATTTTTAGTTTATTTTATTCTACTTTTTGTTTTCTACGTAATTAAAGGCGGTACGGTTTTTTTCAAATCAGTTGTTTGCCACTGGTTGTTCCATGGCCTCATAAGTGCTTGTTGTTACCGAGTTTTCAAAATGTTCTTCTTCTGAGCTTTTGTTAATTATGAAAAATGAACCTAGAATGAGGGCAGCACCGAATAAATAAAGCACAGGCATTGTTTTGTGCTTGAATAATACGTCACCAAACATTGCCAAGGGTATGGTTATGCTCAATCCGACGGTGACAGTCAAGGGACTGGTTAGCAGCATAGCCTTTGCCCAACAGAAATCGCTGACAAATGTGATGAGACAGTTGAGAAGGATGATTATGATAACTTTGGGGTCTTTGGGCAGCTCGAACGGTTCCCAGCCGAAAAAGTTCAGCACGATAAGTGATGGCCATAGAAAGAGCAGGTTGAAGAGGCCAACAAAGCCGAAGAAAATCTTCATGTTGACACGAGTCTCGTCCCCAACTTCTCTTTTCAACAGCGTACTGTAGACACCATAAAGAACAGCGCCCGCAAGCGCTAACAAATTGCCCAGTAAGAGTTGTACGGTGTCGTTGTCATCGCCGCTGATGTCGTTGTTATCGCCACTAATGTCCGCAATACCAGTCTTGTAGCGTTGACGAGAGTCTGTTCTCGTGACCATGATTATACCGATAAATGAAATGAACGACCCCAGTATTTTGGACCTGCTCAATGACTCAACATGGCAGAGAGCACCTATAAAGAGAGTGAAAAACGAAGAGGTCGTGGAAAGAATCGTCTGTGACGCCACTGACGTGAATGCCAGCGAGGCATTAGTCACGAGGTTGGCTGTGAACCAAAGTATACAGAACTCGGCACTTAGCTTGATTGTTTCATATAGCGTGAGCCTCGGCTTCTGAGTTCCCTGCGTACCTGCTTCGAGGTTCGTCAGTAAGGGGCTGTTCGCATCAACTATGCGGCTAGCATCGCCACCAGTGCCTTCCTCCTCCATGATTAGCTCGCGGTGGACGTTTGCGTGGCCCGTGGCCGTGTAGTTCCCCATGATCGCCTTCGCAGTGGGGAACAGATAAAAGATAAAGGCGGCGGTATTGATATACGTGATGAAGAACGGCTTCCTGTAGGAGTCATCCTCAAAGATCAAGCTTATCAGGAAAGACGATAAGACCCACAAAACAATGACTAAGCCCAACATCAGGAGGCCCAAAGTCCATCTTTTATTAAAAGACGTTTGATCCTTCGACACCATGACTATGCTGTACTATAATAATCTGAGATCGGAAAAAAAAAAAAAGAATAAACCTCCTTTATTTGTTTGCCTAAACCACAATACAATACAATACAATGCAATACGATATCAAAGCCAATGCCTAGCGCAACTGATCTGTGTACAAGAATACATACAAGTTAAGTATGCAGATACCTTTTGTACGAGTCGTACGAAAACAGAAAGACTCCGATTGCGCATCGCCAGAATAAACACCACACTTTTTTGCTGAAATTTTCATGCTGATTAGAGAAAGAAGCCAAATTTTTTCAAAATTTTTCACAGAAAAAAGGAAAAAAAGCAAAGTCACATGCTCCACACTTGACCTAAGGGTTGAAGACAAAACACGAGGGCTTTGATAGGAATGTTAACAATCCCTGACAAACCCTATGTGCGTTAGTTAGGGTATATTAGGGCTAGGACTGTATTGAAATTTCGGAAATTTTGGGTTATTTTAAACAAAATAGAGGAACTATATAGAGATACGTTCTTTGGACTCAAAGGTTTATCTCCACAAAGAATTGTACAAGAAGTCGTCCTGGAAAATACACGTTTGCTCGCTCGATCTCAATCACATAGAGTGCTGGAACGGAAAGAAATGGGTATGTGCTTGGTTTTCTAATTAGCCCCCTTTGATCATAATAGTCCTCTTTCGTTGCCTTTTATTTTTTATTTTTGTTTTTGTTTTTATGTTTATTTTTTTTCTTTTGTTTCAATCATACATAGGAATTATAGCGTGAAAGAGGACTTGATATTACGTGGATTTATGAAAAAAAGCGTTTAAATAGCCACTAACAATTGAACAATCTTCTCTCTTGGCTCCTTCTCTTTTTTTTTTTTCGTTGTTTAAAACTGAGCTGCTCAGGCATGGTCTTGCAGTGTTCTGGGCCCTCTCTAACCAGCCGGTTTTTTTTGACGAAGAAGGAAAGGCACGGGATGTCTATGCATGTTTCTGTCCAGGAACGAATAACAATACGTCTAATAATAATGGTACTACGAAGAAAATGTCTCTCGAAGAGTTTCTGGGGAATGACACTTTAGGCGAGTCGGTATGGGACGAGGAGGATATTAACTTGGATGCTATAAGCAACACCACGAATATCGATATCCTGAAACAGACCAAGGCCGGCGGTGAACATCAACGCGATGGTCACCAGCAAGGCCCACACGGCAGTCAAGGGCCCATGAACAGATCGCGTTTCCCCAATGCTGCATCCTTCGGTGGTGGCAACATGGGAGATTTCCCAAACCATCACCACCCACTGCAGCAGCAGCAGCAGCAGGGGCCCCCCTACATCGTTAAGTTCTCCGATTTACCACCGAGGTTTTCTAATTTCGATATTGAAGACCTTTTCCAGGCAAAGTTTACCAAGTTTATCAAGTTCAAGCTGTTTTGGGAGGTAAACAAGAACCCTAGTATTTCGACTTTGAAGTCAGGCTCGGTCTTTGACCAGAATTTCAAACATGACTCCAAAGTGGCATTTGTCGAATTATATTCATCTCGTGATATGGACAAGATTTTGAACTATTGGACTACTCCATTGAAGGAAATTTACCACATTACTATAGCGCCCGCGGAATTCGATGATTTCAAAGACTACAGTATAAAGGTGAAATTGTTGACAGACCCTAAAGATGATGCCGGCAAACCATTCATTGTCAAGACTCAGAGATCAAAATCCAATCCCTTTGGAAGTGCCAGGCCCGTTGATACACAGTCCAAGATCTTGGACATCGAAGAGAAAATGGAAAATTTGCACGTGGAAGATACAACAACTTTAAGAGCATCGTTGGTCTCCAACAATGATGGCAAATCCCTGGTAGCGCCAGCTCCTACAACAGCGGCAACAGCAGGCGGCAAGATCACAATCTTGAAAAAACAACCACTCACGGGTGAAGAATCAACTTCTACTACTCCAACTCCAAAACCTTTGAGTTATTCGGAAGCGGTGGAGAGATCTGTGGTCAACGAAACTTCGAAGAAAAGCACTCCCTTAAGCAAGATTGGTACTCCATCTTCTGATTTACAATCCGCCGATAAACCAGACAACTTTGAAGGGGAGGATAGACAAGGCTCTGAGAAATATGAAAATGATAAAATCCAATCGGATGCCTCAGGTGGCAATGGCATAGATGCGGATAATGATAAACAATTCACTTTCAAGAACGTTGAAAGAGATCAAAACTCAGGTAGAAGCAAGTACAACGGTAACCAAAACAATAGTAATAATGGCAATTCCAGAGGAAACAACAGATATCGCGGAGGTGCTAACAGCGGCAATTATAGAGGTGGGCATAGTAATCGTGGTAATCGTGGTGGAAATCGTGGTGGTAATTCTTACAACAACAATAATAATACTAATGATGATAATAATAATAATAATAATACTAATAATAATGGTTCAAGATATCATGATCGACAGAACAATGAAGACGGAGCTGTAAACCCAGAGTCGACGGCAGATGCCTCGGGGCACAACAACAACGACTTTTCAAACTCCATCTTCAAACCAGCTAGCGGATTCCTTGGTCAAAGTAATAATGATACTATGAGAAATTCCGGACGCGGTAACTATAGCAATAGCGGTGGTATGAACGGAGCTTCAAGAGGAAGAGGATTTGGTAGAGGAAGAGGATTTGGCAGAGGTACGTACAACAATCGCGGCGGCCGTGGAGGGCGTGGCAACAATGGTGGCTACTCCAATTACAACTCTAAATCAACAGATACATCTCCATGATCATGAGCTTGACCCAACGTTTGTTTTTTTTTTCCTTCTTTATCCTTCCTTTATTTTGTTTTACTCGGTTACGCACCTGTGAGTACTGTAATATAGCGTCCCTTTTTTTTTTTGAAACTTTTTCTTACTTTATTTTGTTTCTCATTTTCTTTGTTTGTCTTGTTTTCTGTCCATTTTCTCTTTAGTTATTTTAGTTTTTTTTTTACCTACATCCATCTGAATGAATTATTGATTATATATTACTCTCTGTTAGTTTACTATTATATAGCGCTTTATTTCTTAAAGAAGTTATATAAAGTTTCGCAATCGCTTGAAATTTTTGTAAGTAAACCCTTACGTTGTATGTAGTGATAGAGAAGTATAAATGAAAATTATTTTATAAAGGGGAGCAGATATTTATTTATAAATTACATATGATTAGCTGATTCACAAGAATAGGATAAACATAAAGAAAGCAGGCTAGATAAAGAAGAAAATTGGCAAAAAGACATATCAATCTTTCACCTTTTGAATTTATCTTTTTACAGTATTCTTAATATTTAGATATTTGAGGTTGTATGAAGAAAAAGTGAATAGTCTTATACATGCGAAGGCAACTGCCAAACAAAACGAAGTTTTCTAACGTCATTAAGAAAAAGAAGGAACTTTTGTTTCCTGTCTTTTATGTATATGTATATGTATGTCATTGGCTTTTGGGCTGCTCATGGAATAATGAACATAATGCTTTTGGTTTTCTTTTTTCTTCTTGTCGTTTACTTAGTAGACTTGTTGTTGAGATTCATTATCATTTGCGATGTTCGTTTCCATGAATTGTTGTTGTTGATTAGCCAGTTTTCTTTCTTGCCTACCCTTTTTCATAACTTGTTTCAAAGCGGCACTATCTAGCGGGTCCAACAATTCAAAAGAGCATAATAAACCTTCACTGACGCTCATTACAGCCCCCCAATTATCGAATTCCCCACAATAGTTTGGTGCAGAAAATACTGTGACTAAACTTCTATCATTGAAAAATTCGTAACCATCCTCTACAACCATGTGAGCTCTACAAACTAAATCAAACCCGAATTTGTTCAAAAATTTGTTAATAGCTACTTTATTATAACAGTAACTTACACCACGTTCGTTATCTTCCCATTCATTAGGTGAATCTGTTGGATCAGACCATAAGAGATCATTGATTAAACCAAAATCAGGTACATCAGTGGGTCTAACAACATGTCTAATTTCATCCATTGAGTTTAAAACAGGCGATAATCCACCATGAACACAAAAAATCTTCCCTGCAACAATGGCAGCTAACGGCAATGTATTGAAAGTGTCAATGAAAGTTTTCCAGATCTTGATATTACAACGACGCTTACACTCATCATAAAATCCATAGACTCTTGTGACATTGGCACATTCGTGGTTGCCTCTTAATAAAAAGAAATTTTCTGGGTATTTTATTTTGTAGCAAAACAACAGCAGTATTGTTTCGAGCGATTGTTTACCACGGTCTACATAATCACCCAGGAAAAGATAATTTGAAGATGGCGGAAAGCCGCATTTGGTGAAAAGTCTTAAAAGATCACCATATTGACCGTGAACGTCGCCCACAATTTTTACAGGAGGTGATAGCTCTAATAACGAGGGTTGAGAAAGGAAAATTTCGCGGGCTTTGATGCAAATTTGTAGGATTTCATTATTTTTCAAGCAGACGTTCTTAGTTCTCTTAGCCGCATAACCTGCGTCTAGTAATTTTTGAATGGTTTCATCAATATCGATTGGTTTTTTGAATTTTTTGGTGGAATTCTTATTTGCGGAGGAATGCATTATATCGTCGAAATCTTCATTCAACAGGGCACTCGGTTCGTTTTTGTTATTTGTGGCATTATTATAGTTGTCATTAGTATTTTCTATCGACGTATCGGCGTCGTTCAATTGGGATGAGTTTTCAATATCGCCGTCATGATTGAGTAGCTGACTTGGGTAAACATCACGGCTTGAATGGTGATTCAAAGAGGAGGCTGAATTAGAGGAGAAGTATTCGCCGGAATGGTCCATTAGTTTGGATAATCCTGGGGAATTTAATGGAGTGCTGTAAGCAGTGTTACCATCCGAGCCAAATGAAGATTTCCTACTGTGTAATGAGGAAGCGTGTGAGTTTGACCGGGTTAATGCCTGTACCAAATAACTTTCCTGATTGTTAGAAGATGAAGATCCGTTGTTGTTATTATTATCGTCATGAGTTACATCTGATTTTCTTCTTGACATCGAACTGCTTCTTATACTAGAGGGACGAGAATTTGAAGACTTGGAAAACTTTTTTGTATGTGTTGTTTCGTTGTCTTTATCATCATTATCATCATCTGTTAAGGCGTTTTCATAATATGTGGAGGAATATGGAGGTTTATGCTTAGATACATGCGTACTGCTGTTATTTGTTTTTAATATAGGTGATTTAGGTGCCATTTGGATCATCGAAGGTGGTAGATCGGAAGCGGCCTTCGTATTATAGCTCGACCTTCTTGAAGTAGAAGGTCTCTTCGTCGAAGAAGACGAAGGAGTAGTTAACAACTCACTTTGAGAATTCGAGTGCGAATATGAACGAGGGGGGAGATGGTGATGACTCGTATGTGAGCTATGTCGTTGATGGTTAACTTCAAGGTTTGACTTGGATGGAGTGGGGGGATCGGCGACATTTGAAGTAGTATTCGTAGTCGACGATGAAGGAAGAGATCGTCTTGATTTTGAAGATTTGTTTGATTTCGCAGACTTCACAGAATGAGACGTGTCAGTTCTAGAGACTTGAGGCCGGGGATTTCTCGAGGAGGAGCTTGAACGTGAATCCTTCTTAGAGGATTTTGAGCTTAAGTTACCCATTTTAAGAAACGAAGGAAAGGTGTGCAGGAGGGTTGGCAGTTTTTTGTTCTAGGACAAATTTTCCAGGGAAAAGAAGGGAGTATAACGAAAAGATAGAAATAAAACAATAAAAAAAGTATAATCAAATGTATTTCAGAGAGGTACTTTTTTATATAATCTTAATATTTAACTTGAGAGAGAAAAGATGTAACTTGTATTGCCAAAACAAAACAAACGAAGAACGAAGGGCTGATGTGCTATGCTTTTATGTTCCTTACGTGTCAATGATTTATGAACGAAAAAAGATTAGCAGAAGTAAAAGAGATCTACAATAATCGTTTTCATTTTTTTTTTTTTCCATTAATTTATACTTTATCCTTTTAAAAATAGCTCGGTCACTCTAAACGAAGGGTTGAAATATGTATTTATATATATATTTATGTATATATATATATATATGGGATGAGCCTGGAAGTACATGATATGTATCTACCTGAACATAGAGCCCTGCCCTTCACCTTGAGTCCTCCAGTAGGATTTGGGCAGGGTGTCAGACTGTAGACGGTACAGTCTCCACGCTTCACGGATGTGCTCGGGCAAGATGGGGCTATTGTTGTATTTTTCGATGCTCACGTCCAGCTTATTGAACTGGATAACAAGCTTGTTGTATTGTTCAATAAGTTGCAGCTTCAAGTCCTGGGAATGGTGGTCCGACTGCTGTAGGGATTTGGACTGTAACAATGAGTTACCCAATGTGGTTTCGTGCTTGTCCACTTCCTCATCGTCATAGTAAACATCGGGCTCGTCTTCGGGCACGCTATCGGATTGGTAGTCTTGTTTGTATTGCTGGTTCTCTATGATGGCAAAGGTCAATTTTTTCAGGTACTTTTTCAATTTGTAGCCTATTTTGGTCCTCTTGTCAAACTCTATGCACATTTGGCTTGTCAACCATTTATTCTTCACCACCATGGCCAGTTCAATTATCTCGCCTGCATATATCTTCCCTATGGCTTGCAAAAGGACACGAATGTTTTCGCTTATGGTTTGGTTAGTAACTGTGCCGGCCAGTTTTTTCACCTGGGTTTTGTTTAGGGATGTTCTGTGGAAAACCTCGAAGCGATTGGTTTGATCTTTATCTAGATTGGTCACCAAAAGTTTGAACTGTTCGTCCTGTGGGAGCCTTTCGTCGCTATCGTCGCTGCCATTGGGGTTTTCACGATTGTTATTTTTCGCTTGCATTTGTAAGATGTCCTGTGGGAAGATTAGATTTTCGGGAACCTTATTAATGGAGTCCGCATCTTGCTGGCTTATCTTGGCTTTCTTGTATTTGTATTTCGGGTATTTGTTCAATTGGCTGTCCATCGGCACGCCACCGGTTCTCAAGCTTTGCAGTTTCCACGTCACGTAGTCTTGGTCTTCACTGATGACTTGGTCAATCATTTGCTTTGTTGAGAAGTAGTTGGCTATGGTCAGTATGGGGGGATAGTTCACCTTGGGAATGATGTCCAGAGGACCTTGAGGTTCATTCATAGTGGGCCCGGTCAGTGCGGTTGTAGTTTGGCCTATATGTCTCACTTGTCTAGCTATTTACTTACACATGCATGTTTTCGTAATTTTTTCACTTTTTACCTTTTTCAGCTTTAAGAGTTCTGAAAAAGAAGAAAAAAAACTTGACGATGACTTGGGCAGAGATGGGGCTTGAAAGGGCCAAGAAACGAAGGCACTACGAACCCACCATGGAGGCCAACGAGGCAGCTAGCAAAGAACAAGAATACGTGCACAACGTGTACAATGAGATAGCGCCGCATTTTTCGCAGACCAGATATAAGCCATGGCCCATAGTGACGCAGTTCTTACAGACCCGTGCCATGGGAGCCATCGGCATCGACGTCGGCTGTGGCAACGGCAAGTACCTCGGAGTGAACCCCAACGTATATATGATCGGGTCGGACCGCTCGGATGGGCTCATCGAGTGCGCCAGGGGCATAGACCCGGCCTACAACCTGCTGGTGGCGGACGGGTTGAACCTACCGCACAGGGACGGTACGTTCGACTTCGCCATCTCGATTGCTGTGGTACATCACTGGTCCACGAGGGAGAGGCGTGTTGAGGTGGTCAGACACGTTTTGTCAAAGCTGTGCCGGGGCGGCCAGGCGCTTATCTACTGCTGGGCCCTAGAGCAGGGCAGCTCTCGTAGAGGCTACCACGAGGGAATGGAGCAGGATGTCTTTGTCCCCTGGGTTCTCCCCAAGGACAAGCCCAAACTTACGCCAGCTGCCAAGGCTAAGGCCAAAGCCAAGCCAGACTTAGCCAACATTCCGCCCAGGGAGCGCGCCCAGTACCTGCAGCGTTGGAGGGACGATCAACAGCGCAGCAAGGAGCTCAGCGACGACGGCGATGATAAGCTCCAGCAAGACCAGGACCAGGACCAGGACCAGGAAGAGGTGAAGTACCGCTACTATCACTTATATCGGGAGGGCGAGCTAGCAGAGGATTGCCGCCAAGCTGGCGCCACCGTGCAAAGTGAGGGCTACGAGCGCGACAACTGGTGGGTGGTGGCCCAGAAGAAGTGAAAGGTGGTATATAGATAGACAGGCGTAGATGTAGCTGTAGGCGTAGTGGTAGAGGTATGTAGTAGTGTTGCAGTGTAACCCAGGATGCCAGTAGTCAGTTACGAGGGTAGCGAGTTTCACCTCTCGCACACCGAGGAGGACAAATTGAACGAGTTCCAGGTCATCACGGATTTCCCCCCAGACGACTTGCCGGACGTGGTGAGGCTGTTAAGGAACCACGGTTGGCAGCTGGAGCCCGCATTGAGCAGGTATTTCGACGGAGAGTGGAGGGATGGCTCCGAGGAGGGGATGGGAGAGCCCACGGCCACGGCCACGCCCATGGCAGAGGAGTTGGCGTGGACTCCGCCCGTGTTGGGTCCCAGGCCCCTGCCATTTACAGCGGCATTGCCCGTAGTCAGACCATTGCCAGCGAGCTTCCGTCACGATTTTAGAACCATTGGGCTGAACGGGCCCTCCAATACCGTATGGTCCATGTTCGAGTCCTTCAGTTACAACGGCAATCCCTTTCTTTTCGTTTTGCTGTTGATCCCACGGATAATCAACAGGCTCTCTGCCACCATATTTACGTTTATTTGCACTCTGTTGTCTTTGCATTCGATTGGCAGTGACAGCAATGCAGGCAGGCCCAAGATCTCCAAAGTCCCCAAAGCGCCCACAAGAGAAACGCACATCCCCGTTTCTGAAATACTGGGCGACGCTAAGGACGTCGACGAATTTTGCCAGTTGAAAAGTTTTGATCCGGATATTTCCTTCAATGAGGTACTACGCATTGCGAAGGAGGAGTTCAAGTTCGTATTGCTCATCCTAGTGGGCAATACGTGCGACGCCGACACTGAAGTCGTGGATGTTAACTCCAAGCTACTATTGAAGAAAATCCTGCTGAACAAAAAGACTTTGCAGTACCTGCACAAGATCGATGATGACCTGGTCATATACTTGAAGTGCGTCCACGAGCTGGAGCCTTGGTTGATCGCTCAGCAATTGGAGGTCAGAAACACCCCGGAGATCTTTCTCATTGCTAACGTCTCCAACAAGATTTCCCATTCAGAGAACGTGCCCTTGCAAAGACTCTCCGTTCTGGGCAAACTGAAGATCAACTCGCTGAACAAGTTCATGCAGTCGTTGGCCAATGTGGTGGAAAGATACAGCCCAGAATTGATTGTTAATAGAACTGAAATGAATGAGCTACGCATGTCAAGAGAAATCAAAAAATTACAGGAGGACGCATACATGAAATCGTTGGAAATGGACAGACTCAAAGCCGTGGAAAGGGAAAAAAGCTTGAAGCTGATCCAAGACTTGAAATTGGACGCAACTTGCCACCAACTAAACTGGTTAAAGGCGTGCATTGACGAACTCCAGCCTTTGGATACAGCGGCAAAGCAGACGACCCTGCAGTTCAGAACCTCCAGCGGCAAGAGGTTCGTTAAGAAGTTCCCCTCCATGACCACGCTTTACCAAATCTACCAATCCATCGGGTGTCACATATACCTCGAAGTATACTCTAGTGACCCCGCACAATGGGCCAGCGCCCTCCAGGAAAAGATCAGCCAGTTGGCCGCAGACGCTGCCGTGCTCTGCTTCAAGGACGAGCAACCCGATACAAGCACCGCAGCTACCATCGAAGGGCTCGGCGACATCATCAGCAACGAGCTTGCTTCCTTCGATCTCGAACAAGGCAAACTCCATTTCGACTTCGAACTGGTGTCGCCCTACCCCAAGTACACCGTGCATCCCGACGAAAAGCTTTCGGTGGACCAGGTGCCGCAACTATGGCCGAACGGCAGTCTTCTGGTTGAAGCTCTCGTTGAAGAAGAAGACGATGACGACGGCGACGCCGACGAATAATGATCTGCTCTTACGTACAAAATGACAAACGCGTATAAAGAATTCCTAAAGTTTACTTTTTTTATTTTTTTGTCTCTACTCTCTCGTCTCCCTAACGATTTTGGCCAACTGTTAGTTATTACGTGTTATATCTTTGTCATAGACTGGGGCTACGTTTATAGTTGTATATCTCAGTTGATCTCATAAGCAAACACAAGAAAGGATGCAGGTGTTACAATTTTTGTTGGCCGCTTTGGTCTCCTTGGTGGTGGCCGTACAGGGTTTGCATTTCGACATTGCAGCATCTACAAGCCCAGAGCTGGTTTGTATTCGTGATTTCGTCACCGAGGGCCAATTGGTCGTCGTGGACGTCCACTCCGATGGTTCTGTTGGGGATGGGCAGAAATTAAACCTTTTCGTTCGTGATTCTGTTGGAAACGAGTACCGCAGAAAGAGGGACTTTGCAGGTGAAGTCCGTGTTGCCTTCACCGCCCCATCATCCACAGCATTTGACGTTTGTTTGGAAAACGAGGCTCAATACCGTGGCCGTTCTTTGAGCAGGGCTATTGAGCTGGACATCGAGAGTGGTGCCGAAGCTCGTGATTGGAACAGGATCAGCGCCAATGAAAAATTGAAGCCTGTAGAAGTCGAGTTACGTAGAGTGGAAGAAATCACCGATGAAATCGTTGACGAATTGGCCTACTTGAAAAACAGAGAAGAAAGATTAAGAGACACTAATGAATCCACTAACAGAAGAGTAAGAAATTTCTCCATCTTGGTTATCATTGTCTTGTCATCGCTAGGCGCTTGGCAACTCAATTATTTGAAAAACTACTTCAAAACAAAACATATCATTTAAGCAAAAAGAGAGGGACACACCACGGATTTGTGTATTATTTTCCCTCGTTATTGCATATGTACTCGAATATATATACATATAAATAGATCCTAGAATCAAGAAATGAAAAAAACACACACGCACATTCACATAATTGAACATAGCCTCGTCCGCTTACATCTTCAAGTATCCTATTTTGCCCAATATACAGGCAAAGTCCAAATACGTCATGAAAATTCTCTTACCGTCAGTCGCAGAGCTAATCATTTCGATGGTCCCTGCGCTCTGGTCAGTCCCGATGAGATTAGAGATTTTCTGTAGGTCTTTCACACTTAGTACGTGATCTCTCAACGCCACTTGGGGGAAGTCCATATCTCTGCCGCAACTTCTAATGAGCATCGACCACATATCATCTATTACTGTTAGATTATTCATCAGTATCAGTAATTGGCATGTACATCGTATCAATTTTGCAAAATCTATCACCTCAGTGCCCTCAATGACAACTCCCTCGTTCCTCACTAGTTTACAAATCGTGGGTTCCAGTTGTAAGTCCTGGAAAAATCTCGGTAGTTCATTAACAGTCATATCGTGATCCAAGCTATATTCCGCATATTTTTCCAGTATTTCGTCTTCCACTTCGCTTGGTACCTTCGGGTTTTCGAACAGCTCTACTCTTTTATAGCTAACACTACTGGATTTACTCATCGTGGTAGGATCAGATATATATCCCCGGGATCAGTCAGTTAATGACGGTATGGAAGTATAGTAGCAGTAGTAGTAGAACATATATCATTCTACTTCATACTTGTCCCTTTAAAGGTGACCCGCCTGATGTGCGACATAAAGAAAAAATTTGGAAGGAAACGTCCAAGAACAAGATTGACATTAATAACAAGAATCTTCTCCACAAATGGCTCAGAGAGAAGGAGACAAAGGAACGGGTGTTGTGATAGTTATGAGTGACAACTCGGACACAGACATGAACATGCAGGATCATGGTCAACAAGTTGCTGATCCCGTGGCGGTGCCGCAGACAACCGCCACCAATGATGAGAATACCAATAAAAATAACTCTGTTGATAGTAGCACCGCCACTACAACAACAAGCGAAGAGCATGTAGAAAATATAAGCAAGATCTCTTCTCTAGATGAAGAAGAAGAAGAAGCAACAGCAGACGTACAGCAGCCTGCGAATAGTGTAGAAACAACAGCACAAGAGCAGGCACCTTCCAGTGATCAACCTGCTGCTTCTGCTGCTTCTGCTACAGAGGATGCCACGGTAACTTCAACTTCAGATTCATCTGCACCAAGTGAAACGGTCGCAAAGAAAGAAGAATTCGATGAAAAGAAGAGACCTCGTGAAGAGGAAGCAAAAAATGGCGATGACGACAACAATGACGATGACGGCGACGATGATGACGATGATGATGACGATGAAGATGACGATGAAGCCCCAACAAAGAGACGTCGTCAAGAGAGGAATAGATTCTTGGATATCGAAGCCGAAGTTAGTGATGACGAAGATGAAGATGAAGATGAAGAGGATTCGGAATTGGTTCGGGAAGGTTTTATCACCCATGGAGACGATGAAGATGACGACTCAGGCGCCCCAGGTGCAAGAAGGGACGACAGGCTACACAGACAACTGGATCAAGATTTGAACAAGAGCTCGGAAGAAGATGCTCAAAAATTAGCGAAAGAATTAAGAGAACGTTACGGTAGGAGCAGTTCCAAGCAATATCGTGCTGCTGCTCAAGATGGTTATGTTCCCCAGAGGTTTCTTTTACCAAGTGTTGATACAGCTACCATTTGGGGTGTACGTTGTAGGCCAGGTAAAGAAAAGGAATTGGTACGTAAATTATTGAAGAAAAAATTTAACTTGGACAGAGCCATGGGTAAAAAGAAACTAAAGATTTTATCCATTTTCCAAAGAGACTATTATACAGGAAGAATTTATATTGAAGCTCCTAAACAATCTGTTATTGAGAAGTTTTGTAATGGTGTTCCAGATATTTACATTTCTCAAAAACTGCTAATTCCTGTTCAAGAATTGCCTCTACTGCTAAAACCAAATAAGTCTGATGACGTTACCTTGGAAGAAGGAAGTTATGTTCGTATTAAAAGAGGTATCTATAAAGGCGATCTAGCCATGGTTGACCAAATCAGTGAAAATAATTTAGAAGTGATGTTGAAAATTGTTCCCCGTCTAGATTACGGTAAATTCGATGAAATCGATCCAACTACTCAACAACGTAAATCTAGAAGACCAACATTTGCTCATAGGGCTCCACCGCAACTATTTAATCCAACGATGGCTTTAAGATTAGATCAAGCCAATCTTTACAAAAGAGATGACCATCATTTTACTTACAAAAATGAAGACTATATCGATGGTTATTTATATAAGTCTTTCAGAATCCAACACGTGGAAACTAAAAATATTCAACCAACTGTGGAAGAACTGGCAAGATTCGGTTCCAAAGAAGGTGCCGTGGATTTAACTTCAGTTTCACAATCCATCAAGAAGGCTCAAGCCGCAAAGGTCACTTTCCAACCCGGTGATCGTATTGAAGTCTTGAATGGTGAACAGCGTGGCTCTAAGGGTATTGTAACAAGAACTACTAAGGATATTGCCACTATCAAACTAAACGGGTTTACCACTCCTTTGGAATTTCCTATTACCACTCTGAGAAAAATCTTCGAGCCTGGTGACCATGTCACTGTTATTAATGGTGAGCATCAAGGTGATGCAGGTCTAGTTCTTATGGTAGAGCAGGGCCAAGTAACCTTCATGTCAACTCAAACAAGCAGAGAAGTTACCATTACAGCAAACAATCTATCCAAATCTATTGACACCACAGCCACATCAAGCGAATACGCGTTACACGATATTGTAGAATTAAGTGCTAAGAACGTCGCATGTATTATCCAGGCAGGTCATGATATCTTCAAGGTCATTGATGAAACTGGTAAAGTGTCTACGATTACTAAAGGTTCTATTTTGAGTAAAATAAATACGGCTCGTGCTCGGGTTGCCAGTGTTGATGGAAATGGTAATGAAATTAAAATTGGTGATACTATAGTGGAAAAAGTAGGTTCACGCAGAGAAGGTCAAGTCTTATACATCCAAACACAACAAATCTTTGTAGTCTCAAAAAAGATCATTGAAAATGCCGGTGTTTTTGTCGTTAATCCTAGTAACGTTGAAGCCGTGGCATCCAAGGATAATATGCTAAGTAACCAAATGGATTTAAGCAAATTGAATCCGGAAATTGTTTCCAAAATGGGACCACCGTCATCCAAAACTCTCCAACAACCCATCCAATCTAGGATGGGCCGTGAAGTGGCGCTTGGTAAAACGGTTAGAATTCGTTCTGCCGGTTATAAAGGACAATTAGGTATTGTTAAAGACGTTAATGGCGATAAAGCTACAGTGGAATTACATTCTAAGAATAAACATATTACAATTGACAAACATAAGCTGACCTATTATAACCGTGAAGGTGGTGAAGGTATCACGTATGATGAACTAGTTAATAGACGTGGTAGAGTTCCGCAAGCAAGAATGGGTCCAAGTTATGTTAGTGCGCCAAGAAATATGGCTACCGGTGGTATTACTGCTGGAGCCGCTTCTGCCTCTACGGGTCTCAGCGGCGGTATGACACCAGGATGGAGTGCGTTCGATGGTGGCAAGACACCGGCTGTAAATACACATAGTGGCTCAGGTGGTGGTGGTGTATCCTCCTGGGGTGGCGCTTCCACTTGGGGTGGCCAAGGTAATGGCGGTGCCTCCGCGTGGGGTGGCCAAGGTAATGGTGGTGCCTCTGCTTGGGGTGGTCAAGGTACAGGTGCTACGTCTACTTGGGGTGGTGCCTCAGCTTGGGGTAATAAATCAAGCTGGGGTGGTGCTTCCACTTGGGCTTCTGGCGGAGAAGCTAATGGTGCTGTGTCTAGTTGGGGCGGTACCGGTGACAGATCAACTTATGGTGGAGCTTCCACTTGGGGTGGTAACAATAAGAATAAGAGTACAAGAGATGGTGGAGCTTCTGCTTGGGGTAATCAAGATGGTGGCAATAGGTCCGCTTGGAACAATCAAGGAAATAAGTCAAACTATGGTGGTAATAGTACATGGGGAGGTCATTGATCACTAGAAGAAAACCCCCAATAATACTGAAGTAGAAAATAATAAAAAAAAAGACTCTTATATTATCATATTAAGATTTGGATGTTTCGATGAAATACCCGTTCTTTATCCTTTTTTTTTTCACTTATGTTTGCATTTACGTATGTCATAAGTCTTCTTCGATTCTATCTTTTACATATGTGTATGTATGTATGTATGCATATGTGTTTTTGCATATCCGTATTTAGATGAAAAACCAACTTCGTTATATGTAAGTTGGTTATTGTAATGTATTTTTTAATATTATTTTACCGTTGACAGATTTTCTTTTAGTTTTGATAATATATGTTAACATACATATCTATATAAACCTTATTTACAGGACCGATGTTTGGCAATATCTATATATGTGGTCGTTACTTTTTAGAGCTTAGGTGCGCCCATTCATTTTCACTTAGCTGTTCGTAAGAAATCCAATGGTTTCCTCTCTGCCACTTTTCTTTTCTTTGCTTCTTTGAAAAGCACATGACGTTTCACTACAGGATCGTATCTGACTTGAGTGACTAAAGGTGCACCTTTCTTTACCGATATGTAACGAGAATACCCGCTCGCCGCAGTAGATAATAGCTTGATAACACTGTTCTTGGACTTGACTTTTACCATTTCAGCACATGTATACGAAGATGATTATGGCGTTGTATTTTTATTGCTCCATGCCGAAGGGGAACAATCAACCATATAGTTGTATGTAGTTAGTTAGTAGCCTTTATTCTTTCACTCTGGGTAAAATTTAGATCGCTCGCCACGGAATGAAGAAAAGAGAAACACCAAAAAGCCAGGCTATAGTCAACCATAAGAGATGAAGTTATGATGCTTTGCAGACGCTGCATTCTACATTCAGGGAAATCGCTAACAAACGTGTCAAAATATTTGCATATATAATAGAAACGTATATATGGTGCATTTTATTGAATTTTATTGAATCTATTGAATCTATTGAGTCGCTTTCTTAGAAGTCTTGGCTGGGGTTTCAGCCTCGGCTGGTTTCTTAGCGACGAACAACATCATTGGAGTGAATAACTTGGATCTACCACCGGCGACTAAACCAACTGCAGCGTTCTCCAAAGCAGCAGTAACTTCCTTGGAACCTTCTGGGGCTAAACCAAATCTTTCCATCAAGGAAACCATTGCTGTAGTAAATTGTCTACCTAAGTAGGAAGTTCTGAAGAATGTGGCCAAATTAGCTAGGTTTTGAACGTATTTCCATTCACCTGTCAATGGGTAATACCAAGGGATTTCATCTTCATTGTCGGCCAAATCTTCACTAACAAGAACTTCAAACCCACAATTCTTTAAAGCTTGCTTGGCTACATCGACATGGAACATCTTGGGGATACCATCACCCAATTCAATTTCATAAGCGATTTTTCTATGTTCAGCATTATTCTCGTCATAATTATCAGTCATTACCCATTCGTAAACGGCAAAGGTACCACCTGGTTTCAAGACCTTGTAAATTTCACTGTATACACCTTCTAATTTTGGAGCATGACAAGTGGCCTCAATGGCGTAAACTCTGTCGAAGGTGTTCTCTTCGAAGTCCATGTGCATGAAATCACCTTTAACAAAATCCATTTGGTCGCTCAAATTGAATTTTTCAGCGTAGTATTTGGCTTTGGCAATCTGGTAATCATTGTTATTTAGACCGATGACGTTACAGCCGGTGAATCTTGCGATTTCTCTTGCTGGACCACCGACACCGCAACCGACATCTAGAACTAAATCGTCCTTTTTGATACCAGCTTTGTAGGCCAAATAATGCTCATGTCTTGCTATCGAGGCAGCAAAACTCTCGCCTTTGTAGAATCTACTGAAATGGAAAGAGGAACCCCAACCGTATTCGTAGAAGTCTGTAACGACGTTGTAATAAGAATGCGTAGCTTCGTTATAGTCTTCAAGACGACGTTCTTCGGCGTCTTTGTCAGTCTTACCATCCCAATGCTTCAAATACTTCTGAACAGCTTCCTTTTGTGCAGTATTGTTCTTTGACATCAAGGCACTCAAACCTGTTTTGCTACCAATATCGCTACCATGTAATTCCTTGGTGAACTCGGCTTGTCTTTTCCTTAATTCTGTTTCACTCATCTTATGCTACTACTATTGTTGTTTAAATCTTACTATTTCGATTATTCAAACTGAGAACAAAAGAAGAAGAGAGAACAGATAAAGGAAAACTTGAATAAAAAACACTGTTTATAAAATACGAAGACAGGTGAAAAGAGAGAGCGAGAGAGAGAGAGCAACAGGGAGGGGAAAACACCCGAAGTATATAAAAGGGAGCGAATAAGTTATCGGAGGAAAGATATTGAGATTCTTCACCAGTCTTCGCATAAAACGCATGCTTCGTAAGACGATAAAAATGGACCGTAGCATGCAGTGGAAGTGAACCAGACCAGACCGACAATGAGTATACACTAGGTAGTTGCTTCTCACTTGCTCTTGCATCTCGAGGATTTTTGTATTTATCGGGAACGGCGGTAAACGACGCCAAAAAAGATGGAAAATGTACGGGAACGAGCGCCTTATACGATGCCGAGGCTTGGGTTTGTGCCCTAACTTCTAAGGAACAAACCCTGACGTATTTTATGACCAGGTGCTCAAGCCCTGATTTTTTAGTCACAAAAATTACAGGTCTTTCTTTTCTTTTTTCTCTGCGGGTAACACTCATTTTATAGTTTTTCCGGGGCCAGATCCCGCGAAAGTCCGCCGCTCCTTTGTCATGGGAACAAGAAGTCCCTCCGATGAAGAGTAAATGGGTGGCAATTGCTGGATGCGCAAAAGGTTTGCCGACATCCCTACGCAATCCATATCTGTTTAAAGCAACTTCACGGTACATATACATACAAGACTGGTGTTTGAGGTTTTATCTTGAGCCCTTGTTGTTGCGCACGTGAAAAAGGCCGGTTTTCATTGTATTTAAGGGAATATTCGCCACCCAAGAAAGAGTAAGGAGGAAAGACCGTAGTTTTTGCAATCATGAGTGTTTCTGCCGCCAAGAGGTCACTGGACCTCGTTTCTTCAAGTTCGTTAGCGCAATCCGACGATTCGGTGTCCCACCACGACGAGATAGAGAACGACCACACACATGATGATATGAATGATAATGATGACAGCGATCAACCAAGGAGGAAGGGCAGTAAGACGAGCAAGAAGCAAGATTTGGACCCGGAAACCAAGCTGAAGAGGACTGCTCAGAATAGAGCTGCCCAGAGAGCCTTTAGAGAGCGGAAGGAGCGGAAGATGAAGGAGTTGGAGAAGAAGGTGCACAGTTTGGAGAGTATTCAGCAAGAAAATGAAGTGGAGGCCACTTTCTTAAGGGACCAGCTGGTCACGCTTGTTAGTGAACTGAAGAAATATAGACCAGAAACAACAAACGACTCGAAAGTCCTTGAATATCTGGCAAGACGAGATCCTAATTTACACTCACCAAACTCTAACACTAATAATAACAGCAAGTCGACAGTTACTCCAAACGACGACATAGAGAAAAACGTCAAACAAAAAATGAATTTCACTTTTCAGTATCCACTTGATAACGATGATAATGACGGTAAAAATATGGAAAAGCAATTGCCGTCGCCAAATGATCCAAACCATTCAGCCCACGTGCCAATAGCGCAAACACAAAAGAAGTTAAGCGATGCGACAGATTCCTCCACGGCTACCTTGGACTCTTTCTCAAATAATAACGATGCTCTCAATATTACCCCAAATTCCTCTACTTCGATGGATTGGCTAGATAATGTTATGTATACGAATAGATTTGTTGCAGGTAGTGATCAGAAAGATGCGAGTAATGAAGGCAAGAGTAAACCCAAGGGCGTTGATAGTAACATGTTTTCCAATGATTTTAACTTTGAAAATCAGTTCGATGAACAAGTTTCAGAATTTTGCTCGAAAATGAACCAAGCTTGTGGTACAAAGCAGTGCCCGATTCCCAAAAAATCAGTCCTTCAATTAGACAAAGAAGTTTTCGCTTCATCTTCCGTATTAAGTGCAAATTCCCCAGTTTTAACAAATACTTGGGATTCTCATTCAAATGTTACCACCAACACCCCTGCTAATATCACTACTAATGGAAGTTCGTCTTCAAGCTTTGGTCAACCAGGGTTCGATCTCAATACTAATCATTATGCTACTAATGACGATGGCACTGATAACAGTGACAACAACAAAACTAATAACTACAATGACATACTCCCATTCATATCCGAATCGCCCTTCGATATGAATCAAGTCACTAATTTTTTCAGTCCAGGAACGAACACCACTAACGTAAATATTACTAATAGCCATAATCCAAGTCTCCAGCAAAGTACGAAAGATGACATACCTTTTATCAACACAAGTCTGGCTTTCCCAGACGACAATCCAACTAATATTCAATTACAGCCTTTATCACAATCTCAACATCAGAACAAGTTCGATTATGACATGTTCTTCAGGGATTCTTCGAAGGAAGGCAACAATTTATTTGAAGAGTTCTTAGAAGATGATGACGATGACGATGGTGATGATAATGATAATGATGGCGAAGCCGTGAATGCATCGGATGACGAATCAAGCCTAATCAAAAATAAACTAATCAACGAAGAACCGCAAGTACAAAATCAATGTCCCCTATCAACACCAAAAAATGGTAGTGGAGCTTTACAAAACAGCAGTAATAGTGAGGATGTTAATGATAACGATAATGAAGTCGTTCCGTCAAAGGAAGGCTCTCTGCTAAGGTGTTCGGAGATTTGGGATAGAATAACAACACATCCAAAATACTCAGATATTGATGTAGACGGATTATGTTCTGAACTGATGGCAAAGGCAAAATGTTCTGAAAGAGGAGTTGTTATCAATGCAGAGGACGTTCAGCTGGCTTTAAATAAGCATATGAACTAAAAGCGGAGTCTTCATAACAAACTGTATAGGCAGAAGAACTTTTTATATTATTTCACAACTGAATATCTTTTTTTTTTGGTATTCGTGTAAAAAAAAATACGATAAGCCTATAGTTATTATCCCAAATGTTTTTTCAGGGTGATAAACCTACGATTTTAGCTTATCTTCAATAGACGTAAAAATTAGCGATGTTGATGATAATTATTATGACTATAGTACAAATATATATATGGGGGGAGATCTTCCTTTACATAATGGCACAACGCTGAGATTTATCTATATCTGTAGAATCGTTGTTTTTATTATTCCTAAACCTGGTCATTTTAAATTTCCAACGTTTTCTATCCTTATTATTACCATTGATATGATTGTCCATACCACTTAAGGACTTTAATAAAGTGGGTAATGGTAAACTTTTGGACCTTTCCACTGCACTCATGGCATTAATGGAAGTCTTGATCTTTTTTAGCTCATTCTTAGAATTGCTTTCATTGTTACCTTTAGAGTTGCGTTTGTAAGAATTTTTATTTTTCAATAAATGACTAAAATTTGACGTAACTGTGTTGGAGTTTGATAACTGGGTCATTGGATAAGGTTCAACTGCTGAAATTCTATCCCGGCATTCCTTTAGATTATCCGATTCGTTACTGTTACTTTTATTAATCTTAGTGTCTGAATTGTGTCTATTAAACGCCCATTCTCCGATACTATTAACGGTTCTTATAGAACGATGGGCTGTAGTGACGTTAGATGCCATTCTAGTCGGCAGATACATTTGTGGACCTGACTGCTCTGACAGTGAAGCATCATCGCCACCATCGTCGTCATCGATGTATTCGTCATAGTCGTCATCGAATGTAGTTGGGAAATATCGTTGTGGGTCGTTAGATAATGATAATTCTGAATTTAGAGGTTCTTCCTTCGTTAGGTCTACATCGTTGTGATGCTGGTTTAAATGTTTATGCTCTTCTTCAATTTGTTGTTGACCTGAATCTGTTACGATAACCATTGTATACAGTAAAATCTTGGGGAATGATCTCTTAATATCGAGCAAATCTTGAAGTGTTAAAATTTGTAAATTATTCATTGAAAAATTGGAATCGTACAATAACCAATCATCAGTAACGCTTGCAACTGTAGGTTCATTATTTGATTGTCTAATTGCAGTGAAAATCTCCTTCGTATCTGGATTTTGGATTAGAATAGATTGCAAGACTAGCCTAAAGTACCCTAACGAATCACAGATTGAGATCGACGGTAGAATGGATAATATAGAGTAGTCTGAAGAAGAGATATCCTCATCATCATCAACCTCCTCCTCCTCCTCATCTTCCTCTCCCGATAAATATTCTTGAGCATCATAATTATTTCGAACCAAATGGTCTTCTTCCTCTGGAGTAGTGGAGTTAGTTACATTTTCTATAGAGCTAGTTATGCTTGATAATTCAGAAACATAGGTAGCATTGGTATGATCAACATCTCCACGTCTCAAACTACCACGACTACTACTGTTAAAATGATAGCGAACAATGCTGCTGTTACTGCTACTACTGCAATTGGTGTAGCTAACAGAACTTTCTACACTCGAGCTCGTTTCTTCAAAACTTTCATCATCGAAGCCATTTGAGCTCTGGTCTTCATCGTCTTTATCCTCACGCCTTGCCGTGGTTAAACTCAGATCTTGTCCGGGATATGTTGATGATACGTCTTCGCCAGCAAAACTATCTATTGATACTATCTCGGAATGCGATGGGTTATAATCCTCATTAGTATATGATGGGAAAATTTTTGGTACTCTATTTGCCTTTGATGCTGGTGTCCGTGGATGGGAAAAGTTCAGTACTATAGAACTGGCTGCGTCGTCCCCTGCATCCTCTTCTTCGTTTTCATTTTCATTTTCATTATTTTTAGGCATATCGTTATCGCCTTTGTTGTTACATTCAGCTTGCGTGAGACTTGAATCAGCCGTATCCGTATATGTCAAAGTCTTTGTGTTTGTATTGGTTCGTGCAGTCATTGAAGTTTGTGTATTTATATCTAACAATTGATCATCTAAAGTGTTTGCTTTTAGTTGCGCATTTGACGGCTTTGATGAAGATGCTGTGGAAGCATGTATTAAATGTCTGTTATTATTATTCAAGGACTTTGGATTTTTTTGAACTTGCCAACTCGTACTTGCAAACTCTAAAAAAGAGGGGTCTTGGAAATTGTTAAGATAGTCTGTTAATAAGTAGTGATTTTCATGGTTATAACAATGAGAGTGGGTTAATTTTGAGATTTGAATATGTTCTAACTTTTCTAGATGGAAATAATCTTTAAGAAAAATTTCCAATATGGAAATATCCTCATGAACATTCTCGGGTATGGAAACCAATAAAATTTTCTTATTTGGTCTAATCGAAGTGTTGTTATCGCCATAAAAATGACTATTCAGAAATCTTTTCAATAGAGTATACTTCAATTGATTACCTATGAGTTCCTCGAAATCACCCAACCTTAGATTCGTTAGATACCACGACCATAAACCATTATCATCATTATCAAAATAGTCACCAACTCTGACAGACTTTTGCATTATTTTGAAATGGCTGAATGCTTTTTAATGGTTTTGTGTGAACCGTCTTCTCAACAGTTAAAGGATGAGAGCGAAAGTTGATGAGGGTATTTTGAAAATACTCTTGGTAATGTGCTTTGCACTTGGTTTTCTCGTTCTTTCTCCCTTCACGTTCCTAGGCTGTACAAGTGCGGTTTAATCTGGTCCTGCCAAGTTAAAGAATTTGAGATTTTGAAGATGTTTATCTAGCTTGCAATAGAAAAATCCATAGGAAAAAAAACCTACAGGAAAAAAAAGTTAAAGGAAAAAAAAGAGTAAGAATCCCAATATTTAGGGATGAAGTCGATATAAAGATTGAAAGTAAATACGTTCTGTGGTTTACTATGCAAGTGAATTCGCTGCACTAGCATCGTAGCAGACGGAGTGCGATAGCGACGATACTGACTGAGCACGTAACGTAAGCTCCTCAGCCCCGCGCAAGGAACGGTGAGAAAAACAGTTAACGAATCGCCACATCCCATTTACGTAAAAGATGCTGTGAAACCTTGACAAAATGGCTTGGATATGAAGTCTCAGAATGAGAAAAAACCAAATAAGCAGACAGCAAAAATGTTAGAGGTAAAAAATGTAGTTGCCGATCCGAAAAAGTCTTTAGGCTAAAAAAGAGGTTTGCAAATAGAACAAAATTGCCGCATTTTTTTTTTTTCGTGCGGCAAACCAGAGCCTAATATAATTGGAAACTTATTGTGAAAAAATTCAAAAAAAATAACGACAACTGCAGGATTTGAACCTGCGCGGGCAGAGCCCAAAAGATTTCTAATCTTTCGCCTTAACCACTCGGCCAAGTTGCCTTGTTGATTGAAATATTTGCTTGATGCATGTCAATATACAGTATTGGAAATCACTCATAGAGTATAGATTTTAATCGTACTCAGGCAGCTTATAATATACAACGCATTCAAGTATATGCCCAATATATTGTTCGTTCAACGTCATAAAGTAAACTTCTATTTGTATTTTGCTGTGAAAGGTTTTCCTGTTTTGGTTTCTTAAGCCGTTTTTTTTTTTTTTCATTTCAAATTTTTCAGATGAGATGAGCTAGAACAGCAAGGAATCTCTCAAATTTAGCAGAATAATCTACGCTCGTGCGGATATTAGCCAAATAGGGGACAATGTCTGTAGAATTTATAGTCAGTGATACGAAATTGTTAAAATCAATAAAAGTCAAGCTGGAGAATCAAGGCCTTTTCGTCAAACCTATTTATTCTGAAAACAATGCAAAAGTCATTAAATCTTCTATTAGTGATCTGAATCATCCCTTAGTTATCGAAATTGGCAATGTGGTAGATGTCGAAGCTCGGATTTGCGGGGTCTATAACTATGAACATAATACAGGGCATACAGAACACAATAGCAACAGCACGATGGAATTTACAAAAGGCTTCTTAAGAGATCGCATAAAGGATAATGAAGTTTTTTTATCTCGCCTATTAGATCATCTACCCTTGAAATACACTATATACCCACCAATGGTTCTGTTCAATAATTCTACTGTAAGGTCATTCAATCATGCAATCTGGCAAGAAGCATTCCAAAACAAATGTGTTGATCCAAATGAGTTTTACAGCAAGCTATTATGTTTCTTGTCGCCTAGGAATCCTCATGATAACACAAATTCTCATTTTAAAGATCGGTTATTGACCCATTTGGCTATAAATAATCCTATCATTGAGACAGATATATTGCGAAGGCCATTTAATATCCAACCGCTATATGGGGAACTAATAGATAAAGATGTTCTTAATGGTGATGATGATACGCTATGGGAAAATCCGAGCCAAGAACAACTGGGCTCAAGTATATGGTGTAAAGTCATACAAAATGGTATAACCCAAATTTGGTCACCAGTTTTTACCATGTTTAGTAGAGGGAATGTCAAGGAAAAGAAAAGAATTCTCGCTACTTTTCCGGATATTTCCAATAACGATGTTGTCGATTTATATGCGGGTATAGGTTATTTCACTTTTAGTTACTTGACAAAGGGTGCCAGGGCTCTTTTTGCATTTGAATTGAACCCTTGGAGTGTAGAAGGGTTGAAGCGCGGGTTAAAGGCAAATGGATTCCACAAAAGTGGGAACTGTCACGTTTATCAAGAGTCTAATGAAGTGTGTATTCAAAGGATATCTGAATTTCAAGCTCAGCATCCAGACTTTGAGTTACGTATTAGGCATATTAATTTAGGTCTCTTGCCCTCTAGTAGACAAGGGTGGCCATTAGCGATTAAGTTGATTCATTTACAGGGAATTTCCTCAACCACAGTGACGATTCATATACATGAAAATGTACATATAAATGCCATTAGAGATGGAAGTTTCGAGAGCAACACCATAGCAGAACTTGAAGGTATTAATGAATCAATTTTACCGATTGAAAACCCTAATATAAAACTCCACTTTGTAAATTCTAAGCTTGAGCGGATAAAGACTTTTGCACCAGATGTTTGGCATATATGCCTTGATGTTGATATTCTGGTAAGTACATAAATAAATGAATAAATATATCAATAGTATAAAACGGATGACAATCATAATAGAAAATGAATGACCCCTCTTTCTAACTTCAGACAATCAAACCGTGTGGAACAACTTCAATGGAATATCCATCGGGGTCCTTCAAAAAGGCAATGTCCTTCATTTTACCCTGGTTATACTTAGGAGACCATTCAATCTTATCACCGTATTTGATTTCGATTTCTTTACAAAGGGCGCCGGCATCGTCACAACTTACGCAAATGTGGCCATAACCTTGTGGCTCAGAGTTACCATTATGGTACTGGAAGTTTGGATCATCCTCTGTCCCCCAGTTATGAGTTAGTTCCAATACACTTTCACATGAAAAAACACTGTCTCCCTCTGGAACGCCATAGCCCAAGAAATATAAGGTGAACTTGGCATTTTCGTGCTCGCTGGTTCTTAGCAATTTCATACCCAATACGTTTTGGTAGAATTCCAAAGATCTAGTTGGGTTCTTAACACGGACCATGGTGTGGTTGAACTTGCTACCGACCGAGCCCTTTGGATATTCTTGTCCCTCTCTGGAATACGTAATCAACTCAATCCAGTATCCATCGGGGTCCAGTGCGAAGGCAATATCCTTCTGTCTCCCATCAGAGAGTCTCTTCTTGAATTTGACACCTTGAGATTCTAACTCTTCACAAGTCGTATTGATGTCAGAGACAGAAAAACAGATATGGCCGAATCCACGGTGTGGTTCCTCATTCCCATTGTTGACCTTAAAGCTTGAGTTATTCTCACTGCCCCAATTGTGAGTTAGTTCCAACACACCGTGTGCACTGAAAACGTCAAGTTCGCCGTCCTTGTTTTTAGATATGTCTTTCTTGGGGAAGCTTAAGAAATACAAGCTAAACTTCGCTTCTTCAAAATCCTTTCTGCTCAATAACTTCATACCAAAGTGTTTGGTATAAAACTCCACGGTTCTTGCTGGATCCTTAACCCTCAAACATGTATGATTAAACAAGAGAGTTGGGTCGTTCAAGGCTTTTTCGATCTTAATTGGATAGTAACTGCTACCACTGGACATTGTTAGTTTATGACTGACTGTGTATTCCTCAGTTCAATCTATAAGAGGCATAGAAATCTTTTTCCTTTTTTTTTTTCCTCCTCATTTATAATTGTCATTAAAGATGTGGGGGATCCGAAAAATCAACAACTAAGAGGGAGGGCCCTACGGTGCTAAAGAAAGCTGTAATATGATACAGTTTAAAGATCATTCTCATGTCCATGGCTAACTGAACTGATTAGTTTGCCGCCCCTTGTTTGGGGCCTAGACTAGATGATATATGAGTGCTTCAAAATAAAGGGATCGAAAAGTTTTAAAGTTTCCTCAGGGGCCCTCCTTTCTCAAGAACATAATTGATATTCCGATTGAATGATGCGTCCAATCGGGAACACTTACAGTACATCTGATTTCAAAGTCTATTTGTTTTTGTTCTCTTTTTTTTTTTCATGTTTTGTTCCTGGAAAATACTCTCTGATTACTTTTCCATGTTTTGAATTCTTAACAAGCTAAACCATACTTATCCAAAAACACCACTATTCGCTAAATCTACATATGCGTATACCAAGCAGTAGGTAAGGCATAGTACTGTTTTGAATTCCACCGCATCGCAATATATATAAATACATATATACGCATATATAGATCGATATACACATAATATAAGAGTTTAAGCAAAGTTTATATCTGACGTTTTTCTTCGTTCAGCTTTACCGCTGGCCGAGAATTTTGGCTTTGGGATTTATAAGTAAAGGGATTATCCTATTGTCCATTCTCCACAGGATACATCCATGGACCAGCTGAAGATGTCCGATAATGTCAATTTACCATCTGCCAACGCTACTGAACCCGCTGATCAACGCTATATTTAACTGCCCTGAACCAGACAAATCGCCGTTGAAGAAGCTTTTCGCTAATTTGCAAACCCGTAGGTTTATTCTCCTGGCGCCTCCTTCCGACCTCCTGTTGAACTACCACGATGTCAAAACTAAATTGCCATTACATGAGCTTTGTTATAATGCTGATTTTATCAACTCCCACATATTGTTAACAACTGAGAACTCTTATATAAACACGACTTTACGAGACGATCATTATGAAACTTTAGATGGTAAGACTGTGGTTATTCAATGGAAAAATAATGTCATCCACACTTTGAATGGATTTGCTCTCAGGCGAAGACTTAAAATTCTTGATACAAAAATATTACCCAATTTTAATGACTACTTTGAAGGGGCTGAATATTTCGCCATATTATATATAGATCAGCCTCTAGGCTGCGAATTTGTTTCTAATGACTACTTGCACTGTTTCAATGGTTACGAGGAAACTCCAAAAGCTGCACGCAATGCACCTAACTTGCTAATGGATACTTCCCAACTAGAAAGATCGTCATTTGAGAATATATTACATATTCATCCTGCTTGGTTAACACAACTGGGTCAATTGTTTTCCAATTATAGAAGGGTTGCTCCTAATAATGATCCATCCAAGAAAATGTTTGAAGAACTTGTGGAACAAGCATTTGATGGAATGAAATCCGATTCACTTTTCAAAAACTTTTCTAACCTTTATGATCTCATACACGACTATTTTGAGCTAAACCTTTATGAAGATATTTGGTCTAGACTTACAATACATTTTAAAGGCTATGAAGTAGATACTGAAAACTGCAAATATTTTTCAGTAGACCAGCTATTAACAGATTTTTACTCAAAAGACTTTGACAGCTTTAAGTTGAGTGACATTACTTTCATTGAAAGACGAGTTAGTGCAGCGTCCAAAAATCTTCAAAAGTTGGCTTTAAGCCATTCATACGCAGAAAAATCAAAGATATTAGTTGAGACTTTACAACATCTATCAGGAACTACTGATATGGGCTCCCACCAACCTGATCTGTCAAATGGTTTCAATAATCTAACAATGGATGCAGACACTCTGATAAGCCTTTTCGTACTTGTTGTTTGCAGAAGCGAACAAAAGCACTTAAAAAGCCATCTTTACTACCTACAAAATTTCTCGAATAACTCCTCCTCCTCAAAATTTGGAATTTTGGGGTATGCTATATCCACACTGGAGGCGGTGGTTTGCTATTTTGAGAACTTCAACAAAAATAACAATAACGTGACAAAGGCCAATTTATTGTGCAATAAAACCGGAGATCTATTGGATAAATTGTCATGTGAAAACCCCACAAACGAAGTAAATGATCTAGCAGCATACAAGGATATTTTGGCATACAGAAACGAGCAAGGACAATCCATCCTATCTATATGTATAACCAATAACAAAAACAACATCTTATTAGACGTCCTTTTTGAATATGAAGCTCTTTTTCCAATAGAGGATATTTTAGAAGACGAAACTATTGACGGTTCCACGCTCCTTATAGAATCAATCAAAGCGGGAAATATAGAGGCTACAAAAATCCTAATCAAGATCATGCTGTTTAATTGTACCGATGAAGAATTGGTTACGTATATTAACAAAACGGATAAATATGCACGTAGTGTAGCACATTACCTAACTCATGAAATGGATGTACTTAGAAGCATTGGAAGCTATATAAATTGGAAGCAAAAAAACTCTAGTGGACAAACGCCTTTATTTTCCATATTTAGAAGTTATGATCAACCAAATTATGAAGAAATGGTGAAGGTGGCCTTCAATATTGCAAATTCTTGGTATCAAAGACACAACAGCTCATTTGACTATTCAGATCATACAGACAACAAAGGTAATAGCTTGCTACATGTTTTGAAGACAGACGTGTCAATTCTTTTGCAACTAACTAAGTTGAATATCAACGGAGAAAACTACAAGGGTTTAACTCCATTGATGGTATATGTCAAGTACAAGAGGCTAAGCAATATCGACGCTATTACAAAAGATCATAGATTGATATTAGAGAAGGTTCAAAACTCCACTTTCTTTACTTGTTTTGATTATGCAAAGGATCGCTTGGTACTAAGCAAGATAGGAGAAAGAGGAGCAAATGATTCAATTTTTGGATTGATTTATCTTCACTCTTTACGGTATCATAATCTAAATGCTACAGTGAATGTGACGTCTGTTTCAAAAACAGAGGAACCTTTTGTAACAACTGTTATCAATATGAAAACAATTCAAGGTTTACTGCGTTCAATCGTGAAGAACAATCCATTTACGTTTTTACCAATAGATAATTATATCAATGGAATTTCACATTTAAACCGTTCTGATTTGACAATAATAGGGAAAGCAGATGTTAGATCCCTACTGCACAAATTAACTAACTGTTTCAACGTGCTTCTCTTCTTAAAGAAAATTCCGCAGAACTTGTTCACCGATGAAGCTTCTGTTTTGTATTGGATGCGCATAAACACTTCCAGAAGAAATCAGAAACCGCCCAGTAAAGACAATCCCAAAACAATGGAACCAGAGGAAATTAATATGATACAGAGTTTTCTACGTTTCAATTTTGATGAAATATCATCCTTCAAAGCGAGCTTGAATATTTTAAGGAAGATCTTAATATTCCTTAGCTTAAAATCCAGTGACTTTGAAGACGCTTATGCCAGCCTTCTGAAAATGGGTAAGAAGGTTACCAATGGTAAAGCTGCCGATGCTTTTACAACGATCATAACAAATCATAAAATGTTTAGTGATTTGTCGCTAAATGAATTACTCGAGCATGTGCGGTTTTTGGAAGAATGTACCATTCAGCTATTCAACTCTATCCAGACAATCCTGTTTGATAAAATCCCAAACTGGTGGAAACATTACGGTGAATTCTTAAGTTTACACAAAAACTACCGGAAGGCATTTCCTAGTGCAGTTAAACCAAAAAGCACGGCTGGTACCGCTAGTCATATTCCACTTGGTGGTTTTATTGAAACTAAACGTGAGCAATCAGAGCAGCGACTCTCTGTTCAAATTAGGGCTTCTTCAAAAATTCTCAAAGAACTTGGAAGTGAGATATTTTCTGCTCATGAAAAGTTGGCTGAAGAACTAAGCAATTACATGGAATTCAGAAAAGCGTGTTTGGACCAACGTACTATTGTAGCATTTGCTTTAAAAAACATCAGCGTTCTCCAAGAATGTATATAAGCTTGCATAAATATCTCGATGTATCATTTAAGTCATCCCATTTATAGATTTTTCTTTTCCCCCTAATGACTAAGCAAGTGCAAAAAACCTCAAAGTATTGTAATTTTATTTTCCCATCAAAAACAGTGAACATGAGTTAAAGAAGAACAAAACGGTTTATAGGCGTTTAACTCAACATACCTGGTAGTGATATAATGGCTTCAGAATAGCCTTTCGATTTATAGGGCGGGTAATGCTCGAATCTCGCGCCATTAGTTTTCGCTTTGACTTACAGAAGAGGAGTTTCCTTTTATTAATCTGTACCTTTATCTTGTAGATGGAATAGTGGGCAGCCACGCAAAGGAACCGCATTGGAAGTTACCAACAAACAAGGCGAACAAGTCTATCCAGTCAACTCTTTACCCGCATAGAATCCCTGCTATAATCAAAAAACCAATAACTGATGTCTTCTAGAAAAAAGAATATTCTGAAAGTGATCATCTTAGGTGACTCTGGCGTCGGGAAGACCTCCTTAATGCACCGTTATGTCAATGATAAGTATTCTCAACAGTATAAAGCTACAATTGGAGCAGATTTTTTAACAAAGGAAGTTACAGTTGATGGTGATAAAGTGGCCACTATGCAAGTTTGGGATACTGCTGGACAGGAACGTTTCCAATCACTGGGTGTTGCCTTCTATAGAGGCGCAGATTGTTGCGTTTTAGTCTACGACGTAACCAATGCCAGCTCGTTTGAAAACATTAAGTCTTGGCGGGATGAATTTTTAGTGCATGCCAATGTAAATTCACCAGAAACATTTCCATTTGTCATACTGGGAAACAAAATTGATGCTGAGGAATCTAAAAAAGTAGTATCAGAAAAGTCTGCTCAAGAACTTGCCAAGTCATTGGGAGATATTCCTTTGTTCTTGACCAGTGCCAAAAACGCCATTAACGTGGATACCGCCTTTGAGGAAATTGCAAGAAGCGCCCTACAACAAAATCAAGCTGACACAGAGGCTTTTGAAGATGACTATAATGATGCCATCAATATCCGCCTCGATGGGGAGAATAATTCTTGTAGCTGTTGAACTGTCTACTGCTTAGTTGTGCTTTCTAGCGTATGTATTTTTATATATCATATCTTTAGAGATTAATAAAAAAGCAAAAAAAAAAACTACTGTTTTACGAATACACAATACCTTCAAATGTACAGTTTTCTAATTCTCGCATTCATAAAGCTTCAAAATCGACAATCGACAATCTACAGTCGAAAATAGTATAATATAGTATTTGATTTTATTCCATATCACATGACTACCTTCTACTTATACAAGTATTTTATTTATATTTTTAAAATATTTATAGCAAAACACATAAAGTAGTATTTCTAATTATTAAAGTTTTTGATCTCCGAACATATAATATAGTTTGTTTATGAAGAACTGGCGAAAAAGATATTCGGCCGCGTGCAGTTCTTTACAGTAGTTGCGAAACTATGTTAATAAAGACGAGTTAATTGAGATGAAAAATTCGTTTATCGAGTGTTTGAGTAACCTGTAGCAAAGCACGTACAACTAGAAGTTTGCTGTGTATGCTCTTAATGGTGCTAAAGGTGGAATTTTATTTTTGAGAAAAAAATTTAGCTGTTTGTTCATAAAAGAGCTCCAATTCTATAGCACTGTATCGTGATAACAATCTATTATATCGGGGATTCGATCAGGAGAAGCAACAACTGTGAGCTAATTCGCCATTTTCCTATTCAAAGCTAGGAAAAACGAGTAAGTTACAAATAGCCGATAGTAGCCCCATCGTAAAACTATTAGACAAAGTGATATTATTCAAGAAGTAAAAAATACTCTAGATAGAAGAATTAACTTTTTTAAAATCTGCTTAAATTTTTAATTCTCAAGAAATAAAGTAATGGCACTTTGTTTATGAGCTTTTTCCTTTTTGGGGCCAAAATAAAGAAAAAGAGACTTGTTGGTGTGCAGTATCGAATTTTAATAAGATATTGCTTTAGATAAATAAGCTTATGAATAATTTATTCAACTGTATGTTCAAGAGTGATAAGAAGGGCCACGAGTAAGGCTTTAAGCGGCTTCTACGCACATTAGGTGTTTTGTTATATTTGTCATTTTTTTATACGCTATATATAAATCATACGGCGGCAATAACTTTGTTAACAGATAATTTTTTCCGAATCCGCAGTTTTAGAAGTACATATTATCTTTGTTAAAGCCTTGATAAAGAAGAATATACCTGAATAAAGGGCTTGTTTAATTGCAAAAAAACATTTATAAAGGGGTATTAATGCTAAGGGGTAATTATTATATATTATTTTCGTAATGGACAAGATAATTTAATTGATTATATATTAGTTATTACGAGGGCCCAATCAATGGACCAGTAAAATTGTTTCGTATGTTTATTTTGTTATTAATTCAGTCTACGGTAACAATTGTGGATTTCTGCTTCAAACCTTCCTTTATTAATGTTAACTTTTCTCTAAAATTGCTTTCGGGATATCCTGGGATTTCACCATATTTCAACACTTCAACCAAAGGATATGTAGTGCTCTCATGAGATGGAGAGATGTAGGTGACTAATTTCCCTCCATCGGAAATTGCCATTTTGTGATGGTCTTTAAAGTTGAACTGAAAAGTACCGTCACTTAATTCAAACATGACGAACGGTTTGTACCTTGTATACCTTCTCAAAAACACGTCATCTTTATGATATTCCTCTCTACCAAAAGTAGAAACACGACTTAAATTAGCCTTCATGTATTTGGCAAAGAAATCAACTACTTCTAAATGTCTGCTTAGCTCGCGTGGTTTTTCACTCAATAAATAGTGGCTTGCTACCCAACCTTCTCTATCATCATAACTAATGTACCAGAATTCTTCCGCATCTGCCAATCGGAGAACTGTGGTACCGTTATTGAATAAGACGCCAATATCCTCTGTTGATAACTGATAAGAAAAGCCGTGTTTGTTGGAGTAGTCAACCCATTTGGTAACTATCATTGGATGTTTGATTTTGGGCAGTCTTGATTTCGGAAGACCTCCCATTTTGTATTGAGCTTCTGCCTCTACAATACCATTTAAGGTAAGGTGGCACTCACTGGCTAGTATTCTTAGCGAGATTTCTGATTTAATCACATTAGTCGATGTAGCTATTAACTCTTTTCTCAAAACAGCTTGTTGTGCTCTGCGTATTCTTGCTTCACGGGCCAAATCATTCAATCTTCTTTGAGCTTCTATATCAACAACTTCTTTATATTTTTGTTTGGTCCCGCCAGGGGATAAGGAATGAGGTAAAAATGGTCTAGTTTGTTGATATTCTTCTAATTTGTCAATACTAGATTTAATTGACGATATATAATCCCTCTTTTGACGTTGGCTTTTATCGATACTCATGGGTTCCAATAATAGAGATTTTTCCATACAGTCTTTGAAATTAATTAGTGATTGCTCTTCTGGAATATTGTCGAAATTCGATGCCTCGGACATAACTGTTGAAGGTATGGATGGTGGGAAAGTTCCTCTAAACCATACGTAATCCATGATTTCTGTCAAAGAGGGTCTTTCTATTGGATCTAAAGATAAAATATCTCTTATTAAAATTTTACCTTCGTCTGAAATTGGCTTATCTTTGGGAAATGAAAAATCACGACATTTAATTCTTTCATAAATAGTGTTTACGTCTCTTGCTTGGAATGGAGGTTTACCGATCAACAAAGCATAAAGCATAACACCTAAAGACCAGATATCTACTTCAAATGAATGTCCGGAATGTTTCCCCATTAGCACTTCTGGAGCAATGTAGTTAGGTGTACCACAAATAGTATATTTACGTTCACTTTCGTTTGCCAATACAGCTGCTAAACCGAAATCACCGATCTTTAAATTGTAATTCGAATCGAAGAAGATATTACCAAGCTTTAAATCTCTATGTATAACTCTTCGTGAATGCATATACTTGATTGCACCACATATTTGAGTGGTGAAAAATCTAACTTCTGGTTCCGTTAGAACTTTTCTTCTCTTTAATAGTTCCATTAATGATCCGTTGGGGCATATTTCCAATAAGATATAAACATTGCTGTCATCTTCAAAACAATCAACGAATTGAACGATATTCGGATGAGCCATACTTTTATGGATCTGAATCTCTGATAAAAGTTTCTTCCTTGTCTTTTCTGATTTTATTGAAGCTTTAGCAACTGTTTTGGCAGCGAATATTTCACCAGAATCATCTTTGATTTGGAAACAACGAGCAAAGCCACCTTCTCCAAGAAAATGACCTCTGTGGTAGTCCTTACCTCTTGTTTTGATTAGTGAAGGTGGGGTTTTGCACAGGGCGGATAACTTCTCTCTCTTCTTTTTTTGTGCTGGTTGGTGGTGGTTGTCATTATTTGAATCTAGCCTCTTTGTTTGCTTTAAGTGATTTTCTTTGCCTGCGAGGTCTGGAGCATTTCCCTTAATTGGGGTGTGAACTAGTTTAGAACGGGTATTCAATTGTTTGTCATTGATAGCTTTAAGAGGACCCAACGACATATCGAATGGACTTGATCTTACTCTGTTGTGTTTTGCCCACGGCTATGATTCAATTTCTTTACGAATAACGAGTGGAAGCGATTACCGATAAAAGAAAGAGGGTATATATATAAAAAGTGTAGAAGAGGTGAAGTTTTTGTGTACAAAAAGATAGTTTTCAGGCTTAACTATTGAAACTTGGCTATGCGGTTTAACTTTTTTGTCTTTTCTTTTTTTCAAGTTTCCTTAAAGGCTAATGTATTATTATGCCACAAAATTGAAGAAAAAATGAAAAATGGAGAAGAGAAACAGAATTCGGATTTTGACACAAAAGCTTATTGTTCTTTGAAACAACCACTTATACTGGATTCACTCTATCGACTACGCTATACGTTATCTATATTGAATCAAGTAGCACAAGAAAGAAGGGTTTGAGTTATGCCTTGTTCAAAGGATATACATTCTAAGATCATCCCAGGTCCTCGAGATATTTATTTGTTCTATATTTTGAAATTCCTTTATTGGGTTTGTTTTGTTTTGACCCTTTTAGGAAAGTCCTTGAAAGCAAGAAAAAAATTTCTGGCCGGGTGATTAATTATTGGATCATCGCGCGGGTAATGTCCCTCGTTTTATGAACCACTTCACAGCTGTTAAAGGTTCAAGCGAGTATTCCGAGGGTACAGCATTTGCCCCAACTTGCAGCACAAAACCTTTTTCGGATGCTACCGGTAGCACCGGTTTGCAAAAATGCTGGACTTGTGTTGTTAATTAGTAGTTTAGTAAGTACTAATTAGTAGCTCTTTCTTAAAATATATAAGAGAGGTATATAAGACACACGCCAATTGGTTATATGAAACCCAATGGTTCGGGCAGAATTCAGAACATTGACAATAAGTTATCAGGTATAACCCATCTCCTGTTAATTTCTGGTCAATTAATAGATCTCTATCCTTATCTTCACTAATTACCAGATTTGGTTATCTGTATCATAATGAAAAAAAGGCAATAAATAATAACGATATATTATGTTAATATTATTTGTCCGAAATCTCTTATTCCAACAGCTTGCTCCCTTCAACTCCTTCTCCCGCTTCCAGAGAGTTCTAGCACTTTTATTCGGCTGAAGATTATTAATGGGGCATCTTCATTTTCCGAGATTCGGCTATATGACATGGCTCTTTTTACGGCAGACGCTACCTTTGAACAAAGTATAAAACAGAAGCGCTTTTTCGTCCCACCGCAATATCCGCGGTCTATATAAACCAAGCACTCGTTGATTTCATTTATTTTAGAGAAGGAACCATATCCCGAGCGAGAAGGAAACAAACAACAAGCAAAAGAAGATAACTAATTTAAACATGGCACGTTCAAGAGGTTCATCTAGACAGACGTCTAGACCAAGAAACACCCAAACCAGATCTGCTTCCACGATGGCGGCCCCAGGCCACCCACAACAGCAACCAAATGCTTATTCACACCCTCCTGCTGCGAGTACGCAGACAAGGCAACCAGGTATGTTTGCACAAATGGCCTCTACTGCCGCCGGTGTTGCCGTTGGTAGTACCATCGGCCATACTCTAGGTGCCGGTATTACGGGGATGTTTTCCGGATCCGGGTCCGAAACCGCTCCTGTTGAGCAACAACAACAAAATATGAGCAACGCCTCAAGCCAGACCCAAATGGACCAACAGATGGGGAGAACTTGCGAAATAGATGCAAGAAACTTTACCCGTTGTTTGGATGAAAATAATGGGAACTTTCAGATTTGTGATTTTTACTTGCAGCAACTAAAAGCCTGCCAAGAAGCTGCACGTCAGTATTAAAGCTGAGAGCTCAAAAGGATTAGAAAATATTCACAAGTCGTACATTCGGAAAAATCTTATTATTCAAGCCATATTTAAACCTTTTTCTTTGGGGTTTCAAACAGAATCTGCGTACCTTGTGAGGAAAAAGGGAAAAATTTAAAGAAATAAAACAGACCAAAGATTGCGCCATTTATATGGATATCCGTCTGTTTTATGTGTATGTAAATAACTCTATAAACTAAATTATTCGATGTACTTATTTCATCATATCTCGCTATTGCTGCGTGGTGTGGCTGGAATTTCCGAAAAAAAACCTCAACAGGGCAGGGTAACGCGCCGCCTTCGAAGGCTTTGTTTATTTACTTTATTTATGCTCTTCTCGAAATTTATGATTCCCATTCTTACTTAAAGCACATTCAAATGAAAAGGGCTGAGCTTTCGAGGTGAGAGCTATGTCATTGTCTTTATTCAGCAAGTTTGTTTTACAAAAATCGCCAGGCAGACCAACGCTTGGACTAGGAAGATTTGTATCTTTACCGTATACTTCATTGCTAAAACGGCCCAATGCTCCCTGTTTATATGTACATAGATATGTACACAGTACACAAACGAAGAGCCATTTAACCTTCATATTAAACAGTAATGATATGATTTCTTTCCAAAAATTTACAGTAAAAATACTAAAGGAGCAGTGCAAATCAAGGGGGTTAAAGTTATCTGGTCGCAAGTCCGATCTATTACAAAGACTTATCACATACGATTCCCGTTCATATATGAAAAAAAACTCAAAACTACAGAATGAACCCACCAGTAGTCTACTTGCAGACAAACCAATAAAAGTTAATAGTACGCACCTCAGTGAAAAAATCCCTAAAATAATTGACAAAAAGCATTTCTCCGTGCAGAAAGCATCTACTATCCAGTCTCCTTGCGAAGTTCATCAACGCTTTCAGGATGCAGACTTACAATTAAGAGATAAGATATTTTTAGTAGGATTTGTTATGGTATCGTGTCTTTGGTGGAACCTCGAAGCTCAGGAATCTAAACCTACCATTGGTCACCATTAACAAAATATTCACACTGTAATTACTAGAACTGTATATTCTTTCATAATTTATTTTTCGAAACTAAGACATTCTTTACTTCGTATCTTCATCAGTCGCCGTTGATCTAGGTCATCTCGTCATTGCTGTCGTTTTTGGCTAAAGTAGGCGCCGTTACGAACATGCCAAAAAAAAAATAAAGAAGAAAAAATACTATGGAAACAGGGTGAAGACCGCTTCTTGTCACCGAGTCTACAAGAGGAGTAGTTGTAAAGGCAACCAAAAAACAGCAATCAGATTTGAATTCCAAAAAAGCATATTTAAGACAAAAAGTAATGAATAATTACGAAGACGCTGACCCCTGGAATGCCAACTCGAATGCATGGAAAAAGGATGATGATTCCGTTGCCCCTACCACGGATGGTGATCCTGCTTTCGGAAGGATGTCCAGCGAGTTTAACACTTTGAATTTGTCAACACCTCTAGACACAAACGATGAAGATGACGGCTTTTTACCTGCTAATGATGTACTAGAAGAAAGCATATGGGATGATAATAGTCATGCTCTAAATGGAGCCGGTATAAACCAGGCCCCCACTATAAGCACCAATGAAAGGGTTATAAACCAGAATGATCCCGAGCATTTAGATCAGGATGAAACCGACAATGATCTATTCGATTGGACCAGCAAGATTAGAAAGACGTACAGACCTTTGAATGCCGATATTATTGTTGTTGAAGAGATCCCTGAGAGGGAGGGTTTACTATTTAAACACGCTAACTATTTAGTAAAACATTTAATTACTCTACCAGGTAGCTCGTCTTCTGAAGATCGTACTGTAGTAAGAAGATATTCCGATTTTCTTTGGCTGAGAGAAATTTTGCTAAAAAGATATCCTTTCAGAATGATTCCTGAGCTACCTCCCAAAAGAATTGGATCACAAAACGCAGACCAAATTTTTTTGAAGAAAAGAAGAATAGGACTGTCAAGATTTATCAATTTGGTAATGAAGCATCCTAAATTAAACAATGATGATTTAGTGTTAACATTTTTAACCGTGCGCACTGACTTAACAAGTTGGAGAAAGCAAGCAACTTACGACACTTCAAATGAATTCACTGATAAAAAGATATCTTCAGAATTCATGAAAATGTGGAAAAAAGAGTTTGCCGAACAATGGAATCATGCTGCATCTTGCATTGATACCTCGATGGAATTATGGTACAGAATCACACTGCTCTTAGAAAGACACGAAAAAAGGACAATGCAAATGGTTCACGAAAGAACCTTTTTTGAGACATTAGTGGATAACTTTAGCGAAGTAACTCCAAAGCTGTATCCGGTACAGCAAAATAGTACCATATTAGGTATTAATAATAGCTTTGGTATAATCAAAAAACATCTAGAAACTACGAGTGACATCTGCAGACAAGAAATAGAAGAAGCATCAGGGACGTTGTCCCCTAAATTCAGAATTTTTACCGACATATTACTTTCTCTGAGAAGTTTGTTTGAAAGATACAAAATTATGGCCGCAAATAACGTAGTTCAATTACAAAGACATGTTGAATTAAACAAAGAGAAGTTAGAAGCAATGAAAGGAAAGCCAGATCTTAGCGGAGCAGAATATGATAGAGTAAGAAAAATTATTCAGAAAGACAGGAGAAGCATAGTAGAGCAATCTAATAGAGCCTGGCTGATTAGGCAGTGTATTTTGGAGGAATTTACGATCTTCCAAGAAACCCAATTTTTGATAACACGTGCCTTTCAAGACTGGGCGAAACTGAATTCTAACTATGCCGGTCTCAAACTCAATGAGTGGGAAAAGTTAGTTAAAAACACTTTGGATATGCCTATCGTTCGTGAGTAAATCAACCCTGCGGAACTGATCTGCGGTTGACTTATCATTGATATTTTCCTTTGACCATCCACTCAAACGATAGACGAGTAGTCTCAAGGGAGTTAATCATGTGGTACATTTATAAAAACCGATAAGTAGATAAAGTATATTTATGTACCCCATGAAGCCGAACGGTCTTGCTCAAACCCATTCGTATATACGCGTAACATTATTAATTTTCAGTGCTTAATCAATATACTCTAACATTGACGATAACAAATTTTAATATATGATGTTTACTTTTCCCTTGATAGTGCCCGCGCAAACATAAATTAGGGCGAATAAGTCTTGAATTGGAAAACTTTCGCTCTTAGTCCAAGAACGGTCAACTAAAAACATACGCATTGTTGGCTCCTGATTCAAAAATAAACAGGCCCTTCGAAAAATCGACTGATAGCTATATTACATGCATAATTGACGATGCCGTTAATTCTGTTAATATCAATTCTTGGCTGATGCTTTTGCCGTCACAAATGATCTTGAGCTGAAAAGTGGATGAACTATGCTTTAATAAACAGAAGGTAATGTAATCTATATACATATAACAGTTGAAATGAAAGGCTTTCTAGTCAAAATATTTCCATAGCATTACTCACCCTAGGGATTAACGGGAAGCTTTCATCTGTTCCACAGCACGCATACATTTTACTCTTTGGATTCATTAAGTAATGGCCAATTCGCCGAAAAGACCATCTGATGGCACTGGAGAACCAGCATCGAACAAACCTAAATATCATCACTCCGTTCCAGAGACAAAACCAGCATTTAATTTATCTCCAGGTAAAGCTAGTAATTTACCGAATAGTTCCCCATCACCTACTCGAACAAAGCCATCTACAGATACATCTGCCCCACGCAATAACTTAATGGGTAGAATGGACGATTCATCACTTCCAAAAAATACTCCACCTACCACTAATTTGAAAATGGAGAGTAGTACAGATACGAAAAATATGTCATCAAGCCCTGTTGGTTTAGCTTTACCAAAGAAAGATGATAAGAAGAAAAACAAAGCTACGGGCAAAGCAGATCCCAAGGACAGTACTGGCAAAGCATCTGCTCTCTCAGGGCAGAGTGCTCAGCAACATTCGGATCCAAATAAAATGCAAGATGTTCTTTTTTCTGCAGGTGTCGACATCAGAGAGGAAGAAGCTCTTTTAAATTCATCTATTAGCGCCTCTAAGTCTCAAGTACAAATAAATAATGTAAGGGTTCCTAAACACTTACCATTTCTCCACCCCGAACAAGTTTCTAGCTATATGAGAAAAGTTGGAAAAGAACAGAACTTTAACTTAACTTTTACAAAAAATCCAGAAATTCTAAACATGATGTCAAGCGCGTGCGAAAACTATATGAAAGATATTCTAACAAACGCCATTGTGATCTCCCGACATAGAAGAAAAGCTGTGAAGATAAATTCTGGTAGGAGAAGTGAGGTTTCTATGGCTCTGAGAGCGGTTGCACTAGTTCAAAAGAAAGAAGAAGAAAGGCGTGTAAAAAAAAGAATTGCATTGGGCCTCGAAAAGGAAGATTATGAGAATAAGATTGACTCAGAAGAAACTTTACACAGAGCATCAAATGTCACAGCCGGGCTAAGAGCCGGGAGTAAAAAGCAATATGGCTGGTTAACTTCGTCAGTGAATAAACCGACATCTCTAGGAGCTAAATCATCGGGTAAAGTGGCCTCTGACATTGCTGCGAGAGGGGAAAGCGGGTTGAAGGTTAGGGAAGCTAGAGAAGAGCCTGGAATTGTAATGAGGGATTTACTATTTGCTCTGGAAAACAGGAAAAATGGTGTCCAGACTATCATCTCAAAAGGTTATGCTAAAATCAGGGACTAAGTGTCCATCTTTAATCTTATTTATAATAGTTGAAGATATAGTTTGTGTTTCTAAATAAACTTTTGATGTAAAAATGGTATTACCGAAAGGGAAAGGTTGAAGTAAAGGAGGCGCTAATCCGACTAATGAACACGCATTATGAACCATCTCCCAACCCTGTTTTTCGTTTTAGTACAATATGAGGAAAGCTCATATTTAACTTCAAGATTTAGACAAAAAACCAGCGTGCGATAACTAGGAAAAAAAGTTTTCATATTAATACACATTTACATACACGTAATTCGTCGTTTTCCTTTCTAATGTAAAGAAACTAATATAATGCCATTTCAAAGAGAGTTTTAAATCAATCCAAATACGGCTGTAATAGCGCCCAACAAACTCATTAGAGTATTAGTGTTTGCGTAAGAAATAGCGGCACCATTTGCTTTGCTTGCTGTTGAAGAAGAAGAGGAAGCTATGGAGGAGGAAGAAGAGGAGGATGAAGAGTTTGAGCTCGAGCTAGCATTTGATGAATTTGTTGAATTCGAAGAGGTAACAGATGTTGAGTTCGATGTCGTGTTCCCGGAACTTGAGGATCCTAAAAGAGCAGTTATAGGGATACCATCAGTAGCTTCAGAGATCGCAGATGCAATTGCGCCATTTTGATATGTACTGTTTCCGGATAATTCAGGACTAGCAGATGTGCTTAGTTTACCATCCCAACAATAGTCGGCAAAACATTTAGTACACTCAGATGGCAGGGTAGCATTTAGGCTTTCTTGCTTACGTCTCATGATAGCGCAACCGATACAGCCTAAGAATTCGGAGTCATCGGTGAAGTTACCCATCGTAGCAGCTTCAAAACCGTTTCTGATCATCCCGAGACGCTCAGTGACGTTGTAGTTCATTTTTAAAGTACTCGTGTTACCATTGAACGAATGTTTTGAGTTTGGGATATAGACGACCAAAGGTGGCACGTACTCTAGGTCTGTTAAATTTGTTGCGTCACAACCAAAGAAAGTTGGTTTGTCAGTTAGACCCAAGTTAACAAAAGTATTCACATCTGGAACGTATGGGAAAGCCATTCCCTTACCTTGTTTAGAATACTGACGCTCATAGGTGTAAGTCATACAGACACCACTTGGCCAATTTTCATCGGTATTATCTGAGATATCTAAAGCAAAGACCACATCCAAGTCACGTTCCTTCTTGATTAGTGGGACCAATGGCAAATTTTGACCATCTTCTCCACCGTCAACTAAAAACAAATCATCAGCATCGACAATACTGGAAGTGTAATTACGGTCAACAAACGTAGTGTCCTTGAATGGATTTGGTGCGTAAATAGCAATATCATCGTCATTTTGAGATAAATTGTTAACGTACTTGTTAGCAAAATTGTTGATTATCGTATAGTATGTCGAAGTAGAAGCTTCCAATGAAAATTCGTTAAACAAACTGGCGGAAGTAGCAATAACAAACCCAGCATTATCGTAACCGGAAACACATTGATCCTTGTTAACTGGCTTACCATTAGAAACTTCGGTACCTAGGTACTTGACATCGGTAAACGCATTCAAAGAAGGATCCCAAGAACCCATTTCAAATGGAGTAAATTCGAAAAGAGTGGCATTTAAGTTTATCACGGTAGTGCCTGGGTATCTACCATCTGCAACTGTGATTGGTAAAGGCATTTCACCGTTCTTAAACACATCGATATCCCTCAAAGAAGACCAAGTCAAGGCAGAACCAGAATTTGGTAAGCTTGGGAAGAAGTTGTAAGAAAGAGCACGACCCCACAAATCTGACAAAGAGATGTTAAAGCCGGCGTTAGACTTGGCTTGCACTTCTTGTACAATGGATTCCCATCTTTCAATGGTGTAGGTCATGTTAGAACCACCTGGATTCACGATGGATTTAGTGATATTCCAGATAGAATCGCTTTCGCTCATATGATCTACAATTTCTTGCACAGAGGTCCAGTTATTCCAGGCTAAAGTACCCGTTAACCAGTTTCCACCCGAGAGACCTGACAGGTAGGTGGCACTTTGTAGTAACCCGCCAAGACCGTGGTCATTGGCACCGTCAGTACGGTTGTCCATAGCAGCAATCATACCGGCACCACCTAACATGGCACGGTAACCACCACCGGAACAAGCAATACCAATCTTGGGTACATTGGAGGAATTACTACCGAAAAGAGTGGAGAGCAACGAAGTGTCGCTGAAGTTAGAAGTGGCTCTATCCAAGAAAGAATGTAAGGCCTCCTTGGTGTAGGCGTCTCTTTTCTTCAACCATTCAGTTTCATCAGTGGACAAACCAGAGGCATTTCTAACTAAAGATGCACCATCATCAGGGCAAGAAATATTTGATGGAGCGTAACCACCACCTATGCTTGATGACGAATCTGCAGCGAAAGAGAGTCCAGACACTAGCGAAGTAGCTAGTAATATATTCTGTAATTGCATCACGGGAATAGGTGCTGCTCTGTCAATGAGTGTAAATGCACTTGTTTTTAGTATAATAATAAGTATAAAAGTAGGACTACAAAGAATTAGCAAAACTCAAGGACATTTTCAATGGTCTCTGAGATTGGACAATGCTGTCCCATATATAAGGTGGATTTTCCTGTGCCAGACAATATGAGAGTCTCCGGCTCATTGTTCTTTGTCATTTTTACCTTTTTTGTTCTTCTTTTTTTTTCACTTCCTTTTGTTTTTTTTTCACTTTCTTTTGTTGGTAAATAATGCCAAGATGGGGCAGCGCGCACGGAAGAAACGACCGCAGGTTGAAAACTGTTGGAAAACGCAACGCGTCCCTATTTAGGTGCTCGGCTCGACGTATACGAGCCGAATAAAACCTTAATTCCCGGTTGGGGCAGGCCAGACGCATTGGGCGCCACCGCGGATACAATGGGTGGCACCGCCGTTGACGGCAGATCGCAGTCGTGGAAATCATATATTGTGTCCTTCTTCGTACAACAACAATTGGGGTATTTTTGCTCCTCACTCTAAGATAAGAAAAAAACCAGAAAAAAATAACTGGTTAGCAAACAATTGGGAAGAGGCAATGCAGTGGTCGAAATCGTACTCTTCTCAAGGACTGGTGTGCCGTGGCATGTGGGGGACCTGCAATTGGCAACTTTACAATGCAAACATATGTAGCGTATTTGCAGAGCTTTACGTTTATGCATTGCATTGCACCTTGAAATTATGTAAGCTTGTTCGAAGAAAGCACTGCTTTAGATTATATATGTATATATGAAAGAAAAGCGTATGCTATGCTATGTAAAAGTTTACCCCCAAAGGCAGTATGCATTTTAGGGTTTCGCAAACTGCCTCACTGGTATTTTCTTCTCACTCTCATTTCATTTCATTGCAAGAAAAGAAGCAGAATCAAAGGGATAAGTTTAAATTAAGCCAAAGACAGCGCTAATGACACTCAGCACACCAACAAAGGTATTGGCGTTCAAGCCGGAGTAGTCCGCTAAGGCATTACCTGCGTTTTTCTTGTTAGTAGAGGAAGATCCAGAGGACGCAGCGGCTGAGGACGCAGAGGCTGCAGCGGCTGAGGCAGAAAGGGAGGCAGAAGAAGAAAAGTCACTGTTTCCTATACCTGAGACAGACTTATTGTCAATTGTACCGTTCCAACAGTAGTTGGAGAAACACTTGCTACATTCGGATGGCAAGGTAGCGTTCAAGCTTTGTTGTTTACGTCTGATGATGGCGCAACCAACACAACCTAAGAAACCGGAGTCACTTGTCAGGTTACCCATCGTGGCGGCCTCAAACCCGTTTCTGATCATACCAACACGTTCCGAATCGGAGTAAGACATCTTGAAAGTGCTTTGGTTACCGTTGAACGAATGTCTGGAGTTTGGAATGTAAACAATTAAAGGTGGAATGTAATCCAAATCGGTCAAGTTTGTTGCGTCACAACCAAAGAAGGTTGGTTTTTTGTTCAACCCCAAGTTGGCAAATGTGTTTGCATCTGGAACATATGGGAAGGACAGATTTAAACCTTGGCTAACAAATTGACGTTCGTAAGTGTTAACCAAAGAGGCACCATCTGGCCAATAGTCGTTTGTGTCAGCAGAATTGTCTAAGGCAAAAATGACATCCAGTTCACGTTCCTTTTGCAACAATGGTACTAATGGGATGTTTTGGTTATCTTCACCACCATCAACCAAGAACAGATAATCAGAGTCGATAATGCTGGAAGTGGCGTTTCTTTGGATGAAATTTGCTTCCTTGAATGGATTTGGGGCGTAAATGGCAATGTCATTACTAGCGTCGGATACATCTGTTAAGAAATCAGCGACCAAGTCAGAGATGAACGATGGTAAACCGGTAGAATTCAATTGTAGCAAAAATTGGTTGAACAAGGTAGATGAAGTGGCTGTCAGGAAACCGGTATTGTCGAACCCGGCAATACACTGACCCTTGTTAACCGGCTTACCGTTGGTAACGTTGGTACCGAGATACTTGACATCGGTGAAAGCGTTCAAAGTGGGGTCCCAAGAACCCATTTCGAATGGATTGAACTCGAAAAGAGTGGCATTCAAGTTTACCACGGTAGTACCTGGGTATCTACCGTCTGCGACCGTAATGGGGAAGGGCATTTCACCGTTCTTGAAAACGTCAGCCTCTCTCAAAGTAGACCATGTGTATCCTAGGCCACCGCGGTACAAACTTGGCCAGAAGTTGTAGGCCAGAGCACGGCCCCATACATCAGCCAGAGATATGTTGAAACCGGCATCTTGCTTTGCTTGAACATCATCGGAGATATCGTCCCATCTGCTCCCAGTCTTGAAGATGTTGATACCGCCTGGAGTAAGAATCGAATGATTGATGTCCCAGATTGAGCCCGATACGGTTGTGTTGTCCAGGATGTCTTGCACAGAGGTCCAGTTGTTCCAAGCCAGAGTGCTTGTCAACCAGTTACCCCCTGACAGACCCGCCAGGTAAGTGGCACCTTGCAGTAACCCGCCAAGACCGTGGTCATTGGCACCGTCAGTACGGTTGTCCATAGCAGCAATCATACCGGCACCAGACAACATGGCACGGTAACCACCACCGGAACAGGCGACACCAACCTTGGGCATGTTGGAAGAATTACTACCGAAAAGAGTGGAGAGCAACGAACTGTCGCTGAAGTTGGAAGTGGCTCTATCCAAGAAAGAATGTAAGGCCTCCTTGGTGTACGCGTCTCTTTTCTTCAGCCATTCGGTTTCGTTTGTTGATAAACTAGAGGCTTCTCTGACTAGATCGATGTCGTCATCACAGGTTACATTTGCTGGAACGTAACTATTACTTGGTGACCAAGCGTCAACGTTTTCCGTCAATGCAGTCAAAACTGTAGCAGACACTAACAGATTTTGCAATTTCATTGTTATGTTTTTTTTTTTCTTCTTTTTTCCCTCTTAACGACGGTATTTTAGTTTCTTACTAACGTATATCGATGGAAAGAAAAAGTAAAACTGAAGAAAATAAAGACGAAAAATGGAGAGCTAATTAGCTAGCTATTACTTTAGACTCGACGATACCTTGGAAAAGAATTACCTCCAGCAAAAACTCTACAGCTGTTTGACGGCGTTGGGAGTGTTTATATACAGGACAAAAGGGTTCATTCACCTAGGCAGCCAAAAAAAGTAAAATAAGTAAGTAATCCTAATTAAAAATAGGAGATGTAACTAGCATTGTTTATGAGAGGAGAAAAAGTGCGCGAATAAGATGGACAGGGCGGGCCTTCTATCGCGGCATAAGGCTATTTCCCGAAATAGACAAGGGTGTAGAAAGCTTAACAGGGGAAGAAGCCGAATCGAAGACCGATTTTTGTAGGTCTGCTTACGGCAGACTTACAAAAGACACCCATACGTTCACTGTGCGGCCCCTCCCAGACCTATCGGGACCGCTGTCCGAGAAAGGGCAGGACTTGTTCGGACTGTCCTTCTCGGGTTCGGGGCGGAGGGGGCTGACGGCGGGCGGCTCCGAGCCAGGAAAGCGGGCTACAACCCTTTTAGTGACATGCTTGCAGGCGACTTTCACTGCTGGAGGCGGAGGATAGCTTTCACTTTCAGGTGGGCAGAGGACGGTTCTGTCTAAGCTTTACCAGCGGCGAAACAGACAGCCACCCCCATGCTTCCACCCGGCAGATAGTAGCCGCCGAAGAAACTGGAGCGGACCCTCGGAGGATGACCTGATTCGAGAAGATAGTATTCTGGCACCACCAGGGACCGCGTGTTTGAACATGATAGATAAGATAGTTTGAAAAGCAGGCAAGGCAGGCTTGGATCATTACGCCTCGTCCGCATGAAAACCGGTCACCGCGCGAACACTGTCGACAGGGTCCTGCGAGAAACTATAGTGGGATATTTCGCGTGGTTTTGACCCCACGCACCATGCACCCGTTATGGTATTAACATTTTTTTTTTTTGCCGCTCACAGGTAATACGGAGATTGGTGGTGGTGAGGTACCTAAAAATTCAAGGGACATTTCTTTGTCCCAGTTTTGCTGAGTTTTTTTGCTCAGCACAAAATTTAGCAGGCTTTGTTTTATTCTCTCTGGCTGGTTGCTCCGTCACTCAGGCTATATTTCCAAAGTCCTGGGACCCGACTATATCTTGACACATTATTTTTCTTCCTTTTTTTTTCATTGCAAAGTCATGCCGAAGCAAGAGTGTTTCCCGGCTTGTCAAAGATGTACATATGCGCATGTCTTCTTCCGTTGATCTGCGTCTGTCCGCCGTCAGGTAGGTGTGTTTTGAGCGGGGAAGTGACTAAGGTAGCAAAGCGTGAATTGGAGGACTGTCTCTGAAATGCTTCTTCTTCTCATAGATGACTAAAAAAGGGCCCTTTATCTTATGAGCCGTTCGGCAGGCGGACGCCACAGTGGAGTCGCTAACACCGAAATATGCATCTGTAGAAAAACATCGAAAGTATAAAAGAACAGAGAGTGTGAAGGCTAGGCTGGAAATTAACAAAAAAAATTACAACGCATTACGCAAGAACTGAGTGCGCTATAAACATGGTGAAAGTATACGTCCACGATAACAAGAGCAGCATAGATTACCGCGAGTCTCACAATTCCGGCACGGAGCTTTCCTTGGATGAGCTAGCCAAATTGGGAGTGATCTATAAATATTGTGCGACTGAAGCCGAAGTGGATGAAATTGCCAAAGAAAGGCAATACAGAAACAGAGACGTGGTCGATATTCACCAAGGTTCTTTCAAGAACGAAACGGATTTCAACGAAAAACTAGCCATGTTTTACAAAGAGCATTTGCACGAAGATGAAGAAATCAGATACTGTCTGGAAGGCACCGGGTATTTTGACGTCAGAGACGCCTCCACACCTGAAAACTGGGTTAGATGCCGCGTGGAACCAGGAGATTTACTGATTCTTCCGCCGGGTATCTATCATCGTTTCACCTTGACGAGTGGCAATCACATCAAGGCTTTGAGACTGTTCAAAGACGAACCCAAATGGCAAGCGATCAACAGATCTACCCAGGCTGACGCTTTGCCCGTTCGCAAGGACTATGTATCCCGGATTAATCAGTACTAAGTTCCTACCTAATAATAATAATAATAATAATAATATAGCATTGTATTTACTTCAATAACTTTAGAGGCGCAGGGTCACAGTCCCCCGTCAGAAATGATCTTCCCGAGTCTGTGAAAGGGAAGGGAAAAAACACCAGAACTGGAAAAAGAAACACTGAAAGTTGAACTATTTTCGTATTATTTATATATTTTGATGGTGGAGAAATAATTTGGATATTGACATTTTTTTTCTTTGCCTGCGTACTTCTATGGAGGATATTGAATAATATAGACTATATTCGTAGCAGCAAAAGCAACACCCCCACCAAACCCCATAAACAATAACAATTTGCAAGCCAAAAACGATACGACATTTATTATTTGATTTGGTTTCATCGCCCAACTTTTTTTATACAAAACTATACGCATACACTCGCATTCCTTTTTTTTATAGAAAACAAACGTAAAACAAACATATACGCTGGAGAATGTCAGCAACAACAGGTACGTTAAGTGCAACTTTGGCAACGGACGTCGCAGTTGCCACTGCTACTAAAGTATCGTCTGACGTGGGTGATACTTTGTATTCATACCTACCCAAAGTTGATCAGTTTTATATTCCAGAATGGCTTACAATGCAGTTTATTGCCAACAACCTGATTAGTTTTACCCCTCTGTTCTCCTATGGTACCACAATTATCAGCATCGAGAAATGTAAGACCGCTTTGGGATTCTCCATAGATATTTGTGCCACAATGTTGATTGCCAGTATCTTAAGGATATCTTACTATTTGATTACACCATACGAAATCACGTTGTTGAGACAATCATTGGTGATGATTTTCATTCAATTGATCTTACTGAAAACAAGTTTGAAATATAGACCCGACGAATACAAATATCAGAATTTGACCGATGTTGAGTCATTGTCACATTTGATTCATGACATATGGTTCGAGTTTTTCAGCTGCATCAATAGACCGAAATTTTTAAGTGAAGATTGGAAGAACCTGATCAAGTCACTATCATTCACAAACCTGTTGAAATTTACATTCAAAATTTTTCTGGCATTTTTATACAAAATCTTAAAATTCTTTGACCCGAACTTCAAAAGATTTGGAGCATTTTGGCAATGGGACAACGATAGCAATTTTTGGAGGTTTTTGGCTCTATTTGCAACCTTACAAATACTAGTCACATTTTGTATCTCGAACATTTTAAACTGGGACTCATTGGCTCAGGGTCTTGGCTCCATTATAGGGTCGTTGGGTTTGCTAGTAGAATCTCTTCTCCCTCTACCACAAATTGCCATTCTTTACAAACTAAAATCCGTCCAAGGTTTCAAATTAATCCTACTGGTAAGTTGGCTTTGTGGTGATACCCTAAAGATCACTTACCTAATTTTTGGTGCCAAAAATATCTCCGCATTATTCGTTGTTTTTGCGTTATTTCAGATGTCGCTGGATTTTTACATCGGCGGTCAATACATTTACTATAGATACTACTATCCGAAACTAAGACATATTCATCATCCTAATAACAGCAATCCACCATCAGATGAGGATGAAAGCGAAATTTACGAATTGGACCTTTTCAATACTTTACAAAAAGATGTTGAAAAGGCCTTGAAACACGATAGTAATGATACATCAGATTCACCTCAATATGATCAAGTGGGTCAATCTCAGGCACATACGGTTACAGTATAAAACTTTGTTGGGTAGGCAAAACAAAAAAAAGTTAATAGAGGGTTTTTTTACGTTTTAAATATATGCATTCATAATTTAATATATACATGCATGCATGTCCACATACAACATGCCCGTCATTATGGTTTTTTATCTTTGTTCTTCCCGTTTCTGAAAAAAAAAACAACCGGCGTTGCGAAAGTGTTCCTTAATAGGAAAGCACACGGCTATCGTAAATACATTGAATTCAAACAACCGTTAATATCGTTGAATACAAGCTGCGATAAATTGAAAAATGAATCTATCAACAACCCGAAAATCTATAGTAATCTTAGTCGATGGCTCAACGATCATGGTGAAATTAATATAATTACGGTAAAAGCTTCAAAAGTTTATTTTTGTTAATATCCGCACGGTCTTTGCACACTATCTAGAAATTTCATTCTGCTACCCAAGACCACGACTGCGACGCCACCACTTCTCTTTTCTGTTCAGCTTTGGACTCTTACGCAGTTATATTGAAAAGACAATTTGGCGAGGCTTTTTTACTACTTTTATAAACGCATACGAAAAAGTATGATCACGTGTAAGAATCTTTTATAATATTTATCACTTCGAGTAACGTTCGTTAACAAAAATCTTTTTTTCTGGGGAAACAGCAGAAACGTATTGAAACGTAAATTTTTTATTGTGTAAAAAGTCCATATAAAATAAACAAAAAACCAAAATGACTTGAATAACGATTACGCAGCCAACATCCCCCAGAAACTCCAGCAGTAGATCGAGCCCCGCTTATTTTGAATATCGTAAAACTACTAGGCAAAAAAACTCTTTATTACCTCTTTCGAACGTAGTATAATATTTCTTTAACCAACCTAAAACAAAATAAAAAGGCCAAATAGTGATGACGTGGAAAAAGAAATTTGCGTTTTCTTTGAAGCAGAGGCGGAGAAACCTTCTCCTCCATTCAAACGAGGATAGGGTTTCGTAATCATGAAAGAATTAACTATTTATTAGGTGCGAAGGTAATTCAGGCACACATATGTAATATTAGTCAAATAGTAATAAAACACTTTAGAGAAAAAAAAGAAAACAAGTGGGGAAGAATGAAAAGGAAAATTTGGTTGCTTTTTCTTGCTTCCTTTTTTTCTCTCCGAGGTATTCTGTACCATTTTTCCAAGTGGCTTTGCTTTCCCCATGTTTTTTCCTCCTCAAGAACGGAAAAAATGGACGAGAGGAACAAGGAAAATTTTTACGAGAATGACTTCTTCCGAAAATATAGCTTCTCTTCCTTCTACTTCGCTAATTTTCTTATCCCACGAGCAAAACGCCGTTCAGGTACGGCCTAAATTTTGCTTTTAAGTTTCTTTTTCCCCTCACGGCTTAACATTTAAAAAAACTTAGGCCTATATTAATCCGGAGAACAGCGGGGACTTTTGCGGAGCAAATTATCCGAAACGGCTTCTCTCCGCATTTTCTGTGCACGTAAGAGGACTAGTTTCTCCTGTTTTTCCACCATTTAAAGTTTTTCGCAAGCCACGCGTGCCTTTTTGTATTTGTGATGGCGAAGAGGGGTCTCGAAGGAATGAAAAATTAACAGCATGCAGCTTACCGATAGTAATAGTCCACACAACTGGGGTAGGAAAAAAAATACGCCGTTCACTCTCCACGTTTTTAAAAAAATTATCAAACTCCCACTGAAATTGTCGACGTACCAAATTAGCAAAAGGTATAAAAAGCGATGACAATTCTCCATTAAACAAGATTTTAGATACCACATTCTCTATTCCATTATTATTTAGCTCATAAGAACAACAAGAACAACATAACAACAAGACTCAAATAAAAACAAAATGTCTGAGCTTGCGACCAGCCCCGTCGAGAGCGGTTCTCAAGAACCTTCAATTCACTCTACTTCAGCAGTGAAAAAGCTAGAATCAGATGACTTTCAATTAGAAGCTAAGTCTGAATACAATAAAGTCGAACTTCCACAAAAACCAATCACTGCTTACTGGACCGTTATCTGTTTATGTCTAATGATTGCATTTGGTGGTTTTGTTTTTGGCTGGGACACCGGTACTATTTCCGGGTTTGTCAACCAAAGTGATTTCAAAAGGAGATTTGGTCAAATGAAGTCTGATGGTACTTACTACCTTTCTGACGTTAGAACTGGTTTGATTGTTAGTATTTTCAATATTGGTTGTGCTGTTGGTGGGTTAACATTGGGTCGTCTAGGTGATATTTATGGCCGTAAAATTGGTTTGATGTGCGTTATTTTGGTGTACATTGTTGGTATTGTGATTCAAATTGCTTCCACTGATAAATGGTACCAATACTTCATCGGCAGAATTATCTCCGGTATGGGTGTCGGTGGTATTGCTGTCTTATCCCCAACTTTGATCTCCGAAACTGCTCCAAAGCACATTAGAGGTACTTGTGTTTCTTTTTACCAATTAATGATCACACTAGGTATTTTCTTAGGTTACTGTACCAACTATGGTACCAAAGACTACTCCAACTCAATTCAATGGAGAGTTCCTCTAGGTATGAACTTTGCCTTTGCTATCTTCATGATCGTTGGTATGTTAATGGTTCCAGAATCTCCAAGATTTTTAGTTGAAAAGGGTAGATACGAAGACGCCAAACGTTCTTTGGCTAGATCCAATAAAGTCACAATCGAAGATCCAAGCATTCTCGCTGAAATGGACACTATTAGGGCTAATGTTGAAGTTGAAAGACTAGCTGGTAACGCTTCTTGGGGTGAATTATTCTCTAGCAAGGGTGCCATTTTACCTCGTGTCATTATGGGTATTATGATCCAGTCTCTACAACAATTAACCGGTAACAATTATTTCTTCTACTACGGTACCACTATTTTCAACGCTGTCGGCATGAAAGATTCTTTCCAAACTTCCATCGTCTTAGGTATTGTTAACTTTGCTTCTACTTTCGTTGCTTTATACACCGTTGATAAATTCGGTCGTCGTAAGTGTCTATTAGGTGGTTCTGCTTTCATGGCTATCTGTTTCGTTATCTTCTCTACTGTCGGTGTTACAAGCTTATATCCAAATGGTAAGGACCAACCCTCCTCTAAGGGTGCCGGTAATGTCATGATTATTTTTACCTGTTTATTCATCTTCTTCTTTGCTATCAGTTGGGCTCCAATTGCTTACGTCATTGTTTCTGAATCTTATCCTTTACGTGTCAAGAACCGTGCTATGGCTATTGCTGTTGGTGCTAACTGGATTTGGGGTTTCTTGATTGGGTTTTTCACTCCTTTCATTACAAGCGCCATTAGTTTTTCGTATGGTTACGTTTTCATGGGCTGCTTGGTGTTCTCCTTCTTCTACGTCTTCTTCTTCGTCTGTGAAACTAAAGGACTGACTTTAGAAGAAGTTAATGAAATGTATGTCGAAGGTGTCAAGCCATGGAAGTCTGGCAACTGGATTTCAAAGGAGAATAGAGTTTCAGAGGAATAATTAAAATCTGATACCTGAATTCAACTTTTTCTCTACTATCGCGTTTATTTTTCTGAAACGGCAATAGTTATCAAATACTTTAATAGATACTTTATATACTTTTCATTTAATGATTATTAATGATATTTTTATTTTTTGTCAGTGGTGGTTCATTGAAAATGAAATCTAGGGATCTACAATTGATAGATTAGCTATGAATTGACATATACAGAGATGTGTTTTACATAATTTCTTATAATTCGGTTTTGAACTATGCATGTACGTTTGAGTTCTATATAACTAACCAGCGTGCGTTTCTTTAAAATCTAAAAAAAGAACTGCATATTGCTAGGTATTGATTATCAACAGATCTCACAGACTCTATCATTACCAAAGATAAATTAAGCTAATTATTATAAGATTAATAATCCGATATAGTGTAACGGCTATCACATCACGCTTTCACCGTGGAGACCGGGGTTCGACTCCCCGTATCGGAGTATTTTTTATTTTCAATACAATTTAAAAATTGGGAGGCATCTGCGAACTTTTTTTTTTCACGTCGACATGGTTTTTCCGGTCATGTATGGCCAATAAAATGGATAAGATTTCATTGGAATATACTACTTGAAGCACTTTTGAGAAAGGAAAGTCCCCATAGGCGAAGACTGAAGATCAAGTTCATCGATTGCAAAGTGATAATTGAGCCGAAATTGACTTGCCGAACGGACTAAAACCGCGTGTTGTTACCATTTAATAAATCGAGCCTGCACATCTTCTGTCTCCAATGAGTGAAGCCAAAGAAGAAGTTAGAAACGCCACCGTTAAAGTGGCGGTTAAACTTCCAAAGGAGGATAGCCACTCTAACAATACCAAACACGCCAAAAAGACTCCAGTTTCCAAGAATAGTGACATATCCTTTGAAATTAGCAGAGAATCTAAAATCCAAACAATTTTGGATGTATTGGCTATGATTCCAAGTTCCAAATACTTAACAAACGTTAGTTTGAGAGCAATTGAAGGTGGCTCTCAGTTAAGTGAGGAGGCCTCTATAAAGGATATCGTAGGTGAAAAAAGCGACATAAAACTTCAGTTAGTGCTGAAGCCGTACAGTGCAAGAGAAGCTTTGAAACATGTGATTACAGTTCGCGATTTCATAGGGTTTGCCCAAGAAACCTCAGATGGTTTGTCTGAGTTTGCCATTTCCACCGGCTCAAACTTTTCTTCTTTACCACTAGGTCCAATCAAGGAACCATCTAAGCAAGAAGAGAATAAAGATGAAGGAAATCCAGAAGGAAAAAAAAGTACCTTTAAAAATGTTTCTGAAAACGAAAAACTGGAATTCAACAAAATGGTCCACGAAGTTTTCTCCAGTTTTAAGAATTCTTCAGTTAACGAACTTCTAACCTCTGAATCTAACATCATCACCCCATGCGTTAGATCTTTGAGTTTTGCAGCTTACAACCCTGTACCTCCATTTTATAGAACCAAAGGTCATCTATTTTATCTGCAAATTGTCACTTTAGAAGGCGAAAACTTCTATATCACTGCAATTCCATCAGGGTTCTACGTCAATAGATCCAATTCAACCAAATTTGATCCTTCTCCAAAGGAAAATACTGACGAAAACGCCAACACATCCTTGGTTCACTACAGTTTGTTTGATTTGATTGCATCTCGTTCAAAAAAATTCGTTTCTCATGTTCAAGCGTTCGAAAAGAGATTATCAACTTTGGATTCCACAAGCTACGTGAGACCAACCAATACGTTTTTACACAAACCGTGGTTCGTTTCTTCTTTACCAGCGAACAGTCCGGATTATCTAAGATTACAAGCACCTGCCTTAGATACTACCCCAGAAAGGAACTTTAACGATGAATTCCAAGCTATTAAAGATTTGGCTACGTCAACTTTACAGGATCGTATTGAAATGGAAAGATTATTTGCTAAAGTCGTTCACGAATTCTCTGTTACTGCAGCAAAGGGAGCTATGTCAATTTTCTATAGCGACTTTATTGCAATGAACCCAGAATCTCCAACTCAAGACCAAATTTTCTTGAAAGACAACATATTCTATTCCTTTGTTTCTGATGTTAGTGGCAATTTCAAAGGTAAGGGTGGCGATGAAGCCGCTATTGCTGCTTCTAACCAGGATTTGAAGACAATCAACATTTTGAACCGTCTACATATGCACGAAGTTCGTTACCTATTAACAACCGTTGTTGAATTTGCCGGCAGAAGAATCTTGGCTCAAACTCCAGTACCTGGACTGTTAGCTACCATGGGTAACAAGATTGTCAAAGATGTCGAAACTGGTGAGGAAGTTACCGAGGATTTTGTCAATGACATCAACGTCAAATACGGCCTTGATGAAGGTTTAGAAAAAATTGTTTATGATGCTGACTTCGAAGCTGTCTTGGAAAAAAAATTTGTCAAGGCCTTCCATTTGAAAAAGCACAAGGTCGATGACACCGAATTGGTATTTTCCTCTCAATCAAAGGGTATTGTCGGATTCGACAAGAGACGCTACATTTTGGATTTAGCCAACACATACCCCTTAGATATTAACTTTGCCAGAGAAAATTTTGACAAATTCAAAGCAGATGATGTCAACAACCGTTATCCACACAGACAAACGTTGTTACGTCCGGAACTAGTTGAAAAATGGTGGAATGAAAAGATCGAGAAAGAAGGTATTGAATTTGAAAAAGCCTATGATGAAAACAGATTCAGTTACAACCCTGACGCTTACCAAATCGAAGGTGTTGAGGACCCTACTGTTGATGAAATATCAACGTATTTACAAAAGGAAGTTATCCCTAGTGTCATTCAGGATTATTTATCCGGTAATTTGAGCACCCCTTACAATGGGGAGCATTTAGCCGACACCTTACATAAGAATGGTATCAATATGCGTTATTTGGGTAAAATCATTGAACTTTCCCAAAAAGAATTAGAGTCCCAAACTGTCAAATATGAAGAGAACTTGAAAACTGTTGAACAAGGTAACAAAGAATATGAAGAATGGGAAAGGTCTTATTTGCAAAAGATTGAAACTATGATTAAGGAAAGACAAGCAAAGATCAACAAGTTAGTACAAGAAGGTAAGGACGTTCCTAAGGAACTAACCGAAGATTTAAAATTGAACGATGAAGAAATCAAAAAGCCAACTGATGGGAAGCCTGTCGTTGTTGCCTATGATGAATTATTGCCATTGATAAGAATCGCCGAGCTAGAAATTGTTTCACGTTCTTTGAAACACGTTTTGAGGGACTTAAGTAAAGATATCCCAGTCGTTTTGGTCCCATCTTTAGTTGCTTACGTCTTCAATATGCTAGTTGGTACTAACTACAATGCGAATCCAAAGGCAGAGCCTGTCGATGTCTTTTATCCTGTCGAAAAGTATTCATTTGCTGAATGGACCCGTTCCGAATTGTTGGAATCCATTTCTAAACAAGCTTCTTTACGGTTCCGTCATCAGTTACCATCTGGTTGGATTGATGCTTACATGGAAAATCCTTTCGTCTTAATCAGAAGTGTTTCTTACAAATTTGGTGTTCAATTACTAAACAAGGAATACTTCTTCACCAAAGAACAATTGGAAGGCTATAAGCAAAGTTTAGACAAGAAAATTAGAAACAAATACGTTGAACCATTAGCCACCTTCTGTTTGAACGATCTGACTATCATCCCACGTGTTAAGTTTTCAGAGTATACTTCTTCAGTCAGTGAGGAATTTTGGGCCCAAGGTGCTTCAATGATTAATGAAGATAAACAAACTGCTTTGACTTTGCTTGCTCAATCCATTACCGTGTTGGAAGATGTTAATAATATTTTACACCCTAGTGTTGCTGAAAAGTACTTATCGTTATCTGCCATCTACAATAAGTTAGCACTATACCCAGAAGCCATTGCCTTCTGTCGTAAAGCATGTACAATTTATGAAAGAGTTAGCGGTATTGATTCTTTTGAAATGATGAGAGCTTTGACTAATTTGGCTGTTCTGGAATTTTCTAACGAAAGTCCGTATAACGCTGCTGTTATTTATAACAGGCTCGCTGAGATTCTAAAAGTTTATCAATTACCTAAGATTCATCATCCAGCCCCAACAAGTATTTTCAACCATTTAGAACAATTAGCTCTGGGCGTCCAAGATACTAAATTGGCCATTGAAGTTTTGGGACAACTAAGTTCATATGTTGTTGAATTAGAAGGTAAGGAATCACTAGCATATGGTTATACTGAATCACGCCTGGGAAATTTATTTGCAGCATTGAAGGATTTCCATCATGCTTTAGAACACATCACTGTAACTCAGGGGATCTTTACTAAACAGTTAGGCATGAATCACACACATTCAGCACAATCAAGACAATGGGTCAATGGTTTGAACTCATTGATAGTGGATTTGAAACAAAAAAAACAATTAGCACAGGACCAAACGTCAGCAGTTGGACCAAATGTAGCCAGTCAGAAGAAAAACAATCATCGTCAAAAGAAAGATGATGTCAAACCTGAACTGGCTGACAAGTCTGTGGATGAGTTGTTAACATTTATTGAAGGCGATTCTTCCAACTCTGCAAATAACAAAAGCAAGAATAAGAAGAAGAACGGCAAAAAATAGAAAACTACCCTAACATCCCCCCTGTCTTCCTATCCTTCTTATTTATGAATTTTCCTTATATCTAGTCAATACTTGTATATACCATGTGTAAGCACTAGATATAAAAATATAAAAAGACAACCAAAAGTTCTTTTCTGTCTTCATGATGCTGTTTATTTTTACATTTTCGTTCGTAAATGCAAAAATTATATAAATAAGTTTCCAAATAGATAAATTTATCAAAGAGTACATAATTTTTCACAAATCATCATAAATGCAGGTATCAAAATATTATCATTTAGTACACTATTACCTTCCAATACCCCGCTTAATGTACAGACACAAAGCAATTGTAAAGCAGTTAAATGACTAAACACGATCGCTTTATCAAAGTGAAGTAATATCAAACAAACAATAAGACTTGTTATGGTGAACGCAAGAGTTCCCTCTATAGTTTTTTGGGTACCTCGCCAACGAATTTGACCATATCTTTTACCGATAATAGATGCTAGCGAATCACCAATTCCCAAACCTATTAATCCCATGGGCGAGTTATTCACTAATAAAGGTATCGATATTCCGAATAATAAATAAAGATATGATATGATCAGGGGCCCGCTGTGGTCTCTGGCATCCGCAAACCTTCTAAGTTGTAGTTCAATTACAGAACCTAGAGGCGGTAAGTTTTGAAACCTAATATATTCAACTGATAAGAAGACTGGTATTGTTCCAGACAATGCAATTTTCACAAAATTTGAATCTATTTGGAATGATGGTACTATAAGTAAGAATATGATGAAGTGCCACACTTTTCGGGAGGTGTTTAATGATAGACTGTCCTTTTCGATCAAGACGCTTGGTACGGATAGCAACAGGATGGAGAACCAAGCAAACAGAATTTTTTGACGAGTGGTAGACTCTACGATATACCCTACCAACCATAATAATGGATCTTGTCCATCTACCAAATGAATGAATCTCTTTGTGAAAACAGGAAGCCCAACAGCGAATAATATTGACAACATAAATGGCTTAACGTATAGTATTTTTTTGAGAATATAACTAGTTGCGATAGTGGTCATCAGGGCGAGGATAATGCCCTTCAAAATCCTAAAATGAATGGAATTCGCTTCAGAAAAATATAGTATATTCGTCAATAGGATACTGAAAAGATTAGAATCAATATTATCCAAGCTTTTCAATTGCCCGATGTGTTTCAGAATCGACGACAGTAAAGAGTTTATTATAACGCCAATAATATTTCCTAATCTGTCACCAGTCTCAAAATTGAAATATACGAGGCTGAACTGCAAAAATATCACTAACAATTGCACGTCCCATTTATAGGAATTCAATACCGAAAGGATCAATATGGTGTTTGTTACTGTAGAGGGTGTATCAAACAATAATGAAATCATGAAAGGCAAATAAAAACTGTAAACGGTGTCAAACTTAGGTAAAGTTCTAGAGCCATGTTGCCAATACTTGATAGAGATCACACCAATCATTATCAACCCCACCACAAAGGCGTTTACAAAGATTTTTTTATAAGACGTGCCAGTAGCATCAGTAGACCACGGCTGAAGCCTTTCAATACCATAATAAAAAGTGCCCAACAGTATAACTATCTGAACAAAATTCGGATAAACCCGCTCAATTTCTCGAGCCTCGTCCTTCAGGTCAACTCGATGAGTCCTCATATTGACCTTATGACCCTGCTTAGATGGTATTTGGCTTCCCTTTGTTTTCTGGACTAGATCAGCTGCAATAAAGGAAGCATGAGGTATTATAGCGACCATATGAGCAATAAACAAAAAGCACGAAGAAGGCCGAACAAACAGTTACAGCTTTCGAATTATCTAAATAACTGGTTGAGATTTGCTTCCCTGTAAAACACTACAAACCGTGCTGTTCCCGGGATATGTGGCTTTTACCAACACTTCACCGTTAAACCTAACAACGTGTATGATATTCTACGCTGCCAGAAATTATGTTCCTGCACACCCACTCACCTTGAATAGCCCTCAATAATAAGCGTGTGCATTACCCGCCCGCCCAAACATTTTTGCGAGTATTTTTTCATTCTTGAAAACTTTTCATTTTCGGTGAAAATTTTCACGTATAAATAAGAGACGCAAACATTGGTAGTATAGAGATTAAATAACACTTCCTTTACTTAAAGAATACCCTTTGTAATAATAAAGTATCAAAACAACAAGGACCAAATAGTGTGGGAAACATAATGGGCAGAGAGAGAAATTGAATCTTCTCTAGATTCCTTTTACTTCGGTGTTCTTTTTTTTCTTCTTTATCATGATTAGTTTTTCAGATATGTCTTTTGTCATTATCACAGGCTAATTATTCCCCTGATGACCCAAATAAATTTTTACAAACTAGAGTTTCTGAATCTTTTGTGATTAGACCGTTTATTCTTATTTCTGAGGTTTTTAATTAGCAATAAAGAAAGAAAAAAGAGCCGAAAAGAAAAGTTTGGATAGAAATACAGTTGTATTTCTTCAATTTCTCTGTTCTCCTTCTACTTCCTACATTTTGGTTTTTATCCCATAATTCATTTAAGAAATGTTTGTTTACATGATGATTATAACAAAAACAAAGCTGGAATTACTGGCTGAACGAATATATGTTGATAAGTTTTTGCAACTATCCTGACTTAACAAACATTTTTAAAATGAAGTGAAAAGGAAATGTGTTTCCATAATTTGAGAAGAATACATTAACTTTAAAAAACAGTGGTTTTTTAGTGCTATTCTTCCATAGGGGTTTTTAATCTATTTGGTTCAATGGAGATGAGGATCCACAGCACTGGGCACTGAGAAGGAACAAAATGTATCCTATCGAATGAGTGATAATGCTTTAAGTGGGCCTAGAAAACCCACGTTACTGATCCATTGCAAACTACCTTTTTTGGAGGTTTAGGGGGATTTTTCTTAGAAATAATGGATTTTTTTCTCATTTTCCTATGATTTTGTGAATTGGTTTTTATGATGAGATATTTATAGATGACGAGTCTGATCTTTCGTGAAGACACAACTATTAATTACCATTCATGCCTTTCTGAAACTATTCACAGCGTTACTTATTTATTCGTACAGAATTAGAATTGGAAATGGAAGAAAATCGACAGATCCTAATTTCATCAGTTGATGTGTCTGTATAGCTCCACGCTACCTTCTATTAGAAAAATCCTCCCCTTCAAACAATAAATATTGCAGAAGATGAAACAAATTACTCAAATAGACAAGCATATGTCTGATCTTAATGATTGATAAGAGCAATTAGTGTCTGATGCAATTATACAAGAAGTTTTATTTGAGAGAGATGAGAGATCGCGATGATCGACGAGACTTTACAATGGTTTAAACTTTATCTCGATTTCAAAAATTGTTTATGATGATTTCCACATTTCACGACGGTCAACTGCGTTTTTCGAATGTTTATCGATTAACTTTGATGATATTTCGCCCGTGACAGGGCGTGGTACTGAGCTTTAATTTACTTTTAGCAAATTTAGAAATCGAGTCAAGTGAACTATTGTAATCTCCAGATTATTTGAACGACTCTAATCTCTTCAATATATTTGAGTTCAAGTATATTCTTTGATATAGAACTTTTTGGTCTTAAGGTATTAAATATTAAATCGTGATGTGATGACAACCTCTTGAGCTATATATTTTCTTCCGAGACTTTCAATGAAGAAAACATCTCATCAAATGATTTGCACGTCAGTCTGATCACAATTCATCTTGAGACACTTCAAACTTCTGCCCATCCCATCTTGATAATACCTAACCGATGTCTTCAACACCCAGCCATTACATGTATTAGTTTTTCTGGCAAATTTTTTTCACTAGCATCTACCTCATCACTGAAATTTTTCAAATTATGTATAGTTTCTTATATGTATTATCGATAATACTTCTGCATAAAAAGACCAAGTGCACACTATCTTAAAGACTCAAGGAACAATGTCTTCTGATAACCCCGTCTCAATCTACAAGCTGGATCAATTGGAGTATCAATATCACTACTTGACGAAATCATTAGAGAAATTTGAACCAAGATATCCAAAAACTGAAAAACTATACAATTGTATAGGTAGAAAAAACAAGAAGAAAGTGGACAAGTTATTGGGATCTTTGGAATTAAAATCTTTAAGTGAAGAACTAAGTGAAAGTTACTCTAAACTACTAAACAATAAGATTCATTATTACGAGACGCATCTGTCGAAATGTATAAAGGAAGAAGTCCAAAAACTGTCTCAAAAGACTTCTAGTAGACCTAAAAATTCTGAAAAAAAAACGACAGCAACTATAGATTTGGAGAAAATGCTTGATTCACAGTTTTCTTTAGATGATCTGGCGCTATTCATGACGAGGTTCAAGCTGATTAAAATTTTGAATCAAAGGATCAAACAAAAAAGCAAAAAAATTGAGAATGACACAAATGCTAAAGCATGGTTAGATAATAATGACTACACTGATTATATCAACGATAAAACAAGTAAATGGAACCCAAGTCATATTTGGAATGAGGTCATCACAAAGATACCAAACTGTGAAAAGTCAAATGCACTAATTGGTCAAAATAAAACTATTAAAAGTTTAATCGAATCCTTCGATTTGGGTATTAGTTTCATATTTGGATTTGACGTGAGTGTTATGAAGGCTAAGAAGTACGAAACAAACGAGAAACCATTCAAAGCTACTCCAGTGCCTGCCGAGATTGAGCATGATGACGATGGTGAAAACAATACCAACGATAAGATTTCCTATGTGAACAAGGAAACAAATAAAAGTAATAGGGAAGTGACGTCAGATGATGAGGACCTGTTGGTGAAGCAATACGAGGGCATGCTGGGTAATTCGGACGAAGAAGAAGAAGGTAGTGGATACTTGAATCCTAATATCAATTACGATGAAGTGACAGATGAAGAACCTAGTGGAGAGTCATCCGATGAAGAGGGCGATTACGAACAGGATAGTGATGCTGAAGAGAATCAACCGAAGAGAAAGAAGGCCAAAGTACATAACTTGCCTGAACTGATGGCTGGTTATTATAGTGGGGATGATAGTGAAGAAGAAAGTAGTGACAATAATTTGAACGAGAATGATAAAGGAAAGAAAAAGAACAGTAAAACATCGGAAGATCGTACAGCTAGAGAGCAAATGTCAAACGAACCAAAGAGGAAAAACAGGCGTGGTCAAAGGGCAAGAAGAAAAATTTGGGAGAAAAAATACGGTTCTGAAGCTAAGCATGTGCAAAAAGAATTAGAGAAAGAAATGGAAGACAGGAAACAAAGACAAATTGATTACGAAGCTAGAGTCGCTAAACGTGAAGCTCAAGCGGAACTATATGCTTCTAGAGAAAAGGAACGCGAACGTGGGCGTACTGGAGTGACCTACAAGAAAGAAAAAGAATCAACTGCGACCGGGGAAGAGCATCCTTCATGGGTTGCTAAGAGACTAGCCGAAGAAAAGTTACAAAAAACCAAATTTGAAGGTAAAAAGATTAAATTTGATTAATTCTGATATTTCTCTCGCGATTATAGGCACCACCATGTATAATAGATCGTATATATATATATATATATATATCATACCATTATAGCATTTAATTTATTCAATCGTAATATTGCAATCTACTTGCCCGTCTCAAAAATTAAGCGGCAAAAGTTGCGGAAAGAACCCCGCCCGACAAGGTAAGGGGTGCTTGTGCATAAATAGTAAGTCTAGGATAATAAAGAAAACTAAATGAATTGTTTATAAAACCTGAATATGATAATAAAGTCTGGATAATAAATATGATTGCTATATAATAATTGCGTTTGAAATGAAGATAAAGGGAGAAAAAAATTAAAGTACTCAGACATCAACCCTTAAATGAAGTAAATACGATTTTCTATTTGTAAACAAAGTGGTAACTTTGGTTTCTTGATCATTCGAAAACTTCACCGGTAATTGGGTCCCTCTTTTTGAAAGTCAATAGTAAGTCATCCTTTGGGAAAATGGTAGCGAAAACCTTGATTTTTTCACTTAATGGAGTTACTTTATGATGGAAATCGGTAGATAGAGCAAACTTACCCAATAAGGCGGCGAAAGTGATCATGACATAAGTTTGACCTAAACAAACATGAGAACCACAACCGAAAACCAACCAATTCTTCTTTGCCTGACTAGCCTTTGAGCCTTCTTCCCATCTTTCAGGGATAAAGTCATCTGGGTTTTCGTAAACTTCAGGGTCGTGTAAAGCAGGGTACAAGGTTGGAATCAACATAGCACCTTTTGGTGCAGTGTAATTAGAAGAAACTGGGAAATTCTTCTTAACAACGTATGGAACCATTAAGACAGGGGGTCTGTAACGTAGAGTTTCCTTGATGACCATGTTAGTGTATTTCATTTTTTCAATCACATCCAGAGTCAATTCAGTAGACATATCATTGTTACGGACAGCCAATTGTTCTTCTCTAATTTTTTCTAAAACATCTGGACGATCAGCTACAATTTGGAACAACCAACAAGCCAAAGAGGAGGAAGCATCTTGAGAGGCGAATAGGAAAGTGAAAACAGCTTCTGACATTTCCTTGTTGGTGAATTCTCTGTGGAATATTCTGGCGTCATCGTCGTTACTGTTCTTTGCATCATGCATCAATTTACACCAAGCATCCATAACACAAACTGGTTCACCACCAGCGGCAATATGGTCCTTTGCCATTTGAGCACAGTTTTCAAAAATCTTCATGGCCATGTCAGCGGTTTTCTTACCATACCATGTCTTACTGTAAGGGATGATAATTGGAAAGTTGACTAATTCTAAAGCTGCTGTGACTAAATAATAATCATCGGCAATCTTTCTGACTTGATCTTCAGTGATGTAGTTACCACAGAAAGAGTTTAATGATAAGGCGCAAAGAATCTCTCTCATTTCATGGAAAAAGACTTGAGGTTCGTAATTGTTCTCCTTTGATAAACGAACAAATTTTTCCATATATTTATCCATGATTAATTCTAATGAAGGTAAGTATTGGGCCAAAGCATGTTTAGTGAAAAGACCATTTAATGATTTTCTATAATCAGTGTGGGCCTTACCATCCAAAAAGACCCAATTGCAAGGTCTTAAGATTTTCACAGCAACATCAACAACACAGGGTTTAACAAACTTGGAGGATTGTAAGATCTTTCTTGCCAAATCTCTAGTGGATGCGATAACGACGAATTTGTGGAAAATAGAGACACATGAAAGTGGACCGGAAGCCCACTTTGCCTTATATTCTTCAAATTTTGGATCCAAGGATTCCAAAAATGGACCAATGATGGGCCAAAACTTGAATTTTGGACCTACAATGGAGCCCTTTTTAATTTGATATGCTACTTGGTCCCAAACCAAAAGAATACAAATCAAAGTAGCAAATATTTTCAAATATGACATTGACTTAAGTGCATCCAGGACGTTGAATGCTTTGGTGAAACCCAAGGAGGACCCACCCTTGGCCAATTGGTGTAATGTAGAATTGTTAGTGGCTTGTTGTATTATATTTTCAGCGACAGAACTCATGTTGTTAGGAGGTGTTTGATTTCTATCAGAGTAGCAAATAAAGGTTTGTTTGTTGTTGTGAGAGTAAACAACAAATGAATATAAAGATAAAAGATGAACAAGAATAAGAGACTTAGAACAATAGAGTATTATCTTATATATAATTTTTTTCTTTCCCAACACAATTCTCTGTTTGCGTATATAAACCAATCAGTCCCTTTTCCTAAAGACAATAAGGACGATCTTTACAACCGATCGATAAAAAAAATCTTTTCAAAACCGAAACAAGAGAGCTATATTTCAATAGCGATATAAGCACCGGCTGCAATTAAACGCAGGTTTGGTTATGTTTTGTCAGCAGCGATAAAAGAAACGAGAGCTAAACGACGAAAATCGTCTCGAGAAGTGCTGACATGCCGATTACCCGCATCGGAAATTACGGAACGAACCCGTGGTCTTTGAACGAGAGTGTCGTTTAGAATACAGGGGTGTGTGCGGTGGTGTGTGGGCGGTGGAGAGCGAGAGAGCTAATTGTTCCTGGGGACGGGTCCCACGGAACTGATAGACGGCTTCCGGCTACGTGTAAGAGTATACCGAATAAAAGTGTTCGATGTGTCCATGTTTATAGGTGTGTATCTATATTTCGACTCAGTCTGATGTCATGCGTATATATGTACATATATGTAGATAGAAGTGTTCTTGTTGATGTTCTATTATTCTATAAAAAACCTCACTCTTGTTTCTTTATATCATTAGTGGTTGTTACCTTCTTGAAAACGCCTTCGGGGTTACCAACTTGCGATTTGAAAGAGGCTGGTTCCTTGCTTGGTTCTGCTTTCGTAGACCCATTTGAATGCGCGATGTCTTCGCTAGTGCTTGTTGTTCTTGTACCGGTGTATGTTGAAGTCAATGCAGAGATCGGCAGTTGGCTCGACTGTAACTCTTTTGTGTTTTCATTATCCGTAGCTTTGTCGTTACCGTCAGCTTCCTCTGACCCCTCCGAACGTGATGCCGACTCAGATCCCACTCTTGGAAGAGTGATTCCTGTATGAAGGCTCCCAACGTTTGCCTCGGATGCTTGGTTTGTGCTTGTTGTGTGTGGAGAGAGTGTGAAGACCCTTGAAGCACCAGATGTGTTGCCCAATCTACTCACAGGACTTATGATGGTATTCCGAGGGTATGATAATGGCGAAACTATCCTATTGTCCTGTTGTTTCATCGGCATTGTTGTAGAAAGATTCTGTGCATTAGCCATTGTAAAGACATCAGCTTGATTCATATTGGGAATCGGGTATTGACTCAATGGTCGTTGACCAGCGCCAATTGTGGTTACAGCTGAAATGGGATTATTATGCACATTTTTACTGTTCAAATTCATCGAGGAATAAGCCAATTGAGCGGCAGATGCGGTTGTTGGGGCATTAGCATTTTGATAGTTATCAATGGGTTGATAATAGGTACGCGGGCTAATTGATTTGAGACCAGCAGTGCTACTACTGCTGCTAGCGCTGTCATTGCTGAGATTGTTTTGCTTTAGTACACTCTGGATATCCTTGATGAATAAAGGATATAGATAGTCGGCAATTTTTTCTCTTTGTGCTATTGCCAAGGCACGCTCAAACGGTATCCAAACACCCTTTAAATGCATAGAACCAATTTTCACCACATGCCTGATTTTTTCTGCCTTTAAAATACCGTCTCTTCTACCTCTTGTCATTTTAGTTACGTTAAGTAACTTGGTACCATTAATCATATCATTATCTGCTCTTCTTACCACCGAAATCCCGTTAGCTTCGACTTGATAACAGAGCGTCTTTTCATCCTCCCACATAGTTGTCGTTACTCTTGGTCTTATTATATTTGCAGCGCCACTATTGCTGCCACCGCTCGTGGGGCTGGCTGCGGCTATTACGGGCATTGGATGTCTTATGGTGGTTGTTTGAAAAGAATTCATGGCTTTAGTCATTGGATCATACTGTTGGTCAGACTTCCCTTGTCTGTTTGCAGTCAAATAAGTTTCTTGATCCGCAGTGGCTTTGACGGGTGGTGTCATGGAATTTCCATCGTATAACGGACTTACTTGTTGTTGTTGAGGTAGCAAGCCCATTTGAGGGTGATTGTAATTTACTGGATCCTTTTGAGTGATCACCGGGACCTGGGTAGGGGTTGTTGAGGGCCTGGGAGGGACGGAAAGATGAGGGTTTGAGATCGATGAAGTCTTATGGAATCCAGGAAATTGATATGTGGAAGGTTTGGGATAGTTTGGCATTGGAAGTTGTTGTGTTAGTGATGCAGCTCCATTGCTATTGCGACTGGTACGGTTGGAACTGGGAGATATGGAACCAGTGGACGTTTCTGAAGGAGGCCCGGATTTATTGGACTTTGAAAATACGTTACTGGTTATTGGTGCTTGCGATGGATAAGCTTGAGCTTGTAATTGTTGTTGCTGTTGCTGCTGCTGCTGCTGCAACTCAAACGTCGAGTAATTCTTCTCTAGGTCAGAGTTTTGATTTTGAATATTAGTTACAGATGATGCTATGCCGCTAGGATTAGTAGTACCGTCACTATTTGCAGGATAATAATAATACGCTTGAGGGTACGAATAAGCCATTGATTGAGTGGCTTGCATTTGGGGATAGTAATAGTAGTATGGCACATTGCTACTACTGTTACTGTTACTGTTATTGCTACCCATGGCAGGACCAGGACCGTTGGACAAAGCAGCAGTACTGACGGCTGAGGAAATAGCTACTGATGTGGACGACGGGTTGGATCCGTTCGAATCAGAACTGTTACTCTGGAAAGGTTCTTGAACTTGACACATCTGTGCTTGCGGTTGCGGTTGCGGCTGCTGTTGCTGTTGCTGGTAGTATTGTGGATATGGCCATTGTTCAGGAACTACATATTGGTATGATACAGGCACCAAAGGCTGACCACCCTGGCTGATATATTGCTGCTGTAGCTGCCGTTGCTGCTGTTGCTGTTGCTGTTGTTGCTGTTGCTGTTGCTGCTGTTGCTGTTGCTGCTGCGCCGGCTGGCCAATTGTATGTTCATTATTGTTTACAGCCCTCATATTTGATTCTGAAAGCATTTGATTGGGCTGCATATCATTGGCGTTGATTTGGTTGCTAGTAGGCATGACAAAGGAACCTTACTAGGTATGTGTAAGGATGACTTTGTGTTATGCTTGGCAAAATTATTTCACACGTTTCAAAAATAAACAAAAGAGAGTTTTTATATCTGTACAATCACAATTGCGAGATGAGTTTTCTTGAGTAAAAACAGCAAAAAATGGGTTCGCTTTTGGTCGCAGAGTAGAAAGGAACTAAAAAAAAAAATGTCAACTATTCTAAGAGGCTTATAAATACACAGGCACACAGTAAATGCAAAAGACGGTGAGGGGGAACTTCAGAAATTAGTAAACTAAAATGAAAAAGACGGGTTTTTCTTATGTATTGTCAGCTTGCCACTTTCGATAAAATGATAGAAAGAAACAAGAACGGGCAAGACATTTACGTAGATTTTATGTGATGGATAGAAAAGAATACATCACCAGTGCGTGCGTGCGTTCATTGTCAGAAGATTCTCCTGTGGCGGAGAGAACAAGCAAGACCTAAAATGAGATGAGATGATCGATACTTAACAAACCGCTTGGCCATTTAATAGCCAGTAGCAGTTCCTTAGTAAGATCGCACACTCAAAGTGGAATATTCCGTCAGGCGTACGGGAAGAGAAAAGCAGCAAAAGAAAGAAAAAACCGGACAACATGCGGGAAAAAACGCAAACTGCGTGAGGACCAAATTAACTTTAAAGATTACATCAACGGCGGGTAGAGACCCTTCAGCAGGTTCTCTACGGCAGATTCCCTGCAGAAACAACTAATCGGAGGGAAAACAAGCCAAGCGTGGACGTGAGGTTCGCGCGCAGACTTCTCTGCAGAAAATCGGAATATGAATTTTTTATTTGGTAGCTTCTTTACTACTACAACCATAGGGGTTGTGCGTCGGCAGATGAGGCGCAAGAAAATTCGTGGGTGGAGGGAAAAAAAAAGAAAAAAAAACCGTTGCAGGAGAGGACAGTTCCAGTTAGGAACAAGCTCTCTTAAGTATCCCTATATGTATTATGCCGCGTTGCTTGTGCAGGTACAGCTGCCTGCACTGTTTTCTGGCGAGGCCCAGATTTACTTTTGGATAAAGAAGGCGGAGCCAAAAACGCACAAGTCAAAAACCGGAATTACGCGCTCTGCGTCGTCCGGGATTTTAGTGCTCGAGCGCTCTTGGGTGCGTTTTGTGAAGGTAAACGTACCTGATAAAATAAAAAACAAGGTCTAGGCGCATTAGACCACTCCCCCGCCACGCAGGCGAAGCAGCTTGTCACAATGTTACACACATGAGGAGGAGCATTCTTTTACTTTTTGTTGATGCGGGTAAATGGGGCTGCATGCAGGAACGGCAAAGGTAAAGAAAAAAGAAATAACTATTACGCTTGAAGACGTCGCTTGGGGTAATAAGGTTAGAGCCAATGGAAGAACGCCAATCTCCTCTTTTTCAGTCACCGAGCCTGCGAAGGCTAATCTCGAAAAAGTTACGGGTATAATGCGATCTCCATCCTTCTCTGGCGCTTCGAAGCCCAACAAAAAAACTTCTTTCTTTTTAGTGTCGAAAGCTAATGCAGGAGACGAATGATTACGGTGGCCATTTAGTCAGCCGCACCACACTCAGTTTGAAAGTTTACTTGGCAAATGCAATTTGGCGAGTGACTTGATACTCCTGTTGCCCCCCGTCGAATTGTTCTTGCATTGGAGATAGGGGATTGCGTTTCTTAAAAAAAAAAAGAATTTGGCTTAGGAAAATGTGTTCTTGCGCAGCGCGTATTTACTATATCCGCCATTGTGTCACAGATGTGAAGAAAGACAGTCACCAATATTACATACATCTTGCGTAAATATTGCCAGAGAATAGAGTATACAAGAAGCTAATCATTACTTTTGCTATCTCTAGCTAGATAAGAAATCATTTGATAGCAAATACTGAGTTTTTTTTCATTATTTTTTGTTTTATTTTGTGAACAGCCACTTTTTCTTTATTAAATAATAATGGTATTCCGAAAGATACTTGCTAGCAAATCGCATCACAGTCGTCACCATCACCATCCTCTCCACCATCATCGTCTTAGCCTTAAGTGGCAAAATCACCGTCACACACTCATTTCAGACGTTACCGGATCCCATGAGACAAAATATCTATCGCCATTTAGGAGTAGTACGGACACGGGAAGCAGAAAACGTGATAGATTGAATGTAAAGATAAAATCGCTAAGAAACAAGATTCATATGCGGTTCCATCCCACATGCATAATTGAGGACACGGCTACAGTAACCAGTGATGAAAAGTATGGTGCTTACGGAGAAACTAAAAGAGACGAGCCTGCCACAATGTCGTTAGAAGAGCTTTTCCCCAGGTCTAATCGGCACCGAATCCTAGAGGAATATGAAGAAGAAACGAATAGCGTTATTCACAGGGAATTAGGTGAAATTGCGAATGAGAATGAGAATGAGAATGATTACCCCAGGTGGGGAAACGCAGAACACCACTACAATTTTGAAAACGACCAGTTCAATGAGGATGAAATTGTGAGCAGAATAAGGTCTGAAATCAGGAATACAAAATTGAAGTCCGTTAAAGCGAGTAACAGAACACTGGCAAAGGCTACGGAGGCCCAACTAACTGGAAAAAGGGTTCTCCAGCAGTTAAGTTGTCAAAGTAATCAACTCACCAAGATCGAGGATAATTGTGACATACTTAAAATCCAATCTAATGTGGCCGACAAAAAGATTGACGAACTTGTTCATGAAAACAGAAGTTTGTTTGCATTGACATCACCCAACCCGTTCAGGAAAAAAAGAGAAAGAGAGAAGCAAACCCAAATCAAAAACTTGAAGTTGAAACAGTATCAGTTACAGCAAGAAACCATGAAACGGGCCCAAGAATCTGGGAAAAACTTAGCCGTAAATCTAACCTCTAACTATGAGCGATATGACAAAGAGGCAGAAAGGCAATGCATCCTTAACAACGCCCGAAAATATCAGTTTGAACCTGACGAAGAAGATAATAGAATGGAAATTGAACTGTACGAAAACTTTGAACAAATAAAGGCAGCGAGTGGTAACTTGAAAGTAATGGCCCAGGCATTTGGCAGGGAGTTTGGAGCACAGAATTACAGAATGCTGGATATTGAAAACAACGTACAACAGGTGGACGGTGCTTTGCAAGCCAAAAGATGTAGATTAGACAGGGTGATGGGAAGAAAAGAGTAAAGTGACTGTGCAAAGGGGAAGTGTGAGCATATATAAACTCATCGAATAGACAACCTTTAAGAAATAGATAAATAGATGTGTTGACAAGCAAGCAAGCAATATAGCACTGAATGCGTGATCCTTTTTTTCACTTTTATTCTTGGTGACAGATTAAGTTTTCTCTTTCCACATGATATTGCATGAAGGCAAGCCGAGGTTCGGAGAGTTCTTTTTTTCGTAAATGTTTCGTAATTGTTTCCCGGCCCATTTGAGATTTCAAATCAGGTAAACTGGCCGGGGTATCACCACTTTGTTAGGAGATGCGATAAAGCACATGTTATATGGTTTGTGGAACGCTGTTGCGTTCCACAAACCCCTCACGACCGATCCGTAAGAGGAAAGGATTGACCTTTGAAGCTACTGAAAAAAGGCTTGGTTGGCTACCTGATCAAGAAAGAAAAAAAGCAAACCTTCATCATACATACCGTCGTGTCTTTCTAATAACCTATTGTGGTTGGTAAACCCGTTCCGTTCGCACACTTCAGTCCCGTTTCTTAGACCCGGACGGAGCCCGCCCGCGTGACGGTTATCGTTTTCAGGAACGCAAGCATCATTAAATGGAAATGCCAAGACTACAAAAAACACCGCACAATATAAACCGGGTTTCGAATCCTCTATATCAACCGCATCGGCTCGTTTATAATGCATAGCAAGAGAGGTAAATTATTTTCTTAACACGGAAGAAAACGTCGTATACAAAGAGGTGGGGTATTACCATACAAAATATCGCAAGGAAAAGGCGGAGAGAATTACCATGGTTGATCCATAGGTCATGCATGCCTCTAGGACAAAAAGTAACGCATGTCACGCCTGCCTCGACTGTGGACACACGATTACAGACAGAATATTACGGTTTCTTCGCTCATCCCTTACACCCGTTAGCACTCCACTCCAGTCACGGAATGCAATGGAAAAACCGATATGCGCTTCAATGTCCCAGAACACGCTGCTGCCTTAGAAACGAATGAATATTTCCCTGTATTCACAGGGTTCCTTTGAGTATGTTCGTACTGCTAGTTGAGCGGAAATTTCCCTTTCCCAGCCAAGCTTTCCTTTTCTGTTTCCTATCCGTTTCCGCTTTGTTTCCCGGGCCATACGAGCTCTACATCTATGAGAATTAAACACGACATGAATGCGTCAGTCTGACGCAAAGCCGCATCGGTGAGGCTGCCTGTATTTGAATGGATGTGCATAAGCTATAGCATGATACTGTATGTGTGTTTGCGCACAAGAAGCCAATGTGCGTAGTAATGCTGGCATTTTCGCGTATCTGTTTGACACGAAAAATAGCCGCCGACAAACTGCCGGATCAGTGCATACAAAAGCCGGAGGCAACGAAGGACCCTTAATTCTGTGTCACATTAACGCCGGCAATAGCCATTGTTACGCACTAGTGTGACACGTTTGTGCTAGAAAAACCATTTACCCCAATGTTTCGTCCAAACAGTCCCCCAAAAAAAGGGACAATAAATAAGAAAAGGGTCATTCACTTTTTCTGTCGGAATCATTCGTCTTATCTTTTTGGATCGATGCAACATTATGCAGAGTAAAAAGGGTACCTCTTGGAAAGCACGATGAACGAAGCCAATTGTTCCGTAACCAATGGCAACCCCATTCACAGGCTTAGTACTGAGTTAAGGCCGAAACGAAATAATCTGAGTAGATCTTCCGGATCTCAAAATAGCGGATGTGCCACGCGAAGTGCCACAACCATAGAGTACATTTTTACTAATTCCCAAAGAGGCAACTGTGCCAATGGAATTGATTTTCAAAAGGCATCACCGATCGCTCAGGCTCAGACTCACTATGGCGGCGACGGCGGTGAGGGGAAATTGTTAAGACCCGAGAACCCATGGTCAAAGGAATTCTCTTGTTCTTACAGGAATAAAAGTATTGATGTCGTAATTTCTGGTGGAACCAAGAATGAAAAACACTCTATAAGCTGCCACGATAAGTTTTTCACACCGTATCGTAATGAAGCATACCACCCAAACCATTTATATCCTTACAGAAAAACTTATAGTGGACGCTCGTCTGTTTCAAACGGCCACTGGGAGTCTCAATTTGAGCTAATTGAAGACCAGTTAATAAGTGAACTAAAAATAGCAAAAAACGTACAGGAAACACCCATTGGTTACGACTATTTGGCGGAATATGAAGAAACAATAGATTTCAAATACACTTCACTACCCTTACCGGAGACGTACCAATTTTTGAATAAAAACAATTACTTATGCCAGCCGGACCCCTATAAAATAGGCTGTATACTAATGGAAAATGGTTCAAACTTGAACGAAGTAATAAAGGCCTTTGAAGCTGCTATTTCTCAAGATCCATCACATGTGAATGCGTGGCTAAAGCTAGGAATAGTTAATATTGAAAATGAGAACGAAAGTAATGGCGAGCTCGCTTTGCATAATTGTTTGAATCTGGATCCGAACAATACATCTGCGATGGAAAGCTTAGCGGTTCACTATACGAACCAAGAGAATGAGCTAGAAGCAATGAAGTTCTTTCAGAGATGGATTCTTTCCAAGTTTTCTAAATTTTTACTCCCCACTGCAGAACAAAATAATGAATGTATGGATACAACTCCTGGAAAGTCTAATTTGATGCATATTTTGGAGTCTTTGTTGAAGATGCGCGTAACGAAAAAAGACCAACGTAAGATTCATTCGGTATTATCAGTTCTATACTATTCAGATCAGAGAATCCGACAATCTCTGGAGAGCTTGGAATATTTATTATCTGAAAAACCCAATGATGAAATAATGTGGAATAGATATGGTGCTATATTAGCTAATACCAAGTCATATCACTCCGCAATAAATGCATATAATAAATCTAAACTACTGAGACCGAATTTTACAAGGGCCCGCTATAACTTGGCTATTGCCTTCTTGAATAATGGTGACTACATCAAAGCAAGCAAAACGCTAATAGAAATTATATTATTACAAAGTAAAGGAACTGAAAATATCAAGACGAAAATGCATAACAAGTTCATGCAAAATCTAAAAAATGCGCTCATTGCTTTGAAGAAATTCGATCTTCTTGAAGATTTAATAAATAATTCTCATGAGGCAGAATTATTGTTATCAACCTTGAAAACTATTTACAATAAGATAGATTAGGAAGTCTTTTACTCTTTTGCTGTATAATATGTTCAAAAATCAAAAACCGAAAAATGAAAAACGAAAAACAGGAATCCGGCCAATTAATGGTAGCACGCCGCAAAACGCTACTAGAAACTGAATGCTATGAGCAAAAATTACGCCAAATACCAACTCATATCAATTGTTAATATGAGTTGGTACTTTCTCAATTGGGTTCTATACCGCATCGTTATTCAGTTCTTTCCTTTGCCTTGAAATTACACGGAAGAAACAAATAGTTACCCGAACAGAGCTGAAAATGAACCATTGGGAAACTATTGAATAATAATACACTTGTATATTAGCCAAATTTAGTCAAACTTCGCGACGTGTCTACCGTTAAATTGACACTTCCTTTACGCTATTCGTAAATTGAAAGGATATGGGCCCATACTAACAAAAAGTGAGAAGCGAATTGGTAAAATGACGGCTATTGGTAATATAGACGATGCACTTCCAACCAATACAGCCGCAAGTAATGAAAATAGCAAAACTAGGCTAAGAGTCCAAAAAGCTTGCGAGCTTTGCAAAAAGAGAAAGGTCAAGTGTGATGGCAACAAGCCATGCTTAAACTGCTCTAAACACCAGAAGGAATGCCGTTATGATTTCAAAGTGACAAACCGTCGAAAAAGAAGGCGACAAGCTACGTCACCTATACAGAACATTAATAAAGAATATACAGAGGCCGATAGCGTTTTCTCCAGAGATATATCGGCCAGTGTAAACGTCCCCTCAGATTGCCTATCCTCGTCTGCTGGAAACTCTCCGTATTCCAATTCACATTATTCCAATTTACAATCTACATTACCCTTTATGAGTGTTAGGCCAAATCGTGCTTCCCACACCTTCAATTCCGCAGCCAATATGAATGGAGATAATAACACAAATGCTTTTGTTGAGGATCATATGGCTAAGTTACTATTACAATTAGGTTCGAAGCTGAAAAATACTGCAAATGAATCGTCCAAAAGCAACAAAAACAGTGATAATAATGTGAACACAAACCTGGCGACGATAAACATGGAAAATAACCAAGTAGGAAATACATCTAACCACAAATACGATATACGTAGTTCTTCAGAGACCCTTGATAGTAACAACATTAACTCTGAGAAAGACGAGATGCTTAACTCTCAAATAACGAGCATAGTTAATGGCCATGTTGAATCACCCTGGCAGACGTTTTCTTTAGATAAGTATAGGTTCCACAGACGCTACCAGAATATATTACCCTATTACCTTGGTGCATCTATTCTAAAGGATATATCGCCGCAGGCAATTGAATATGCAAACTTAAAGCGCCCAAGAGTCCAAAACTATGGTTGGAATTTATCTGGCGGTCATTATTTGAAATACAAAGAAGAATTTAGAAGGCAAGATAAATTGATAAGGCATGAATCCAAGTTTTTTAATTTTGATGACCCTGTTCATTTATCTTTAGTTAATAAATTATTAACGTATTATTTTAATGAAATCAATCCTGTTTTCAGTATTATTCACGAAGCAACATTTTGGCAACAATACAAGAATAAGTTTTTGCAACAAGGCAAACAAAATAACTCATCCGCGAAGTTATTTACCTCAATGCTTTATCTCATACTGGCTACTACACTACGGTTTAAAGAGGGTCACCTAGATAACCAAGAAGGAGAAGAAAAGCATAGCGATTCATCCTTTAATAGCACATTCGAAGAGGAATCCGTTTTGAACGGAAAACCATTCATAGAGGAGACGATGTTCGAATATGCTTATTCTATAATCAACACTTTGACTTTTGAATGGGAGTCATTTGAATTGATACAGTCCTGGCTTTTAATAGCGTTCTATTTCAGGACCTGTTATAGACAAACAGCGTGTTGGAATGCCTTAAGCCAAGCAGTGAATATGTGTAATGGGATGACTTTATATTTGAACAAGTTTCCTGAAATTCACTCCACCTACGATGAATCAAAAGCATGGCATTGTTTTTGGTGTTGTTTTATAATGGATAAATTAATCAGTTTCCAAACGGGCCGTTTTTACCAATTGTCATTACCTGTTAATGAAATGTTCGAACAAATGAATCTAGTAAAGTCAAAAAAATTCTTACAAGATGAAGATGATTGGTTCCATAAAGAAACCTTCCAAATGCTAGACCTATCTATAATAGTAACAAGGTTTTTGAAAAGGGATGCTCAAGATTTAAACTTAAGCGAGACCATACAACTACGGGGTCAACTTGCTCAGTGGTACAATACTTTTATGACAGATAAGGATATTGATACGTATGATAAGAATCACCACGGGTTCTTCCAGCTTCAACCACTCATGACATACCTGGATATAAGTCTGACTTTTGAAATTAGACAATTATTCTGTTTAGTAGCTCCTTCCTCTAATGCAAATGGTAAATCCTTAGAATATGCAGTGGACACTCAGTTATTAGTGTCCCACTGCCAAACGGCTGCTGACAATTTGATTAACATTACAAAAAGGAACCTATTCTTCGTTCCCTGGTGGTTAAACCTGTCACAACTATTCACAGTAAATCTAATTTGTATCATCTATATGCATGCAGGGATTGCCATTACACAAAGTAAAGCTATCATGCAAGGTTGCAATCAAATTTGGCGAACTATAGATAGTTCCAAGCCTAAAAACTCTCCCGCAATGCTCCCTGAATGCTTATGGTGTTTGAAAATGTTGAACCATATGTTCTGTATTCGGTTGAGGGATTCTGCCTTGCAATTAGAATCTTCGCTTGGTACAGATCACGGCGATGACACTCCTAACAAGAACAAATTCGAGCAGTTTAAGAAGGTGGGTGATCACGATGCGGATGAAGAAGCTGAGATAGATGAAGGAGGAGAAGAAAACGCAGATGAGAGACAAGAAAACCCGCTCAAAAATAATAGAAAAGTACCCCCATTGGCAACAAGATCCCACAATACCACTCACTTAAACGTCTCAATGGGAATTTCTCCAGCAAGTGGTACACCAAATCCCGTAAAAAATGCCGGGTTGCCTTCTGATGTTCTTGATGCTACTAATAATATAAGAGACTCTCCAGACGTTTTCGATGATGATCTATTTTCTAATTTGCTATGGTTTGATCAAAATTTTGCCTGAGAAGTGCTGAATCGTCTTTTCATTTTCTTCAAGAGTCTTGAAGTCAACACTTATGACTGTATGTAACTGTACTATCTACGAAACGTTTAAATAATCACATAAACCGCCTCTCACTTCTCGAGGGCGTCTATTGCCTAAGCGATCGTGATTTTTTTATTGCATCGCAAGAAAGAAGGCTCAAATTTCGGGTCACCCACGTCACCACATACAGGTCACGCTATGAGATCTTCGAATGGTACACCGTTTCGAGGTATTCCAAAGGTATAAAATAAAAACAAGAATCTGGGTCGATAGTTTCCTGAGAGTTGTCAATTTGGAGCCTCTGCTTTGTTCCTTCGTTTATTGAAAAAATATTTTTCAATCAAAAAGTCAAGAAGAAAATAACCTTAACGGCTGGAATTAGAGAATGAGCACAACTTTACCGATTAAGAAGACTGTCGTCATAATCGGTGCGGGCATTGCAGGGCTCAAATCTGCATCTACACTGCACCAAAATGGTGTCCAAGATTGCATTATACTTGAAGCCAGAGATAGAATAGGTGGCAGACTACATACCGTTACAGGCTACCAAGGACGGAAATATGATATAGGTGCTAGCTGGCACCACGACACATTGACGAATCCTTTATTTTTAGAAGAAGCTCAACTGACTTCTAGAGATGGGAAGCAGAGGTTTGTTTTCGATGATGACAACTTCATTTATATCGACGAAGAACGTGGAAGAGTTGATCATGATGAAAAACTGCTATTGGAAATTGTGGACAATGAAATGAGCAAATTCGCAGAATTGGAATTTCACCAACAATTAGACGTTCCGGACTGCTCTTTTTTTCAATTAGTGATGAAATATTTAGTGCAAAGACGCCAATTTCTTAATAATGATCAAATTAGGTATTTTCCACAATTATGCCGATATTTGGAATTGTGGCATGGATTAGACTGGAAACTTTTAAGTGCAAAGGATACATATTTCGGTCATCAAGGAAGAAACGCTTTTGCTTTAAATTATGACACCGTGGTTAAACGAATTGGTGATAGCTTTCCTCAAGAATGGATGAGATTGAACTGTGAAGTCAATTCGATTAAGCGCGAACCTTCAGGAAATGTGACAGTGACCTGTGATAATGGCACCGTATACCATACTGACTATGCCATTGTCACTGTTCCTCAAAGCGTATTGAACTTATCCATAAAGCCCGACATGGGCCTCCAAGGAAGAATAGAATTCCAACCTGCCTTGAAACCAGTGATTCAAGAAGCTTTCGAAAAAATTCATTTTGGCGGTCTGGGTAAAGTTATTTTTGAGTTCGAAGAATGTTGTTGGTCAAAAGAAAGTTCTAAAATTGCGACTTTGGCCAACTCTACTGATGATTTTGTCAAAATAGTTCGTGATGCGAAAGATTTGGATGACTTGAACTCTATGTTAGAAAAGGATACCCTCCAATGGCACCCAAGTGCTAGCTGTTGGGATCAACCTTTACTTTTTGTGAATCTGCCAAAAAGTACAGGGGTAGCAAGTTTTATGATGCTGATGCAAGCGCCGCTATCGAATCACATAGAATCTATCAGAGATGATAAAGAGTCCGTGTTTAGATTCTTTCAACCCGTTTTAAACAAGATCATGAAATGTCTAAATTCTGTAGACGTTATTAATGGCATGAATTCAGCTGAAAAGCATATTGATAAACCAACTCTGAAAAATATCATCGTCAGTAATTGGACACGCGAGCCTTACTCCCGTGGTGCTTATTCAGCCTGCTTTCCAGGGGATGATCCTGTTGATATGGTCGTTGCCATGTCTAATGGTCAAGATTCTCGCATAAGATTTGCAGGTGAACACACTGTTATGGATGGTGCCGGGTGTGCTTATGGTGCCTGGGAAAGTGGTAAGCGAGAGGCAGATCACATCTCTAGTTTGATGCAGTAAGATTATAACTTTTCTAACGGCTGAGAAAGCACATGTATATATTTATAAAATTTTATAGTAAGTTATTTTGCACTTTTTTTATGATTATGAAAGCAACGCATTATTTCACAGGTGTTTCTTATTTGTACCATTTTATATTAGTTTTGAACACAAAGGATAGGAATATTATCGTATAGCGGTTCAGAGCGTTAGGGCGTTTTTTCCCTCTATTTACATATTCATCATGGATTGTTGGCATCGCTTAGATGAGGTGCGTAATTGGAGACAAGCTTTTGGAACCATGCGTGAATATCGAGTAATTCCAATTGAGCGTCTGTCATTAACGGGACTTGCAGTTTCAGAAAATCCCACCAGTATTTTGACGGTACCAATTTTCCTTTGAATTTTATTTGAGTTTTTCTTGTTAACCTTGCATTTAAAATACCATAAAAGAAGAATTTTTCAAACGGAATAATATTTGCAGTGTGAGCAAAACAACCATCGCAAGTGCAATTGTCCGGAGGACATATACACTCCTTGTTAGAGCATTTGCAATCATCCAGATAGTCCATCATCTTATCAGTAATTTGAGCTTCACCTATATTGGTCAAAGGAACACCACTCTGTTCAATATACGAGTTTAGTTCCTCTTCACTTCTATGGATGAGACAGTTGACGCACGGACAATTTTCGTCTTCACAAGAGCATTGCGTACTCAAGAAGACACCCTTATGAGTCAGAACTTCGACTTTTGAAGCCAGGTCACTTGAGTGGGGCGCAGATACCGTTGTTGTGCTCCGCGGAGTGAGTGTTTCTGAACTATCATGTGACGCACCGGTAGTGGTATAGTTTTCTTGTAGAATATCATGGAAAGTAGAAGCAGTTTCTAAGGAACTGTACGGGGTAAAAATATCACCGGGCGGTATCTTGTCATTTGAAGCAAAATTATCAGCTTTGATTTTCTTACAGCAATGTGATACGTTTCGTATAGGATCCTGCTGAACATGACTACTCTCCTTCTTCTCGTTGGAAGAACATGACGACATGTTAGATACTGGGGAGACTGTTCCCATTGCTGGGGCCCTTGGAGAATGTTTCCTTAGAAACTCCATTTCAGTTATATATCTATTACCGTCATCAGTAAATGTGCTAATGTCTTTAGGCTCATGAGCGGTACAACCTTCCTCCATTAGAATATGTAGTTTACCGTTTATCATTCTTGCCTTTCTAACAGCAGAGGCCCGTACAAACAGTATCGGCTGCTGATTCATTCCACTACAACAGTTACCTTCAACCTGCGACCCATTATCATATTCCGCACTCTGGGAAGTCGAGTCCACCAAGATGGCATCCCTTATAGCCATGGGAGACGGCCTTCCTCTCGTTCTCACTTTAATCAACATCCTGTGGGAATGCCTACACGTAGAAGAGCGGTGTCCCCTGATACACGATGCACACGCATACTTGTTCCCATTAAAAACTATCATCTCTGGCAATGCTTACAGAACTTACAAACTGCTTGAATGCAACCCACAGCCCCTCATCCCACTTGGCTCGCCAGAACGTACTAGCAAATTCCCTCGAGATCTTTCTTATAATTCAGTTTTCCACCATTACCCGAAAAGCCAGACTACAGCCTTTAAGGCCAAAAGTTCGAAAAGTGCCAAAACTACACTCTGTCGTTTGATGTATAAGGAGCTTGCACTGTAGGGAATTACCGCTGAAGTCTGAACTAGAGGACCACACCATGTCTAAAACAGCCCAGAAACGTCTGCTCAAGGAGCTACAGCAGCTAATCAAAGATTCTCCACCTGGCATAGTGGCGGGTCCCAAATCGGAAAATAACATCTTCGTTTGGGACTGTCTCATTCAAGGACCCCCAGATACGCCATACGCCGATGGTGTTTTCAATACCAAACTGGAATTTCCCAAGGACTATCCCTTGTCTCCGCCTAAACTAACGTTCACGCCCAGCATACTACACCCAAATATTTACCCAAACGGTGAAGTGTGCATATCCATTCTTCACTCCCCTGGCGATGACCCCAACATGTATGAACTGGCTGAAGAAAGATGGTCTCCTGTGCAGAGCGTGGAAAAGATTTTGTTAAGTGTCATGAGCATGTTGAGTGAGCCCAACATCGAAAGTGGTGCCAACATCGATGCTTGCATTCTGTGGAGAGACAATAGACCCGAATTCGAGAGACAGGTGAAGTTGTCCATTTTGAAGTCCCTGGGGTTTTGAAATCATATATCAGGTCTCGTACCAATCATTTTCACGGTTCCTTCCTCGCTCGTCCCTATATACATATAAGCATATCTATCATATAAAAGAAAATAGTTGTCATATAAAAAATCACGTCCGGTTTCATAAAAACCTTTGCTTAAGAGGATAGTAATATGTAGTAACTCATTAAATGAATACTTTTAGTTTATATACACGATCTACGTCTATTTCCCTATACAAAATTTACTGAACACCGAATCCAAAATATCTTCAATGCCAATAGCCTGCCCCGTTATCTTAGCTATTCCGTCAGATGCGTATCTTAGATTTTCTGTGGCCATGACAATATCATTGTCAAAGTTTTTAGAGTTCAAGAACTCTTCCAACCCATAAAATACGTCGTTTTTCAGGATCTCAGTAACTCTTTTAGAAACAACAATTGGGCTTGAATCGGCACTCGATTGAGACAGATGTTCGAAGTCTCTTGTTAGGATATCGATTAGCGATTCTATGCCCTCCTTAGTCTTGCAAGATACACACACTATCGGATAACTTACTCCGAACCTAGTTTCCAATTTATTTACAACTTTTACCATTTCATCTTTTGAAACTAGATCGCTCTTATTGACCACAATAACGACTTGTTTGCCTTCAAACTCATGTGATGATAGATGGTCTGATATATCTTCCGGCAAAAGGTTTGGAAAGTCGGTAGCATCTACAATAAACAAACACAAATCGCTCTGTATACTTTTCTTCCTGGCTCTCTCTATGCCCAGTATTTCGATTTTATCGGCACTGTTGGCCCTTATCCCAGCAGTATCACAGATAATGACCTTGTATCCATTTATAGTGATCATCGCATCGATAGAATCCCTAGTAGTACCAGGGATATCACTGACGATCGATATATCGTCGTTAGTTAAGCTGTTTACTAAAGACGACTTACCAACATTAGGAGCCCCAAGTAATACTAGTTTCATTCCGTCTTGCAAGATTGAAGATTTTTCGACCTTTTGCATGAAAGATAGAATTTCATCCCGTAAACGTTTGATACTGTTTTCCACTCCATGGAAAATCATATCCGTATTGTCAATTTCTTGGCTATTATCATCAGCGAAATCGATAATTGCGGTCAGTTGAGCCATATTCGCTATAATGCTGTTTCTCCAGTTCTCAAACAGTACCCTATTTTCCCCATTGAAACTTGATAAAGCAGACCTTCTTTGAGATTCTGTTTCAGAATCGATAAGGTCTTTGATACCTTCCAACTGAGTAAGGTCAAACTTCCCGTTTTGAAAAGCTCTCCTAGAGAAATCGCCAGGTAGGGCAAATCTTATGTCTTTGCCACTGCTTCTGTCATGTAGCAAGTCAATGGCCCTTAATAAGCCATTAACTACAGCTTTCCCGCCATGTACGTGCAATTCCAGTACATCTTCACCAGTAAACGAGTGCGGTGCTTGAAAATACAACAATAACGAGGAATCTAGTAATATCTCCGCCCCATCTTGATGATGATGTTGTTTTGAACCTATAGAAGATGGCGAATATATGTTTCTCAGAATAGCCTTCCTTATGGGTGGACTCACGCTTGAGTTGGTTAATCGGTTGTAAATATATCTGGAATGTGTACCCGACACCCTTATAATCGCTATTGCAGAGGTTTGGTTTGCTGGTGTAGACAAGGCATATATTGTTGGTAGTTGTGAAGTCGCAGGCTTTGTAAATCCGGAAAACCTATTCAGTGCTCTTTTGAAAAGAAGAGGTTTCGAGATGAATTGTGATCGCAGGAGAGATAAAGCGTTCATCAATACTGCACCGGCTAACCCTTAAAACCTCTATCCGAAAATGTGTTTGTATGCATGTCTAACTGTTATATGTTCACAATACTTCTTGAAAGTAGGCCAATTCCATCATTAAATTAGAAAGAAATGACAAAAAAGAATTGGACGAGTCCGGAATCGAACCGGAGACCTCTCCCATGCTAAGGGAGCGCGCTACCGACTACGCCACACGCCCAGGTATTTCTTGAAAAGGAGAATTGATAAGGGCTACAGCATCACAGCCTGTGAATTGTGTTTTCACCCTTACCCTTGCATTTACTTCGTTCTAATCAATGTTACTTACTTACACCAAGAGCAGTATATCTCCAGCACTCACAATATATCCACCACAGGCTGCCGGAGGCAGCAGGAGATAGTGCAAGTGCTGTCGAACACACTTACATTACACAACGAAGGAAAGTAGGGCAGAGAGAACCATCAAAAAGGGTGCTACAATACAACAACAGGTGGTGATTGCATCAATTGCCCTCTAGCCGTAGGTTATAGTTATCGCGGTGCGACAGTAAATATACGTGCCACTGTGGTATCTGGCTTGCTACCCGGCCGCGTCTTTTCTCGCTACTAAGAAAGCGCAATGCTAAAAGAAGCTAGAAGGTATGAGTAAGAAGACAGCAACTGCAGTGTCAAAAGCGTATAGAAGAGAGAATCATCAGCAGCAGGTATGAAGCCGTTCCCAAACAGTACGTGGCATTGGAGCCGAACCATAAGACCTCTTTCACGGTGTTTACCTGGCGCTTGCGTTCTTCAGCAAAGCTCAAGATTGACCTCAAAACGATACCTGTACTATTCAACGTCGAGGCAACAGCAACAGGCCTTCCTGCCCGAATCCGAGCTCGCCCAATATAGAGACTACTACCAAGGCCTGAAGGGTGCGATAAACGAGATACCCGAACCAGTGGCCTCCAAATCGCCTTTATTAATAACGCTCCACAAGAGATTACAACTGCCCAATGAATTGACCTACTCAACGCTATCCAGATGTTTAACGTGCCCCTCCGCAAAACTGCCCGATAAGATTAATAATCCTTCCCAGGGTGCAGCTTTTATCAACACTGTGCCCACAAATAAATATTTGGACAACCATGGTCTGAACATCATGGGGAAGAATTTGTTATCTTACCATGTTACCAAATCCATCATCCAGAAATATCCAAGATTGCCAACGGTGGTCTTGAATGCTGCGGTAAACGCTTACATATCAGAGATAGTACTGGCTCATATTGCCAAATACTGGGGTATAGAAGTGGAAACTACATCTGTTTTGTCTCGCTATTTGAAAATGGAGCCTTTCGAATTCACCTTGGGAAAGTTGAGATTCTTCAATAATTCGTTGAACTCTAAGGACGGTATTGAACTAATCACTGGAAAGAATTTCTCAGAGACCAGTGCCCTTGCAATGAGTGTGAGAAGCATAATAGCTGCCATTTGGGCCGTGACGGAACAAAGAGACTCTCAAGCGGTTTACAAATTTATTGATGACCATATAATGAGCAGAAAATTGGATATCACGAAAATGTTTCAATTTGAGCAACCAACGAGGGAATTGGCCATGCTATGCCGCAGAGAAGGGCTAGAGAAACCTGTGTCGAAACTAGTCGCTGAGTCTGGTAGACTATCCAAATCGCCTGTTTTCATCGTACATGTATTTTCAGGTGAAGAAACTCTAGGTGAAGGTTACGGTTCTTCATTAAAGGAGGCAAAGGCAAGAGCTGCCACTGATGCCCTGATGAAATGGTACTGTTACGAACCTCTTGCTCAACAGGAGCCGGTAATCGACCCTGGTACTGTCGTCGTCTAGTTCGCTATTTGCCCTTTTGTAAAATAAAGAACTCATGATCCAGAATAAATTCTTGTACATATATGTATACATTAATACAATAGGCATTTATTTTATGTGTATATAAATATATAAAAAAAGTAAACAGAAATGTGCTTTCTTTACATGCTACCCTTTACAAATTAACAAACAAACAAAAACGGCGACTTAGCCAATTAAGGGAAACACTTACGATAAAAGAGGACAATCCAATGAATATAGACCAGTTGGGGGTTAGTCCCTTAGCTATTTTAGAAGTTAACTTTCTGCACGAGTCATCTTCCAGTTCAAAAGACCACTCTTGGTTCTTATTATTGGGCTTCAAACAGGATCAAACAGGCGAGGTTTACATACCAATAAATGATAATGAAACAGACTCCGGATGGTACGTTGAAAAGGTTATACGAATCCCGGTACACGCAAATCTTCAAATCGATCAAGAAAGTTTGCAAAGAAAGATATCCTTGGTGAATGTCACTCAAAAGGACATTTGCGTACTTGGTGTACTAGATTTGTATCGATCTGATCATGATGAGGACATTGAAAATGAAATGACGGGAAGAATACTCACTCAATTGATTCCCCTATCATTAATGTACTTGATCAGGTATAATCTGTCATATCCTCCTGCATCATCCCAGGAATTTATTAATAACTTGAAAGGCTACCAAATTGAAAGCCAGATCCAGGTAGGCACAAGGATAATCCTTGAATTCCTACAAAATAAAGTGCAAATCAATGATATGAATGAAAAATACCAAATCCTCATACCAGATAACGACGTGGATCTGCATCGTGATGAAATACTCATATCAGATAACACCATGGGTCTGAATCGCGACGAATTCAAGCTGATTGATATGAATGATCAAGAAACCAACATTCAGGAATATAACAATAGTGCCATTAGAAAACTAATCGAAAGATTAAATCGAATGATAAAGTTCTTGGAAAATTATAACATTGATGGCAACTCCTTCTCAGGCGGCCGAGATGTTATACTCCGAAAGATATCAATGTTAATAACACAACTACAAAGGGGTGGAACTAATGATATGAATTACTTACTAGATAACAAGATCAATGAGATAAGATTATTGGAAATTTCGTGTAAACAATGGGAAATTTCAAACGCCTTAAAAAAATAGTTAGAATTTACATAAACAAATACAATGGCATTTTTGCTCCTTCCTATCATCAAATCAGTAACTTTCTGATACCCGTCACAACTTCCCATTTATTCATTTCTTTATTAAACTTACAACCCAGCAATTTCTTATTTGTCACGGGACAATGGCCCTCATTATTAACCAAATAGCTCATGGCGCATGGGTAGCAGGCCACATATCCCGTTTCCAATACACATGGGTTCTGTATGGCTTTTTCACAAACGGGACATAACTCAGTGGCTTCCTTTTCATCGTTCGTTTCGCCACCACTTGACGAGACAGGTGGTCTTGGAATATCTTTATCTAAGTCATTCAGTTTTTTCTTCAATCTTGTGGTCATGTCTTGTGTGGTCCACCATTGATAAACTCTCAATACGAATATAAAAGTTGGGAAGAATTGCGAACCCATGAAAGTTAAAATCCGGAATACGATAGATGTTTTATTTTGTAAGAGTGCCACGACTGACGACATGTTTGTTCTCCGTAACCTACTATCCGGCCCCTTTGTCTCTTTGAAGCTAGATGGTGCTGGTGAAAGTGGTTTCATGGTGGTATACTCTATGTTACACAAGTACTGCAACAACGAAACAGCTCCTGTTTTCTTAGTTAGAAACAATAACTTGATAAGTAAATTGGACAACGCAAAGAATTTCTTAATATATGGGTACAGTTTCAAAAATATCCTGTTGACCCATTTCCCTTCACTGTCATTACTATTACCACCCAGTATACTGTTGATTGATAGTTTTTCAAAAATTTCATCAAGCTTGGATGTGATGTAAGGGACAATAATCTTCTCCAGAAAGGTCACTTTTTCTTGCAACTGGGTTAGTTGCAAACCTTGCGGCCATGAACTTTCACTTTGCGGATTCAAACATTGCGTCAGGGCCAAGTTTTTGTCTCTTGAGTTGAAAAGTTGGAGTCCATAAAAGCGGTCAATAAATGTAGAATTGTATGTTTTTAAATGATACCATTCAACAAACCCTTTTGCCACTTGAAACCATTCGGGAAAGTAGTTGTTCAGCTGTAAAGTGTACTTGTTGGGGAACTTCGCCACAAAGTGGTTTGTTAATAGATACCGTATCGATGTGGGCAGCAAGGAATCGATTTCTTGTGATGATACTATTTCGAAAATAGTTGGATACAATGGCTCTAGCCCCACCCTATCTCGACCGCCGGTTCGGGACCCTTGATCAGGTTGACCAGCGGATGGCAAATTCGAATAAAAACTCATCAGCTAAAAATTACTTTTCCTTCTTCTTGCTTTATTTTACCTGCTTGATCTTCCTTTGCCTCTGTCATAGGCTTCGTCCAAAAATTACAAATGTCACCCGATGGCCTCGCAGTAACTAATGACTCACAGATATCGCAATGGTGTGATGATTTGAACCCACATTCATTCAGGTGCCTCTTTTAAAAGGTGCTTACTATTCGTTGGCGATGGCCTTCACCCACCTCGACAGTTTCTTGGTATAACCCACACCCCCTTATTTGGGATAGGGATTCTCATTTATAAAATGGCTAAGAAATTCTTCGAGTTGTTAAAGATTAATGATTTACTCATCTGCAAAAGAAGGAGTGAGCGTCACTGCAACGATCAATCAAGTAACAAGATATGGCTATCCCTGAAAGGTTTATGACCAATGACAAGGGCACCTTTGGTGAATACACAGCCAGTTCCCGTTGGCCCATCATCCTACAAAATACTATAGACGATTTGACGACGCAACAAGAATTAGAAAAGAGTAACACCACCAAGTTTGAACAAGCCGAGTCTATCAAAACTGGGTTGAGGCAATTCCGTCAGGATATCATTGACCGTGTCCGTTTAAGACCGTTCACTGAAGAAGAGATTAAGTTGGCAAACGTCCCTCTTTCGTTCAACGAATACTTAAAAAAACACCCCGAAGCCAATTGGGGAGACGTAGAATGGTTATTCTCCGAAGTTTACCTGTACAGAAGAATTAATGTTCTATTCCAACGTGAATCCGGATGGGCTGAGTTTGATATTTTCAACAGACTGAAGCAATCTACTTTTGAATCTTCATTCCATGGTGTTGTGGAGTTGGCTTTAAGGTACGAAAATCTATTGCCACAATTGAAAGAAATTGGGCAGAACTCGGAATGCAACGACGAGGATTTATTGAAAGTCCTTTTCAAAGAATTTATAGAAATTTCTTTATGGGGTAATGCCACTGATTTATCTTTGTTGACCAATGCTACTTTAGAGGAGATCAAATCTATCCAAGGGGCCAAAGCAAGAGCAGAATCTGAGTCTAAAATTGTTGTAAATGACACCGATGAGGCATGGGGAGTATTGACTAAGGCCAAGGCCAACGCTAATGGCAAACAAATTCGTGTTGATTTTGTTCTAGACAATTCTGGTTTTGAATTATATGCTGATTTAATGCTAGCAGCTTTCCTATTACAAAGTGGGCTGGCCACAAAATGTATCTTCCATGCCAAGGATATCCCATATATGGTTAGCGACGTTATGTTAAAGGATTTCGACATCTTGGTCCAAGACCTGAGAGACCGTAAATTTTTCCCAAGTGGCCAACCCTCAACAAAGGAATCCAAGGCTCTTGATTTCTTTGCCAAGGAAATGGACAAGTTTATTTCCAATGGCAAGCTAGAATTCCGTGAAGATTCTTTCTGGACCACAGACCTAGACTATTGGAATTTGGATACAAAGGAAACCAAGTTCCATGGCTCTGTTTTACATAAGGATTTACTAAGTTCTAACCTGGTTATCTTCAAAGGTGACCTAAACTATAGAAAGTTGACAGGAGATAGAAAGTGGCCTCGTACCACTAAATGGGAGACCGCGATCGGTCCCCTTGCTACCAACGGTATCACTTCTTTAAGTTTGAGAACCTGTAAAGCCGACGTACAGGTTGGTTTACCAGAAGGTCTCGATGCTAAATTGAGCCAAGAATGGGAAAAGGAAAACCCAGGTCGTGGTTCTTGGTGGTGCTGTAGCGGTAAATGGGCAGTGATTTGTTTCTGTTCTGGTGAATGAAACAAAAACCAATGCCGCTGCCTAGAAAAATTTACATAAATGACTTTTATACATAAATCTAAAATAGCATTTAGATTTACATATTCTGTACTTTTTATTACTCTGCTCTTGATGAAAAAAAGAAAACCGCTTAAAAGTATGAACGATCCGATCCAGTGACAAACGAAAACAGTAGGCCTAACAGATATACAGTATAACAGGTGTGTTTTATCGGCAAAATGGCTTCAATAACAGAACAGTACAATGATATTGTTAATATATACTCTACTAAATTGGAACGCTCATCCTTGAGGCAGGATTCGCAAGAATATCAGAATTTACTACTTTCCACAATTAAGAAATTATTAGACTTAAAAACAGCAATTTATGATAGGCTGGCGTTATTCAGTACCAATGAAACCATCGAGGATGTTTCTACGACTTCAATAAAATTTCTAGCGATTGATTACTATTTGGGGCTTTTGATATCGAGAAGACAATCTAATGATTCAATTATTGCTCAAAGACAAAGTATGAAGTTACTTTATTTGAACAAAAGTGTTGAATCTTTTGTCAAATTTTTAACTATTTTACAAGATTACAAGCTTCTAGATTCTTTGATTAGTGGAAGATTAGCGAATTTTAAGGACCATTATAAACCACAACTAAACGAGTTATATGCACAACCTAAGAACGACAAAGATTTATCTGGAGCACAACTGAAGAGGCAGGAAAAGATTGAGTTATTTCAGCGCAATAAAGAAATTGGTGCAAAGTTACACCACTTAGAATCACAACTAAAAGGCGATGATGAAGACCTCGATCATGATGAATTATCAAGAGAACTATATTTAGTAAGGCTACACCAATTTAGTCTGAACACATTCAATAACATTGAGCAAAATCTATTTGAATGTGAAATGCTATCCAATTTCCTCAAAAACGCACCACGTCAAACTGAATCACCAGGGATTCAAGCGCAGAAAGAATTAGATTGCAATGATTCTACTGGCTTCACCGACAAACTGGAGACCATAAACAAGCCTTTGATAGACAAGAAGGGCCAAGTTTTGAGGAACTTCACGCTTGTTGATCAGAGACAACAGCTTCAACAAAAAGTGCGTGGGTACGGGCAGTATGGACCGACAATGTCAGTGGAAGAATTTTTGGATAAAGAGTTTGAAGACGGTAGAGTTCTTCAAGGTGGCGAAGAACCAGAAGAAGTGCCTGATGACGAAGACATGGACTCGCAAGATAAAGAAACTTATAAAGCTCGTGACTGGGATGAGTTTAAGGAAAGCCATGCTAAAGGCAGTGGCAATACAATGAATAGAGGTTAGAAAGAGTATACTTATATGCGTATGTGTAAGTACTTATTATTGACGTTTAGAAAATATTAAAAAATTTTCTTCAGCATTATCTAGATTTTTATTTTGTGTAAGAGGATTTCGTTATTTTTATTCCTAGCGATTAGCACCGGAGTAGAACCCACTATTAGGTTTGAAGAAAATATTACATGTTCTTCATTTTCTGTCAAGTTGATGTTCGCTATGAAAACTTCATCAATCAACGGCTCCAGGTTTTCTAAATTTTTAAATCCGAAGTCTCCATTACTATACGATATGGTGATTATGCTGTCATTTAGGTAGATCTGTATTGGCAATGTTGAAACTGGAGTCAATTTTTCTTTTGATATAATTTTTTTCTGATCAAAAGAGTAAACAAACAATGTTTCGTTGTTTAGTTGGATCAATAATTTAGAAGTTTTCTCATTCAAAAACAAATGACACCTTTCTCCAACCAGCTCACCCATCTTACGCGAAAATATCGCATCAAGTTTCAAATTAATTTTTTGTAGTAGTACACCTTCGAAATTGTATATGACCAGTTGATATGGATTCGAAGACAGCAAAATTAGAGATTTTTCTGTTATGCCCAATATGCAATCCAAAATATTAGTAGCGTCGCCGTCTTCGTCGCCATCATCATCATCATCATCATCATCATGCACTATGACGTATGTTTCCTTTATGTCAATTGGGATGTCGCCAATAGCGTCTATATTATTTAGTTCCCAAATATTAACGTGTGGTTTGTTGCTAGCGGCTATCAATAAAAAATTATTTTTGAAATCTATATTAATGATATCATCAAACGAAAGTGGTTCGTCCAACCCTTGCAACAGATCCAAATCCGAAATCAAAGATGCATTAGAAATTGAAAATAATTTCAAGTGAAAACTCTTATCGATGACAAGGAATTTCGAGGGTGAAACCCAGAAAAATTTGACAATCTCACCACCTTGCTCTACAACCATTTTCTTCACAGATTTAGAACCCAAGCTGGCATCCACTTTATGGATTTCTAACGATCTGGTATCTGCATCATAAAGAGCCATATGATCACCGTAAGAGCTGATAATATCGATTTTCGGCAAATCGGAATGAATTTTAGATGTTGCACCTTTATCTTCGTGCTTCTTGGGAACAGCGAACAGAGATTCTACTTTAGTTGATGACGATCCGGTTGAAATGTCCTCTTTGGGTTTGACATCAGAGAGAGCATTATTTAAAAGGTCCATTCCATTTGTGATGGAATTGCCTTCCTTGGAGCTATTTATGTTCAGTCTCTCCAAATCGTGCAAATGGAAACCAGCGTCTTTGCTATGCAATGCATCCAGTTGATTGGCCACATTGGGGCTTTTCAGCAAATAGATAATCTCCTTGACGTTTTCTTGAACAGCCAGCTTGGATTTCAACAGCGAATCAGATACAGATTTTTCTTCACCTTCGTCCTTAACAAAAGCAGTATTCGACTGCACATGGTTCAATTGGTACTTTAAATCTCTGTTTTCGCCTTCCAATTTGGCAATCCTTGCCTTCATTTCCGACCTTTCCAGTTCCCATGTGATTCTATCTCTTTCATTTTTGGTGAACTCTGTTTGCAAATAGTGCATTACACCAGGCAACGTGTAATGTGGATGAACATGTGTCTGGTTAATAGCCATATTGTCTCCTATTCCTACTGTACACACCTCTTCCAGACCTCCTGGTGGACATGTTCCTCCTTACCTTTCATCGTTTCAGGTGGCTTTTATCCAAGATTACGCGACGGGCCAGGTTGCAAACTTAGGACCAATACAGCACTAGAGTACATTCCAGGAAGGAAGGAAGGAAGGAAGGAAGGAGGGAAAGGTGGCGGAAACCATCGCAGCGGTTAAATGGTAGATAGTAGAATGCAGTCGATGGCTTGAGGCAGGAACTATCTTAAATCTTGTTTTCTTATAGTGTAGCCCGGCGCCACGTGAAAGACGTAAGTACTGAAGATCAATCTTAAACAATTGTAACAGCTGCCACTTTTGACATCTAGCAACCAAGCCATTATTGCACAAGCCAGAAAGGATCGGATGCAACACGTCTATGAGTCACTGTTACTTAGTATAGAAAGATTCACGTATCAAGACGATTCAAGTGGAAGGATAGAAAACGGGATTCTGTACACCAAGGGAGCTATATTGTCATCCTTTTTTTTACTCTGTGAGAAGCTATTGGAAAACAAGGAGATACAAGTGTAAGTGCTGATGAACGATTTTAATCCAGAAATGGGGAAATTCACCACCACCGAAGACCCACCTCAGGACAATAGGAGCATGGAAGATATAGAAACATTGCCTAACTTGCCCTGCAACCGTAGTGTTACTCCGAGTAAGGGGAAAGATCTGGCGCCCAACAAGATGGAGACTCCAAGAATACTCAATATGAGCATGGTGCCAGATTACTTGCAAAAAGAGAACCTCTCTCCAGAACTTTCGTCTGCTACTGTGTCTGCAGGATCATCGCCTGTGAACGTTACCCATAAAGAGTATCATCCATCGGGAATTTTAGGATCGAGTAACATAAAGGGCTCCAAGTATGAGATCCAGCTACAACAACAACAACAGCAAATGGCTAATTTCACTGAAAATAATATACGGTTACCGTCTTCTAGTGTAGCGAATTTTAAATTAGATATCATGAAAACCTTAGAGCTGCCCATTCCCAAGAGAAGAGATATCAAGGGGAACCATCTATCCAAATTACTATTTGCCAAATCTCCCCTAACAATCAACACATATTGCCAATATTATGATCCCAAGACGAAGTCCATATGCAACCAAGAATTGATTTGGAAAGATAAGAATAGTAGAGAGAAACATGGTTCAAGGAAGTATCAAAGGCATTTGAGCAAATTTCATAACGTCGAGCTGACAACAGAAAACTTCACTCAGCTTTTCGACCATAATTCTCCACTTTTCCAAAAGTACTATAACTACCAGTCCATGTTGATGAATGACTTACTCACTGAACCTGAGACAAAGCCCAAGGAGAAAAAAAGGAAGCAAACAGAGGATCGCACAAGAAATGATTTAGATATTGGACAGAGTTTCAACTACTGCCAAGAGCAACAGCATAACATCCTTGAACTTCAATCGAAAATAGCCATGAATGACTTAATAGAGGTTCTCATTGATCTGAACATTCCGTTTTCAGTATTAGATTACCCACCAGTGAGAGAATGGCTTAACAAGTATTCAATAATTTCAACGGACACACTACCAGCCGAGGAGTATTTTAAAACCGACTCAAGCATGCACGAATTCGAACACAACAGTGACGACAACAATAACGATGGTAATTACAACAATAACAGCAATCCCCATGATCATGACCATAACCAATACACTCACTAATTATAACTTGCTATTATTCTGCATACATAAAAATCTAAATACATAATAGAAAAGCATACCCTATTTACATTCTTTTAAAAGCAAAAGTAATTTAAACTACATTACAAATACTAATTTAAAATTAAGACAACAAAAAATACTATTATATATACATAAAAAAAAAGAATAATTAAAGCGCAGATAAAAATACTATGGCGATTCAGACTATTAAGGTAGCTCTCTCAAGAGTTCATTTGTATCCGTCATACTGTTTGTTTGTTTGTTTTTCAGCCTGAGCCACAGTCTACTTTTCTTTTTCATTAGCAATTACATCACGATCCTCTTCCTCGATCGAAGAACCTTGTGAAAACCCACTGAATGTGTGTTCCAGTCCATCAGGGCCAACTTCCACTGATTTCTTATCCCCTGCCTTCTTTGAAGTGGAGGTCTTCTTAATAGCCTTGGCTGCTTCACCATCGGTTGCTAGTTCATCCTTAAGTGGGATTTTCACTTCAGAGTTTGTTTGAGCCTCAGAACTGGCAGCAATAGATGGCTTTGCGGTATTCTCTGCTGGGCTTTCGTCAGCGGTTAAGCTTTTGCTTCCAACTCCATTACTTTCTTTTCCTTCTTCGAGTTGGGTTGGCAAAACTTCAACATGTTTCTTGGCAGGTTTGTTTTGTGCCAAATACTCTTCAGAAGTCATACCAATCAAACTTTTAACCTTTTCTTCGTCAATATTGTCATCACCGCGTGCAGAAGCGACGTCTCTCATAGCCTCCAATAAGTTTAGTTTTTCCTTCTTCAGCTCAATTTCAGTTGTATTCAATTCGCTCTTACGTTCATTAACCAAGGAATCTACTTCCAACTGCTTCAAGCGAGCCTCTTTGGTTGATAACTCGGCTTGTTCTTTAGCCTTGTTAGCAAGAATGATAACGTCATCATTCAAATGAGATTCCAGTGATTCCTTAGTTTGACCCAACTCCACCAATTTATCATCTTCTCTAACGTTTCTGTTCTTTTGAGCGTCAATGTCACTTTCATAGTTCGAAATCTTCGTTTTATGGTCGACAATAGCACCTTGTAATCTGGAAATTTCTGTATTAATAGCATCACGTTCCTCAAGCAAAGTGGTATGTTCTTTTTCCGCGTTTTCCAAATCTTCGTGGAATGGCTTTAATAGTTCCTCTTGTTCTTTACGTGCATTACTGATATCCTGTTCACAGTCTTTACCCCAATCTTCCAAATCTTGATCCAGGCGGGCTTTCTCGTCCTTTAACTCTTCTTGCATTTGCTTCTTGAACTCAATTTCTTTGGTCTTGGTATCATCAAGTAGAGTTTCCCTTTCAGCGACTTTCGCGTCCATCCTAGTCACTAAAGTATCGTAGCTGGCCTTGACTTTTTCTTCCGTGGTTTTCTTCTCAGCTTCATGCCTATGTGCGGTGGTGGTTAATACCTTAGTATCATTGAAATTCATGGAACGTTCCATGGTTTCCCATTTATTCAAAGAGTTTTTATAAGACTCGGTTCTTTCCGCAATTTCTTCGTCCATAGCACGCTGTGCTTCGGCTCTCTTGCTGACTTCACCAAGCACAGGAGAAATTAATCCGGAGGCGATCTTAGTGATGTCTTCTGGCGATAAGAATAAACCACCACCCATGTTAATCTTATTATGGAATTCCGTTTTCTTTTGGTAATTGGATTGAGCAACGGCAACAGCGGCTTTGTTATACTCCATATTTGTGAATAGTTTTCTGTGCATATCGCTCTTTTCGATAACTTCCAGCTGCTTGTCCACGTTGGCTCTTGCCATAACCAAAACTTGTTGAGACGTTAATTGATTCAGGTAGGTGTCTCTCTTTTGGGCCTTTAGAGCCATACTTTTATCGATATCTTGACCGGGATGCATGTCCTTGACAGCATTAGCAGCATTTAAAGCAAACTTCTTCGAGCTAGCCTCTTGATCAGCTCGGGCGCTCTTGCTCTTTTGAAGTTCTTGTGCTCTAGGAGCTTCCAATTTAGACATGATATTATTCATCATATCATTAGAAAAACTGAACTGGTTCAGTCTACCATGCTCATCGGTCTTGATACCATAATGAAAGTTTCCCTTTTCGGGTTCCCACCTTTCTTTGATACGAGACTCAGCCTTCTTTTCAGCACCCTTCATGACCTTTCCCAAATTCATAGGTTTTGCCTTGGGGTTAACGGAATTACTGTTAGTCGAGTTATTAGTTTGGATGCTATTAGCACGACTCAAGGCAGAACTGGCCGAGGTCATAGAATAAGACTTACCGTTTTGGGAGCCTGAGCTAATGGACTCCGTTGTCATCGAATAAGCTTTCGATGCGGCAGCCCCTGATGATTCTTTGGCCCTCCTCTTCACCTGCGATTCCTTTGAGGCTTTAGATGTGGTAGAAGTGACATAATCTCTACCAGTGACCTTGGGTACCACTTTGGATGCGGCTCTAGTGGCATCAGGGTCAATAAACATACGTTTGTATGCCTCTACGGTAGTTTGATTATCGTTGGCTAAGTTGGCAGCTTTATCGGAAGCAGCATGAGCATCTTCGACTCCAATTGAGTAACTTTGGGCTGGAGATTGGTAAACTCCGTATTTCAGCTTCGCCTTGTACAAGGCCTCTCTGCTCAATGGCTCGCCAGTCGTCTGGTACACTCGCGGTTTCCTTTGAGACTTGGAAGCGTGCTTTAGAGACTTCTTCGACGAGGTTATCGACGAAGTCCTACTCCCTGAACCAGACAGGGTCTTGCCTATAACGGGTATATCCCTTTCTTCCACAGCAGAAATTAAGGACATTGATATTTTGCGTTTATTTATTGCTATTGCTTTGCGGAACTACCTGACAGCTAAAGACTATGTAGACGTGATAATCTGCTACTTTGCTCCGTCTTGAAGTTATTGTCCGGAATGCAGAAATCCTAAGATTGACGTGCCCAATGAACATCAGTGATATACAGAAGACCAACAAGGAGTTCTTTCCATCGAGTGGCAGTAGTTCTTCCCCCTCTCGAGCGTGCCCCTTTCGATAGTTGCGATTTTCTTCCAGAAGGGCCCGATTGCCGCATCGGGAAAACGCTCTTTCCCTTTTGGGGAAATACGGTCCGAAGCGGAAGAGCTCGAACAGCCGAGGTATTAGATTTCCTCTTTGGGCAAGGTGTAAACAATAGATGTTGAAATATTTGGGAACATATCGAATGGTGGAGCTCAATTGATAAACTACACTTCCACTGGATGATGTACAGAACAGGGCAGACACTGCTTGGTTTTTAGAGGCAGGGACTAGGTGCTTTCAAAATACAAGGATTGATTGCCTAGAAGAGTATTAGTACACCGCAAACAGGAAGAATGAACTATAGTTATGAAGGCTGCTTTTGGGACCCGAACGACAATGGAGTGAATATTGTTCTGAGCCACATCGCCCAGGGAATCAAGTCGTGTGATTCGATGATACATTTTTTCAAACAGCGTAGTGAGCTGGAGAAGGATTATGCGAGACGGCTGGGGGCCATCACTGGGAAACTAGATAAGGACATGGGAACGAACGTAGAGTATGGGAAGCTGAACGAGACGTTCAGTGTGGTGCTCAATGCTGAGAAGTCCAGGGCCCAGTCGCATTCCAAGCAAAGTGAAGTTCTTTTCAGACAAATTTACACAGACACGAAGGCATTCGCCGCTAACCTGCAAGCACGGTACACTACTTTAAGTGGTAAGATCGAAAGATTGCGGATGGACAAGTTTAACAAAAAAAAAGGGTGTGAAGTGCTGCAGAAGAAGTTACAGGATGCCCAGATCAGGGCCAGAGACTTACAATTGAACGAAAACAACATGATTGGGGCCAAGAGGGCAGAACACAACAAGAGAGAATTGTTGAAATGGGAGTCGAATTCCCAAGAATATAAGATCCAACTGGATGTCTTGAAACAGGAATTCAAGGCTTCGCAAAAATTTTGGATACACGAGTGGGCACAGCTATCTTGCGAACTACAGGAGATGGAAAATGCCAGAATCTCCTTCTTGCAATCGAAATTACAACAGTTTGCCACTTCATCCATGGAAACATGCGTTTTAGAACAAACAAAGATGGACATGTTAACCACACACCTGAATTCATTTACAGCTGCAGACGATATAACAACGTTCTCAAAAGAAAATGGGACCGGTAGATTGAAACATAAAAACTCCAAGGACGATATGGCTTCCAGTGCCAACTGGGCTCAAATGAGCAGCCTCTCCACGACAAGTAAGAAGGGTGAGTCGTACATGGATAATATAAGGAAACTTTCCTCTCAATTAAAGGAAACGGAAAATAAAAGAAAGCTAAATTCCATATGCAAATCTGAGAAACCGTTGCCATCTCCAGAAGTCACAATGGCAAGACAATTTAGAAACTCCACTCCTGCCATACGCAATGAAACCAAAGCTGTTGCCGACCCCACGCTATTTTTGCAATCTTCACCGATTCGAATACAAAGCACCATGGAAGAGCCCACAATAAGAAGAGAGCCTGTGATATCAAAAGCGGCTGACCATGTTGAGCAATTGAAATGCGATGACAACACAAGACGTTCTGAAGGAGACTGTGCAAAGGCGCACCAAAGAGATAGATCGATAACGTCACCATCAGAATCAAGTTCCTCTAATCCAACAGATTTTAGTCACATCAAAAAGAGACAAAGTATGGAATCCATGACCACATCAGTGAGTTCCATGGCTAACAGCATTGACGACTCGCAAAGGTTTGCCAAGTCCTGGAACTCCACTAATAGGAAGAGGAAATCAATGAGCCATTTGCAAGTGCCCACATACACTACGAGGTCCGATAGTGAAAAAAGAACATCTAGTTTCGAAAATAATCGTGACGAACCTGATTACAACATAATGAGAGACACCAGTGCAAGTACAATTCTATTTAAACCCCCCGTATCACAGAGAGGGATGTCTAAGGGACATACCCATAGGAAATCCATGATACTACAGGGCTCAAGTAATCCGATTGAAGATGCGTTATACGAAATGGAAAGGATCCAAAGTAGCTCTAAACCAGGCGGGAAAACAGGAAATGTTATGACCGAGAGAGGCATGGTAAGAGATAATGGCATCACTGTTACCTTGCCTATCGTCACTAGTGAAGGCTTCCCAGTTATTGAATATGCCAAGGCCATGTATCCGTTAGTTGGAAACGAGGCACCAGGGCTGGCCAACTTCCACAAAGGCGATTACATATTAATCACTGAGATCGTTAATAAAGACTGGTTTAAGGGTGAGGTCTACAATAACGACCGAATTGACAGAGATCACAGAGTAGGGTTGATTCCTTACAACTTCATACAACTGCTACATCAGGGACCTTAATTCAAGCACATTTCATTTTTCATTTTTTCATACTTCATTCCCTTCTTTTTAAAATACCACATTAGCACACTCGTTAAATAGGAACATAAGAATATATAACCGTGGGGGAAGGACATCTCCCCGGATTTGTAACCCATCGTCATGAAACATCTCCCTTTTAGCGTCTTACTCGAAAGACTTTTTTTAACGTTGAGCCGTTGCGCTCGTGCAGTATACTAGACTCTTGTGTCCCTCGTACAATGCTTGTCACCCTTAACATAATAAACTATTCAATCGATTAATACAATTTCTAATAGCGATGCTTTAGTCTTTTATGCTATTAATATCACTTCTGACGAGAACTATCTACCTCGCGTAGTAGCTAAAATCAAATATCAACATAATAAATATCAAATAATATATGATGATATTGCCATATTTGAGAAAAAACTTTGCACAAGTTGAACTATCCTAGACAAATACTGCAGGAACAGAAGATGGCTCCATTCAGACAGGACAGTATTTTGGTATGTGTTTAGTCTGGTAATGACTTTTTCAATTCACGTTTGTTTTCTGCTGGCCTTTTTATACTAACAACAATTTTTTAACAGATAATATATCCAAGATCACAAACCACTCTCGTCCAATTCGGTTTGAACGAAGAAACGTTTACTGTGCCTGAGTTGGAAATCCCCACACAAATTTATCGTAGCACGAAACCGGATGGTTCCTATGAATACCATTCAACCAGCAAAGATGACACAGCCGAGTTGATCAAGCCCATACAGAATGGTTCTATAATAGACATAAACGCATTTTTGCAATTCTTAAGACTAATATATGTGTCCCTTTTGTCTGATAGGGCCAATAAAGGCCAAGACGCATTTGAAGCTGAGTTATCCAATATACCACTTTTACTAATTACTCACCATTCTTGGTCACAATCGGATCTAGAGACAATTACCCAATACATATTTGAGAGTCTCGAGATAAACAACTTGATTCAATTGCCTGCATCTCTGGCGGCTACCTATTCCATGATTTCATTGCAAAATTGCTGTATTATTGACGTTGGAACATATCATACTGATATCATCCCCATTGTCGATTATGCACAATTGGACCACCTGGTCTCTTCACTACCAGTGGGCGGACAATCTATTAATGACTCTCTGAAAAAATTGTTACCACAGTGGGATCAAGACAAGATAGAATCTTTGAAAAAATCTCCAATTTTTGAGGTGTTGAGTGATGATGCCAAAAAACTATCAAATTTTGATTTTGGAAATGACAATGAGGACGAAGATGAAGAAACTTTGAACGTTGCTGAGATCATAGCAAGCGGCCGTGATACACGTGAAGTCCTAGAGGAAAGAGAACGCGGCCAAAAGACTAAAAATGTCAAAAATAGCGATTTGGAATTCAATACATTTTGGGATAGGAACGGCAATGAAATTAAAGTTGGTAAGCAAAGATTTCAAGGCTGCAATAGCTTGCTCAAGAGTATTTCTAATCGTGTAGGACTGACTCTAGATAAGATTGACGATATCAACAAAGCCAGGGCTGTTTGGGAAAATATCATTATTGTCGGTGGTACTACATCGATTTCAGGGTTTAAAGAAGCTTTGTTAGGGCAACTATTGAAGGACCATTTAGTTTTAGAACCAGAGGATGAAAAGCTGAAAAGAGAGGAAGAAGCTAGATCTGTGCTACCTGCTACCACGAAAAAGAAAAGTAAGTTCATGACAAGCTCTACTGCGTTTATTCCAAGCATAGAATATGTGCAGTGTCCTACAATAATTAAACTAGCTAAATATCCGGACTATTTTCCTGAGTGGAAAAAAAGTGGATATTCTGAAATTATATTTTTGGGTGCTCAAATCGTTTCTAAACAAATTTTTACTCATCCAAAGGATACATTTTATATTACAAGAGAGAAGTATGATATGAAAGGCCCAGCTACTCTTTGGGACGTGCAATTTTAAAGTAAATAATAGAGGCGTTGTATTCAAGATTAAAATAAATGTGTAATATATGTTTTATTTTGTTATTCCTTGGTATCATCAAAATATAAGCAAAACGAAAAGAAAGAGTATATATATGTAATAAGCGTACAAAACCGACAAGAAAAAATTATCTTGGGTCTGTAAATGGGACAGTTGTATTGTCACCAGTTTCTATTGAAATATTCTTTTCCAAGTCAGGCTCTTCATTTCCACTTGTAGAGGAAGATTCACTTCCACCTGATTGCTCGTCCTTTCGTATCCATCTTTTAAACAAACCGACGAAGAAACTTGCGGTCATCACTTGCTCAGCTTGATATAATACCAAAGGAACCAACAGTTTACCTAAATGTTCTTTTTTATCGCCATATTGTGATGTAATTAACGATACTCCTAGCGCGGCTGTTTTGGCAGGACCGCAAAACATTATGCAGATCGCATCTTCCTTAGAATAATAAAATGGCCTGAAAATGCTATAAGAGTAACGGTATAGTCTTGTAGATTTACCATCGATGGGTTCGTGTGGAAAAAGCTTGATGATAAACCACGGTCTTGCACACAAGTATGACAATCCTGTGAAGAAGATGTAAATTCCCAAATTGAAAAAACAGATAAATATGATACAAACATGGGAGACGCTTGCGAAGGAGTTTTGATAAAAGGCTGTTGAAAAAGAACTGAATATAATCAACAAAAGCATGTAAGACCCAATCTTGATATGGTATTTTTTCAGGAAACCCATATAATATGCAGTATACGTTGGAAAAACGTTTTGAACAACTTGCCCCACAAACAAGGGTACGAAGACAGAAAGACCGACTTGTTTCATAACGCGACCATAAAGAGCACCGATACCATTGCCGGTAGCAGGATTGCCGTATTGAAATGGAGCTTGATTAGTAAACATTTGGACCAATGCAGGAGTAATAAATGCGCCCAGAAGATTACCAATAAACACTTCACAAACGCATAAAAGATCATTTCCGCCAGCATTCGTAGTCATAATAACGTTCGACGCCACAGTCGTCGGACAAGTGGCTGTCAAGATCAGACCGATAAGCACCCAGTCATCTATTCTCGGGTTCTTAGCAGCCTTCACTGCACAGCAAAATCCATAAACTATGGATGAGGTGATTAAGAAACTCAAGACCAAAATAGTAGTATGAGCTCTCCAATTTAACATATTTGCCATTAAGGACTTGGACTTCATTCCTAGCCCGCTTTGAAGGAAAATCCAGGCAACACAGCCGTAACCGATACTGTATTGGCCTTTGATTAGCCCACCGTCCCTTGCAAAATTTGGGGCAAACCTTGCAATAACAATAAAAATTGCCAGGCAGAAGAAGAACCATTGAGACTTCAAGTATTCTGTTATTGGATGTATCCAGATCTTTCGTATTACTGAGTCCTGGTTCTTCATGTGGTACGTATCAATATTATCAACTATATGTTTTCTTTATTGCAACTTATGTTGGAGTTCTAGGGTATCGTAGAAAAGGGTGGAAAGGCTGTTCGGATAGCATAGATGGTCCCTGGAAAGAAAGACACCACAAATTTTTTGAGTTTATATAACCGAGGGTTAAATCTTACAATTATCCCGCTCTATTCAGAGAAGTTGATGCTTTCTCACCTGCAGATAACCTGTTGGAGCTTTCACTTCCGAGTAGACCAATGTCATTCAAATATTGTGGAAGATCGGCTCGGAAGAAAAGGCCCTAAGTTCCGAGCTGGTGAAAAAAACAAGAAAAGACCTAGCTTGATTGAATAATGTAGTGGGTGCTTGCTTAACAAAAGTGTGATGCTGTCGATGAAGTTGCTGCATTGTAGTGTGTAGTAATGTTTCAAGCGGAGTCATCAAGGAGAATTATACGCAGTACGCTAATAGCCTTGTCATGGGTCCCTGTGTTGTTAACAATAAATAATAATGTAGTGCATATTGCACAGATTAGAGGCACCTCGATGCAACCTACGCTAAACCCACAGACAGAGACATTGGCGACGGATTGGGTCCTGCTTTGGAAGCTGGGGGTCAAGAACCCGACTAGTCTATCAAGAGATGACGTTATTCTTTTCAAGGCCCCTACAAACCCTCTAAAAGTTTACTGTAAAAGGGTCAAAGGCTTGCCGTTTGATACCATTGACACAAAGTTCCCATATCCTAAACCACAAGTCAACCTGCCAAGGGGGCACGTATGGGTCGAAGGAGATAATTTTTTTCATTCGATTGATAGTAATACATTTGGTCCGATTTCTAGTGGGTTGGTTATGGGGAAAGTTGTAGCGATTGTTTGGCCACCTTCCAGGTGGGGGTCGGACCTCAAACTCAGTACTGGCAGAAATTGTATCGCCAGAAGAGCTGTTGCGGAATAAAGTGGCGTGACCATTATGAATAGATATGGAAAGAAGAATTCAAGTGCAAGCGTTTTTTATTATAGATTTCTCTAATGTAATAAATATAGACGATATGATTTATGTATAGATATGCTTGCCGTTAGGTTTCTGAATATATATTCTTTGTATTTTCTTATGCTACACGTATATGCAATATCAATCTTTCTCATCGTTTTGGAAAGAAGGAAATAACGATCTTCTAGCAGGTCTGGGAAAATCTTCGCGATCTGAACCAACAAACGTAAAATCCTGCTCGTCTTGATCATCACCTTGATCTACTTGCTGGTTATTGCTTCTGTCATCCTCAAAACTAAAATATGATGAGTTGTCTAGGCCATCTATTAATAACATATGAGAAGTACTCAAATTACTGTTGCTGCTCATGGAGGATTTACTAAAAATGGGAGAGAAATTTTCCTCGCCTGTACTTTCACTTGAATTGATTGACGAACCACTAGAAACTCTTCTGTGGTTTAAAGATAGCTTCGGAGGTGGTTCGAATTTAAATGATAATGCTGACGACGCCGTCGTCACCGAAGATTGAGGGTTATCCTTATAGAGAGAGTTAGGGTTTGAAGGGGTGGCTAATTTCCTAAAGGAATTATTTTTTGTAGCAAATTTTTTGGATTCCTTTCTAAACTTTTCCATTTCTTGTTCACAATTCAATAGATTTTCCTGTGAATTCATCCCAACGTACTGGCATGGATAACATAATTCAGGGAAATTATCAAAAACTGCCTTATATCCGCCATCCAATATCAATATGTCAGGGTAAAATAACTTGGGGTAATGGTCCTGATTTATTATACGATCACAATTTCTCAAATGGGATGCCAATAACGGCCCTCGGTGGGAACTAAATTCGCAATGAATAATTAATAGAGTTGGTAGATTGTTGTTGTTATTATTCCTGTTATGAGTACCACTATGCAAAACTTTATGGATAAATTCGTTCTCTATATCATCTCTTGAGTGTATATTAACGGAATTCATAATGTGGCCGCCTATATATTCATATTCAAACCGGCAGTCTACAATACAACACGAATTGTAAAAAGGCTGGCATATATTATTCTGCATAATGTTTTTCAACGTTTCTGGAGATATACGAGGGAAAAAGTCATTCGAATTTTGATCATCATAGTAATATGGTATTTGTGTTTTGCCTAGACATGATTCGTAACACTTTTCCTTTGTCGAATCAAAAGCCAGCGGACTGGATGATACTGAAGTAAAATTTAAATTGTTCTGAGAAATTTGTGAGAATCTCTGCGAACTTTTCCTTGATGATCTTGGAATCTTCCCGTCCTGTCGTTGTACCCTCTTACTCGAATTGCTACTACTATTCATACTTGTTTTTCTTGATAGCGATCTTGATCTTGAAAACGAGCTGGACCTCTGAGGGCTTTTAGGGTATTTGATCCTATTTAATAGGTCATTCTCTTTGGTGTTAGTTAAAGATCTTCTCGATGAATTCCTGGTTGGACTTTGTAAAGATTGAGAAGCAAAATGCATATTTAATACTATATCATCATCCTCATCTTCATCGTGCTCATCATGGCGATCGAACTGTTTTATTGTTGGTGAAGGAATATCTACTTCATAATCACTGGATCCAGCCAATAATGGAGAGTCATTGAATGGAGGATGGTCTTCATTGATCAAATCATCATTGTCATGCGAATGTTTGCTCTTGGACTTGAAAAATGTCTGGACATTTTTGAATATGTTCTTCTTCTTACCGAATGGGCTTTTCAAGGAGACTTTTGGAGAACTCAGAGTACCTTCGTTTGCACATTCATCGTTGATTCCATGAAATATATTATTCATGTTTTCTGCAACTTTGCTGCCCTCAATCCTCTTTTGTTTGACAATGTCTTGTTATATCGTCTCCTTTCAACTGACCTTCTTTTTATTTTGTTTTTGTCTGCAGCTTTTAAAGTTTTTGATATATTTACCGAGACAAAAAAAAAGGAAATAGACAAAGCACTAAGATATTGAAATGAAAAGGATGTAGTGCTAGGAATATTACCAGATAACAAAGTCAGGGAAGATATATGTCAAATCGTTCCGACAAAGAGCAGGAAAAACACTTGTATTTTCTTGAGGGAGTATGAATGACGGGAAAAGTCTCAAAAAACGTTGTTTGCACTTTTCGTGTTTTATAGTAAATAAACGCTTGTCTACCACAGCCTTCGGCAACAAAACCAGGCGCCCTTCTAAAAATGGTCAATTGGTAAACATTCTTTGGGGGTAGTGCACTTACTTACCCCAATAGCAATAACAAGGCGCCCCTACTACCAAAGGCCCCGCCCCACTTTGATGCAATGGCGCTATCAATAAGGAGCATGTTGTACATGCCGTAGTTACTAAGGGGAACGCAGATGAATGGGAAATCGGATTATTAGCAACTCATTAAAAATGTAAATATGTATATTATATTATGTTGAATTATATTATATTTATGTTGTATTACATTATATTATATTATACCAAATATCTGGTGTTTATTATTTCTATCTACGTGTATCTTACTCGTTACAGGCAGGAGAAGTGGATTTTCGGGGAAGAAAAAGCAAATGGCGAAGAGTCATATTATTCATAGTAACTCAAAAACAAAACTGCAAAGACCATCGAGGGGAGCTCGAACGTAGAAAAGCATCTACGGAAACGATTGTGAAGACCATCTTTTTAGATGTCTCCATGTTTTTTATGGGTCTTGATATGTTGCGACAAATTGTCACTCCTACTAAATTTCTTATCACATATATGACACGCAAATGGACGTTCATTAGAATGAACCGATCTTACATGCCTCTTTAGATGTTCGCTTCGTTTGAAACTCTTGGAACAAATATGACAATGGAACGGTTTCTCTTCAAGTTCCTTTGCTGATTCCATTACGACGCTTGATCTCCTGGACGGCGTCATTGATTTCCTTCTATAACTTGGCCTCCTTTCCTTTGTGACTCCAACACCGTTTCCACTTGCATTGACACTACTACTACTTATGTTATTTTGTTGGTTAGTAAGCGGCACCGTACCCATTAGTGGTACCGCAGATTTTCGTCTTCGAATAGAAGACCCAATTTTCGAGTTCATAGTATGGTGGTTTTGTTGTGGGAAATGATGATAGAAGTGGTTCGTGGCAAGAGAGGCAGAAGATGACGACGCTGGCGATGAGGGGGTCATGTTCATTTGAGACATGCAAAGATCAAAGCTTGGGGTATTATTGCCATTCTGCTCATCCTGTTCTGTCAAAAATGATATATCGCTACCCATGCCTGTGGTTGCTACTTTGGCAATGGCAGATGCATTATCAGAGAGAATCATAGACGGTTTGATGAATTGCTGTGACGAAGATGAACTTGTGTTCGGCAGTACGACATTTTTGGAGTCTTCGTTTTGTTTATTGGTCAAATCATAACTCAATGAATCATCGATTATGGGTAAAGAAGCTCTTTGTCTCCTCGAATTAAGGTCACTGTTGAAAGATTTCATATTAGTGTTACTGTTATTGTGTGAAGATGTGAATTGCTGCTGTTGAAATCGGCTTAGCTGTTGTTGTAGTTGTTGACTTGGGTTTATCTTTGTCATGGAATTAGCATCAAAAGAAATTGGACAAGCAGATTTATTTTGGTTAGCATCAGATGTGCCCAAATTATCGTTAAAGTTCATGTTATATTCATTGAGAATCTGCGTCAGTTCATTGTCTATAGCAGTGTCATTGTCGTTTGAGTTTCCAGTGGTCCCTGTGTTTGCCTTTGTGTTTGTGTTTGTGCTAGTTGCATTTGGACTTGCATTGGAACTTGAATTAGAGTTATTAAGGTTTTTATCTGTACCTGTGATTTTATTATTTGAATTTATCTTTGAATGGTTCCATAGGTCCAAAGAGTGAGAAATAGAATTTCTCGAATTCGTAATTGAAGGAAATTGGTTTGTTATGACATCGCTAAACCTTCGTTGTGACAAATCGTTATCATCATCATCATTCAGTAGGAGTTCGCTAGATACGTAATCATCTAGCATTGAATCTATGTTCAATGAGTTAAAATAACTGGAGTTCAAGTTGCCCGTGGAATTGGAATTGGAATTGGAAGTGGAGTTGGAATATGAATTTGTGTTTGAGTTTAATTGGTTTCGTAATTTTTCATTCAAATTGTTTGGGTTAGTGTCAATGAAAAGATTTGTATTAGGAGGATTGGGAAAGGACAGGTGGTCACCATTAATGGAAGTTTGTTGTTGGGCACGAGGGGATATGAGAGTTTCATTCCCGTTTGAGATTTGAGGTGATAACCTGATTTCATTGTTTGACTTCGGGTTTGCAGTGGTATTAGACGGATTTAGGGGCACCGACGAAGGTGACGGTGATTGCAAGGAATTGTTCATGTTGTACAAAAGATCGCTCATGGGGTATGGCGACGTGAGGGTCGTATACTGGTTTGAACCGGCGATGTTCGTGTTGCTAGTGTTGTTGTTTTCATTATCGATCTCGTTGTTACTCGTGTTGTAGTTCTTGTTGATATTGGATTTCAGGTGTAGACTATTACCGTTAGTGGAGGGTATGGTGTCAGTCGCAGGTAGGGGAGAGTCGAAGGATAATGGAGGGAACCCCATCCCCAATGGAGTTTCTTGGTTTTGTATGTTACTGGTATCGGCACTATCAAAAACACCGTTTTTGACATCTAAAGAATAAGGGTTGATATCGTTGTTTACATTATTTGAAGTACTATTGTCCGCACGATGCATGGTGTTCATGCTTTCGATAGGGAATAGTATGTCTTCAGTACTAAAATCATGTTCAATCGTCATTTTGGTCTGAGTTTTTTCTATAAGCAGCAAAAGTTAAAAAAAGGCAAAGTAAAAATAGAATGAAGAACTTGATTTTGAATGCAATATGCTGTTGTGGCTGATGCTGTCGTGTTTTTTCCCTGGATGTATGAAGGGGATACTGATAGAGCAAAGAATAAAAAAGTAGTATATTTGGACTCTTCTGTCTGTATGCTAAATTAGCTTTTATTACCGTGAGGGTTTCTGTTTGTTTTTATTCCTTAAACTGGATTTTCGTATCTGACACTCTTGTTGAGCTCGTGTTGCTTCTTTAAAATTAACCAAACAGGGAAGGCAAAAAAGGGAACACAGTATATGTAGTTGAAGAAGGGCCAAATTAGACTGGTGATGGTGATAGGTACAACCAGTTTCTCTGTCTTTGTTTTTTCCTTTTCCTTTTTCTGGAAGTAACAGAGATAACTATAAAAATACTAATAGTTTATGTCTTCTACTAAAAAGAAAGCTTTGTTTTCGGTGTCTTGTTTTCTTTTTTTTTTTTGTTTTTCCAATCCCAATTTCTGTAAAAAAGGGCGTTTTTTCGTATAAATTGCTATCTTTGCTTTAACAACTAAGGACTCGCGTGGAGTATATGACGCAGATAGTTGGTGCCAAGATTTGGAGTCGGCTGTTGTGGAATGGGTAATAGAATGCGGTGGTATCCGGAGAAAGGCAGAGATCAACTCCGGCCAACTGGCCAGGAAGGATAAGTGAGGCGCAGATAGCAAGACTAAATGCCTCTCGGGGTGCCTTTCGGCTCGTTATTGCCGGCGGAACCGAAGAAATATGACGAAGCCAGGTTAGATGGGTCCAGCCTTGACGTAATGTCGCAAGCGCTAGTGCACCCGCGGCGTTACATGGCCGTCTTGTATTATATACTATGTTATACCGTATTGCGCTATACTAGGCTATATTGTACGTTCTATTTGATGTTGTTCGCCAAGGCGTCCTTTCTCTCCTCCCAGACAGTCTTCCCCGTGCATGCACACACCTGCTTGTTGTTTTCCCACACGCCTGCACTTCTGGCAATGACTCCTAGAAACGAGTAGTCATTGACGGATGAGCGCTCGTTTTCTGGGTGGTCCAGGGCCTTGGAGATGACAAAGCTGCGACCAATGAGCTGCCATGTCGGTAAGGGGGCGCTCAAGAAGGTCTTCCCGCTATACAGGTTCTTGCCCAGATCGCTTTTGTCGGAACATTGGATGGGCTCGTCGAACTTGTGCCAGACTTTCCCAGTGGACTCCACACCCTTGGAAATGTCCCCGTTCTCATGGATGCTGGCATGGTACTTGCCTGCTTCTGGGACACCATTCACAGTGATGTCAAAAAGGGTTTTGTCTTCGCCGACTTGGACGATTCTTGCCAGGCCTCTCACGGCAGTGTCCTTTTTCTGATCGATAGTGTAGTGTTGGAACGTCTCCAAAATGGCCACGGCGGATGAGTTTGGCTTCCCGGCACCTCTTATGATGGCGTCCTTGCCACAGTTTTGCAAAGTGTTGATGATGGTGGAGGGGGCCACTGAGCTCTCAACACTCATGATTTGCTGGTCCATGTCAAAATTCAACGAATCGATCCCGGGGACATCTTTCAAACATGTCTTGATGTCGTTGACACAATTCTCACAATGCAGGGGAATTGCATAGGTGGCTTCGTACGAATCGTTCACGGTCATTGTTGCGGCGATCGAGTGCGTTACTCTCTTGATGCTTCTCTCTTTTCCTGTTCCATTTTTGGCTTGCCTTTAATATATGTTTTTCCGAACAATGTATTTTTTTTTCCTCTTCCATGATTGCTATCAGTTGCCCATCATAGGGGGCAGGAACAAACGAAGATTACTAAGCGGAGGTTTAGCGCTATACGGTACCCAAAACGGTGAATATGTGTATGATTAACTTTTTCTTGGCTATTACAAATAAAGTATATTTTTAAGTATATGAAGTGGGATGGGATCGGCAACACACAAAAGTATATAGAATGTTTTTTTTTTTCTGGACTTATTGGAGGAGAAAATGACATGAATAAAATTTCTTTCAGCGTTCTTATTCTTCTTCACTAATGTCATCGTCGGCCTTGTTCATTTCAGCCTCCAAGCTTTGGGCAAATTCTTCATCACTGGAATTTGCATCTTTCGCCTCGTCTATATTGGAGGCAGCGTCTTCCTTCTTGCGCTCAAGTATAGGTACAGGTTCAGGCTTAGGCACACTCTCGTTTGCCTTGGCCTTTGCTTCTGCTTCTGCTTCTGCTTCTGCTTTTGCTTTTGCTTTTGCTACTGCCTCTGCCTCTGCCTCTGCTTCCGTCTTTGCCTTTGCTACGGCTGCTGCCTTTGCATTTGCGTCCTCCTCTTCCCTCTCCTTCTGCTTCCGTTCTTCTTGCTGTTTTCTGCTGGCTGCCCCTGGAATAACCAAAGTAGCATTGGCTTCTCTTGCGGCGTTTTGCATATTTTCCTCATGTGGCAACAAAGTGGGTGGAGCAGGCTTCTTTTTCTTAGAACGTGGTTCTGAATCGTGAATCTCGTTCGATGATTTGGATTTATCGTCCCTCCTCCTTCTGGAACTGTTCTTATCGTTTCCGTTTTTGTCCTTGTCGTTATTGTCATTATTGTTATCATCTTCGTACTCGTCATCGGATAATAGTCTAACCATTTTTGTTTTTGGCCTCTTGGACCCTAGCCTTCTCAAGGCTTCGTCGATATTTAATCTGTGCTTGAGCAGTTCGTCGTAAAGGTCTTCCGTCAAAGAAATACCTTTCTTCCCAGGCTTCATTTCACCTGTGGAAGAATCCAGATAATACTCACGGATATCAATTAAGTTTATATTTCTGAATTGTCTCACTGTAACTCTTTTGTTTTTACCCAAATCAAAAATTGCATCTGAAGCAGAAAGGCCAGATGGCATTCCGCCATTGCTGTTATTGTTATTATTATTATTATTCTGATTTCCGCCACCATTATCGCCTCTTCTCTTGTTCCTATACCTGTTATAATATGACATTGTCTTTGTATGTATCTCTAAAGTCAAAAATTGTTTGTGAAAGCACAGTATCAAACAACTTGCTAGAGCGTGGTACGAATATGTGTCTTGGATGGAAGGACTGTATGCGTTCCAGCGTTGCAATCTCTTCTTTTCCTCTTATTTCTTTCCTTTCTTAGATCAAATCAAGAATTTTCATCAAGAATAGAGTAGAAGAGGCAAGCCAAGAGAGAAAAAGAAAGAAAGAAAGGAGAGGAAGGTACTGAAAGAGAAGAAAAGCAAGCTCTGATAAAGAAACCCAAGGAAGAGCAAAATTTCCATGCAAAGAATCTATCAGTAAACTCCCAAGACGAAAAGAATAAAAAATACTCATAACCTTAACGGCAAAACGTGTGGGCGCTGCCTTATACTCATCGTTCTTGTTGGTGATGATAACCCATCCTCAGTTGAAAATTAAGGTTGGTTACCCGGTACGGGGCTGGACTGTTTAGCACGGCTGCCTCGATGGTTTGGTAATGACGGTGGCATCGAAAGGTCAGGCCAGTTTGATGCATTGCTGTCTTGTTCGTGCAACGAATACGGACCGCAAACATTCCATCGATAACGCCGCTGTGTCTGATGATTGCATTGGGTGAGTGGGGCTTATATGGATCGGATGAGGTAGTCTCTGATGCTGAAAAAACGAAAAAAAAAAAGGGCTGACTTAATACAGTACAGGTGGCCTTCTTTGAGAAAAGGTAACCGCTGTGTAAATGAATAAATAGCTGTTACGTAGAACACCTTGGTGATGTAAGTAGAAAGATACTAGTTAGAGATAGCGAAAACGCAGCAATGGGTGTTTATTTAGGCGCACTCTTTTCGTTATTGGTCATTGAAATGGCCATACTGTTTATTTTGGTGCTCCCACTGCCACAGCGTATGAGGAAGTGGTTATACCTGCGTTATCATGCTGTAATTTCCAATAAGAAATCCAGGACATATATAATGGTAATCATGATATTTGTGGGACTCTTGTTCATCGATTCGTGGAAGAGATCACAAATCAAAGTTTCTACTTACCATAATCCGAGAAACCCTTACGTAAGAAATAGTGTCACCCCGGTGAATGCACTGGCTGCAAGGGCATACAACCAAAGAAATGTTTACATTTCGGGGTTCATCATTTATTTCTTTATATGTATACTCACCGTGATGAGTATTTTGCGGAGAATAGTGGAGTGGAATGACAGGGTGAAAAGTGGAGATGCCATCTTGAAGGTCCAGCTAAAGCAAAAGCAAAAATACCTGAATGATCTGAAGAAGAAAATGTAGGGGGGAGGGGGAGAACGGAACTTGAGTGTATATACATATAAATGAATATAAATTAAGATTATTGAACAATTCGTTAAGAGGCATCCTTCATTTCTGGATGAGGAATGCCCGACGGCCAGACTTCATTAAAGTGTTCTTTGAAAATATTCTTTTGAATAAAACTTACTAGCCTTTGGTCTTTGTGAGACAATTTGTTGCCATTGGATTTGACGTTTTCGTAGTTGTCCAGGGCATGCTTCAGTTCGCTCATGCTGCTGACTCCAAGGACAACAGGTCCCTTGTCTATCCATTCTGCAATTGCGTATCTTGTGGCCAAGTCGGCTAGGTCAGTATTTTGCTCTTGACAATATTTAGCCGCATTGGATGCGCATTCACGCAGTTCTTGGGAGCATGGATGGAACTCCCTTGTTTCCTGCGATCTTAGCAGCGACATGCTCAGGATGGATGCGTTGCAAACCATTTTCAAGTTGGCTTCATGCAGTAGTCTTTCGCGGAAATTTAGTAATCGGTTGTTCTGCAAATTTAGGTTACAGTACGATAGTGCGGCATCCAACGAACCGATATCGTTGTCTCTCCCAGAACAATACTCAGCGATCCAAGTGACAAAGTCGATTGGGTACCCTGACAGGCCAAAATTTTTGATAATGCCCTCATTTTTCAAGATCCTTAATTCCTTGAGTGCTTCCAAGATTTGTGGGAACGCGACAAATTCCACATCGTGCAGGTAAACCAAATCGAGATAGGTAGTGTTCAATCTCCTGCACGATCTGTGTACACTAAACTTGACGGATTCCCTGGAATAGTCAAAATCATCCTCGGCAATGCGGCCTACTTTTGTGCATATGAAGTAAGTGTTCCGGGGAAAGTCATCCTTCAAGTTATTTAGTGCCTTGCCATAAAGGATCTCACTAGGCCCATAATAAGGGGAAGTGTCAATTGCGTTTATGCCGTGTGTTAAGGCGTGTTTGATTATGTCTTCCAAAGGGATGGATTCTGGGTCATCGGTGTACTGTTGGTTCAACACTGCACCGCCCAAGATTAAAGGTGAAACTGATGCTAAGTCAGACGGATTCACTTTACACCTGACCAACTTATGTTTTTCCTCACTGTCATTACTTTTGGAAAACATTATCTCCTAATTCTTCTTCGTTTCAGAGTGGATGGGCGCAGTTACTGTACGCTGCTGGATAAATTTTAACTAGCCTCCTTTCTTCACTCCTCAAAAAAAGTTTAGAAATTAGACTAGCTGCGTATACCAAGAGTTGAGATTATTGATGTTCACATTGATGTGCGTGCTTGCTTAGACTCTTCTCGCACCCCTCTCCTTTAAGGGAATGACGAAGAATATCCTTCTCGTGGGAATGGGGTCCTTCCACAAGCATTGGGAAGTATACAAAATACAAGCGGATTTAGCTCAGTTGGGAGAGCGCCAGACTGAAGAATAAACTTCAGTCAAGTAATCTGGAGGTCCTGTGTTCGATCCACAGAATTCGCATTCATTTTTTTTTTTTCCTTTTTGACAATGAGTATGTAGACCTGATGGAAGCGGGTTAATTAAACGACAGGCGAAAAAATTTAATGATTTAGGTGAAATAAGAGAGGGAAACCGGCGGTTCTCTTCATTCAGGGCAAGGGCTCTTTAGAATTGCTGTGACGATTTCTTTGCATTTTGTCGACACCGAAGTTTTCCAATAGCATTACCAGACATGGCGTGGAATGGCAACGGTTCCGATATCAGAGTACTGGAGGAGCCAACTGTCGGCAATATAGCGGCGATCGATTCAAACGGATCCGTACGCCGGCTTCCATCGCAGTTGGTGCAAGACGAACAAGAGGACGACGAGGAAGGGGACGACGAGGACAAGTCCAGTGTGGAGCCCTCAACGCCCACACCCACCACAACCAAGACTAAGGAGAATACCAGCACGAGCATAACTTCAACCTCAACCACCACCGCCAGACAGAAACAGCCGATTAAGTACATCGAAAACAAGACCCGCAGACACGTCACCTTCTCTAAGAGGCGGCACGGGATCATGAAAAAGGCATACGAGCTCTCTGTCTTGACGGGCGCCAACATCCTCCTGCTGATCCTCGCGAACTCCGGCCTGGTGTACACGTTCACCACCCCGAAGCTCGAGCCACTGGTGCGGGAGGACGAGGGCAAGAACCTCATCAAGGCATGCATCAATGCTCCCGACGCTCCACCGGCACACGACCAGCCCACCACCAACTGATCAGACAAGAACTAGAGAAGCCTATACCATGCTATAGGCAGACCAGACCCTACACAGGACAGTATACCATACTTAGTGCCTGCATTTCTCACAAGTAGCGCATTATGGTCGCGAAAGGGGTTGCCCTCCTGGGGTCCGCGGCTCGGAACGCGCCAGATCGTGCCCCTTTGAGTAATTTTTCTCAGAAGAGGCACTTTTGCGCTGGACCCGCAGGGAATATTTCCCTTTCCGTTCAGCTCGTGCTGCCCTATATTAAGCTGCGCCAAATAAGGGCATCTCCAAACTCTACCAGCGAGGCACTGCGTACAATACCGTATATCTGTGCTATTTTTCGACTCTTTCCATTCTGCCTTGTGTTTTTCACGTGTCCTTTGGTGTTTTCTGCTTTTCTTTTACTCTCAGTCATTGTAAATCCCTATCTAAGTATTTTACATACTATATTGTCACATACCGTTCGGTTTTTTCTTTCCCCCTTACTGATAGAGTCCTACATAGTCTAAAGGCCGGTTCTAGTTTACATCTGTTAGTATATCAAGTTTTTTGACCTTTTTTTTTTTTGGTCTCTCATTTTCTGATCGCTATTTTGTCTGTTTTTTTCAATTCAGTTATAGGGAAAAAACGGGAAGAGAGAGAGAAAAAAAAATAGTGTAGAGAGAGACATAAGAAGCGAAAATCGAAAAGCTTTCGATCTACAAGACTCGCTGTCACGGCAACCAATACTATACCACCCAGCAAGAATGTCGGATATTGAAGAAGGAACCCCCACCAATAACGGCCAGCAGAAGGAGAGAAGAAAGATAGAAATCAAGTTTATTGAGAATAAAACAAGGCGCCATGTGACTTTTTCCAAGAGGAAGCACGGTATCATGAAGAAGGCTTTCGAGTTATCTGTGCTGACAGGTACGCAGGTGCTGTTGTTGGTTGTTTCAGAAACGGGCCTGGTGTACACTTTCAGTACCCCAAAGTTCGAGCCTATAGTTACCCAACAAGAAGGCAGGAATCTAATCCAGGCCTGTCTAAATGCCCCTGACGATGAAGAGGAAGACGATGAAGAAGACGGTGATGATGACGACGACGATGATGATGATGATGGTAATGATATGCAGCGCCAGCAGCAGCAGCAGCAGCAACCGCAGCAACAACAACAACAAGTATTGAACGCTCATGCGAATAGTTTAGGCCACATGAATCAAGATCAGGTGCCACCTGGCGCACTGAAACAAGAAGTGAAATCTCAATTGTTAGGCGCAAATGCTAACCAGACCCCGATAATCCAACAGCAACACCATGCTCAGAATCCTCAAACACAACAGCCACAACAGCAGCAGCAGCAGCAGCAGCAGCCTCAAATGCCGCAGCATCCTCAACCACAACAAGGAATACCCCACCCGCAACAATCACAGCAACAGCAGCAACAGCCACAGCAGCAACAGCCACAGCAGCCCCTCACCGGCATTCACCAGCCCCATCAACAGGCTTTTGCCAACGCTGGCTCTCCCTACCTGAATGCCGAACAAAATGCTGCTTACCAGCAGTATTTCCAGGAGCCGCAACAAGGCCAGTACTAACCGAACCATCTTCCTTGTATAATTCATAGATGAGCATTAAAAGGGAAAAATCTGTTCTCCGACAGAAAAAGAAAGATAGACAACAAGAACCAAACGTATCATTATTTTATATTGAAAAGAGGTCCGTCTCGGTAAAAGAAAAGGGAAGATCTCATTCATCGGCGCTCATCTCGATTTTACGACTGTTTTGCCTTGTTTCTTAGCCTCTTTTCATTGCCGCCACTCTATTTCATAGGCAAGATCCAAAAATCGAATCTTTCCCCCCGGATATATAAAATATAAATATAAAACTTTAAGAATATAAAACATAAAAACCACACATAACTTGTATACACCAACATGCACACACATTTTCCAAAAAAAAAATTAATTTAAATTATACTACTTTCTCGCTTTTCTGCAATAGTATTTATGACTTTGGCAATTCCTTTGTCATGGCTCTTCTGGTTTTGAAGAGGTAGATCGTCTAATACGACTTTTTTGAAAATCTCACGGCCGCGCGTCAACAAAGAAACATTGTAATATGTAGCTGCCTGCTTTGCAGTATACTGCCTGCGTATTGGTATGGGGAAGGAAGAATTGACCAAGAAAAGTGACATTCCCATCTGTAAAACGGCTTATCATTCCTGACGCAATGTCTGAAGTGATATTTCAGCCAACGGATATCGTCCTCGCAAAAGTTAAGGGCTTTTCAGCATGGCCCGCTATGATCATCCCTAATGAACTCATACCCGATAACATTCTAAAGAATAAACCAGTAGGTGTACACAAGGGCAAGTCTGCCAATGGTAAAGAAGAAGAAATTGAAGAGGAAGAACAGGCTGACGGCGAAGAGGAGCAGGAAGAGGTCTTCGATGATAGTGAGGCTAGTCCTGAAAAGTTTATAGTATATACGCCAGTCCTGAGGTTTCGTAAAAATGATACATTAAAACCAGTGTATTGTGTCAAGTTCTTCTGCGATGATTCGTACATTTGGGTGAAGTTCATGGATTTGAAAATTTTAACAAGTGAGGAATGTCGTCAATGGCTAAACAGTAAACAGCGAAAGAATAAGAAACTAATACCGGCCTATGAGATGGCTATGAAGGGTAAGGATGACATTGATATTTGGGAATTCGTGGAATACGGGTCTTACGGTAGGCCAGATGAAGAAGAATACGTAGAAGAAGAAGAAGAGGAAGAAGAAGAGCGCAAAAAAACTGCAAAGAAACCCACTAGGTCTTCTAGTAGGCAACGTCAAAAACGCGTTTTAGATACAAATGACGCTGAAGACGGCCAAACAACCAAAAGAAAAAGAGTCACTAGATCAACTAGACAGCAAAAGGTGGAGGATATAGAGGAAGAGGAAGAAGAAGAAGAAGAAGAAGAAGAAGAAGAAGAAGAAGAGTTTGTTAGAAAGAGGCCACAGAGAGGCAAACCCAAGAAAGCTGTAGCGGCTAAAGCTAAGCCAAAGCCAAAGCTAAAACCAAAGAAAGAGAAACCTAAACCACCTAAGGTGATCAAGTACCATTTTGAAGATGACGAAGATTGGAGCATAGTTGGACTGGGTCCACAAGATTTATCCATTGAAAAAACAATGGATCCGATTGCAAAAAAATTATCACAAAAGAAAAACTTAGACAAGCATACAGAGATTAGGTTGGATTTGGAAGATAAACTAGCAGGAATCAACAAACTGTTATGTGATGTCTTATGTTCAGGTATCAATCAAGTAGTTTCCATCAAAGACGACTTTGAAATCATATTGGATGAATTGCAAATTGCCCTCAATACAAGAGGGTCCAAAAATGAATTCATAACACTCTTCCAATCAAACAATTCCCTGCTACTGAACTTCAGAATACTATTTAATCTAAAAAAAGAGGAACTGGCTAAATGGGATTTATGGGATCGTTTCCAAGAAATTTTCGAGCATATTTATTCCTATGAATTTACGCCTGATACGACCGATTGGCGACTAGTACAAGATACAGAAATTGAAGAAGAGCAACAGGCCAACGCAAATGCAAACGAACCTGTGAAGGAAGAAGGAACTGAAGTAGGTGCATAAATGTGGTCACGGTGGATTCGTTACATCCAGATTAAAAACAAAGGGACAGCATGTGTAAATATATGATAGACGAAGAACGAATAACTTGCATTTCCTCTTATATATGTAAAGCAATTATTTGGTTGTTCGAATCGATCTATCCGGGACCATATTGTAATGAAGTTTCCAAACTTGTTTTTCGATTTTTTTCCTTTTTTGGAGCGAAGTCTTTAATAGTATCATTTTGGATGTTTCATAAATTTATAGAAGTATACAGACGTTAATAGTCTATTGTAACCTTTATTCTGCCCGATATTTTATTTTCAACTTGCGTTTTGAGTTTTGTATTTGATCAAAATTCCTCATATTTTAGATGCAAAAGAGGAAACATACACAGATGGTTGGTTTTCTACTCCTCGGAAATGTATTTTGATGAGATGTAATCATGAATATGGTGGGATCAGCTTCTCTGTAAAATATAAGTTTGCCATCTTAGTATAGTGGTTAGTACACAACATTGTGGCTGTTGAAACCCTGGTTCGATTCTAGGAGGTGGCATTATTTTTACCAAATAATGGTATGACTGAAAATATATTTTTTAAAAGTAAAACTAATGCTAATAACTAGCTCAAAATACGGCGATTATTTTTTGGTATCATTTCCCCCTTCAGTCGGTCTCTCTCAAGATCCTTCATCTAATGTTGAAATTTTTTTTGGTTAAATTTAAAAAATGCATTACCAAGTTTATTTAATCTTCTCTTCTATATAATTTACTCATTTAAAACATATACTCCGCAGCATGATTTACACTGAACACGTATGTACCACTGGTGGCATCATAACCTTCAAATTTAGAGTTTGGATTCCTCTTCAAGCGTTCAATATGCCTTTTGACCAATTGATGCTCTGGATCCTTTATAGGTTTCCTTGTGGATTTATCTACAGGATAACAGTTGAAGCAGGTAATTTTAGCTCGAACGTTAATGCCTTCGCCTCTCTTCGGTCTGCTTGATGAGTTCGCATATATTATACAGGCTTTGGGCTCAAAAGTAATAATAATTCCTCCCAATGAAGTTAGAGGCACTTCAGTAAGGTCGACAGGTTCAAGAAATTCAATTTTACCATAGTTTTTATGGCCAACTACTAAATGGGGGACCTTGCGTAATTGCAACAAAGAGTAAGAGGAAAGAGTGTCCATGGATGGGGAGATGTAATAATCTTCATTAATGAAGGAAGCATCCTTCTCAGTAACTCCAACGTCAATTGCCTTTTTATCATCTTCCGAATATTCTTTTTTTTTCAAATCAACGATATTCTCCTTATTTTCTCCATCAACACTCCTCAGTTGGCTCTTGGTATTGTTTTGTTCTATGGCTTTTGAAAGCAGAGTTGAGGCGTTACAGCTGCTCGTAGTTTCTTTTTCATCTACCTGTAGCATTGCTGGTATCGTTCCCTGCTCGCTGCTTTTACTCTTTTTACTAGTACTGCTGTTCGATGGTACATTTTTCTTTTCCTCAGTTGCCGTTAGCAGCTTCTTATTGTTAATCAGGTTCTTAAATGATCTTTTATCAGGATTGAATAATAAATTAGATGCTTTTAAGATGCTTTCATCCAAATTTTCTTCTTGTTGGTTGGAAATTGTAGTTTGGTTACTCTTTTTATCAAGTGAAATATATAATTTTGGATCAGCCTTAGTCTTGGCTTTGTCCATTATAACATTATTGGAGTTCAGTTTAGTTGTGAATAATGTTTTGGGCACCATTCTATATGCGCTAGACAAACTTGCTTTTTTGCGCTCATCAGCTTTGATCTTTGTAGCGTTTGGTTGAACTGGGCCAGAAACTGTGTTAGCGACAGTGGCCTTAGAAAAGAGTTCATTGGTACCATATGGATTACTATTCTGCTGTTGGAATTGTTGCTGTTGTTGTTGTTGGAGCATGTTTTGTGGTTGCGTGGCTTGCTGAGAAGACTGAGAAAATAATCCTCCACCTGGAATGTTCGTGCCGATGCTGTTTTGAAATAGGCCCCCACCATTCGTAGGTTGAGAGGAATTGTTGTTACCAAACAACCCCGTAGAACCAATTCCGTTGTTCATTGATGAATTGTTATTGTTTCCAAACAGTCCTCCACCAAGTGTAGATGCTCCAATGCCGGCTGGTTTATTGCCAAATAAGCCGGTAGAATTTGAAGTAGCCGCTGTACTAGAGGCATTATTTTGCGCAAATAATCCGCCTGAAGTGGTACTTGGGGCTGTGTTATTTGTACCACCGAATAAAGAGCCTGTAGCAGGCTTGTTGCTGAATAGAGAGCCTGTTGGAGCGGTATTGTTTTGATTGGCACTTTGATTACTTCCAAACAATCCGCCTCCAACAGAGCCCGCTGGTTTTGCGCCAAACAGGCCTCCTGAGACCGGTTGTTGTTTATTTTGGAATAGGCCTCCAGATGACTGTTGAAAAGTATTTCCAGCTAGGCCACCATTTTGGTTTGCTGTGTTGTTAGAAAATAATCCTGTAGTGCCTAAACCAGTGGGTTTTGCACCGAAAAGACTAGAACTTTGTTGTGATTGTTGTAAACCGTTTTGACCAAATGGTTGGTTGTTATTTTGCACTTGGTTGGATTGGCCAAACAACCCGCCAGATTGTGGTTGTGGTTGATTGTTCTGTTGTCCGAACAATCCTCCTGTTGTTTGCTGCTGTTGGTTACTTTGCCCGAATAAAGAATTTCCTTGAGTGTTGTTAGGTCCAAAAGTAGATGCTCCCTGTTGTTGTCCGAATAGTCCGCCTGCTGGCTTACTTCCGAATAGACCACCTTCTTGTTGCTGTTGTTGACCAAATGAATTAGGTGAGCTTTGTTGTCCAAACATTCCTGCCTGGTTCTGGGTTTGGTTATTCTGACCGAATAGTCCCCCAGTGTTAGAATTTTGCTGTTGTCCAAATAATCCACCTCCACCTTGTTGTTGGTTATTCTGGCCAAATAAGCTACCAGAAACAGCACTATTCGTGTTATTGTTTACTCCGTACGTGTTCGTATTACCAGATTGCCCAAATAGGCCACCAGAAGCGGGTTTGGCTCCAAACAGACTATTACCAGCGTTTTGTTGTTGACCAAAGGCACCGCCATTTGTGTTGGTGTTCGATTGACCAAATAGACCACCAGTACTCTGCTGCGCTTGTTGTGGGGGGAAGGCGCCACGACTGACCTGACCAAAAGCGCCTCCATTACTCATACTATTTGCCCCAAATGAATTTTGTTGGCCAAAAGGACTCGCGTTTGCGTTTGCGTTTGCGTTTGCGTTTGCATTCTGTTGTCCAAATAGGCCTGTGCTGTTGTTGTTGTTCGTTGGATTGGCTGTACCACCGAAAAGCCCTCCAGAAGTGGCAGGTTTATTTGCTCCAAACGACGAATTACCTGCAAGACTAGTTGAGCTTCCGAACATTCCTGTAGTGTTAGCAGCACCGGAAGCGTAGCCCCCGCCTGAACCAGCTCCATACATGCCGGTTGCCGGCTTCTGGCCAAATAATCCACCCGTGGTGGAAGTACTAGCGTTATTATTCCCCATCATTCCGAATCCTGTACTGGTAGTAGCTTGTGGGTTGTTAAAAGTAGTACTAGAAGCATTTTGCCCCGTGCCAAACTTTCTTCCAGCTTGATAGTCTTGAAATCTCAATTCTTCAAAAGAGAAGTTTCTGTATTCGGGCATACAGGTGATACTTTGGTAAACATTGGTCACGCCTGTTGTTGGATCTTTTTCCTCATACGTAGTGAAGGGCTTGACACTCGTACCTGCATTGGAATTGGGCACAGCGGAAGCCGAACCAGCAGAAAGTGAGGGGTTATTGCCCATTCCGGCAAACATTGACCCTGGAGCGTTACTGTTTGAACCCAATTGAGCTTGACCAAAAGGAGCTGTACTGGCAGCCGTGGATCCAGACATTCCAAAGAGGGAGTTGGAGGTTTGGTTACCGAAATTACCGAATGCAGGGGCCTGCGATGTATTTGCCTGCTGGCCCAAAGCAAAAGTGGAAGTGGTCGCAGCTGGTTGTTGTTGTTGCTGCTGCTGCTGGGCACCAAATGATGACGCTGTTGAGCCAAATGGCTGTGTCGTTGCGCTAGGAAATGCACCACGGCTAACTCCAAACATAGTAAAGTCTTGAACAAATAAAAATTTATAACCTAATCTGTGCACTCTCCGTTGCCGCGGGTTTCTATGTGATGCTGGTAATCTCTCTTGTGGTAATATAGCCAATCTCCCGATCTTACTTATATCTTCGTTTTGTTCTTTCCCATTAACTATGACAGATGGAAAGAAAAAAAGGCGTGCCCGGGTAATGAGGGCAATTGTAAATGTGACAATAATAAGACTGACGCGTAATCAAGATCCATCGCTTATATTGACCAGAACGCCAGAGAAAAGGAAACAGAACATAATTGGAGTGATGGATGAGGAGTCAGACAATTTACTATCAACCTTCAATGGCTCTAACGGGGTTCAAAGCGACCCCACTATACCGAATGGCTTAGATGGTTCAGTGGCCGATCCTACTATAGCAGACCCAACGGCGATTGCAACTAAAAAGAGAAGGCCCCAGGTAAAACTAACGGCAGAAAAGTTGCTTAGTGATAAGGGTCTGCCATACGTTTTGAAAAATGCGCATAAAAGGATACGAATTTCCTCGAGGAGGAACCCTTACGATAACTTATCAAATATCATACAGTTTTACCAGCTCTGGGCACATGAATTGTTTCCCAAGGCAAAATTCAAGGATTTCATGAAGATCTGTCAAACAGTAGGTAAAACAGATCCTGTTTTGAGAGAGTACAGAGTAAGCCTTTTTAGAGATGAAATGGGCATGAGTTTTGATGCTAACACACGAGAGGCTGGGCAAGAGCTAGAAACACAAGAGCCCATAGCTAAAAAACACGTTGATGCTGCGAACGCGGAACCAATTACAGCAGTCACACCCAATATACAAGATAACGGCAACGACGATGATGATGACGACAACGAAGAAGATGACGATATCTATCACCTTTCTGCGAGTAACAGAAGAAAAAGAGTTTTGGATGAAGAGGAGAATGATGCAGAAGTCTCAGGAACCCAGGGCCTTTCAAGCGTTGAGAATATACCGTCTAAGGAAGATACAGATACAGTACTAGAAAAATTTAAGGAACAAGGGCCTGTTGAACTGAACACAGATGAGAAGAAACTCTTATCAAGATGGCTAGATGAGCATAGGGGTATGGAGAAAGTTTTGATGACTGAAGAAGATATTCAACTAGTACGAAAGCTGAAAGATTGGGAGATGAACGATGCAGAAGTAGAAATGACATATAATGATTTTGCATCAAGAGAAGATGACTTTGATGTTGACCAAGATGAGATGGAAGCCATGAAAGAAATGGGATTCTAACAATGTTTTTGAAAATAGTAATTCAAATATATATATATATATATATATATATATGTATGTATGCACAGATATATATTTTTCGAGTGTGCTATAAAAAAGAATGTATATCTTTAGTTTTTTAATTTCTTTTTTGTTGTGTGTTATTGTACAATACCTACTTCTATATATTCGTCTAAGTGGTCCACAAACGAGCTGTGTTATCAGCACCAGCAGAGAATAACCAAGCTTCTCTTGGATGCCAGATAGCATCAAGAACACCAAGACTATTGATTACTTTGTGGCCGGTTAATTTTTTCAATGGGACAATCATTGGATTTTTCATCATGTCATCATAAACAGTGGCATGGAAAATATGTATAGTACCATCGTCAGCGGCGGAACTGAATAGAGGCAGTTTTTTATGGAAGTTCACACTTCTGACGGCCTTATCATGGTATCTTAGTGTCTTGTATGGTGTACTAGCCAAATCTAAATCGTGCCATAACACTCTCTTATCGAAGGATGACGCAATTAAGTTATCACCTCTTGGATGAATATCAATTTTGGATAACCAACGAGCACCAGGCAACAATTTCTTAACCAACACCTGTTGAGATAGATCGTAAATTCTGACGTATCTTTGGGAACAGACAAACAATTGAGGTTTGAAAGGATGGAACTTAGCATCCATAATGATACCCTTCGATTTTCTGAATGGCGATTGAGTTAAATGCTTGGAGACTTGATGAATCAAAACGGAAGTATTACCAGAGTCAGGCTGGACAGTGACAAAATAGTCACCCTTTCTATGCCATGAAAGTTTCTTGACAGTTTTCTTACAAGTGATGGTGATACAGATATCTTTTTCCAGCTGTTCTTGAGAAGGTTTGTTCCATTGGGCTACTTGCTTTTTCACAGCATTCTTGGTAGTATCATTTTTACCTTCTTCGTTATCATCGTCATCTCCGTTTACTTCTAGGTTAGACTTTTTAACAGTACCAAAAGTGTCGTAACCGAAACCATCTTCAATTTTGGTTTTACCATAATTTTCAATATCGTAACCAAATATTGGTGGTACTATTAGATGAATATTTTCACCAACAGCAACGGCAAGAATACCGTTATTAGCATCAGGGTTCCATTCAATACATTCGATATGATCATCTGGGTTTTCTTCACTATCGACCAGAGTCGTTTTGTAAACTTCCCTACCAGTTAAAATTTCCCATACTCTGACTGTACCATCATCAGAACCTGTTGCTAGCCATAACCCAGATGGATCAATGGACAATGTACGTACTTTGCCCTTGTGCCCAGCGTATATTGTGGAGCAACGGATAGGGAAAGGTCTCAAATCCTTTGGAGAAGGAAGTTCTGGAATCAAAGAATCTGGGTCGATGTTCAATTTGTTCTTACGGACACGAGGAGCTAGATACAAATCCAAAGATCTTTCAAATCTTTCTCTGACGGATTCACCGTATCCAGGAACTTTTCTTAAGGCAGCATACTTTTGAGGTACAAAATTTCTTTCTCTTTCACTATATTCAGTATTTTCCCAAGCTTCTTTTTCTTCTGGTGACAAAAGATACTCTTCAGGTGGGTTATAACTTTCTTCATTAGTTGGTGGGGGTACTTTTGGAGCTCTCAAATGCATCACATGATCGTCAGTTTCAGTAGAATCACCCCATAAATCGAATTGGTAGTTTTCAGTCTTTTCCTGTTCTTTCAATTCCTTCAATTTCTTTGGAGGAATAATACGGCCTTCTCTGATAGCTCTAACTATCTTCATAACCCTCTTAGCTTCATTCTTGGATGGAACAAATCTTCTTTTAGGTTCTGGAACAGCGGTCAATGGCATAACCTCTTCGTGTCTAGTGAACCAATCGATCAAAGGTTCATATGGGTTTATACTATCATCAGTTTGTTCATTCCTTTGAATTTTAGAAATAAGTTCTAATTCTTCTTTGGTTAGATTCAAACTTGATCCGGAATTCTGATCCAACAACCCAGTCCAGCCTTCAGGTAATTCTATAGATTCTAACAGTTGGTCTAAAGCGGAACCCTTGGCAGGTCTCATGATTCTTTTACCATTAATATCGTAACCAATGTGTGGCATTTCATCGTAAGCAGAGAGTGGAATGTTACCAATTGTATTTTGCGTTTCACCGTCACTGTCATCACTGTCGTAAACAGGATTGATCTCTGGTTTGATGACTCTGTCTCTACCATCTACGTATTTCGAGTAGATATTTGGATCGGCAATGGTATGTAACTTTACACCTGATAATTTGTCAGTTAAGGAAGTTGTGTCGTCGGAAAATTCAGAGCTGTCATAACCCTCTTCTTCTTCGCCTTCTTCCTCGGCTAGCAATTTGTTTAATTCAGCGTCTGAATCATCATCAGCATCTCTACTGGCTTCTTCATCAGAAGACGATTCCTTCTCTTCGACAGCTGATTCATACTCTTCGCCACTATCGCTTGTCTCGGCATCAATCAATCCATCAACGGATAAGAAGTTGTCCTCATCCTGCTCAACATCGGATTCTTCATTAGCTGTTCTCTTCTTGGAGATCTTCGTCTCAGAAATCTTATTGTTCTTTACCATTGTTGACCTGATTCTATTATATCAGAACAGGAGTAACACAATACTTTTATGAGTTAGTACCTATATGCAATTAAATCTCATATGTACCATGTTTAATTATAAGCTCATCGCAAAACTAAAAAAAAAAAAATTTTCAATAATTTTTCACTTGCTCGAAAACATTAGTGGTAACCCGGAATGCAAGCATTAAAACGATCAAAGTCGAGGCAATTTCGTCTTCTCACACCAAGAGTAATAGGCCAACAACAGTGTCCGTTGTTGGGCTTACCGGTTTTTCTCGTATGTTACTACGTTGGTACTTGAATGTTTGAGATCTTTCCGGCCATTGTTTTAAAGCAGTAGACAGAAAAATAAAAGACTGGCGTGTAGTTTCTTGCAACGCAATTTTCTTCTTGAAGACGAATGTCAAGTAACAATTCAAACATAGGTTCAGTCAATCTCATTGGAAAATAATTTTGATAAGACAAGTTAAAGCTTCTTTTTTTTTAAAAATTAAAGTTTAGGTGAAGATATTAAATATAGAGCTCAATTTAGTTTTGACTAACCTATTATTAAGATAAAACAAAGAAATAACAAAAGAGAAAGAGAAAATTAAATAACACCCCTCATTTTTCCGAAACCCGCCACACAAGAACATGGCTCAGGTGACAGTAAATTAATTGCCATCTAGTCACTCCATGTCCGTGGTTCTAAAAACCTGCTATGTACAGGTATGCTTTTTGAAAGTTCCATACTATAGTGCTTAGCTTAATAAAGTTAGGCTGTTGAACAATAGAACACAACGGGTTATCGAGGCTTTTAATTACATCTAAATCCAATTCTTTATGCCATCGTCACATATGTGTTGTGCCTCTTTTATTCGGGGCATAGCGGAAGGCGCAAGTTTCTAAAAAGAAAACAAAACATTTTGAAAATGAGTTCAAAAGAAGGATTTAAAAGGGTTCAAAATTGTTGATGACATTTTCTTCAAACTACCATTTTATTTCTGCACGACTCTTAACCATAGGTAAGAAACCAAATTCTACATGCAATCTCATTTAAAAAATAACGATACCGATGAAAATATCAAATTAGACAAGTTGAATCAAGGCATCTCTGATGAGCCCAATGCATCTTTAGTATCAGGGAATATCACTCTTCCCGAAGACATGTTTAAGTCTCACTTTTGTTATATATTATATGAAATTTATCACTTTAAATTGGCTATGTTTTTTGTCATTTTACTCGTGATTTCAATTTTTTCGGTTCTAACCTTTAATGTTCACGGTGGGTACATCGTTATTTTCATATTTTTGTTTTTGTTTGTAATTTTTGGTTTAATAGTGTCTTTGGCTACATTTAATGAATCGATTGAATATGAAAACTTTCAAATAAAACTGTTGCTAGAAGTAATAACACGTAAACCGCCGGTAGAGGGGATAGAATGGAGGGCTATTACATACAACATGAATCAATATTTATGCGATAAGAGATTATGGCCTACTCCATACTACTTTTACTGTGAACATCGTTGCTATAAGGCTTTTCGTGACCTAATTAAAGGGAGGAAGCCCGATGCACAATCGGCATCATCAACCGGCGATGGGGCCAATACACAATCGAATACGGATGCGAGAGACGCTCCGAATGATGCCAATAAACCATTTACTTTTAGTGCCGACCCAATTTTGGAAGAGTATTTTATTAAGGCAGCTGAAATTCAAAAACAGGCCGTGCGAGAATATTGGAGAAAGCAGTATCCAGATCCTGATGTACCTTAGAGTAAAAGACGGTATCTCTTTAGTATAAATCACATAGCGCAAGTATATTGAAGAACAACGACCACTTCCTCAGACTCGGGATTTGGTTCAGTTCTATACATAAATTAGTTGATCAAAGAAATAAAAACAGTCAAATTCAAAATCTATGTAGTTCAGAACAACGCTATAAATCTATTATTCTAGTCATATAAATAAGCGGAATGAAAAAAATAAAATCTGATTTCGCCCAGGATCGAACTGGGGACGTTCTGCGTGTTAAGCAGATGCCATAACCGACTAGACCACGAAACCAATTATTTTATATTTATTTGTACTTTAATTTCTCGTTAAGTGTCTTTTCCAACTTTTCAATACGCTGCTACCGCTACTTCGTGCTTATATGCTGAGACAATGTTGTTGGAACAATATTCAACTATCATTCATCTATTAGTATTATTTACGGTGTTAAAAGGTGTTGGAATATGTGATTTCGGACAGAAAATATCAATAATTTTGTCTCATGAAAGAAACATAATAGCGATAATGTATCATTATTACTTATCGCCTTTTTCACCATGATAAGGATAACCAAATCTGGTAAATAGTGAAGATAAGATTAAAGATCTATTAATTGACCAGGAAATAACATATAAGAATATGAGTTATACCTGATAACTCATTAATAATGTCTAAATTATGTCTGAACCATTAGGTTTCATATTGTTGGAACAAGATTCAACTATCGTCCATTTATTACTATTATATACGGTGTTAAAAGATGACATAAATTACAAGACCAGTAAATTAAGATTCAAACTGTCATCGAAATTAATGGAAGCTGAAGCGCAAGGATTGATATTGTAATAGGGTCAATGAATGATAACATATAAAAAGAGGAACAGAATCATTTATCATATTATGCAAAATTGCAGATTCCTTTTTGTGGATTCCTAAATCCATGAGGAGAATCTCTAGTATAATCTATATACGTAATATTATAACATTAAGAAACAACGGAATCCCAAAGATCATCATACAACTTTAATAGTCATTAATATTAAAGATTGTTCGAGATTACCTGTTTTGACATAAAGAATGTTATGTCTAGAATCACCTTTTCCAACAATAATCTATATACGTAACATTATAACGTTAGAAACAATGGAATCCCAAAAACTATCATCTATTTTAAAGGACAATAGAAGCATGAGCCGCCAACCTTCCACTCATATCAAGTTCCTGCTTTGAGAGCTAGCGTTAGCCTTCCGTGTTTTTCTTCCAAAGAAAGGATTGAACAAATCATAAATGGACGGGTACAGTGCACGATCGGTGACGGCTCAGCGGCTAAAGGAACATAATTTAGTAACGATGAGATGTCACGGGTTACCCACCCCACATGTCTTGCAGCTTTCTCAAATGCTCCCCATTTGTTTCCAAGTCGAATTCATTTCATTTCATTTTGGAATCATAAATTAGAAAGATTACATGGTTAAATTTAAAAAAAGGGGAAAGCGTGCGACTCTTTCTAAGATATAGTAGAATAAATCGTTGCCTACGATCCTAAGAAAAATATAGAAAAAAATAAATTGAGACGGACAGGAATTGAACCTGCAACCCTTCGATTGCAATCGTATTCCTTGGAATTTCCAAGATTTAATTGGAGTCGAAAGCTCTACCATTGAGCCACCGCTTCAACTTTTGTTAAAATCTTAAGACTTACACAATATAATACACTGATGAGTTATGTCGGCACCGAGACTGCGAAAAACGGCATCAACTGGCTAGAAATCGGTGACTAATGAACATAGATGTAAAATTTACGCTCGTTCTTTGCCAACTGCGATCCAGAGGTAATGTTGTAGAGATACTGGCAAGATGAATAGCGCAGGCAACGATAGTTTTGAGTATCTTCTTCAATTGACTAAAACCTTAACAGCAGAATGCCGGTCCAACAGGCAGGAAACTGACCGGATAGAATTATTATTAAAACGCCTTGCCAAACAGTCAGGGATATCTTACGATAAACTGAGCAGGAATATAATTCCAGATCAATGGAAAGATCATGAAACTCAAATGGTATCGACTCCTAGTGAATCACAACAGCTCATTTGTGAAAATTTCAAATTAATATACGAGATCGAAAAACAAGAATACTTCAATGCGAAGATTATTGCACTAATCAGCAATATAAATGAGCACTTCTCTTATATAAAAAACTTTATTGACGAACAAAATGTAATAAGAGGACGAGATGTGGCCGTATTTGCATCAGAGAAACTTGACGAAAGAAATAAAAATCTGCATAAGAATTACAACTTGTTCAAGACAGAAAACGAGGAAACGAAGAGGAAATTGCATACCGTTATTGGGCAGTTCGAAAAACTGCTGAAAGAAATCGATTGGGAGTCCATACCTAAAGACTCCAGACACTATACTCGCTTTCAAAAACAGTTAGAATATTTGCAAAATGCATACCAAATATCAAAATAGTTTACCGTGGGTCAAGGAGCACTCAAACATGACATCGCATAATTTTGAATATACATGTATGTATATGAATAAATATATATTTATAGTCTTTTGACACGTTAGAGGCTAAGGAATACTGAAAAAACGAAAACAATTCGAAAAACTGTAACGGTTATATTTGTATGCTTCTATCATCGTCATTGACATTTCCATGCAAAGAACTGTTGCCGAACAACCATCTAAACCATTCCATAGTATCGTGCTTTAAATCCTTCAAATAACGGCGGCTTAACATCTTTAAACACAGGGCTTCATAGGAGGGGTTACTAGTGGTCATCAGATCATTTACGCACCTATCGTATTGCTCTTTATCATTCTTGGGATCCATCGCTGAGCATATACTGGCCTTACCTTGTCCCTGCAGGGAACTTTTTAACCCAATCAATTTAGAATCAAATTGAGCAACACTACTTTCAATATCTCTTACACGGACTTCCAAAATCCTCATATCGTATTTTAATCTCGATGATAATGAATTTAATTCCTGCATCTCATGAAGAAGGAGCTGCTGCTTGTTGTCGATGTCTTCAAATCTTCCTTCAAAATTTTTTGTACCTTCTGAATACTTTTTATACAACTCCTGTAATTTCTTATACCTTTCGTTGAATTTTTCGTACTGAGCAACTGTTCCCTCTTTATCCAATTTGCCCATAAAGTTCTCATCCATTTCTTGTATGTGTTGTTGCACTTGAATATGATATTTCATTCGCAACAAATCTCTAGCTATTCGAACAACAGATGGGTCGAATGGTAAATCCCATTTTTCCACGACATTTTGAATTGTGGAAGAAGAGTTGCATCTGTATAAACAAGATGACTTTTTCTTCACCACTGATAGGTCTTCGTAACAATTGTCGTGCGTCCAATCATTACAATAGGGAAATGAATTCCTGCGGTAATATTCGCCTTGATACAACTTGTTAATCCCGAAATTGTAAACATATTTGGTGTTATCATAGTTCGGAAACATCGACGATACTGTTGCTGAAGAGGGCATACCATCAATTCCAGCTACGCCCTCAGATGTATCGAGACTGGAAGAGCTCATCTTCTTTGAAGCATGCTTCTGGGCATATGCAATTTTTTCTAAGCGCAGTTTTTCGAGCAGCAATTCTCTTTCTCTTATTTGCCTATCAGGACTTCCTCTTTGATAGTCAAATTTTAAGAATTCTTCATTAGATATATCGATACAAGTTTTTCTTGGTTGACCTTTACCTTTCCATAATATTCCCACGGAACCTCCGTGAATATTATGAACGAGTGTATCTAGATCTGTCGTGAGAATGTCGTGTGACAAATTAATGGGATTGCCCTTCCCTATAATGTCTTGTATGGTTGATTTTACCATTTTTTTAAGTTTGAAAATGTCTTTGTTAGAAATCTTAGCCGTCACTTCAAAAAGTTTTTCTAATGTTCTTTGGTTCAAACAAGCTCTTGAATTTCCTTTATTTAAGCCATGCTTTTTTTGGAAATTATAGACGCCTTGGAAAAATCCTATTTCATCAAAAGGATCCTTGGAGGAAATGCAGTTTTCAATCATAAGTTTGAAATAACAACACAGGATCAAACTAATTAGACCAGCTACTGTCGTTGGACCGAGTGTGCATTCATTCTTTGGTTTTTCCGTTCCGAGATACAATTTCCCATAAATTTCCCACCATTCATCTATAGCTCGCTTGGTATCTTCGCATAAAAGACCATCTGTTTGATAATTTTTGTGTAAAAAATCGAAGTAACTTAATGAGATTTGAATTAGCGTTATCATTTCCACAACTGGAGACTTACCACTACTGATACCATTCCGATGGTTGCCGAAAAACTTGTATTCATCTACAGACAGACGTGGCTGCTGCTGCTGTATCATTTGAGGATGTTGGGCTATAAAACTATTCGTAGGAATTTTGAACAATTGTGAAAACTTATCGAGTGACGCCATCGTCGGAGGACATAATAGATTTCCCGACCGTCCACCGCAATGCAGGTTTTTCAAATCAAAATTAACCTCGAAATCCTTCCAAATTGTCCTCAAGTCTCCGCATTCCACATGCAATAGGTTCAACCCAAAGGATACGCCCGATAAATTGGTAATAAAAAGAGTGCCTTTTGGCGTAAATTTTGGCCGAGCAAACTCCATCAACTCTTCGTAATACTGTTTAAATTTACCAGGCCACATGTGTGTTTCCTTTGGCAGGACTACCCTGATTCCGGATATGGTATCTTGAGAGTTTCCTGTGTATGATGTGATTAATGTTGACAGATTTCTACATGCGACCCACTGTTCTACTATATAAATTTCGAAGCCGTGTATGGCAATCTCTTCATAAGTCAGATCAGCATAGTTGGCCAAATCCAGCAAGAACAGAGCCCTAGAATCTGGGAAAATAAAGCTGTCTAGTGGCGGAAGCTGACCCGAGGTGTCATTTCTCGTAAGCCCAATGGTCTCTGAGTCGTCTGAGTAACCGTAATAGCCGCTGCCACTATAATTGGTCCCTTCATTGTCTACCTCGTCGTAGTAATCTGTACTTGCATCATCTGGACCGCGTTCCTTACTAAGGAAGTCATCATCAAGTACATCCCTTGGAGTGGAGATTTCGTCAAAATCTTGCATACTTTTTCCAAGCTGGCCAGCTGAGGTATCTGTATTAATAGCGTCCAACATGGCCATGCATAACCTGTAATGAATTTCGAATACCTGATTGCCCTTCTTGTAGGGTCCAATCCACCATGTCCCTTAAAAGCCACTTTGAATCACTTTGACCCTTTAGATTCCCCGCAGTGCGGGTAGCGGGCTTTATTTTTGTTTCCTAAATAGAGGTGTTATTTTTTCCATTTCTGTTCATGTAGTCAATTGCATAGGTGACTGGGAAAGAGCGTTGAACCAAGGAAGTGATTGGAATAGACACGGTGTTTAAACTGAAGGAAAGGTAGCATACTCACTCTTTTTTATTTTATTTTTGGTTGCAGATTTTTTGCCACTTTTTTGATTTTGCTTGCAGACAACAGCTTCGTACGTGACCTCGAGATTACATATTAAGGTACTTCATAAGCTAAAAGAGGAGGCGTTTTATTTCTTTGGATTTCCTCGAATTATATGAATAGTTATGAACCAAGAAGAAGCTATATTCCGCTCAGCGGACATGACATATGTCCAGCTGTACATACCGTTGGAAGTTATCAGAGAGGTGACTTTCTTATTAGGGAAAATGGGTGTCTTTATGGTAATGGACCTAAATAAAGATTTGACAGCATTTCAAAGGGGTTATGTTAACCAGTTGAGGCGGTTCGATGAAGTGGATAGAATGGTGAGTTTCTTGAATGAAGTAGTAGAGAAGCACGCCGCGGAGACTTGGAAGTATATTTTACACATTGATGATGAAGGAAACGACATCAATCAGCCCGACATGCTGGAACTTATCAACACTATGGAACTACAGTCTTTGGAGAGCGTTCATGACATGATGAAGGAAATCACCGATTGTGAATCTCGTGCAAGACAATTAGACGAGTCCTTAGATAATCTTCGGATCAAACTAAGCGATCTTTTAGAACAAAGACAGGTAATATTCGAATGCTCAAGATTTGTTGAAGTTAACCCAGGGATTGCTGGAAGAGCCAGGAATCCCGAAATCGAACGAGAAGAAATGGACGTGAATGACTTCAGGCTGAATCCGGATGATGTTAGCGAAACATTGAGCGATACTTTTTCTTTTGATGACGGAAGTTCAGAGAACTTAAATTCCTCGAGGAATAATATTATTGGGAACCGATCAACCGAAGATCTAAGCTTTTTAGAGCAAGGATACCAGCATAGATATATGATAACAGGCTCCATCAGAAGGACTAAAGTAGACGTATTAAACAGAATACTGTGGAGGTTATTACGTGGTAATTTAATTTTTCAAAATTTCCCAATAGAGGAGCCATTGTCGGAAGGTAAAGAAAAGGTAGAGAAGGACTGCTTCATTGTTTTCACTCATGGTGAAACACTGCTGAAGAAGGTTAAACGTGTTATAGATTCTTTGAATGGTAAAATTGTTTCTATGAATACACGTTCCGGTGAATTAATCGAAACTTTAAACCACAAAATCGATGATCTACAAAGAATTGTTGATACAACAGAACAAACTTTACACACAGAACTGCTTGTCATTCATGACCAATTGCCCACATGGTCCGCCATGATGAAAAGAGAAAAATATGTTTATACCACGTTGAACAAATTTCAACAAGAATCTCAAGGTCTAATAGCCGAAGGCTGGGTACCTTCTACGGATTTAGTTCATTTACAAAACTCATTAAAGGATTACATCGAAACATTGGGTTCTGAATATAGTACTGTCTTCAATGTGATCATAACCAATAAACTACCGCCAACATATCACAGAACAAATAAATTCACTCAGGCGTTCCAATCGATCGTCGATGCATATGGTATTGCTACGTATAAAGAAATCAATCCCGGTTTAGCCACTGTGGTTACTTTCCCCTTCATGTTTGCCATCATGTTTGGTGATTTGGGACATGGTCTGATTTTATTTTTGATTGCGTTGTTTTTAGTGCTAAATGAACGTAAATTCGGAGCGATGCGCAGGGATGAGATTTTTGACATGGCATACACTGGTAGATATGTTTTGTTGTTAATGGGTGCATTTTCTGTATATACAGGGCTATTGTACAATGATATTTTTTCCAAGTCAATGACGTTATTCAAATCTGGTTGGCAATGGCCCCACACCTTTAGGAAAGGTGAGTCTATTGAGGCGAAAAAAATCGGAGTTTATCCATTAGGATTAGACTATGCATGGCACGGTACAGATAATGGACTACTTTTTTCTAACTCTTATAAGATGAAACTGTCAATTTTAATGGGATATGCGCATATGACGTATTCCTTTATGTTTTCTTACATCAACTACAAAGCAAAAAATTCTAAAGTGGACATAATTGGTAACTTCATCCCTGGATTAGTATTTATGCAGTCGATATTTGGTTATTTGTCATGGGCCATTGTGTATAAATGGTCCAAGGATTGGATCAAGGATGAAAAGCCTGCTCCAGGTCTACTGAATATGCTAATCAATATGTTTTTGGCACCAGGAACAATTGATGATCAATTATTTCCCGGACAAGCGAAGTTGCAGGTTGTGCTATTGCTTGCGGCACTGGTTTGTGTCCCGTGGTTGTTGTTATATAAACCATTAACGTTAAAAAGATTGAACAAGAACGGTGGTGGTGGTATGCCTCACGGGTACCAAAGTGTGGATAATATCGAACATGATGAACATTTGGCTCAACAACGGCATTCAGCAGAAGGATTTGAAGGAATGGTCATCAGTGATATCAACAGTGTCGTGGACGGCACTAACGAGAACGTTGGCGGTGATGAACATGGTTCTAGTGGGGCGTTCGATTTTGGCGACGTCATGATTCATCAAGTGATTCATACCATCGAGTTCTGTTTAAACTGTATCTCGCATACAGCTTCATATCTGCGTCTTTGGGCGTTATCACTGGCACACGCACAATTGTCCAGTGTGTTGTGGGACATGACCATATCAAACGCGTTCAGCTCTAAGGATTCAGGATCACCTTTAGCGGTGATGAAGGTAGTTTTCCTGTTTGGTATGTGGTTTGTCTTAACCATATGTATCTTGGTCTTCATGGAAGGTACCTCCGCAATGTTGCATGCATTACGTTTACATTGGGTGGAGGCCATGTCCAAATTTTTCGAAGGTGAAGGGTACGCATACGAACCATTTTCATTCGATACTATAATCGAGTAAGTAACTGTAAATTTCAGAATTTGTTTTTCTCGCTTTTTTGTCTTTCTTTACACACACACTCACACACACTTATATATATATGTATATGTATAGACTTTTTGTATAATCTAACGATAAAGATAGCATTTATTCAGGGCATCCTAAGGTATATATATGTCCGGGTCAGTTAAATGGTCCACCAGCAGATCGTAAATCTGAGCCGGGATCTTAGCGATAAACCCCACTCCCAATCGAATGATCTCGTCGGCATCGAAATCCGGGAACTGTCGTAGTAAGTTAACGGGAGAGTCCGACCTAAAGACCTTGGATCTCATTTTCACCAAGAACGCTACAACGAACAGGATATTCATATGGAACCCGTACGCAAACATGAAATCCCAGAGTTTAATGACCTGGTCCAGCGGTTTATTGCAACTCGAAAGCGTGAGTATGGAGGGCATGCCGTAAATCTCGGCGGTTAGTAAGTTGTCCGACAGGAATTTGCTCAGTTTCGGGTCAATGATCCTGAGGGAAATGTCAAGTAGCTTAGCGCCATTCTGGGCGCCGTTTAAGTTCTTGGTCAAGTAGGTCGGTATTATTTCGTAACACAGTTTGGAGAACAGCTGGTATGCCATTGGCTCGGACGGGCACGAATAGAGTATGGGGGCCAGCAAAACGTTCATGCCCTGCACGTAGGTGCTCACCGGGATGCGGTTAGTCTTGGAAGAGGCCTCACCGAACCGCGCCTTCCGCCTTCTTTGCTGGGTCTGCCACGCAAAGCACGATAGGCAGCGTATTAGAGCGTCTTCCGAGACTCTATTTCTGAAATTCGGGTCAGTTTGAAAAGTCCTGGAAGTGTCGTTCTTGATTTTCTGGTATATGGTCGTGGAGGGCGGGCCCAGCTTTAAGAGCGCAAGGTACCGCTGCGTCGACGTCTCCATGGACGTTTGGGAGAGCACCGTCCACACGTAGCATCGCGTACGCTGCTGCTGTTTATCCTCGGATATGGGGAGCCCTTCGCTTAGTATGAGGTAGCGGAGCTGAGACAGCGAGGAATGTAGCAGCAGGGGCGGGTTCGATATGATATCTTCAATTGATGTCATGCGGCGAGTTCCGGTCCGGTCCGGCTGTACGCTGTTGTTCGCAATACTATATATATTTTCATTGTTTAGTTTTACCTAAAAACGCTTCTATTTTTCCCACTTCTACGCGACGAAGCGGCAGAAAGCTTCAAAACATTATAACATTAAGAGAGAGGTATGTAGCAAGAAAGAATATGAATATATATTTGGATTTAGATAGATAGCAAGAATATGTGGAAATTAGAATTTCACTTGAATTTTTTGCCGAACATTACCAGCTGCAACTGGTCATACAGCGAGATGACACCGGCGGCAGCCACGCCTCTGAATATGTTGGCGCCGCAACCCTTGAACAGCGAGTAGACGCCCTCTTGCTGAACGATCTTCCTCATGCAGTCCATGGCGCCGTCGTACTTGACGGCCTGCCCCGAGGTCATCATCATTCTTCGCCTCACAGTGTCCAGAGGATACGACGCAGTGGAAGCGCCCACGGTGATGACCCAACCAAGCAGGAATGAGGCCAAGAAAGACCCCTCCAGAGCGCCCGTCAACAGCACAGGCTTGAAGGAGTCGTACAGGCCGAAGTACAGACCGCGGTACACAACAATGCCGAACACAGAGGGCAGGAACCCGCGGTACAGACCCAACACACCGTCCGTCTTTAGCGTCTTCTTATACACGTCCAACAGCCCACTGAACTGTCTTTGCGAGGTGGCCGATTTCGACTTCGACTTCGACTTCGACCCCCTCGCATCCGCAGCGAGCCTTGTCCTAGCATAGTCCAGCGAGTACACAAACATCAGCGACAGGCCGCCCGCAGCCCCGCCTGAAAACAGGTTACCGGCAAACCACTTGGCGTACCCATCCCGGTCCCTGTCATAACTCAACAGCGACTTGATCTTGTCTTTGAAGGCGAAATTCAGCGCCTGTGTGGGGAAGTACCGAAGCACATTGGCCGTGTTACCCCTCCAGAACGACAGAATGCCCTCGTGTGCGGCAGTCCTCTTAAAGCAATCCGCGATGCCCAAGTACCGCGAGTCCAGCGACCCCTGCTTCAGCATCTCCTCCTGGTTCTGCATCAACAGCTTTACCCGTTCGATGGGGGCAGCACCCGTCTTCGCGATGGCAGCAGAAACGCCGCCCATGAGGAAGTCCACGCCGAAGTGCGACTTCTGAGTCTGCGGTTCCGTTTGAGACATTACTGCTGTAAATTATTTGCAAAAGAGAACCAAATACGAAAATTTGCTACTGCCTTCCTTGCGATAATGCCTTGGCTTGCCTGTACCACTCGCAATCATAAATATCTTACCGTCGCAGAACCCACTAGACTACGTCCCTACGAAAAGAAAAAGCCTTTTCCGCCCGAAAAAATAAACTTCCTTTTCCGGGTGCGAGTCAGCCCGTCCGGCCTGGGGTTATTGAGTCCCTCCCTACGCTGCACTGAGTCGCCGATAAAGACCCTCCGCCCAGAGCTAGGCAAGGCTGACCCAGGCAGGCCCAACAGGCAAGGAAGCCTTGCAAAAGTGCACCCGTTTGGAGGTGCTCTTGTTTCCGCCAGTGGCGACAGCAAATGGATGCACCTATACGGTCGATCCTTGGAGATAGCGTGCCAAGGTGTGTGCATGTAGTGTGTGAGAGAGAGAGCGAGAGCGAGAGAGAGTCTGTATGTGTATGTGTGTGTGTATATATATATATATAAGTAGACCGCGATGGCTTGCCCTGGCCAGTCTTGTTGCAGGCGATGAGCTACTGGAGAAAGAAAGAAAACTTCAATATTACGAACGGCCCGCAAACCAGCAGCAAACACAGTACTCGATGACTAACGCTTTGCTTTCCGTAGCCGTTTTGCTTTTCTCGATGCTCTCGCTGGCCCAGGCGAAGACGCACACGTTCAACTGGACCGCTGGCTGGGACTACAGGAACGTTGATGGGCTCATGTCCCGTCCTGTGATCACCTGTAATGATCAGTTTCCATGGCCGGACATTACCGTCGACAAGGGCGACCGCGTGCAGCTCTACCTGACCAACGGGATGAACAACACTAACACGTCGCTGCATTTCCACGGTATCTTCCAGAACGGGACCAACTCGATGGATGGTGTGCCCTTCTTGACGCAGTGCCCCATTGCTCCTGGTAGCACCATGCTTTACAACTTCACCGTGGACGACAACGTCGGCACCTACTGGTACCATTCGCACACGGACGGTCAGTACGAAGACGGTATGAAGGGTCTTTTCATTATCAATGACAGGGAAAACTTTCCCTACGACTACGACGAGGAACTTTCTTTGTCGGTGAGTGAGTGGTACCACGACTTGGTCACCGACCTGACCAAGTCGTTTTTGAGTGTGTACAATCCGACCGGTGCTGAACCCATTCCGCAGAATTTGATTGTCAACAACACGATGAACCTGACATGGGACGTCCAGCCGGATACCACGTATCTTTTGAGAATTGTCAACGTCGGTGGGTTCGTGTCGCAGTACTTCTGGATCGAAGACCATAACATGACCGTGGTCGAGATCGACGGTATCACCACTGAAAAAAACGTGACAGACATGATTTACCTTACTGTCGCTCAAAGATACACTGTCTTGGTTCACACGAAAAATGACACCGACCAAAATTTTGCCATCATGCAGAAGTTCGATGACACCATGCTGGATGTCATTCCAAAGGACTTGCAATTAAACGCTACGTCGTACATGGTCTACAACAAGTCTGCCCCAATGCCTTCGCAAAATTACGTGGACTCTTTGGACAACTTCTTGGACGATTTCTACTTGGAACCATACGAAAAGCAGGCCATCTTGGGCGAGCCAGACCATGTCATTACTGTCGACGTGGTCATGGATAACTTGAAAAACGGTGTGAATTACGCCTTCTTCAACAACATTACCTATACCACACCAAAGGTCCCCACATTGATGACCGTTTTGTCTTCAGGTGACCAAGCCAACAACTCGGAAATCTATGGTACAAATACACACACTTTCATCTTGGAAAAGGACGAAATCGTCGAACTTGTGCTAAATAACCAGGACACCGGTACCCATCCCTTCCATTTGCACGGTCACGTTTTCCAGACTATCCAAAGAGACCGTACATACGATGATGCTTTGGGTGAAGTTCCTCACAGTTTCGATGCAGATGACCACCCTGCCTTTCCTGAATACCCAATGAGAAGAGATACTTTGTACGTCAGACCACAATCTAACTTCGTCATTAGATTCAAAGCCGACAACCCCGGTGTTTGGTTCTTCCATTGTCATATCGAATGGCATTTGTTGCAAGGTTTAGGCCTTGTCCTTGTGGAAGATCCATTTGGTATCCAAGATGCTCACTCTCAACAAATTAGTGAAAACCATTTGGAAGTCTGTAAGAGTTGTTCCGTGAGTACTGAAGGTAATGCTGCTGCGAATACACAGGATCTAACCGACTTGACTGGTCAAAACGTCCAACACGGCACTATTCCTTCTGGGTTCACCAAAAAGGGTATTATCGCTATGACATTCTCTTGTTTCGCTGGTATCTTGGGTATCATCACGATTGCCATCTATGGTATGATGGATATGGAAGATGCTACTGAAAAGGTCATTCGCGACCTGCGTGTCGACCCTGAAGTCTTGATGAACGAGGATGAAGAAGAACACCAAATAAACGAAGACCGTCATTCCACTGAGAAGCATCAATTCTTAACTAAAGTTAAAGGTTACTTCTAAACACAAAAGTCGAGTCGCTCTTCAAATAGTCTGTTTTTCTTTATCAAAGTCTAATCAACACCTCTATACAAAGAGAAACAACCTAATCATAACATTATATAGACATATACTTAATAATTTTACTACGTTAAGGGATGCTATGCAAATTTTTGTAACGTTCATAGAAGTTTCGTTTCCAAAACTATTTTACAGGACTAACCATGGCCTTAGTGCGCCAATTCCACTTACTGGCATATTTTGGTTTCTCTATTTTTTATCTATGAAATTTACAGACGCTTTCTGGTGAAAAAAGATGAAATGAAAAGCCATCGACTACAAGTGATATAGTAAAGGGCCGGAAAGAGATGCATCAAGAAGATTAGGCAACAAGGATGGGTACGACAGATATCATATCCCTAGTAAAGAATAACCTGCTTTATTTCCAAATGTGGACAGAAGTGGAACTTTTGCAAGACGTTTTACCATGGAAGGGAAATAACTTGAATTTACTCAAAGGACGTCCTCCGCATAAATTAAGCAATGATGCAGAGGATACAGGAGGTGACAAAGGCCCATCCCCAATACAGCAGCCAGAGTTTATTTTACCCATCAACATGTCTCAGTACAAAGAAAACTTTCTCACTTTGGAGTGCTTGAGCCGAATCTTTACACAATTAGGCGATTCAACCACTGAGAGGATACTCTTGGCCATCATTAACGATGATGGTACGATTGTTTATTACTTTGTTTATAAAGGGGTACGAAAACCGAAAAGAAATTGAAAAAATTTGGACAATCCACTGGATTATCATGTGTATTTTTTCGTGACTAGACTTTAATTATATGTATTTACAGGCTAAATTGTATAATGACATCACAACGTTCCCTTGTTCTTTGAAGTGAGGATCTCTTTGTCCCAGATCTTTATCAGAGCCCTGAGCAATTCCATCCATCTTGTTTGTTGTATTGTTCATAAACTCATCTCCAAACGTTTGTGCCAATTTTGAACGGATACGCTTCCCATCAGGCAAATTTAGTTGGACGTAAAGATTGGCGTGGAAAAGCATGTCGGAAGAAAGTACCACAGATTCATCCAGTTTCTTGCGGACCTCCAACCAATGCTTGATACAATTCTGTAATCTGTTATCAAATTGTAAATTATATTTAACTTGTTGTAGCTCTTGCTTGTTCTTTACTTTATTCTCATGTGTAATTTTGAAAGTCTTTGATTGAGCCAACTGCGACGCAGACTCCAGTGCTTTACTTTCTATAAATTCTTCATCGTCCTCGAGAGTTATGGACCCTATGATCTCTTGGCAATTTTCACGTGCCTGCAATCTTAGTTGCAATGGAGTATTATACCACATAGGAAAATACAACAGTTTTGAGAATAATTTCTTGGTATATTCATTGTAATTCTTGGTGTTTAAGAAAAGCTGGTAGTCTGTCAGTCTTGCCATTTCTAAGTCAATAAAGTTCAATAATGCATACTCCAAAAGACGGTCTTCTTCACTAACAATTACTAAAGACCCTTCATCATTTTTGTTTTTTTCATGTTTGGCAGTATCTCTATTTCTCTCTAAGTATAGAACGATATTCACATAGCCAGTCACTTTCATCCCGTCATCTAAAATCAACAATGGTAGTTTCCCATCCGGAGATAAATCTGTATTATTGGAGAATACCACTTCCAGTCCCTTAACCAAATTCTTTGTCTGTTCTGAGCCACATGCCTTGATAAACCATACAAGGGCAACGCTTTCAGCTGAAATTAAAGATGGTTTGCCGTTCTCACCCCATAAATGCACACAGCCGTTAACCATTGCAAACTCGATAGTAAGCTTTACTTTCCATTTTCCTACTAATAGCTCCAAGCGTAGTTGTTAGGCTTTCGCAGAGCTCATTCTTATTTGATTTTCCACCTCGTGAAACATGACATGTGTGTTGACGAAATTGTCCATTGAAGTTGTCATACAATTGAGAAGAAAAGTCTGGTTCACATGGTAAGAAAACATTCAGCAACGCAAGAAGCACAACAAGGAAAGGGTCAAAGCAAGAGTCATGTCTAGTTCCACAACACCTGATATATTAAGTCCTTCTGTGGACAAAGCCGCAGTGTCCAGTGATAATATACACGCGGAAGAGTTACGATTTAGAGAAAAAATTAAAGAAAACCGTGCTGACATCCTATCATACTTCCAACTCATTCAATATTTGGAATCCCAGGAGTCATACGCTCAGGTGAGAGGTGTTTACGAGGAATTTCATACTACATTTCCATTTTATTCGCCTGCGTGGACCTTACAATTGAAAGGTGAGTTGGCAAGAGATGAATTTGAGACAGTTGAGAAAATTTTAGCGCAATGTCTTTCTGGTAAGTTAGAAAACAATGACTTATCTCTTTGGTCAACATATTTGGACTACATACGTAGAAAGAACAACCTGATTACTGGTGGGCAAGAAGCTAGAGCCATTATTGTCAAGGCATTCCAATTAGTTATGCAAAAGTGTGCAGTTTTTGAACCTAAATCATCATCGTTTTGGAATGAGTATCTCAGCTTCCTGGAACAGTGGAAACCATTCAACAAATGGGAGGAACAACAGCGAATTGACATGCTAAGAGAATTTTACAAGAAGATGTTATGTGTCCCGTTCGATAATCTAGAAAAAATGTGGAATAGGTACACCCAATGGGAACAAGAAGTAAACTCTCTAACAGCAAGAAAGTTTATTGGCGAGTTATCGGCCGAATATATGAAAGCTCGTTCTTTATATCAAGAATGGTTAAATATCACAAACGGACTGAAAAGGGCATCACCAATTAATCTACGCACAGCTAATAAAAAAAACATACCACAACCAGGTACATCTGATTTAAACATTAAGCAATTACAGATTTGGTTAGATTGGATAAAATGGGAAAGGGAGAATAAGCTGATGCTTAGTGAAGACATGTTATCACAAAGAATCAATTATGTTTATAAACAAGGTATTCAATACATGGTATTTTCTACAGAAATGTGGTACGATTACTCATTGTATATATCTGGGAATTCAGATCGACAAAATATCCTATATACTGCGTTATTAGCTAATCCCGACTCTCCTTCTCTTACATTTAAATTATCTGAATGTTATGAATTGGATAATGATTCTGACAGTGTTTCAAACTGTTTTGACAAATGTACTCAAACCCTGCTAGCACAATACAAAAAGACCACCTCCAATGTAGATACAAGTGACGATGATAAAAATCCTATCGCAGAGCATGAACAAGATCTGGTATACAGACAAAGGGAAAAATTAACGTTTGTGTTTTGCGTCTATATGAATACAATGAAAAGAATATCAGGTCTATCCTCTGCGCGTTCCGTATTTGGTAAATGTCGTAAACTAAAGCGTATATTAACACACGACGTATACGTGGAAAATGCATATTTAGAATTTCAAAATCAAAATGATTATAAAACAGCTTTTAAAGTTTTAGAACTGGGTCTAAAATATTTCCAAAATGATGGAGTTTATATCAACAAATACTTAGATTTTTTAATATTTTTAAATAAGGACTCACAAATTAAAACCTTATTTGAAACATCCGTTGAAAAAGTTCAAGATTTGATCCAGTTGAAAGCAATATACAAGAAAATGATAAGCTATGAATCCAAGTTTGGTAATTTAAACAATGTTTATTCATTGGAAAAACGATTTTTTGAAAGATTCCCTCAAGAAAATTTAATTGAAGTTTTCACAAATCGTTATCAAATTCAAAATTCGAACCTACTAAAAAAGCTGGAGTTAACCTACATGTATAATGAGAAAGAGGACAGTTACCTTTCTTCTGGAAACCAAAATAGTGACTACGGCTCCTCTAATATGAATCTATCAGAAAGAAAAAGATCAATGGAGGAATCCGGAAATAATGGGAACTTTTCTAATAAGAAATTCAAGAGGGGCTCAGAACTACCAGCAGAAGTTCTTGATTTATTGAGTGTTATACCTAAACGCCAATATTTTAATACTAATTTGCTAGACGCACAAAAGTTAGTTAACTTCTTGAATGATCAAGTAGAAATCCCAGCAACCAACGGCACCAAATCAGGTTAAGAATACGTAAATATGTAAATATATATACAGAACGCCATTATTAAGAGTAAATGAAGTTCGCTTATGCAAACTAAAAATTAAAAATTAATACACCAATACAGAAAATATTATGTTTAGTTGTGTATAAAAAACAGAAAATATAAATGTTCAGAATTCTCAGCAAAATTTTAAATATTTTAAAATTATGTATTCATGCTTGTACAAAAGGAGTAAAAGGAATATATGTGAGTTTATGAACGGTAATCACCGTTGATGGTAACGTATTCATGAGATAAATCACAAGTCCAAAATTGGGCTTCTTCATTACCAGTGCCCAAGTCGACGGATACTTCTAAATCATTCAAAGCCAAGATCTCAGATGCTCTGGCTTCGTCAATTTTTAGTTGCGGAACACCGTTGGAAACAAGCTTCAGCTCGCGAGGTTCTGAATTATCAGTGGCGATAAAACTAACGTTGATCTTGTCGACATCCAATGACTTCAAATCATCCAGCTTGGCATACCCGATGGCGCAGAGGATTCTCCCCCAATTAGCATCTTGCCCATATAATGCAGTCTTAACCAGCATAGAGTTCGAAATCGATTCTGCAATTACCTTGGCGTCTTTAAAATGCAGCGCGTTTTTAACGTTAACGGTGACGAACTTTGTCGAACCTTCACCATCACGAACAACTAACTGGGCCAAACGTTGGGCAAATTCAGTAACCTGCAGTTTCACTTGTTCGAAGTCTTCAGAGCTTTCGTTGATTTCTTTAGTATCGACGGCACCGTTAGCTAGCATGCAAATGGTATCGTTAGTACTCATATCACCGTCAACTGAAATACAATTAAATGAACGGGTGGTAGCAAAACTTAGCATTTTTTGCAACGCCTTATTTTCAATAGGTAGATCCGTAACTACGAACCCTAGTAAGGTGGCCATATTGGGGCAAATCATGCCTGCACCTTTGGCCATACCTGTTAAGGTATACTCGGCACCACTAGGCAATTTGAATTTAGATGTAACTAATTTAGGGAAGGTATCAGTGGTACAGATTGACTTGGCTACGCTCAACCAAGAGTTGAAATCACTACCAAATTTCCTTTCGTTAAAAATCTTATCGATACCATTACTGATCTTGTCCATTTGTAATCGTTGTCCAATGACGCCTGTAGACATGACCAAAGTCGAGTTTTTTTCACCGATCTTCTCGTTGACCAAGTCTGTCATTATCTGAGCATCTTGCATACCAAGATCGCCAGTGACTGAGTTAGCACAACCTGAATTGACCACAATGGCATTAATACCCTTACCGAAGCTGGCTTCGAGGAGCTTTTTCGAGGTCAAAACAGGAGCCGCTTTGAATTTGTTTGTGGTGAAGACAGCTGCTGCCGTGGAGGGACGGGATTTGTTAGTGTTCAAGATGACACCCAGATCCAAGTTACCATTTTTCTTGACCCCGGATGCAATGCAGCCTACCTCAAATCCCTTGGGGAAAAAGCCTGTCTTAGGGACATACAATGCGTACTTATCTATAAGCTGCTTCGATCGTTGTAGTAAGGCTGGTGATACTCTCATTATAGGCTATATTGGGCCTCTTCAAATAAGCAAACTCGAAGGAGCCTTCTAAAATCTATAAAAATAAGCAAAAAAACGTTGTGCCTTTATGCGATGAGCTAAGATGGAAATTCGATCTTTTGATGGCCCAAGAAGCGAACAACGAATGATGCAGTGAGTCACCATTGTTTGTCACATCACATCACCTTGGAAAAGGCCCAACAACGAATGAACCGTCGATAATGATGGGTGTGCACTTCAAGCCAACGGGGCACTTCCACCAAACTATTGAATAAGATCCGGTTCTAGGCTGGTCCCCAATATTGCGTTCCCTTATATAGTTTGTACTCGAGGGCCTTGTGTATTAACAAGGCATACTGACGAAGCATAAGAGAGCGTTGCCATAACAACACCCAAAAGGCACCGTAGTGTTCCAGCAGCCGTGGATAACACTGACTGTCGGCAAGCAAACTGGGCTACTTGTAACAAAACATGCGGCACGCTATGTGTGGGCAACGAGCAGCTCTTTCTCTTGTCATAAAATTGGTAGACTGCTTCCGATCGCATCTCGTCATTGTTTGACTTTAGTAGCGGCGCGCAAGAGAAAGACAAGGAAACAATGAACAAGACGGTGATGGGCGTTGGGTACTAAAGAAAGGGCAAAGGCGTATATACGCACATAGAGTTTGTACAGTTCTCGTAGCCTTAGTAAGTCAAGAAGAGCATGGTTTGCATGATCCATATTGTGGTGTTTTTGCTTTCAATCACAACCGTTTTTGAAATATTCCCGCTGATTACCGTGCCAGTAACCAAACATCTGTCGTTATCATCGTTCAGAAACCATTACTACGGGCTGTTTGGATGGTGTGTGCGCGGCAAAGATCAGGAACTGATGTGCACGAAGAAGAAGATAGGCTACGACAGCACGGATGTCGATTCTTCGGGCCACGTCTTGGCATTGCCCTCCAACTCGAAAGTGGTTGTTTCAAACTTATTAGTGGTTCATCCGATCTCACTGGCATTCACAAGTACGCTGCTAGTACTGGCAGTGATCATTATGGTAACGCCGTTGGGGGATTCACCTGAGATGCTGTTGCTCACGGCTCTTTTTTCGCTGCCGACATTTATGCTATGTCTTTTATGCTTCTTGGTGGATATTCTTCTTTTTATTTCCAAGTTGGACTGGCCTGGGTGGCTAATGCTAGCTGCCACAATCAGCGTGGCACTTTGTTGTTCCATGCTCTGGGTGATGAGAAGAGTTGTGTCAGTCAAAAAATATGAATCACAGCAATCTACTGCGCATGTACGATCAATTGAACAGTACCCGATTTCAGACATTTGCCAGAGTAAACAGGGCACCAATAGTTCAGAGCTAGAGAGCACGGCGATGCATACAGATAGCCTGTTGGCTCCGGAAGTCTCATATAGAGGGTTTATTGATTAATATGCAGCATGTGTCATTTTTCACGTCACGCTGATTTACCAATCTGCTTCCAAGTATATGTATGCTTTTTTCACTATTTTCATTAAGGGCCTGAGAAAATGAGTACCATAATGGAAGAACTCCGGCACCAATAAGACGAACATGTGTGTCATTAGGATGCAGTCCCGCAGGTGGTATCCTGCGTTCAAAAGGACTTCTCTCTTAATGGATAGTCAAAAAATCATCAAACATGGAGTCCCTCATCCAGATGAAATACTTCACCCATTTTACCAGCCAACTCCAATAGAACAATTCATCGCATGTGCTACGGAACACAATCCAACCTTACTCGATGGCAAAAAAATAGTTCCATCAGTGATACAACACCCAACAAAGCAAACTAGCATGTTAGTGGATAGCAGATTGGAGTTTACTGATGTTAGGGGAGTAAATAAATGGTTACTGGATTTCATTTCGAAGCGACAACAGCAGGAGAAGCTAGTCCATAAACCTTTAAACAAGGATACCAAATTTTCTCAGATTCCTTATCTATCCTCTTCTAGCATATTCAGAATATCAAGTCTTGAAGATACATTATCAAACATTAAAGATACGGATGACTTGGAATCCAGCGTCGAATCCGTAAATAATGAGTTACAGAATATATTTGAGCATGAAGATAAGCAGTCTAAGTTGTTTTGTGAAAATATACTTGTTCATTTGATAAACCGCCATGGAAACTCTGTCCGGAAGCTTATATTACTAATAAATCTCACTCGGGTACAGTTATTCTCACGTTTGGACCAACTGAAAGCCTTGGACATTATTATGTATCATACACTTTGTAAAATTAGGACCATCGGGAATTTGCCATGTAACGTCAATTTGATCACCACGTTGGAAAGTTTATTAACCACAATTAACGATAGATTTTTTCCCAGACGTTGTGAAAATTCATTACATCCAATTGTAATCGAACAGCTGTTAACATTTTTCATCGAAGCAGGAAATTTAAACGAAAGTAAGATTTTTTTAAGTCATTTGATAAAGAAAGGCATTCTGCCCAACACAAGCGCCATGAATGGATATCTAAAGAGTGTTAACAAGCATTTTGGTAAGAATTCCAATTTTTTGGATATGAAATCCAAGTTCACGTTTATAACAGATCTTGCACCAATAATACAAAACCATGAGGTACTATCGCTATTTAAATTCTTGATACCTATGTGCAGGCATTTTGATGAACTGTACTCCCTGTTGAATATTATTCGAAAATCAGATAACGCAAAGCAAATCATGGATAGTATACTATCCATACTTATCAAGAAGGTACCTACATTTACCAACGATCCAATGGTTAACTCAGCAAACTTGTGCACGCTTTTGAACTTGGCAACCCCACTGTATGAACAGAACATATCCAGTGAATTTGTGGAGAAATTCATATTAGCTTTTGCTCTTCAAGGAAATTGTACTATGATGGCCAATATGATAGATGAATATGAGATTGAATTAACTCACAAATGTCAAATGCAAATAATGAGCGCTCTAGCCAAAAATGAGAAAAATCACATTTCGAGGCATACGGATGCTATAGGCTATAATAAAGAATTTAAGAAGTACTTCTTGGAAAAATATTTATCTTTAACAAAACCGGAGAGCTGAAAACCCTTGACTCGTACACCTGAGAAAAACAAAAGGGCTACTTGGGCAGCAATTATACATTCCTTAAATGAACATTAATGTAAATAAAATATATACAGTCACAAATCTGTCACATTGGATATGTTTATCATAGTTGTTTTACAAGAAAACAACAGATAGTTTAATATATAAACACTGGTTGAAAATTTCGTTGCAACGGTATTTTCCGTCCAATATCTTGCTTCTGTTAGACATTTTTCGGCTGTCAGCAATGCGCCACATCTTTTTGTTAATAGTTTGCATTAGATTTGTTTCAAGTTCCGAAATAGGGAAAATCAATAATCAACTACAGGAAAGACTGGTATACGCGGACAAGTCGGTTGCGACAAACGTTTTGGAGTCTAAATTCCCATTCTTAAAATCTACATGTGTCAAAGACGCACTGAAGATTTATTTACCTCAATGCATGGAAAACGGATATGAATCCATTGATACAGAAACTAGAGTAGAAACGGCAATAAAACTTTCCATATGCGAGTTTCAGGCATCTGGCCTGGGTGAAGTGCCTGCCAATTGCATGATCGGCGATTTAGGATCAATGATGGATTGTATGTTTGAACTGGAATCATCTTCACAGTGGTGGACAACCTATAGTGGAAATTACCAGCGGCTATCGAGTATTTGTTACGAAAACGTTCTTCCGTTTGAAAAGGAACAGATCTTGAAATTGTTTTTGAATATCACTGAACTATACGACTCATTTGGAGATGATATTAATATCAAATTACATGATTTGATGTTTCAAATGGAGCGAGAATCTGAAGATCATTTAAATGATTTAGCCCGGATGTTCCACGATTATGATAGCGAACTGCGAAATATGACAGACAAAAATCGAATACTTTTAGAAAACGACCTCCATCTTTTTAGAAACAAAGTAAGTGATCTTTTTTACGATACTTCAGAACAATTAGAGGTTCAAATTACAGAAAAAAACGGCAAGCTGTTGAATGAAGTTAGTACTATTCATCATATCATGAGCGATCTAGTAGATGAGCTAAATAAAAACGATATCAAACTGAAGATAAACGATTTGAAAGACGAAAACATGAATAATTTACAAGACTTGGTGGAAATGTCACACGATGTGAGAAAATATTATTCTAGAAATAACGAGCTGGTTAATACTGAGTTAGAAAATTTCTTGATGGGTTTGAAGACGCAATTAGGCGGCATGTCAAGAGATCTTTCCGAATCACAAATGGAAGCTATAGACCTCTTACAAGGATTTAACTCCATCCTTCGTGATTCATTGTTACCTTCCATGACGAACGACATAGTACCCGAGATGACAAACTTTAAAAATAGTATACTGCAAGAATGGACAGTAATAACATCTACATTGAATGAAGATTTTGCCCTTTGGAATGAAGAGATCTTCGGCACTTTCAATGAAATATCGGAAAAGCTGAATGGAACAAAAGAGAAATTGGATGATATTGATGTCAGGATCTCACTTATTCACAAGAATATTATAGCATTGATGAAAATCTTTGATGCGGTATGGAAAGCTGGGAGGACAGCTATAAAGTATGGATACGCTTCGCTTAAAAGCAAATACTGCTGGTTGATGTGCTCTGTTGTTTGGGGTTGGTCAAGATATTCCGTATCTTGGGTAAACATCAAAAAGATACCCGTCAAGCGTTTTTACCAATGGGGGGCCGTGCTCCTATCGATTTACCTAGGAGCCAGGACTGGATCATTAATAAGTTTTTGACATTACTGCTGGAAAATAATTAGTTTGGAATGTATATATATGTATATATATATATAAGTAACCATGTCTTAAAAGTGAACAGTTTTAAAAGTCTTCGAAAGTCTTCAACAGATTTAGAATGTTGATCAAAGCATATTTTAACTAAGACATACCCCAAGCCGATGATAATAGATATTCTTCCGTACCACCGCATGTAAATATACATACCACACCCCCATCTGAGAGAGTCCAAGTAGTCGCATCTAAAGCTTTATCATTGATGACGAATTGGAAAGATCTTAATAGTGTATATTATACATATGAACTGTGCTCACCAAGGTATCATGTTACAATGAGTAGGGTCGTACGATACTGGACCACGCATGCTTAAATATACTCGATCACTCCGCACCAGTGCTTTGGTAATAAATTCTCAAGTACGGTTTTACAGAGCAAAGCGTACATCACTGAAATCTATTCCTCATATACCTGAAATTCTAAGCAAAACCATTGTGGAACCAAATGAACCAGAAAAAACCTTCACATTGAAAGGGGAAACTCCTGAGAAAGTTGAGCATAATTTAATTGCTAGCAAGAAATTTCAAGAGATCAACCCGTTAGACACTATTCAAGAAACTTTCGTACAATATTTGAAATTCTATAATGGAAATACATTTAAGAGAAGTAACAAAAACTTAGCAATTTTGAAACAAAATCTAGAAAATAAAGACCTGAATACTACTGCAAAAATCCGTTCAATTTTTGACTATTTATTAGAGGAATGTGACTTAGAAATAAAGAGATCAAGTACAACTGGTATAAGTCAGAAATCAGATGAATCGCAAAGAAATGAAGAGGACTTGGAAGAGTCCATAATGAATGACATTTTCCTAGCAGCGCAAGAAGGAGTCGAAACTCAGGAGGGAAGCATATATCTAAAGAGTACAAATTTTTTGCTTGAAATTTTGAAAAGTTTTAATGAACGGTTTAACGGCGTTATTAAACCAAAGGAATCTGTGACAGAAATGATTACATTCGAACAACTTGCTCAAGCTTTTGAAGTCGTCAAATTGATACCGGTGGAAGGAAAGAAGCAAAGAGGTATATACTTAGTTGGCAATTTACTTTATGGCACTGGTAAGGTTCGTTTGGATCCTATAAATGAGTCCTTCTATATCGAATCCCTATTGTTATTTGGAAACTACAAGAAGGCGTATAAATTGTTCATTACCGCGAAAGACAAAGTGAATGAACGGTGGTGGAATGAATTAGGATTGATGATCACGTTAAGGTCCAACCATTTAAGAAACTTTAAGAGACTTTTGGCTGAGACAGATATGAAGTACCCAACAGCGCACTCTTACCTAAGTCCAAGAGTTATCAAACTGGGTATACGAAAATATTTATCTATTGGTAACGTCAACGAGGCAAATACGTTGACTGATCGATTTCTCAGATTGGCAGAGGAAGTTGGGATTACTAGAATGAACAATCAACGAACGGAGCCCACAAAAAAGTCTAGAAATTTTCAAAATGAGGAACAGGCGACTCAGTTTTTGAATGAACTAGAAATACCATCAGACCACGATTTTATAAGTATTATTGATTTTCATCTCTACAAAAGAAATATTCCTACAGCCGCACAACTTATTAGCAAATTCATGGACATACCTGAAACGACACAAGAAAATGTCACATTTCTGATTTTAAAGACAAAATTAAATATGTTAAAAGATTTTGAAAATCTGCGCAACATATTTGCACACAACGGAGGTTACAAGATATCTGCAAACAACCTCAAAATATTGGAGGAAGCATTTGAAATTGTAATTGCAAAGTATAATACTAAAAATCCAATATTCAGTGACTTGTTGTTCGACAACGTTTCGGCTTTAACGAAAAGTATTATATTAACTGATTTCGTGGAAAATTTTGTAGTCCAGCATACTTCTGGAGAATGGATGAAGCTTGATAGCGTTTCACGCTCCAAGAAGTTCAATAGCTTGTTGAACATTCTTTTAGGCATGGGGCAAGAAGAAAAAGCCCACAGTATCTTAAGGAAGTTAGAAGAATCATCAATTAAATCAAAAGAGGATCCAAAGTTACTTTATAGCCAATTTTATTCTGAGGTCAGCGCGTATCATTATGCTAAATTTGTCGAATTTTACAGCCTCCAAATTCAAAATATGAAGTCACAAAAAAGATCCTTATTCGACAAAAAGGAATGTAAGGAAAAAGTGAATGCACTTTTAAAAAGAATGCAGGAGTTAGAGGTTGTTCCAAACGCAGTATTTTTAAGAGAGGTACTTGCCTTTTATGATAGAATGTATGATATAAATTCATGCTTTGAGATTATAAACCCATTACTAGAGTCCAAGCAAAGTGTAAGCTCTGAATCTTCATTATCTGCTTCAGATCCTTCCAACTTTTATAGCCGTCGTATCATTACAAAGCCATTATACTATGAGATTTGGTCTGTTTATTGTCATTATTACCATATTTTACAAAACAACTCTAATATCTTGTCAAAGAAATCATCCATTGTGAAAAAGCTAATCAAGAAGCAAATAAAAATAAATCCTAATTGTCATCCAAGAACTTTGTTTCAAATGATGACGAACGATGGTGAAATTTTACCAGATAAAGCTTTTTATAAATTAATAATTTCCACATTTATGAAAAGCGGAGACCTTGAAGCCATTCCAGCTATATTGACAACTCTCACGAAAAAGCATGATTTGGATATTGATTATGATTTTAGTGTATATGTTTTAAAGGGTTTGAAAAGACAATATCTACGAAATATAAGCAATGCTAGTAAAGATGCTTATGATTATAAAAACCGAAAGATGAAATTGATGAACAACGAGTCGCTACTGAAAAGTATCCCACAAGGCATAAATCAAGATATGATGATATCTCACTTAATCAGGGAGATTTTGATTTACATCAAATGGAAAGAAGATAGCGATTATTGTAGTTTTTTAATGGTGGAAGATGCCTTTAGAGAATTAGGCATGGAGTCTATTTTAATAAAGGAGTTGATCGAGGATGTAAATAAAATAAAGATAAATGTATGAAAAGTAAAATGCATTATATACAAATTTATCTATGCATGTACATATGTGTATCAAAAAACAAAAGAGGATAATCCTATTTTTTGCTCAACTTCAGCCATTTAGGTACTTTATTCAAAGTCTTCTTGATCTTTGGAACATTATCAGAGTGACTCTGTGCATTAGAACTGTCCGTATTCTCTGGCGATGGGCTCACCGTTGCTTGGTTTGAAATTTTTTGCGCATCTTCCAGTAAACGAGGTTTTAAGAATGGACCGGTAGAAGTTGAATCGGTTTCAAAAAGTAACATTGTTTTAGAACTGAACTCCAAGTCATCCAGTAGCTTCTGATCATCGTTGGCTAAAGGCTTGAAAGGATGTGATTGGTTTAATGTGAAGCTTATTTCCTCATTGATTAGGGATTGTGTAACGATGTCATAAACGGTATGCATATCTTCATCCGGTTTGAATGCTATTTCAATGTGGCTTCTATCAGGAAACTTGATTCTCAGTAGGCATTCAGTGACAGACTTGTTTTTTTTTGACAGGCCGTTGGCTGCTTGTTCTCTGAGCCTTTTTGTTAAGATAGGGCCACCTAAAGTACCGGCTTTCATAGATAGCATTTGTTGATACCTTCTCGCTTGTTCCACGGTCAATTCGTAGTCTTCTTCTTCCTCCATTTGATCAACTGCTAGTGGTTCATTTGAAGGCAAGAATACGAATGGTTTATGAAGTTCATGAGATGGTGGCTCGGCTGCTGTTGCTGGAGTTGTCACTGGAGACAAAGTTTGCTTTGGTGGGGGAGCTGTGTTGCTAATATTGTTGTTGGTACTTCCAGACGATGAACTGGGGAGAAGTAGTCTGATCGAGGAAGACTCTTGGATTCCTAGATTTTCAAGAGTTAAACTGTCATTTTTAATAGTTTTATAATCTACGATCTGGGAGAAGACTTGAATTTTGAAATCACCTTCTGCAAGGCCGCTTACACTTCGCAAAATTGGAGCGATTGGTTCATTTAATGAAACCTCTTTAATTGTCGAATCCCTTCCTGGAATCTGAAATCGTATCTTGATAGTCTTTGAGGGCACACCGTCGTGGTTATCGTTCTTTGCCACCCGAAAATTGGAGTTTTTCGATAGTTCTAAATTGACGCCCATTGGTAGATTCAGTAATCTCCATGGCAGATCCAATGACACAGGCTTGTTCAAATGTAGCAACGTCCACTCGTTGGGTGAGGCGCGCACTTGGAAGAACTGTAAGGATTGGTGTAAAACGTCGTTTAATGTGGAATTGGACGATACTTTGCATTTGAAAAGCTGAAAGTTGTACTTCACGGTAACCGTTGCCATTGTGAATGAGATGAATGAGGTTCTGGTACTTGATTCTTTGCTGTTGCTACTCTGAGGTGTGCAAGTTTATCTTCTTCTTTGGTGTTTTTTTTGGTTTTTTGCCACACATGAGGAATTCAGTAAAGTGAATTCGACCTTTTCACAAAGGATTTTAAATTAAAAGCGCGATGGTAACCAAACATACAAGAGCAACGTTATGCTGCGACCGTATATAGAAACTAAGGTCTTCTATTGCACAGGATTCTGAACCTCATGTTTATACATGAGAATGCGCATGGTGTCACAAGACGGAACTCTTGTTTTGTAAGAGGCTTAACAAGGAGCAAGGGCGCTGGCAACAGGGAACAAGCGCATACGCAGCAACATTGATTCTGCGATCACTACTGTTGCCATGGTTTTGTTTTTGTTATAGAATTTATGCAATGACCTAATTTCTTGTATGGTCCGGTTATTCCGAGGTTTGGTTTTTTTTGCCATAATTACGTTTTTTCAAATTTTGATCTGATGCTATTAAAAAAGGATTGATTGACTGGACCCTAAAAAAAAGAGACTGTTTAGCAGGAAGAGAGTGTAGGTTGAATAAAAATGTTAAAGGAACCTTCAGCTAGGTTGCGAGAGGCTATTATCGAAGGGAACTTACTCATAGTGAAGAGGTTATTGCGACGGTATCCGGATTTGCTGACCAACATCGACTCAGAGAATGGATGGAGTTCACTGCACTACGCCTCGTACCATGGAAGGTACCTGATATGCGTGTACTTGATTCAGTTGGGCCACGACAAGCACGAGCTGATTAAGACGTTCAAGGGGAACACGTGCGTGCATCTGGCATTAATGAGGGGACACGAACAAACGCTACATCTACTTCTACAGCAATTCCCGCAGTTTATCAACCACCGCGGGGAGAATGGCAGGGCCCCCATCCATATAGCGTGCATGAAAAACTACTACCAGTGCCTGAGTCTATTGATAGGGGTCGGGGCGGATCTGTGGGTCATGGACACCAACGGCGACACGCCGCTGCATGTATGCCTGGAGTACGGCAGTTTGAACTGCATGAAGATGCTTGTCAACGAGGGCGAAGTGTCGTTGGACGACAACGTCAAGGACAAGGGCAACTGGAAGCCCATTGATGTGGCGCAGACGTTCGAAGTGGGGAACGTATATTCCAAAGTGTTAAAAGACGTCAAGAAGAAGGGGGTACCGCTGGGCACGGGCAAGAAACCCAGTTCGTTCAGGACTCCCATACTGGGCGCGAAGGCCGCTTTCGAAGACGGGCCTTCTCCAGTGCTAAGCATGAACTCACCGTACTCGCTCTACTCCAACAACAGCCCGCTCCCGGTACTACCAAGAAAGATGTCGACGCACAATTCGAGCGCCACTGGAGGCAACCGCAGAAGTTCTATCCCAAACCCCGTGTTCAACCCGCGCAAGCCGTCTCTGTCCACGGACAGTTTCTCGTCAAGCTCCAATTCCAGCTCGAGGGCCAGAGTGAACAGCAAGAGCACGGCGGGAGGGTCACCCATGAAGGAGAAGGTAGCGGAGGCCGTTCGACACAGCGTAACGCCGACAAGCCCGCACAACAACATTGCACTAATCAACAGGTACTTGCTGCCAAACAAAAGCAACGAGAACGTGCGAATAGACGCGCAGGCACAAGCGAATAACGACAAGAGCAGTGGCAGCGGCGGCGGTGGCGGCGGCGGCGGCAGCGGCGCCGCCACCGGAATAGGCCTCAGAAAGGACTCAGACGACAAGAACGAGAATGAGAACGAGAACGATAACGAGACGACCCGCGCTGAGCCCAGAAGACGCGTGTCACTGCTGAACATACCCATCTCGAAACTGAGAAACACCAGCGCCGGCAGCATAGAAGAGCGCTAAGGAACACCTGCCCTTTCTACATACCATTCATAGCATCCTTTTTTTTTATGTAAGCGCGTTGCGTGCGCCATTTTGAAGTTTTTCCTGGATTTTTTTCGCAGAGATGCGTTTGCTAAGTATATAACAGAGGCTGACAGTGAGAATAAGGCCGAGTGAGCGCGAAGCAGAGGCGTAGCAACCGCGGCAATGTTTCAGCGGTTTTTGAGCATTTGCATGGAGGAGTTCCCGGAGACCCTCGACTATACGGGCAGCGACGAAAACGGCAATTCCACCACTACACGCCTGCACAGGCAGATGATGTACGTGCCCGAAGACGACGACGGTATTGACACGCTCGGGTGCGTGAACTACTCGTTGCACAAGGCGGACGGCGACCAGACGCTGCACTCGTGCGTGCAGCTGGTGGACGAGCACCTGGGCGCTAAGTACCGCCGGGCGTCGCGCACCATGTACGGCAACCGGCTGCCGTGGAAGGCGAACAAGCTCGCGGAGATGAAAAGCGCCGGTCTGGTGTATGTCTGTTACTGGGGCAACGATGTGCAGGGTGAGCGAGTTCTAGGCGCGTTTGCCTCCTTCATGCTCACGGATGAGACGGGTCTCGTCGAGGGTGATGCCGCGCACGAGCAGAGCGTGCCCGTGATCTACCTCTACGAGGTGCACGTGGCCCGCGCGCACCGCGGGCGCGCGCTCGGCCGCCGGCTGCTAGCAAACGCACTGTGCGAGGGCGTGGCCACACGCGTCCGGAGCACGTGCGACGACTTTTTCGGCGTCGCACTCACCGTGTTTGGCGACAACACCCGCGCACGCCGGCTGTATGAGTCGCTAGGGCTCCGCCGTGCACCAGGGTCACCCGCACCAATAGCCGCACCTCTGCCCCGTGTGACGCGACGTGGCCACGGCGGCCGCGCCGCCGTGGCGCGCGACCCGCTCTATTACGTATATTGCCTGCGCCTGGCCTAGGAGCCGGCAGCGCCGAACGCATGCGATAAAAATAAAAAAAACCAAGCCAAATACGTATGTAGGCGCGCCGCCGACTCCTTGATTTCAGACTCAGGCAGGCCCCACCGAGTCCGTTCTCCGACGCCGGCGCGTCCCGATAATTGCGCACGGCGAGGAGTACTGGCGATAACGGTGTTTATTGCCGGTGTTTTCGTTTCGTCCTGCCTTTTTCTTCTTTTTTTTTTTTTTTGCTCAATGGGTGTGCTAGGCTCTCTATTACTCTGTTTTTTTATCCTTCCAGGGCGCTCCATCCTGTCATGATCTGCGCTGGATAGTATTTATACTACTACTCCGTCTAGATTTACTGAACTCTGTCTCTCACTTGCTGAAACTTAAAGAGGGAAAAGAAGAAAAAGAAAGTAAAAAGAAGCCACCAGCAATTAAAAGAAAACAAACTCCGTTTTTGGCAGGAGATCTAAAAATTCAAACCCTTAAGTAAGAAAAAACAGGAACAAGAAGGTACGAACGAAGGAAAGTAGAAGGCAACATTAGGCAAATATCGCAAGGGTCTCTCATATCACATCTTAAATATGAATGCGGAACACCATCTTCAGCAGCAGCAACAGCAGCAGCATACGATACTGCAGAATGCATCGAGTAATAACAGCGCCGGTGCTGATTCGCTTACATCGCGGACTTTTAACGCGTCCGTCGCCTCCTCCAACAAGGACGACGTGATAGTAAATCCTGGCACAAGAGAACTGCCCATGCCCTTGCATCAGCAGCAGTATATATATCCGTACTACCAGTATTCTAATAATAACAACAATAGTAGTAACGTTACGACTGCAAACAACACGTCCGCTTCTCCGATCATTCACAGTAACAGTAACACCTCTGCCACTGATTTCGGCGGCGCAAACAACAACACCACCACCACCACCACCACCACCAACAACAACAACACTAATAATATTCATACAAACCAATATGCCGCTGCTGCTACTGCGAACATGAACGCAAACGCAGCCGCCGCCGCCGCCGCTTACTACGCTTTCCCCAATTCAAATATTCCCATACCGCAACAGGATCAACCGTACATGTTCAATCCTGCCTCCTACATCAACCACTACTACTCGGCCACGAACAACAACATGAATAATAATAATAATAACAACAACAACACCGGCAGCAATGCTTCTAATGCCGGCAACAACCTCCCCCCACATCCTGGCCCTCCTCCTCACCATCGCCATAACAACAGTAGCAACAGCAACACGAATACGAACAACCCTCCCCCCCCACATCACCCTACCATAATAACCGACCAATTCCAGTTCCAGCTACAGCAAAACGGCTCTCCAAACCTAAACATGAATATGAGCCAGGCACAGCCTATGCATCTCCCTCCCGGTTGGAAAATAAACACCATGCCGCAACCGCATCCAGCAGCTACTTCTAATCATCCGCATCTACCGCCTCAGCCCCCAAACTCTGTGGCTCCCAACGCCATGCCGGCGCCTTCATCCGACCAAAAATACATTCATCAATGCCAGTTTTGTGAAAAATCATTCAAGAGAAAATCGTGGCTGAAAAGACACCTACTGTCGCATTCTCAACAGAGACACTTCCTGTGTCCGTGGTGTTTGAGCAGGCAAAAGAGGAAAGACAACCTCTTACAGCACATGAAACTAAAGCACACAAACTATTTATTAGATGAATTGAAGAAAAACAACATCATCTTCAACTACAACACCACCAGTAATAGCGCCAACGGCGGTGCCGGTGCCGGCGCGGGGGCCCCAGGGACCGAAGACGGGAACAGCTTCGATCCGAACATCAAGACTTTAATCAATGATGGCGTACTGAACAAGGACGACGTCAAGCGTATTTTGAATAACCTTATTGTCAGTCATAACAAATAGATAGACTTTATAGATGCACGAAGTATGGTTACCGCATATTTAATAATAATCACTCTAAAAAAGTAACACGCAACTACTCATATAATGTGTATATATATATATATATATATATATACGAATGTTTTGACGCAAAAATGTCTCTCCATTATAACATCTCTCTGACCACAGCCTCGTGAGGGAAGTCGTCGTCTGTGGGGTTCTTGAGGATATTCGTATTCTGGAACTCTTGATGTTTGGTATATGCCACCGCATAGCTGATCGACGATATCGTCAACCCCACCGCCACTACGATCAAACTCGTGGCCATCACCGCAATTGAAACGTACTGGATGGTCGCCATCGCCAGATAGAAAATACACCTCCACCCGTTTGTTTCAAATCTCTTGATAAACTCAACGAAATTATCGCTAAGGGGACAAATCTTCAGTAAAAATGGTATCTCGATGAAAAGAATCACGAGCCCCTGGATTATACTGATGATCCCGAACGCTATTACTCCACTAACATGGAACAGGTTCGCTATGCCGAGCGCAATACACAGAATTATATTGATATATCCAAACCATCTCCCATATACGCTAAAATTGAAGCTTTTCAGGTCCTTCACCATACCGCCCACGTTAATGAACTGTCCTAAACTTAATGCCATCTTGTCCAATCTCGTATGTTGCTCTTGATGTAGTTGTCCTGACAACTACAATTGCAATCATTAACAAGGAAACCAGATCTTGTTGTCTCTTCTAATGTAGCACCTTCTTTCTTTTTTCCTTGCCTTTTTTACGAGCCACAGACTTTTTTTTTCTTTACCCTACTGCGCGAAGCCGCTTTTTTTTTGTTGTTTTTTTGTGAAACAAGTAAAAACAAGAAAGGGATCCCCACCCAATCCAATCCAAAATAAACAAATAAACAAACAAAAAAAAGCCAATTAATCACGGCAACAAACAATGAACACTTTCAGTATACTGACCAGATCCTTTCATCAATCTACAAAGCCCCTTTTCAACTTGCCCAACGCCTTGTTGAAAGCTTCCAAGAGAACGCAAATTAGAAATGAGTTAATAAAACAGGGTCCTAAGAGGCCTACCTCTGCTTATTTCTTGTATTTGCAAGACTACAGACACCAATTAGTCAAGGAAAACCCAACTTTGCGTCCCGCCGAAATAAGCAAGGTCGCCGGTGAAAAATGGCAAAATCTGGAGGCTACTTTAAAGGATAAGTACATATCCCAAAGAAAGCAATTGTATTCTGAGTACCAAAAGGCCAAAAAGATATTTGACGATAAACTGCCCCCAAAGAAACCTGCCGGTCCCTTCATCAAATACGCTAACGATGTCCGTTCTGAAGTCCTTAGCCAACACCCTGAGACGTCCCAACTGGACCTGATGAAAATTATCGGAGATAAATGGCAAAACTTAGATCAAAATACCAAAGATAAATATACGCAAGAATACAAGAAAGCTCTTCAGGAATATAACGCTACCTTCCCCCTCAAATAAACCGCCCTCTCCGGCACAATACTTTTTATGCCTTTAATTTTTTTTGTTTCCAATAAATAATATACTCAACGTAACTTAACTTAACTTAACTAACCGAATAAGTAATGTTTTATATCCTATGCAAGTCTTTAAACTTTTTTTTCCTTTTGTGAGTTCATTCGCATACAAGACCAATGAAGCAAACTTGTAATAGTTTTTCATAATTCACCCACTGGTGATACTTATTAAATAATGTAATCAAGTCATCGCTATCGCGGTGCCTCAATAAGATTTTCTGTCCACCTGGATGAAACTTCAAGTAGCCGGAAATATCATAGACTTTGCCATTTATAACACACCAAAATTCATCCTCGCCTTTGCAATGTTTCTTGACGATTTCTCTGTTTATCCTCAATGGCGGCATCATTTTATAAAGAGGGATCTTCTGGAGTAGTAGTTGCGTTCTTAACTGAGACGGTGAAAACTTGTAATTATCTTTTTGGAAGATCGGATCATCGAGTAAGCCCTGAATAAGCTGTAGCGAAATGAACTTGGTATGATAGTTTTCTGGGTTGGAGGTCAGCGAATGCCAGTCCAGGGCGCTGTGTCCCGGATCCAATTTTACCTTGGTCCTCACAAGAGGTTTCCTCGCTGATCTGGATACGGGCATATGCAGCGGTGATGATGTTGTAGGTTGAGTTACATTTAACCGTTGAGGTGCCGAGAACCTGACGTTTAATTTTGGGTCGGTGCCATCCCTGTTCAATCCACGATCATTCATACCTGTGGTGTGTTCCGGGCAGTGACTAATTCGTTATTACTTGGCTCATCTCTCTCCTTGCTCTATGTATGTACAGTTATATATAGATATTTAACTGTACAGGTTTACACTATAGAAATGTAATATTGTACGAAAAGGCCCACTAGTCGTTTACCTATATTAATCAAAGAAATCGTCATCATCTTCATTGTTGTCATTCCTGGCATTGGGCTTGTCAAACGAATTTAGGTCCTCGTTGAAATTCTTCCGGTCAAAAATAATCTTATTGTTACTTTGGGAGTTTTGTTGCTTGGCGATACCATTCAATATTGAGACAATTTCATTCTCTGTGATTTTATGGGTGACATTGTTCGTGCCAATCAATTTCTTTAGATATGCTTCCACCGCTTGGGCCCTGTCTCTACGAACCAAAGCCACACGGGACAACCTTTCCAAAGCCTGAGGCTCTAAGAAGTTAGCAATAGCTGCACCTACGGGAGCAGAATTGTCACCTCCACCATTACTAGCACCGCCATTTCTGTCGCCATTGGCGCCGCCACCATTACTTTTTAACTGGGCTAACCTGGCCTCTCTAATGGCTTGCAACTCCGGATCCATACCTAAACACACGTTTGCTCCTGAACTGGGAGGCAGCTAACGAGAAACCTCCTCAACTCTTTTGCTTCTTGGTTCTTCTTGTAGATCCATATCTCGTGCAAAAATGCACAGTTACCCAGCGTAGAAATTTCTCGACTGTTACGCATTTGTTTCTCGTCCGAACCGGTTTCGCGTTTACACTTAGGATTTCACCTGCTCACCATAATAGGCAACTTTCTTCCTTGTATAATCGAATTGTACTGTAATATGACACTCTGGTGCGAGGCACTCTTCCTAAGCTCCAGTGCTGGACTAGCGTATATATATATAGATATCGTGTCAACCCAAAAGCGCTATTTTGGAAGCTCCGCTGCAAGATCTGTCTCACTTCTGTAAAGAACGACTTATTCACTACGCGTTTGGCCATTCGCAACAAACAAGGGAGGACCAAGCATACCAAGCATAAAACAGGAACCGTCACCACCGGAAGCATGGACAGCGACACTGCCACCACTGTCAATACCAATATGATGGATACCAACAAGAAGGATACCAGCAAGTCGCCTTCACATTCCAACAGCTCGTCGCCTTCAGCATCTTCTCTGTCTTCGACTTCCTCCAAAGAGAAAAAGCGTCCTAAGAGACTGTCTTCTCAGAATGTTAATTACGATCTGAAGAGGAGGAAAATCATTACTTGTGACGGTACAGAAACGACGTTTAAACACGAGAACGATAACCTTTTACTTGAGGACGGTATTATGGAGGAAGAACCCAAGGACCTTTTGGAAAAGGATTCTAAAGGTAGTATAATCAAGCTGAATGAACCCTCCACCGTTTTGGAGGATTCAAAGACCTCTATCACTGGATTGCCGTTGAATAAAGGCCCCTCTGAAAAAATTAAACGAGAGTCTCTTTGGAACTATAAAAAAATTTTTGGAGGCCAATCAAATAATGCGGAACTAACTCTTGTGCCTAGTGTGAAATCCACGCAAGTCCCTAAAAACTTTCAACAATTGAACAAAGATGACCTGAAAACATTCTTAACAGAGAACATAATTGAACAGAGTAATTTAAGATCAACCAAAAGTTGGAAGACCGATATAATAGACAAGGGCCATGACCATGAGCACGATGGCGATCATCATAACAAGAGGTCATCGAATGTTAAGACCAAAATAATACTTTCAACAAATGCTACTTATGATTCAAAGAGCAAGTTGTTTGGCCAAAATTCTATTAAGTCAAGTGTGGATGCGAATGAAAAAATTTTCAAGGATAAAAACAGCTCAACGATAGATTTTGAAAATGAAGATTTTTGTTCCGCTTGTAACCAATCGGGTTCATTCTTATGTTGTGACACTTGCCCTAAATCCTTTCACTTTCTTTGTTTAGATCCACCCGTTGATCCCAACAACTTACCTGAAGGTGATTGGCATTGTAACGAATGCAAGTTCAAAATCTCAATAAACAACTCATTGACCATTTTGAAGAAAAACGAATCCAACTTCATTAAAGAAAATGATAGCATTAAGATTTTTGCTAAATTACTTTTCAAGATCGATTCATTCAATCCAAGACAATTTCAATTACCAAACTATATAAAAGAAACTTTTCCTACTGTAAAAACGGGCCCCAGAGGCCAATACTCTGATGAAAATGACAAGATTCCTTTAACTGATAGGCAGTTGTTTAACACTTCCTATGGACAAAGCATAACAAAATTAGACACCTACAACCCAGATATACATATTGATTCAGATTCGGGTAGGTTCTTGATTTGTTACAAATGTAATCAAACGAGATTAGGATCATGGTCTCACCCTGAAAATGCAAGATTAATAATGACATGCGATTATTGCCAAACTCCATGGCATTTGGATTGTATACCTAGAGCTTCTTTCAAAAACCTAGGCTCAAAATGGCAATGCCCATTACATTCTCCGACTAAGGTTTGCAAAAAAATACACTACCATCAAGAAGACGATAACTCAAATTACAAGGTTTGGAAAAAGCAACGACTAATAAATAAGAAAAATCAAATTTATTATCAACCGTTACAAAAAATTGGCTATCAGAATGATGGTAATATTCAAATTATACCAACTATTAGTAATACGGACTACAGTTACAACCAAGATTTCAAAATCACTCAAATAGATGAAAATTCCATCAAGTATGATTTTTTTGATAAAATTTATAAATCGAAAATGGTCCAAAAAAGAAAAATTTTTCAATTTCAAGAGGACTTAATTGATAAATTAGTATCGAATGCATCTCAAAATGGCAATACCGAAGATAACAAAATCAAGGATATTGCCTCATTAATATACTTCCAGATAAGTAACGACAATAACAACAACAACAACAGTAACAACAATAACAACAGCAAATCAACTGACAAAAAGAACAATCTACAAAAATTATGGGACCTAAAGGAACTATCAAATGTAGTGGTACCAAACGAACTAAATTCCATGCAATTTAACGACTTTTCCAGTGATGAAATCAGAAATTTATTATGCCTGAAAAAAATTATTGAGTCCAAACCAAAGGATGAACTCTTAAAATTTTTAGACATGGAAGATCCAGGTAATTGATTTATTTCAACAGAAACAACATACATTCACAAGAATAAATATAAAAATAAGGATACTATTCTTATAAATATATACTCATACATAGATATTTGTATTTTATTTCAGAATAAAGGGACTGCCTTTTCTCCTTTCTTTCCATTTACATATTAGCAACAAATGGTTTCATCTTCTAAACCATTTCTATATCATCATCTTCATCATCTTTGTAATCAATTTCTTTCCTGACCCTTAATTTCTTCTTTACAACATTCTCATATACTTTTCTGTTTTCGTTTTTGTTAGAAGGCAAATAACTATCATTGTCACTACCTGATTTTTCATCTTCATCACTTTCATCATCGTGGTGCTTTGGTCTCACATGGTGAACTCTTTTCTTTTTCTTCTGTGATTCATTGTTTTCGTGGGCTAATAGCCTTTTCTGCAGCCTTTGTCTTTGAGTTTGTGATGTATGAAGGATGCGCCCAATCTTGGCTCTTATGTTATTTTGTATTTTCTCAGTTAAATTCTCTGGTAGATATGTTTTGAATGATAATTGTGCGTCTTGAACGGTAGCAAAAGGTTTGAATAAATCCGACGGTAAGTTTAATTTACCAGGATATGCTGAATGTTGCCAATTTCTTTTTTCCTTCAAAGTCAATAAAATCATTTGCGAAAGTTCTCCAATTATATACATCTTCTCACCGCGAGATTCACCCTTCTTTGATGCTTCTTGTTTCTGTGCCTCCTCATCTTCTTCATCTTCCCCATCCTCAATTAGTTTATCTTGATAATTTTTTACCCTTTCTGATAAATAATACAGCAAACTAAAGTTTTCTTGAGCAGCAATAGAATCAAAATAAAACAGCAAATAATCAATTGCAGTTGTCAAAGCATTCAGATATGCGTCACCTTCGGAGTTTAAACCCTCTACTATATCAGGATGATGAGAAATTGCATGTATCAATCTTGGCAGTACTCTTTCAAAAATTGTTCCCTTTCTAAATGATTTCAGGCCAAACGTAAAATTTATCCATATCTTTGTTGTTGTTTTTAATTCTATATCTGGTTCATATGCGGTAAAGAAAATTAACGGCAGAAACTTAATTGAAATCAGTTCATTAGCAACATAATCTTTCAATTGCTCTAAAAATGTCTTCCTTACTGGCAATGACTCATCTTCCACTAAATTCACAAGCTTAATAATTTCTGAAGGCTTAATAAAGTTATTTAAGTTGGAAATTCTGGCCAATTTTAAGACTTGGATTCCTGCTGCACATCTCAATTTCGTTTGATAATTACTTGGAGTTGGATAGAATTCTTTATTAAATTCAGATATTAACTCACCACCACTTGCAATCAAATAAAAGAACAATTTCATGGTTTTCTCAGTAAAACTTTCCGCTAATTCATCTCGAAGAACATCAGGTGCAATTGATCTTAGTTTGTTAGTAAATAGTTTCAAAGTAAAGACTTTATTACCAATTGCTGAATATTTTGATTCATCTAATAAAGAATCTTCTATCCAATCGACTTCCTTCTTCGAATCACCAACGACTTGATTTGATAATAAAACTTCTTTGATTAGGTATGATATGATATCTGTTGAATCATCATTTAAAATGTGAGGGTAGCTTTTGAAAACTTCCATAAGGACTACAATGTGAGATGTAAAATGTTTGTCCTTTTTTAAATCTAAGGGCAGGATGCGTATTTTTATTTTCTTTAATGTTTCTTCCGCTTTTGGTGATAAAGCAATTAGTTTTGTAGAATATTTAGCAATTTCTGGTTCACCTTCAATGGCAAAGTCATATAGTTTAGTGAAAAAAAATGTGTCTTCAAAGTCGACCTGATCCTTTAGTGTTTTGGAAGTTTTGTATAACGTCTTTAGGGCTTCTTCTAGTGTTAAAGTATCATGTGTTTCTGCATCTGTATCATCTAAATTCTTGATAATGGTTTTTAATGTCCTAATTTGATCTTTAAATAAAGTAGGATTGACTTTTGAAATATCATCCAAAATTTTCCTCTTTAAAGTTAAATGCTTTGGATCGGAACTATTGGGGAGTTTCAACAGGACACTAATATTAGACACGTTATAGATTATTGGCGAAGCTCTGAAGAGGAAAATTTGAATTACCTTGGCAATATCGCGCGGCATTATAGAAGCCCCGGTAGATATGTTGTATTTCTTGAATAATCCGGGTGTTTGTAATTTATTAATTAATTCATTGAAACAGTTTTTTAAAGTGGGAAATGGGATATCATTAGTGATACACGTGTTTATCAAATAGAAGATCCTCTTATCATTAAATTGTTTTATAGTCTCTAGAGAATCGATGGCCTTTATAGAATCAGGCAGGCCAGACGCTAGCCATTGGATAGTTTGATTGTATTTGCTCAATATCAACGGTCCTTGAGACGAGTTTGCATTTTCTTGATCATTTAAAAATTCGCTGAATTCAATGTATTTGGACATGGCAAATGACACTTTGATTTGTCTTGCATTAAATGCATAAAACGAAGTGAATGCTTTCTTATCAAAATGCGACAATACCATTAATATTCTATGGACTCTTTTATAGTTATCTGATTGAAAGGGCAGTAGATACTCAAAAATCACAGTATCAACTTGTTCATTAATGTTCGAATCATTGATGTAATAGAGATTGTATAAAGTGGATGGAATGGTATCGATTATTTCCCAGATTTCTTTATTTTGATATGTTCTTTCGACTTCGTTCAATGAGCTCGAATAAAACTTGGCCATAGTGTTTATACAAAGATCTCTAACTTCTTTATTTTTTTCTCGGGCTAAATGTAGCAATGATGTATAAATGGCCTTATTAGTGATGTTTTTCCATATTTCAGTAGTAGGGACTTTATTGAAGATCATAACGGAAGCCCTACGTACACGAGGGTCAGAATCGATAAATGTTTTTGCCAAACCTTGGTTCAGTTCCTTGGATATATCATCTCTTGTAGTTATAATGTTCGGAATCGATTCTGTCCACTGGACCCTAACGTCGGGACTAATATCAGCAATTTTGGAAATCCAAGTCTTAAACGTATCAGTGTGGGTGGAAACGAAATTCAAATCCGAATATGAGATAAGTATTTGACCGATTAGTTTAGTAGCTTCTTTTCTGAATAATTCGTTGTCCGAAGATAGCTCATGATAGATAAATCCAATTACTGCAGAAATTAATTCTGGAACAGTTTCCCAAAGTCTTAAAACCAGTTTGTGTAGTTTTGTTATCACAGTGAGTATTCTAGAATCATTGTCATCGTTGGTTCCTTGATGAATTATCTCTGAGTAGTATTTGGTCAGATGTCTACTCATTCTATTGGAATAAGCATCGCATAAAATTAAACTAACCTCGTAGCCACAATCGGAACGAACGTTCAAACCTTCGGGGATTTCATTTGGATTATATGTTAAAAATTTATTGAAAATCAATTTCAATACCTCTAGTGGAACAGAATCGAATTCAGAGACAACCTCGCCAAGAATACCGCCAATAACGTTGTAAAGCCTCGAAGGGAAACTCTTGTTGGAATCGTAAAATATTTGGAATAGTTCGATCAATAAATTACTTGAATTAGGCAAGTCAGCTAATAATACAATCGATCTATATTCTAGTAACTTTGTGATTAGATAAGTTTGTTGAATATGATAGCCATTTTCTTGGTCACCCAGTTGTTCGAATTGCGAGAGCACCAATTTGAAAATGTCTGTTAGTTGAGCATCCGTATAAGGCGCATCTGGAGCATATAGTCTTAATATATCACTCAGGCAACAGGCAGTAAAGGCACGAATTCCTACATCTTTATGTTTTAGTAGCTTCCTACTGACCAAAGCGTCCCTATATTTGTCCAATCCAGTCAAGTCGGTATTATCCTGATCCAAAGCAGCCAGTTCTTCGTGTAGAGCCTTCAAACGATCTAGAAGTTCATTTGTTGATATCAGATGCTCCGAAGTGGATATTATAGGCGACTTGAACTTCAGCTTAGCCACAGCGCCTTTCACCATTTTCTTTTCGTTTTCGTTTTCTCTTTGCTTTCTCTTGTAAATACAAATCTAAAAAGAAGGGTGGTACAGTCGGTAGCAGTGGCAATATATCTCCCTTGCTATACCTTGTAAATCAATTAAAATGCTGATAGAGCCTTTGCCATGAACCGCCAAATGTTTATTACGACTTTACGCGTCGCGTCGCATCCTTCTCTTCTCTAAAATCACCTTAGACGTACTTATTCCCGGGTAATGAAATTTGACCTGGGCGGCTAAATATTTGACCCTTGAAAGTAGAACAACAGAAGAAGTTGACAAGTAGTTTTCAATTTGTCAAGAGCAAGCTAGTTGAGATTAATGATTCCTTCGTCATGGCCTTCTTTATTGTTATGGTTGGGACTTCGACAGGCCCATGCGCGTACATCACCTGTTCTTGTTGTTATGTTTGTAGAAAATTGCTTCAATTCACTTGCACTCTAGCCAACAGTATTTTGTTCTTAGAGAGAAAGCTGGCTTAGACTTTAGTCTAATAATCAAGGTGTAGTTTTATCAAAAAAACTTGATTTCGCCCAGGATCGAACTGGGGACGTTCTGCGTGTTAAGCAGATGCCATAACCGACTAGACCACGAAACCAATTATTTTATACTAACTTACATCTAAAATAGGCTGGTACACACAATTATCATATTATATGACCTCCAACGTTAAACTGAATATACCTGAAACAGAATAATTACGAAACACAGTGGATTTACATCATTACCACATTAGGAACTATTTGCAAGAACGTGGACCTTAGTATTGACCTTTGAAATTATATGATGATCTTTGGGATTCATTAATTCTTAATGTTATAATATTACGTATATAGATTATACTAGAGATTCCCCTCATGGATTCAGGAATCCACAAAAAGGAATCTGCAATTTTGCATAATATTATAAATGATTCTGTTCCTCTTTTTATATGTTATCATTCATTGACCCTATTACAATATCAACCCTTGCGTTTCATCTTCCATCAAATCTGATGACAGTTTGAATCTTAATTTATTGCTCTTGTAATTTATGTCATCTTTTAACACCGTATATAATAGTAATAGATGGACGATAGTTCAATCTTGTTCCAACACTTAGCTAAACGAGTTACCCGAAATTTATAGAATACAGAAACAATTATTGTGGACCCGAAATTCTGCGCTTCCACCCTTTCTTTCTTTACATTTCTGATCTAATAAACATAATTGTAAGATAACTAGCACTCCGTATGTTGGAATAAGAATCGATTACTGTCCCTCTGTCACTAGTGTAACAGAGTAAGCATTTTATTCGTGCTCCTATAATATTATTATGTACGGTGTTAGAAGATAACACAAATTACAAGACCAATAAAACAAGAGTCAACCCGTCATCAAATTTAATGGGGCTGAAACGCAAGGATTAATAGGATCAATGAACGATAAAATATAAAAAAACAAAAATATTTATTATATTATATAAAATATTGCGGTATTAGTATACCAGTAATACAACACTGATCTACACATACGCGTCCAATTATAATTTGAGTAATTGCCAAAACCACTTCATCCTTTAGTAACTGCTGTTGATTCGTTTTTGAAACGGTGTATTGGCTTATTCAAATTACTAGCTTGTCCATAACACCCTTGTTTGCGCCGAATGGGGATGCTTTTTGAAGGGAGTAACTACCCTAATTAAGCGACAGTGTCGTACCCCCCCGGTTGTGAATGATAAAGGTAATGGCGTGTGGCGATACGTTCATTTACTTTGGGAGGAGCTGCCAGTAAAACCACTCCTGAAGGGTTTGTTATGTTTCGCGAGGGCTTGTGCGTCTACCATATGATGTGAAGGTCTTACAGACTTTGAAGACTATTTCACTCGATATAGGATATTTGGAATTTTCCTGATTTGAGGAAAATTCAATAAATGCGCTGGGCCATACATAGTACTATAGTACTTTAAGTTAGCCCAGAAGTTTGATAAAACCTGTTTTTCTTACAAGTGCATATATTTACTTACTAGTCTTATGCTCAGATCATTGCGCATGCCAATGGCAATGCTATAGGTGTATTCGGAGTTCTCTTCCTGTAAAGGGTTCATTATTGAATGAATGTATGACCGGGATAATGGCCATCTATCATGTCTTAAAGTAACTATACAAATGCACTTTACAAACCTATTCTTGAGCAATTCTATGTCCCAGATACTAAACAAAATCTATAAATGGAACCCAGATGTTGTCGCTTATTTTCTTGCTCATTTCTAGTTTTTGAGGGATGTACAAACATCTAGGACAATAATGCTACAGGCTCCTTGCTGTTTTCCTTCTTATCTTGCACAAACTCTTTCCTTTCTTTTAGGTCGGTTTGTTCTTCTTTAGACAACGATGGTAACCCTTCTGTTGACGGCAAATTGACTGCTTCTACCTTGTCCTTCTTTTCCTTTGTATTGACCTCCATTTCTAGTGCATCTAATTCCTTATCTAACTCGTCTTCATAGTCATTTGCTCCAACAATACTTCTAGATAGTGTTTCATTAATTTCATTTTGGTATGCAATTTGGTCCTGTACATCGTCCATTAATTCATCAACGTTACTAAATTCTTTGTTCAATTTTTTCAATATTTCATTACCGTTTCTTAGCCCATTGATAAACTGTGTTTCCACCATTTTGAATTCTAGTGTTGATATCATGTTTTCCAAATTAATGAGCTGATCTGAAGCTTGTTGCAACAGGTGCTCTTGATAATGAATTCTTTTCAATAAGAACCGTACCTTGATGTTGGATTTGTAGCTGCCAGGATTATTTCGTATCAACTCTTTCAATTGGTATTTTTCTACTTGTATCAAGCTGTCTGTCCTTCTGGTAAATTTGTGAATTTCATCCTTAGATCGTTTGACTTCTAAAATTGCCCTATCCGTCTTAGTTATTTGCACTTTGCTACTTTTCTGGCCCATTAGATGTATAAAGGTGTATCGAAAAAACTAACGTAGTGGTTTGCACTTTCCCTTAATGCTTTAATGTGTATCTGTTTCGTTCTTCTTTCTATATCCGGAATTGTATCAAATAACTCATCTTTGGATTTTCGGTCCTCTACTAATCGGGCCCAGCATATGTACATTTACGAAGAACAATAGTAAAGAGTGAAAATAAAGGTCACGAGTAAAAGTGAAAGGCAAATGTCAAAATCATGATTTTTGCGGCTGCCACAGATACTCTTTCAGTTCTCGTCTTTAATATCTATATGTCGGTACGTTAGTCCATATATAATCGTAGGCCTATTGTATATATTTGCTTGGTCATTTACTCCCATAAACTATTCCAGGTTACATTCTTTCTTACTGCGTTGGAAAACCCTTCCTTATATTTCACCCATATTTTAATTTCCTCGGTGTTATCATCAGGTTCACCTGAGCCAACATTTTTTCTTCCCCCAGAGGCTTCCTGGGTTTGATTTACTATTCGGTACTGATTTTTAAAGAAGTCGATTGTACTGGAGGAGGAATTCGACGCCGTCTTGGCCTTTTTGGTATGAATTTCCTGCGACTGCAATCTTTCCTTTGTTACTTGGTCGATATGCCTCTTCTTGACTTTGTTCTCCTCGATTTTGGCCAGCAGTGAATTAAAATTATTTGGCCTCTTATGTTGGACTTCATTGATATGTTTTGGATCTAGCAACACAACTTTGTCGACAGGCGGATCGATTGTCAATCCACCTCTTACATCAAATCCATCTGAACGATTCTCCATCAAACCCAGTTGAAAGTTTTTCATCACCTGGACTAATGTTTCAATAATCGTTTGTTTGCACTTCAAATTTTTCACTTTATTCACGTCAGAAGAGACCATAGAATCCAAGTATGGAAGTACTTGAAAGACCAAAGAGTTTCTATTAGTAAAGCTAGCCATTAATGGTGATTCTACCGAGATGTGCCTGATAATCAAACTAACTATATCTAAATTGGCTCTTTTTAATTCTCTTTGTTCATACTCGCTGTTTTTCATTCTAATGTCGTCTTTGTTAGCAACATCACTGAATGTTTGAAAGAATACTAAAGGAACAAGAGAAGAGTATCGCAACAACTCGCCGTTATGCTCATACATCGATTTGTACATCAAGTCGTGGAAAAACATCCAATCTGAGATGTTTGCTGGTTTCCTTATACCATTATCGGAATATTTCACATGAGGAAAAATATTAAAGCACCCTTGCACTATTTTATCTGAGTTACCGTTGAGCTCTACTTGATGTAACAACTCGTAAAATTGATCTTTAATGTCACGATGTGGATCTCTCCTAAAGAGTTGGTTTACAATTTTAAACCAAGATATCGGCGAATCTTTGTTGGATGACTCCCATGTGCTTTTGTTGGAGTTGGACTTATCCAGTTTATCACCGCTTTTTCCGTCGATGCTTGAAGCTAAAAATTGTAGATTGTTTATACAATTCCTTACATCACCTTGAGCTAAATCAATTAATTCATTGATACTCTTTAGAGGAATACTCATGTTTTCTTTATGGCAGATGAGGTTCAATCTTTCTTGTAGTGTGGTATCAGAAGGTCTTTTCACAGGAATAATCTCACAAAAGGGTTTTAGTTTTTCTAAAGAAGGTGCATATAAATTATTGCAGATACAAATTATAGGCCGTATAAGTATAGCTGACCTTCTACTTTTGCTCTTTTTGTTTTTCTTATCCGGTTGACCAAATAATAGTTTATTAGTAGCTTTGATGTCGTTTTGAATAATGTCAACTAAAATTCTGATAAATCCGCCTTCGGCGCTTCCATCAATCTCATCTGCAACTAAACATACCGGATTGGCATTAAAAGTATGATTGAATAAAAGATTATGAATTTTCTCCTTTACCATAGGGCCAGCCCTTTCATCGCTTGCATTTATCTCTGAGACAGAAAACCCTGATTGTTTGGCAATAACGTGCGCCACTGAAGTTTTTCCTATCCCGGGTGGACCATGCAGTAACATAATCCTCTTCTGTGGTCTTTTCAACGGATCCGGTTCCACTTCATTTTCCTCCTTTTCACTGGGCAATTTAGGTAATTGTTCTTTAAACACAGCGGGGGTCCACTGTCTCAGCCAACCTAATATCCTCCTATTAGTCTTCTCGTTCCCCACTAAATCCAAGAACTTTTTGGGACGCCATTTCTCCACCCACAGCGAGTTGTTATCTACTTTGCTAGCCACGGTAGATGTCTTGGAACTATTAGAACGGTCTCCGCTAGACGCATCAATCCTATCTAGTAGGTAGTTGATATTGATGCCGTACGTATCGTCTGATCTCCAAACAGTATCAGAATTGGTGTACAAACTTATATTCTCCGCGGCCGATCTCGCAGGCTTCTTCTTCAATCTAACCATTTCACCATTACTCGATACAAACGCGTCAATGTCTTCCTGGTTAACACCAATTGTGTCACCACCAGGAGCCAGTTTGCCATCTCCCGTATCAAAAAGTGAGCTTCTTCCCAATGAACCAATGTGCGGTACGGTATCGACCATGGTGCTGTTATTCTGCCTGGGTCCTGGCTGGACCCATTCCTTACACTTACCATATATTGAAGATCTCTTTATTTTACGTGTCAGATGCCCCGTATAACGCGACCAGCCGGCCTATTTTTTCCAATTTTTTTTTCAACGTTGATCAACAATAAATTGGTACATCGTCCATTGTTTGTGTCTTATGTGTCCTTTAATGTTATGTCGCTTGGCGAATCCTTATATCAGTAAACCAGATCTTCAGCATTCTCAAAACACGATGGTTACAGTATGTTGCTTATTGTTATTCATTTAGCTTTTTTTTGGACATTTACTGTGTCTATTTCCACATTCTTTAGTCGATTCTCGTCCAAGTGAAGCAAGCGACATATTTAACAAGTTTACTAACAAATTCATATGATTTCATGACGATCTTACTCTTTAAGTAGCAACAAGAAAAGGAATTTTTAGGATCCTACCCACAAAATTGTCCTCCAAATGCTTTGCCAGGCACTCCAGGTAATTTGAACAGTGCCCAAGAGAAGGCCTTAGGAGAGCTCAGAAAGATTTTAGAAGACGCTGGTTTCGTTGAACGTTTGGATGATTCGACTTTATTACGTTTTCTAAGAGCCAGAAAGTTTGACGTTCAATTGTCTAAAGAAATGTTTGAAAACTGTGAAAAATGGAGGAAGGATTACGGTACAGACACTATCTTACAAGATTTCCACTATGAAGAAAAGCCATTGATTGCCAAGTTTTACCCACAATACTACCATAAGACAGACAAAGATGGCCGTCCAGTATATTTTGAAGAGTTAGGTGCTGTTAACTTGCATGAAATGAACAAAGTTACATCTGAAGAGCGCATGCTGAAGAACTTGGTGTGGGAATACGAATCCGTTGTCAATTTCAGATTACCTGCTTGTTCAAGAGCTGCTGGCCACCTGGTAGAGACTTCATGTACAATTATGGATTTGAAAGGTATCTCCATATCTAGTGCGTACAGCGTCATGTCATACGTCAGGGAAGCTTCCTACATTAGTCAAAACTATTATCCCGAACGTATGGGTAAATTTTACATTATTAACGCTCCGTTTGGTTTCTCTACCGCATTTAGATTATTTAAGCCTTTCTTGGATCCTGTCACCGTTTCAAAGATCTTTATTTTAAGTTCATCTTACCAAAAGGAATTACTAAAGCAAATTCCTGCCGAAAACTTGCCTGTCAAGTTTGGTGGTAAGTCCGAAGTTGATGAGTCCAAGGGTGGGTTATACTTATCCGATGTCGGTCCATGGAGAGATCCAAAATACATTGGACCAGAAGGTGAAGCTCCGGAAGCCTTTTCGTTGAAATGATATCATTTTAAAGACATTTTTTTTCGATAAAGAAAAAGGGGGCTATAAGTATTATTTTACAGCTAGGATAAGTACAGAATATGATTGTTTTCTCTCTTCAACTTTTTGAAATAGGCATAGTTATCTCTTTTATCTCCTTTGTTGTTGTTTTTTTTACTGGACTATTTGCTTAGCTTAAAATTATGTCTGTTATTTTTCAATCATACCTTGATTTTAGTTTATTTTGAAAGCAGTTATATACATTTACATTATAGAATACTTACGCACGTCTTAAAACAATAAAAACAAAAAATAGTGTGAAGACAAAATTGTGCTGTTTTTTATGCGTTATAAATACACTCATAAAGTACATGCATGATAAGTTTAAAGATAGCTTTATTTAGTTCCACCATCCGTACACACTGAAACTGTTAGATAGAAATATTTTAAGTGACTAATCGTTCCACTCAATGGTCTAGTCGTAAAATCCTCTCTTGCAAGAAAAAAAACTCTCCACGGTAGCCAATACCCTCAAAGACCCAATCCAGCGTCTACTCATGTCTCAATTGGGTCTTCTGTCTTCTAAACAAACATTGTCATTTTATTTAGAATAGGCCATTAGTTTAAATCCCCAAATTGCTAAAGTCTTTTGAAAGGTCATGCTTCTGTTCTTCTCTTTGTAATTCTCTTGCAAAATTCGAATCTAAACGGGGGCCTTCCTCCTGGTAGAGATTTCCGTCGTTCATTTCATTGTGATTTTGCTTTTGAGAAAAAGCGCTCTTAAAGTTTTCAAAGTTCCAGTAATCATTATTAATGTAAGATGAAAGCTCAGAGTTATTGACAAATGCATTACTGAAATTGCCCATTTGCCCACTAAATGACATCATACTTTGAGTGTCAAAATCTTGGAATTTGGGGAAGTCACCCATCTCTGATTCCATGTTAAACTGGGGATTTATTGGTTGTTCAGTCTTTCTCGGTTGAGGGCGAACTAGTTGCACAGTGCATAGTTGCAAGTTGTCTAATGTACCTTCGACTAAACAGCCCTTTTCTCTAAAATGTATCAACAAATGGTTCCATAGTGTATTCCTTGCTAGGGATCTTGGGTTACCAAGAATAACTAACCCGTATTTGGCACGAGTTAGTCCGACGTTTAAACGGCGAGGGTCACGTAAGAAACCGATAGCCTGTTGTTCATTGGCACGGACACATGATAAGATGATGTAATCTTTTTCACGACCTTGGAATGCATCAACAGAGGCAACTTCGACTTTTATATATAAATCTTTATCCAATGAACCATTCATTTGCATATATTGTAGAATATATGCTCTTTGACCCTCATAGGGTGTGATAACACCAATTTGTTCAGGTTTAACACCATCTCTGAAAAGTTTGGTAATAATACGTTCACAGTTCATTGCTTCGATTCTGTTTAAGAAAGAGGTGCCGTTTGCAGAAATTTCTTCTCTACCATAGTTAGCCCAGAACATCATTGGGATGCCACGAATGGGCCATGGGAATTTGCTATTTGGAACAGTCCGTTGTTCAACTGTGACACCGTTTTGTAAACTACCTTCATAAAACATGTTACTTGGAAATTCACTTAAGCAGGGGTTCATACGGTATTGCACCTCTAAACGAATTGGCACGTGACCTAAAGAGATTAGTCTTTCGAAAAGAGACTGCTTTAACCCAGCGTCTGCTGCCTTACGTTCTAATATGACTGGGCCTAATTGTTGGTGATCACCAACTAAAATAACTTGTTTAGCACCCTTGACGATTGGGATTAAACATTCTGGTTCCGAGGCTTGAGTACTTTCATCGATCAATACAGTTCTGAATTTGGTATCTAAACGTTTATCACCAGCACCAACACATGTACAACAGACGACATCCGCTTTATTTAGAATCTCCGCTTCTGTTTTTCTTACTAATTTGACAAATCTTTTTGTATCAGAAGCAGATAATTCACCGACTTCGTCCTTCAGCTTCAGTAAATTTTTCAATTCACCTTTGGCACCACGTCCAACCAAATTGTGTAAGGCTAGGTTAGAGACTGAGCTTTCTACATCTTCTCTACTCTTGGCAGTAAGTCTGACAACTTTTAAACCCAAGTCACGCAACTTGGCGGCCAAATGATCAACAGCGACATTGGATGGGGCACAGACTAATATCCGATCCTTATGGATTTTGGAAAGGTGATATACAATCGTCGCAGAAGTAACAGTCTTACCTGTACCTGGAGGGCCTTGAATCAAAGACAATGGGCGTTGCAAAACATGGCTGACGGCATTCGATTGGGATGAGTTTAATTGTGCGAAATTGGCGATTGAAAACTCTTTGGGTAATGGAACGTCGAAAGAAATATCAACGACTTGATGACCTAAAATTTTATAGTACAAAAACCCCGAAATAGATTTCTTGTCAATGGCAAATTTTTTTAATGCATCTTGCATTCTATCATAAGAAGTACCTTTCCAGATGAACTCGGCAGTAAAACCAGTGGTCAAGTGAGTTGGTGGTGGAATCTTACTTGGTTTTAATTCTAATGTGAAAGTATCCTGGAAGCTATTAGGCAAACGAACGATGTAACCACGGCCTTCCCAGTCAGGGTGTTGCATGCCAGAGTACCAAAGTATCATCTCATCACCAATAGCCACTTTGAGTTCATTCGATTCAAAAGTAGATAAAGTGAAGGAAGCCAAATGCCTGTTGTTTAGCGCTAGGGACCATGAAACAGAAATGTGTTCCAACGCTTGAGATTCTTTGAGCTGCTTATCGTAATCAGCCTCTAGTTTGATCAAGGGCCCATAAGATCTTTGGTATTCATAGGCGTCTTGATATCTCAATAATAAAGGTGGGATTGCTTCTTGTTCCTCTGGAGCATCGATATCATTAATCGTAGCGTCTTTGTTAGATCTCCATTTGGCTTCCAGTTTGGAAATTTGGCTAGGTGTTATTAGGCGAGCCTTTAGTTTTTCTTCTTCAGTGGGTTGTTCGGCGACCCATGATAAAAGCTGTCTGTCTTCAATCAAAGGCTGCCATTGGTCAGTATCCCAATTTGCATTTTTAGTTTGGGCGCAAGGTATTCTACAGAGCAGTACGACTACGGCTTCGCTTTTGGCAGAGACAAATCCCAATAAAAATACGTTTTTACGACCACAGTTATAACACTCCAACACAGTATCCCCCAAATCGGAATCTGGATGCAACGACACAACGTTATGATGAGACAGAACCAAATGGTTGATAATATGGGAACTACTTGTACCATTCTTGGTGTTACAAAACCATTTCTTACATGAATTACATTTGATGACACATTTCGCAGAATCTATACCACAGTATGCACATGAGTTGTCGGAGGCTGAAGCAGAGCGGAACCCCGCATCCGTGACTTGAGCCTCCTCGAACATTTGATTATCCACATCGTCATCCTCAACCAAGGTGGAGGTTAATTGTGTGGTAGGTTGGATATTTACATCAGATGGGGAATTTGATAAATCATAAGGAGTGTGAGAGCCGGCGACCATTTGATAAAAACAACGATTGATATAAAGGTAGATCCGGTTTTGTGGTTGCTTTTCCTGGCTCTTCTTTTCTAACGAAGTCTTCAATCTTTCAAGTACTCTGCAAAGAGAAGAAAAATCATAAATATATGTGAGAAAGATGCCTTCCGCCTTTTACATGTTGTAATTTTCACGCTTTTTTTTTTTACGTATTAGGATCGCCAACTTTTGGTCAACTTTTCACCTGATCAGTTAGTACGAAAGTGCATATAGAAATTAATATATTTACTATTGAAAGACAAGCGAACGGATTAATACTCAGTGGTATGACATTAAAATTAAACTAAAATTAGTAATTAAACATAAATCCATTCGTTAGCATTTAACGGAGAGTAATTATGTATTTTTTTGTTGTCCGTTCATGAATTCATTAAAGGTTGGGCGAATTACTCTAACTCCCCAAATGCATATATATGTTTTTTTAATTAGAAAAGGAATTTGCTAATGATAATTTTATGAATGATGTCCTTTTTGGTTTCCTATCCTCCAAACAAGTGGAGGCATGTGAAAGAGGCTCTTCGGTAGAAGCTACGCTAATATTCAAAGAACTATTGGAAGACGATTTTACCAACGAGTTAGAATACGAATTATTTCTCGTCTGCAAGGGAGATGAAGAGGAGCCGGTTGAAAGCATTGAGGAGGATTCTCTTCTCAAATTAGCTGGCGTGCGTTCTTTAGAATAGTGACCGAAATTTCCGCTATGGCTTGCGACGTTATTTGATGGTGTTTTCCCATGAGAGATCAATTTTAATCGATTAGTTTTTTCATTAGAAAGGTAAGACGCTGGATATGCAGTAGAGTTGGGAACAGGATTTACATTCCAGTTGGAACTTAGATTCAAATACGAATTTGAGTTTGAAGTCGAGGTCGAAGCGGATGCTAATGAAGGAGTAGTATCGTTTAGCAGATCGTTATTTGCTGCTAACGAATCCAATTCAGATGAAACGTACTTTTCCAACCCATAAAGATGTGTTGGTATACCGTAACAGGACGAATTTCTGGATCTAGGCTTTGAGCGTTTATGTTCGATACAGGTGTTTGTTGTGTCACCCAAAGAAGACTGTCTAGTTGATTGTCTGCACAGTTGGTGAATAAGCGTACTGCTATTTGCTCTTACTCTTCTTGGGGTAGGACGAATCGTTTCATTAGAATGGTTCGCTGAGCTTGGGGGAATGAAACTGGATAGATGATGTGGAGCAGTTTTGATTTTTCTCAAATGATGACCAATGATATGTGGACAACTATTATGTCTGCTCGAATTGATACTGCTGTTGTTACGAGAAAAGTTATTTTTTAATGAGTTTTCGAAACTAAAAGACGCTAATTTGGAGTTTACGAAATCATTTGAACCTACGAAGTTTGGTACTGACATTTCGTCCTCATAATCACAACCTTGACAAAATGGATCTTGCACATCTCTTTCGAAAATTTCAGAAGCTATCATTTAGTACAACGACTTTTTTTCTATTCTTTTTGCTGCTTTGATATTTTACAGTGGAAAGAAGGATTGAGCTGAAAATATTTTACGGAAACTTTTCTTATGTTCTTCTTTTTAGATCTAAGCGATGACAATACATATAATCAGTGAAGTTGTAAAGAAAGAAATAAAATTTTAAGTATGTTGAAAGAAAAGTAAGAATGAGAAGGGATGTAAGCTAATCAGGTGTTGACTTACAAAATAGACCAAGATTTCTTAAATAACAAAAGTTGGGTAAAAGTGTAATTGTATTTATAATTGTGACTTTCGGAACTTAAAAATCCGTTTTTTCCTTTAGAAGAAGCACAGATCAATTCATATAGTGAGCTTCCCTCGAAAAGTTATCACACCTAGTGACTTTAACCGTAATCCTTATCAGGTAGCATCCGCCCTTACGCTGGTAATTTCCTTCGAGCTTCCTCTGAGAAATCCAGGAGTTAAACGGCATTTTTTCCATTTTTTTCCCACTTTTATCCAATACTGGGTTTCTTTTAGTTAAAAAAGAGAGCAAAGCAAGCCCACAGAAGGAATAGGACACAGAATACACTGCGGGTGCACAGGAATGCAGTGGCACACAGGCACGTTCGAGGGGCTCAACTAAATCGCGCAGCCTATAGTTTGTCCTAGAAAATCCGCTTCGCAGGTCACATACGGCCTGGGCTTCTGGAAGCAATCGCTACGAGTGTCCCCCCCCTTTCAATGTACGGTGGGATCTGGTCAGCGCGGTTTAGCAGCGGCTCAGAAGTTTCCGTGGCCGGCTCCGATGCGCATGTGCGGGGGAGGGATCGCGCGTTGTCACGTTGTTTTCATAAATTTTCTTTTTTATTCCAAAAGATGAACAGGAATCTGGGGAAATACCCTTTGTGGGGCAAACGAAAAGCTCTAGACTTTTCTACCTTGGCACATTTTTGGTCGCCCGTGAGTTAATATGTGGTGAATGAAAAGGGGTAAGAGCATTTTGGCGTTGTTTGTGAGGCGAATAAAATTGTTCCAGCCCTGTGTTTTTTTTGGTAGGACAAGGAGACTACTGCTTAGATAATCAGCGTACCACATGAAACTTAGTGCTGTGGGGCTAAAGCTAAAAACAAAAATTAAGTTGATACGTACATCGCATCTCCTTGAGTTTATCTACTGTGTGGCGAGCGCGCGTCTGCTGCTGACGCCTCATGTGTGGGCTACCACATTTTTACATAGGCGGACTCAGATAGTTGATAAGAATGCAAGATTACTTGAGTCATATTTTCTTGGGTGATTTTGGTTTTATTTTAAGTTGGGGCCTCCTCTTGAACATGGCTTGTCGTTTACGTTTTACTGAAGGGATGTTTAAGGTTCGTTTTAATTATTTTTTGTCATGCTAGCATATCAATTTGTAAACAAAAGTTGCTTGGGGAGTGGGCTGGGCTGATGATATGTTAAATGGTAAACATTATGATTGTCTTAGGGATCAATTACTTCCAGAAGTTCTAATCAATAATATGGATTTATATTACTTTTACTGCTGAGTAGACGGGCATACATCAAAACCTTAAATCAGTCGTAGAACTTCTCGGGGAGATCATATGCAACGTTACTCCTTGCCTCCGTACTGCATGCCATAAGTTCTTCTACTTGTATTTTATATGGTTCTGAAACGAAAAAATGCATTGCAAGAACAGTTTCACTTCAGGCTTTGTCTTTTTTGCAAAAGCGGTGCGCAAGTTTTATAACGAGCCTAATTTACTTTAATTTTAGTTACAATACTCTTTCTGAAGAGATACAGCGGGAGGAAAATAATAATTATAGACTAGTAACTGAATTAAGTAAGCTTGTACTGGAATTGCGTACCAACGCCTAGCATGCGACATCAGCCCCATGACGTACGACGGCTCTTAAATTATTTCACTCAGGACATTTAACACTAATAGCCTAAAGAGAAAAGGCCGATTAATTCACGCAATCTCCGTAAGCCTATCCAGCGAGACTCTATCACATTAGTTACCAAACAGAACAACTAAGCCCAGTTGACATCATGATATGCGCACTCCGGCTTTTATATTACTTCCGCAGTGCTAACTGAAAACAATATAAAGAACCCCAATATCGGAGAACTTTCCTGACATACTTCTACGCCAACTGGCGTCATTATTTCCAAGAATGTATTAAGTTTATGTGTGCTAAGGATTGCGCGAGTGCGTTCTTTCCCCAAGTGGTTATGCAGCAAGGGAATGCTCCTCTACCGTTACAGTAGTGTCTTATCGAAAAAAGCCAGGGTTTAAGAATGTCTTCAAGAAGTATGACGTGTGGGCTTGGGCCGCTTACCTAAGCTCTTACCTAGTCCTTTGAAAGGAAACCACTACACCAAGCAACAAATTGGGGACGCCTACATCCCTTTGAGCTTGCGCCCAGTTCAAGATATAATACAGGGGTCCGAAACCTAACGTACGCGGTGAAAAAAGAAAAGAAACTATAAAAACTAAAAAACTCCCCGCCGCCGTACATCGAATCTATTTCTAGTCACGAAAAAAAATGATGAACGAAACATTTGAGAAACAGAAGGGAAACGTTATACCGGATTTTTCATTTACACGCACGATCTGGCCAAAAAAACAATTATCCAAGCTCGGAGAAATTATTTTCACCGAGAAATTTTCAAATCACGAGCCTTTGAAATTTGCTCTCCATAAACAAGAAAACTTGTATCCCCTTTTTACATGGGCAAATTACGATACAAGCCGCTGAAGCCCTGTTTTCATAAAAGGCGCCATGTCAAGTTTTGCGGTGGCATTTTTAAGTGCATGATATGAATGTAGCAAACTAATATAACAAATAGCAATGAATCTCCTCTAAACGAACAGAAAGCTCGCTACCCGGCAACATATTATCATAATACATTATAACGACGCCGAAGTGAATGGTATCGGAACGGAACAGATCGGGATAGCAGAATAAATGTAATGTGTAATGCAATCGGCGCCCCCCTCACTGTGGAAGATCTCTCCTCATGCTTTACATCCAACGCACATTGTTTTCCTACTGTGGTAACAGTTCCTAAGGAATTTTCTTTCTTGATGACTTTCCGACGGCATCACCAAATGCACGTAGCCATCCGTCTGGATCATTTACTCTTTCCATCCCATCACGTGACACATCACTATCAACGACAGGAGAGAACATTTTGCGCTGTGTGCGCTGCAGCGCAAAATGTTGTGCGCAGGCGAAGTAAAGAAGCAAATGAGCAGCAGCGATTTTGGAAGTTGTAGGCATCGGAGCGTTCTGCGTCCATGCACTCCTTTTGGTTCTTAGATAATGGCTAAGGCAAGCGAACGGACCACAGGAGTCAGAAAGATTTTGTCAGCACCTGAAAGCCAAACGTTTAATTTTTGTTTTTCTTATAAAACTAGCTTGAAGTCTTGTAAACGGAAGGGGAAAAGGTCGCTTGTTTGTCACTTCCACAGAACTTACCGCACACATCTACATATTTACATATTTTCTATTTTCAATTGTAGTCGAGTACAAACAACATACTTATAGAACCACACCATGCTAAGAACATCAACACTGTTCACAAGACGTGTTCAACCAAGTTTATTTGCTAGAAATATTCTTAGATTGCAATCCACCACAGCAATTCCTCAAACTCAAAAGGGTATCATTTTTTATGAAAATAACGGGAAACTACATTACAAAGATATTCCAGTCCCAGAACCCAAGCCAAATGAAATCTTGATTAACGTTAAGTATTCCGGTGTTTGTCATACCGATTTGCACGCATGGCACGGGGATTGGCCATTGCCCGTCAAGCTACCTTTAGTGGGTGGACATGAAGGTGCCGGTGTTGTTGTCAAATTAGGTTCCAATGTCAAAGGCTGGAAAGTCGGCGATTTGGCAGGTATCAAGTGGTTGAACGGCTCTTGTATGATCTGTGAATTCTGTGAATCAGGCCACGAATCAAACTGTCCAGAGGCTGACTTGTCTGGTTACACCCACGACGGTTCCTTCCAGCAATTCGCTACCGCTGATGCTATACAAGCTGCCAAGATCCAACAAGGTACTGACTTAGCTGAAGTGGCCCCAATACTATGTGCCGGTGTTACTGTATATAAAGCACTAAAAGAAGCAAACTTAAAAGCCGGTGAATGGGTTGCCATTTCTGGTGCTGCAGGTGGGTTAGGTTCTTTAGCCGTTCAATATGCTACAGCAATGGGCTACAGAGTTTTAGGAATTGATGCAGGCGCTGAGAAAGAAAAGCTTTTCAAGCAACTGGGAGGTGAAGTGTTTATTGATTTTACCAAGACCAAGGATATGGTTTCCGACATCCAAGAAGCTACTAAAGGTGGCCCTCAAGGTGTCATCAACGTTTCCGTTTCTGAAGCCGCCATCTCCTTATCCACGGAATATGTTAGGCCAACCGGTACTGTCGTCTTGGTTGGTTTGCCAGCCAATGCCTACGTCAAGTCAGAGGTCTTTTCCCATGTCATCAAGTCCATTAATATCAAGGGTTCCTATGTTGGTAACAGAGCTGATACAAGAGAGGCCTTAGACTTCTTTAGCAGAGGCTTAATCAAATCACCAATCAAGGTTGTTGGATTGTCTGAATTACCAATGGTTTATGATTTGATGGAAAAGGGTAAGATTTTGGGTAGATACGTTGTCGATACCAGTAAATAAGAGCGTGTTAGGCACCAAACTTCGTATGAGGGTCTCTGTTTATAATGATGAAGTTTATAAATATGTACCAGAGAAAAGAGTAGTCACTTGATCAACAACTAGGCCTATATGAACCTATACCGTATTTCAACGAGGGCGCATCACACCGCATCTCGATTTCCAGTGGCAGTACAACATCTCAACTGCGGATCCAAATTGTAAAGAGGACATACAGAACACATCGCTATCACGAGACATAACTTCTGCACCTCATTTCTGTGTTGGTCGTACGCTACGGAAAAAGGCGAAGTACATCGTTTATTTCCCGAATTTAGAATATCGGAAAAAATACCATAAGCGCTGCCTCTAAGGGTCCTCTGCTATTAATAATCGGCCTCTTTTAAACAGGCAACTTTATTTCCAATGGACAAAAGGTGAAGCAAATATGGTAAATCAGCCTCAAAGAAAATGCGTTTGACGGCTGTGTTTGGCTTTTCCTTCATTTTTAAAGGTTCCCCTTAAGCCGTGATAAACCAAAACGCATCGAGCATTGAATGAACATATACCTCCCTTAATTTCCGTATGCAAATTCGGAATGCTATTTATATTTACAAATCCATTTAAGGACGAAGAAAATTTGATCAGAAGAATGTTCATAATGATGGTTCCATCCAGTTAGGGGGAAGAACGGTAAAAGAAAAAATGTGTGGTATTTTTGGGTACTGCAATTTTTTGATTGAAAAATCAAGAGGTGAAATTATTGACACGTTAGTCGAGGGCTTACAAACTTTGGGATACAAAGGTTATGACTCCAGCGGTATATCAATTCAAGGCGACGAATTGGGGTCTCTCAACATTTATAAACAGACTGGTAAAGTATGCAACTTGAAGGAAGAAATTGCTCTCCGCAGCCCCAATAGGGACCTGCCATTTATTACTCACTGTGGCATTGCCCATACAAGGTGGGCAACACATGGTGAGGTAAAACGTGCCAATTGTCACCCTCACAACTCTGATCCATCTAACCAATTTGTTGTAATTCACAACGGTGTCATCACCAACTTTAATGACTTAAGGGTTTTGTTGGCCAGTAAGGGCCACGTATTTAAAAGTGACACTGATACCGAGTGTATTCCAAAACTATTCAAGCACATTTATGACATCAGCATTCAGCTCGGGTATAACCTTGATTTCCATGAACTAACGAATTTGGTACTTAAAGAATTGAAAGGGTCTTATGGACTGCTTTGCACTTCTTCTCACTTCCCAGATGAAGTTATCGCTGCAAGAAAGGGCTCTCCGCTAGCTATTGGTGTTAAAAGTAAAGCGAAATTGAAAGTAGACTTTGTCGAAGTGGAATACTTAGATAAAAAAGAAAACTACATTGATATTAATATGACAAGCGACCGTAGTAATTGTTCAGCCGGCACTTCTGTAGAATATGATGTTTGTTTAAGGAAATCCCCCCCACTACGTTCACGATGTCTGACGGACCCTTCATATGATGAAGATGTCTTTAGCACGGATCACGCATCATCTAGAGAATTATTGTCAGAAGGCGAGTTGCCACAGCCCATAGAATTCTATTTGTCATCCGATTCCTCTTCATTAGTGCAATACACAAATAAGGTGTTGTATTTAGAGGATGATGATATTGCTCACATCTATGATGGAGAAGTTCATATCCATCGTTCTAGAAATGATCACAGCGATCTTCCGTTCAGAACAATCCAAACCATAGAATCAGAGTTGTTACTACTTGAGAAGGGTTCTTACGACAATTCCATGCAAAAGGAAATATACGAACAGCCTGAAACAACCGAAAATGTCATGAGGGGAAGAATTGACGTCTCTACGAATCGAGTTATTTTGGGTGGGCTAGAACACTGGATGTTCGAGTTAAGGAGGGCAAGAAGAATAATAATGATTGCATGCAGTGCCTCTTATCATGCGTGCCTAGCTACTCGTGCTATCTTCGAGGAATTAACTGAGAAACCAATTGATGTTGAATTGGCTTCGGATTTTATTGACCGCAGTTGCTGCGTCTTCAGGGATGATGTTTGCATATTTGTTTCTCAAAGTGGAGAAACAACAGACACCATTTGCGCTTTAAACTATTGTTTAAAAAAAGATGCAATTACCGTTGGGGTTGTTAACACCGCCGGCTCTTCCATTTCAAGATTTACGCATTGTGGTGTTCACATAAATGCAGGCCCAGAAAAAGGAGCTACATCAACAAAGTCTTATACTAGTCAGTATATTGCTTTAGTTATGATTGCGTTATGTCTATCAGAGGATACGGCGTCTCAAATTGAAAGAAGAAAGGAAATAATTCAGGGACTGACCTTAATCCCAAAGCAAATCGAAGAAGTTTTCAGGCTCGAATCAGCAATCATTGATTTATGTGACAATGAACTCCAAGACCAAGAATCGGTATTGGTTTTAGGAAGGGGTTTCCAGTATGCGTCTGCTCTGGAAGGAGCCTCAAAGATGAAAGAGGTTGCTTACGTTCATTCCGAAGGTGTTCTAGCGGGTGAGCTGAAACACGGGGTTTTAGCTCTGGTGGATGAGGTTTTGCCAATCATTGCATTTGCGACCAGAGACTCGCTCTTTCCCAAAGTCGTCTCTTCTATCGAGCAAATAATAGCAAGAAAGGGCAACCCGATTATCATCTGTAACCAGGGAGACAAGATATGGGAGCAGAAAAAATTGCAAAGAAATTTTGTTACACTCGAAGTGCCCCAGACTGTGGGCTGTCTGCAGGGAGTGCTGAACATCATTCCTTTGCAATTGATTTCCTATTGGTTGGCAGTCAAAAGAGGCATCGACGTTGATTCTCCAACAGAACCGGCAAAGACGGCCACCGTGCAATAAAGCACCTTATATATCTACGTACCCTGACCCTTTCAAAACCGCTGGCATATGGCGTTTATATTATGTATGTATGTATAAATAACACGCTAGCGTCCACCTTCTATATATTCCGTACTGCGATCACTAGCCCGGTCAATCCCCTGCAATTGGTGTCACATCTTGCAGCAATAGCTGTAAATCCGCAAACGCCTGTCGCACCGCCGCCAAGCAAGCCCTTTTGGCTCCCTGCGACGTCGGGGCTGGCCGTGTGGCGCGAGGGTCAACATGCAAAAAAAAGGACGATAACCTTAAAGGAAGTAAATATCCATTTCTTCGTGGTACTCCCTTAGTCTATCAACAAGGTGAATTAGGACACATAAAAGAAGACAGTAATTCATTGTCACACTGTTCAATCCTGTAAGCGTTCAGCCACTCGTCCTTGAAAATGTTTAGGAGAAGAACAACTGCAGCGGACATGGAACAAGCGAACCCGACAGCTTTAGCAGCTGCAGCAAGTATCGGTAAATTATTCATGAACAAGGAGAATCAACCAGAAAGTAAGCCAAAATCGACCTATCGTTCGGCTTCGATGACAAACTTGAGGAAAACTCCTGCTTCCAAAAGAGTGTCTTCTATTTCCAGTAAATCGTCGGAGTCTATGCGAGGGAATGGTCAAAGTCGTCCCAGGAAGCTGAATAGTCTTAACCAACGCTCGTCAGTGGTGAGAGAAGGTGCTTCAAATCTGCCCGCGCGGACGGGACCACAGTCCAAAACCGGTTCACACAGTCGAACTTCGAGTCTTCCCAATCAGAGAGGCCAATTAAGCAGAAACAATTCTAGTTTGCAACGCCGTAACTCGAAAGCACATCAAAGAGTAAGCTACGACGAGGCTCAGCGTACGTTCAAAGATTTTGGTGGACCACAGGCTAGAGGCGTTCTAACCAACAAACAACGTTCTAGTAGCCACGGTAGTTCTGCCCCTTTGAAAACTACGCGAAAATATATTCCTGGACCTAACGGGCTAATTGCGGTCGATGTTCCAGTTGAAAGACCAGACAATACTTCTGGTTCATTAAGACGTTCAAATTCAGCTCACAGCGGCTTGAATGCCAGAAACAGTTCGTTATTAAGAAGAAAGATTTCACAAGATTCTTTACATTCCCATCCAAAAAGAACTTCTTCTGTAGGGAACTCGTCAAACTCTCAAACAAAACAAGGTAACGAACCTACTCAGAATGGAAAATCTCCAAAGAACCGTCCTCTTATTGAAACTCAGGTCCGTGAAGAAACTGATCAGGAGCTAAAGCTGGAAAATTCCAGCTCTTCCGGATCCGAAACTGTAGTCAATAGCGAGAATAATTTAGAGAAGCCCAAATCACAAACAAACGGAAAGGACGATCTAAATAAACTGATACATGAAAACATTGAGTTAGAAGGTTTCATCAAAGAAGAGGAAAGAGAGAGAATTCTGAAATCTGACGAAGAACACGTTATTGTGGACAAGCCGGTTGGACAAGAGAAGTTGAATAATAAACACCCAGCAGTTGTCGGTGATAGGTCTCTTAACTCTGACAGGATAGACGCTGCAAAAGAGGCATCAAGAGAAAAATCAAATAATGTACCGGAGAAACATTATGGTTCTAGAGCTCAAGAGCCCGAAGAACAACCTAAAAAATTGGATCGTTACGATACTTCATCTGTTCAAAGGTCTGTTGAAAAAGACAGATTGGAAAATGATGATCGTAATTTAACAAGCGATACAGTTCCATCTCCCACACAAAACCTTTATGAAAATTCTAATCCAATTCAAGACCACAGTATTCCAAAAGGTATCAATACTACACACGAGACTGAAAAAGCGGATAGCTCTTCGGAAGAATTATCTCCTTCAAGCACTTATTCTACACAGGAGAATATTGATGACAACAACGATAGGAATTTCGATGCAGTAGACAAGAAGACTCAAGAAGCAACAAAGCCAAATACTTCCCAGGAAAATAATGGGCACAAGCAAGCGATATCAACACCCTCTTTGGCTCAATATCTAAGAACCTCAAATACCTATCTTTCTCCAAAAAATCTACCAAAACAAACTGAACCAGAAAGGCTCCTTAAACCAGAAAATCCAATGGTACCAGCAACTAAAGTTGTTACACCAATCAAATCTGCTTTAAAAAAATCAACAGGGCTATCCAACAACAAGAATTCATCCGTGTACTCTGAGAGCTCCCCTGCAAATGGTGCATATCTGTCTCTTACAACTGCTGAAAATACAAGACTGAATGCTCAAATGACTGTCACTGATAGTGTATCGCGCAGAACTAGTGTAAAACGCTCTTCCATAAAAAGACCCCAATCAGTGGGCCAGTTTAGAAAGAACAGATCGAGCTCACCTTCTCCTCCAGAGAAAATAAATAGTAAACGTCACTCGGCTATACCTTTAGGAACTCCGGAGAAAGGTAAACCAAAAAGAAGTTCTGTGGTAGCTTCTGTTCCTAAAGCCATACCACAAACTCAAGATTCAACAGCTGTATCAGAGCTTAATGGCCAAAAAAGCAAATCGAGAGACGAAGTTAGCGGAAAGCTCAACGATACAAGTACGAAGAGAGGACCACAGGCTGCACAGAATAACAAGCCTGTAACAAAGGACATGAATAGTATCTTATATCCTAAGGAACCCCCCGCCCGCAAATCTAGTTTTGAGAAAACACGAAGTAATGTGTCTCATCTTGGATTTAAAAAGCTATCTTTAAGAAACAGTATTATGGAAGATGATACAAGTGATGGCAATAGCGGCCAAACTAACCAGAATAATGCAAACCGAACTGAAACAGCACAGGAATTTTTTAAAAATCTGGGTTATTCCTCCAGATTTGCAGATTCAGACTCGGACAACGACTCGCAAGTTTTTAGTCAAAGCCCATCAAAACAAACCACTAGAACAGAAGAAAACAATACCAACAACAACAAGAAGACTAGTAATGGTAATAATGGTGCCTTTTCATTGTTCAAAAGCAAGAACAAGAAAAAGGAGGACGACATGGCCCCACCGCGCATTCCACAGCCTAATCACAATACCGTCCATCCTGTCACTCCAAACATGAAAGTAAGCAAAAAGTTCAGCGGTGTATCTTTAAGAGCTGCTAGTGACGCTGAACCTGCGAAAGTTTCAAGCCCTACAATGAGTAATAGGTTAAGGTTCTCTAGTAATCCAGAAAACAATGAAGGAAGACACCTACAATCACAAGAAAATGATGATACAAAAGAAAAGAAGGGAGGACTTGGCAAAAAGCTAAAGAAAATTTTTGGTAGAAAGAGGTAGAAACTTTTCAATAATACTAAAAACGGTTTTTTTCTTCTCAAATTTACGTATTTAATTCTTCTGTGCTCGTTTCGCCTTTTAAGAATGGACTTATATTGCACTCCGACTATGTAAAAGTAACTTTTTAATAATGAATAATCAGGAAAACGACGGGATGTTTGTGAGCTCGGTTTCTTAATGAATACCAAGTTCATTTTGCGAGTATTGCGATTAGGAGCATTTGGATTTTCATACGTACTGCCATGTGTGGGTTGTTCATATATAACAATTCAAGCTTTTAAAATTCCTCACATATATTGGCTGATAATAGCTGCTTAAAAAAACAAACTTAGCTTACTATTATACTTAAATATCCTCGCAACACGTCCATAAGGATGACAGGTCCTCTTAGTAGTGAGTCTTTACTGAATGGAGTAAAAAGAATGAGGATAATATTATGTGATACAAATGAAGTAGTTACCAATCTTTGGCGGGAATCGATACCCCAGACATATTTTCAAAATGACAGATATCTTTGCGTTCATCATGGGCACCTCCAATCCCTTATGACTTCGATGCGAGAAGGTGACAACAAAACTCACCACGGTCACTCGTACGCAATTGTTTCACCAGGAAATTCGTTCGGCTATCTGGGAGGAGGGTTTGATAAAGCTCTGTATAATTATTTCGGAGGAAAACCCTTTGAGACATGGTTCAGAAATCAGCTTGAAGCAAGATACCATACAGTTGGATCTGCAACAGTAATTGATTTACAACAATGTCTGGAAGAAAAAACCATCAAATGCAGGGATGGTATAAGGTACATCATTCACGTCCCGACAGTTGTTGCACCATCGGCTCCTATATTTGATCCAAAAAATCCTCTTAACACAGGATTCGAGCCTGTTTTTAACGCAATGTGGAATGCTTTGATGCATGCTCCAAATGGAATCGATGGTCTTATTATCCCTGGGTTATGCACCGGGTATGCTGGCGTACCACCCGCTATTAGTTGTAAAAGTATGGCATTTGCACTAAGGCTCTATTTGATGGGGGATCTTATAAGCAAGGAACTAAAAAACGTACTCATTATGTATTACTTACGATACCCATTCGAACCTTTTTTTACCGAAAGTTGCAAAGTAGAATGCCAAAAATTAGACATAGATATCGAAAGGTTAAAATCATTTGATGTAGAGAAGGACGCTTTAGAAATAATTATTCCTCGAAAAAAATATTCAGATTTATAAGTATATAAAAGTCTACTTCCTTTGTGCTCAAGTACTACTACGTTTAAGCGTATGCTTTACCAAATATAGTGACAAAACAATTCCCAATACTGCAAGGGCTATATTTGGGAGATAGGAAATCAAAAATGCCTTCTTGTAGACATCTAAGATTCGGACAAAAATATCCGTTGGAAAATTGGGCTTTCTTAAATAGCTTGAATCATTAATGAGGGAGTAGTACTGCTTTTTAGTGAAATGGTATCCGTCGTCACGCTTTTTCTCAAACATATAGCTCCATAACATGGACGACAAACTATTCTCATAGGAAACTAAAGTTAACGACGCACCAAGGACGTTACCAATGGATCTCCATAGGTAAAAAACACCGGTCATGGTCCCTTGTTGAGATTTTTCAACAGTGAAAACAATGCTTACTAATGTGGCCACCAATAAACACGCATAGCCAAATGATACTAAGACTGATGCAAACACGTAGATCAATTTCCACCAGATGGAATGCGATTTAAATGTGATAGACTCAAGCATATCGTAAACAGTATAGTCGGGATACAGGTGTCCCAGCAGCAAATATCCCATACCCAAACCCAACAACTGCGTAACCATACCGCCAAAAATGATCTGGTAGGCACAGTGAGCTAGGTTCATTTTCGTATTCCGCAAAACCCATCCTGTTACCAATGATCCTACCGCAACTGATATAGAGGGAAAAATCAAAAAGAGACCAGTCTTTGTAACACTAATATTTTGGAGTAGTTGTAGATAGATTGGTGACCTAAAAATCTCGCCAAATACAACAAATGAAGATATAACTGTAACCGCCGAACTCAAACAGAATGACCAAGTCAGTAATTCGAACGGCAAAATTCTTTCTGTTGCGTAATACCGTTCAACTAGGACAAAAACAATGAAACTGCCAATGGTAAACAGTGCTAAGTAAATCTTGTTCATGTGGCTAGAGCACAAAAATAGCACACCACTGATGGTGGCCACTAAACTTAGGGAACCAAATATATCTATCCGTGATAGGTTCTTCAACGTATACCTTTCCTTCATAGGAGGCACATGAAATAGCTTAATATTGATGTTCTTGATTGCCAATATCGAGCACACAATTATCATGGGTACTTGAACACCGAAAAGGGCTCTCCATCCAATGGTTTCTATGAATATACCACCCAACGGAGCACCCAACAATTGACCAAACCCAAAAACAATATTTGCATATCCTTGATAAACACCTCTTTCTCTTGCCGTGCAGATATCACTAACCGCAATGCTACTAATGGCGTTCAACCCACCTGCACCGATACCACATATGGCTCTAGCTATTGAAAATTCTGTAACATTTCTGGCAAAACATGTCATCAGGCATCCCAGGCCAAAGAAAAACTGAGCGGTTAATAGTGCTGGCCTTCTTCCTATTATATCGGAAAGTTTACCATACAATGGTTGGAAAGCGGTATTCGTTAGGAGGAAACTTGTGGCAATCCATTGTTTTTTACTGGATTCAGAGAATTCCTCAGCCACCTTATTCATAATATTTGCGACAATAGTACTGTCCAAAGAGCTCAGGAAGCTACCTAGCCATAACGAAAACAGAATGGGAAACTTTGGTAAAGCCAAATTGTACTCGTGATATTTTTGCTCCAGAGGGAGGACTTCTGCCTCCTCAGGTGCGGGAAGCAGATTTGCTGTCTCGTCTAACGTTTCCATTCTTCTTGTTCCCTCAACAACTAGTGTTCTGAGTTTGGTGAAGAACAAAGAAGAGACAAAAAACAAAACTATTCGATAAAAGAAAATTGCTGCTGTGTTCTTATACTATGGGAAATGAATTGGTCTAGATAGAACCGCATGCTCTTCGTTGTGTCACAATTCTCAAGATTACATATATTTATTGTCGGACAGATACCATCCAACAAAACCTCGTAGTAGAAAAGCGGATTATCTGAACATTGGTGATAAGAAAGTACCAACCCGGTGGAATTAGCGATAAAAAAACGTCACGTGCCTTAATGGCACCCTATCAGAGAGCGGTAGATCATATATAGATATAGGCATATACATATATATATATTTACATGTTTAGATTATATAATGAATAGAAGAAAGTGCTGTACAAAAAAAAAAAAATTCCTGACTTACATCAAGTGAGCGAAATGTGCAGAACAATTTTTTTTTTTCACTCTTTTGGCACTATAGAATACCAATCAGTCCGTAGATGGCTTCAACTCGTTATCTTTTCCGTTTCTTTGCTCATCTTTCCTGATTTTTTCAGTTTCGTAATCGTTCAAGTATTTGTCAAAGGCATCGTTTCTTTCTGGGAAAGGACGCTTACCGAGTAAATTGATCATATCTTCTCTTGTCAGAACTTCTTTCTTCAGCAGGAGTTGAGCAATCTTCTCTACATCTTTTGCCTTTTCCTTGAGCAACTTTGTACACCTGTCATGACATTCTTGAATAATTCTGTACACTTCGGAATCAATGATATCACCTGTCTCGTCTGAAAACGGCTTTGTCAAGTCGCTATCATCTCTCTTTTGATAATTGATCCAACCGATTTTGTCACTCATCCCCAACTCTGTGACCATTGCAGTAGCCATACTGGTCACTTTTTTAAAATCATCAGAGGCGCCACTAGTTACTGAGGGGAAGTGTAATTCTTCAGATACTCTCCCACCCAGAGACATCGTCATTCTATCCTTTAGCTGTTGTTCAGTCAGCAAGAAAATATCACCTGGCAGGTATTGGGCATAACCCAGAGCACCCTGACCACGTGGAATAATACTGACTTTCAAAAGAGGGTCTGCATATTTCAAATACCATCCACATACAGCGTGCCCAGCTTCATGATAAGCAACCACTTTTTTCTCCTCAGGAGACAGCAACTTGGATTTTCTTTCCACTCCACCAATGACTCTTTCAATGGCTTGTTCAAAATTTTTCAGTTTCACTGAATCTTCGTCACTTCTTGCAGCAATCAATGCGGCTTCGTTACAAACGTTGGCAATATCAGCACCAGAAAATCCGGGAGTTAGAGCTGCTAGTCTATTTTTCAGGTCGAAAATTTCTCCAGCAAGCTTTATGTGATGTAAATGAACGGCAAAAATAGCCTTTCTGCCTTCCAGTTCTGGCTTATCAATATTGATGTGCCTATCGAATCTACCAGGTCTTAATAAAGCTTTATCAAGGATATCGGGCCTATTAGTACCAGCCAAGACAACAACATGATCAGCTGGAGTAAAACCATCCATTTCCACTAACATCTGATTCAATGTATTTTCTCTTTCATCATTAGCACCTGAAAAATTACCCTTTTGTCTAGCTTTCCCGATAGCATCAATTTCGTCAATGAACACAATCGAAGGAGCGTTTTCTCTTGCAGTTTTGAACAAATCTCTTACCCTTGCAGCACCGACACCTACAAACATTTCAACAAACTCTGAACCGGAAACAAAATAGAATGGGACGCCGGCCTCACCCGCGGTCGCCTTCGCAAGCAAAGTTTTACCGGTACCTGGTGGACCGGATAAAATTGCACCTCTTGGAATCTTGGCTCCCATTTTCTCATAACGGGAAGGTTCCTTCAAAAAGCTAACGAACTCCATGATCTCTTCCTTGGCTTCATCACACCCTGCAACGTCTTTAAATTTGATCTTGACATCTGTTTCAGTGTTAAATTTTTTCGCCTTAGAACGACTTAAACCAAATATCCCCCCACGACTACCGCCTGCAGCTTGCGCAGATCTTCTTGTTAACCAAATAATACCTGCAATCATTAAAACAGTTGGCAAGATTTGGAACATAGCTTTAGCCCAATTACCTTCTTGAACGTATAATACAGGGATCCTAAAATCCCTGTCAATGTCTAGTTCGTCCTGTACTTTTTGAAGTTTGTGTTCAAAACTATCAATGGATCCAATTGAAAAATAGTAGTAATTACGACCATAATTATCGGGCTGGTTTTTGCCATTGTCATTTAAGATCACTTTCACCATAGATTTATTGACAACAACTAATTTGTCAACATAACCCTTTGTCAACAATTTTTCTCTAAAGTCTTGCCACGTTATCTCACTTTGTTCTTCGGAGCTATTCAAAAGATCCAATAAAAATGAAAGTAAGAAGAAAGTTAAACCTATTTGAAATAAATTCACATTTTTCGACACTGGATTACTAGGGTCATTTAGAGGTGGTTTAGGAGGAGGTGGAGGAGGTGGGAAGTTTTTACTATTATTACCTTCGAAGTAGCCTTGTTCGGTAGTTTTGCTTGATTTTGCTTTTAGAGGTTCATTTTCCCCTCCGTCTTCTTTTTTTTCTTCTGCCTTTTGGCTGGATTCTTGTTTCAATACAGCATCTTCTAGACGTTCGATGCTTTCGTCTATTTTGCGTTTTTGGTCTTTCCAATTCGCCGGTATAGTATTATTTTTGGCCTCCTCGATATATTTTTCTACTTCTTTTCTTATCGCCTCGACTTCTTCGTCTGTAGGAATTCCTCTGTTAAACCTAGCGTCTTTATTATTCCTTTCACCTTTTCTATTACTTCTATTATCCTGCAATCTATTGTTTAGCCGATACTGGGTATGCAAACTCTTAATTTGAGTCAAACCGTAACAGGGCCGGATGTACATAGGCCTTATAGCCACCTTGACCGCAATTCTCGACCAAGAATGTATTAGCATTGACATCCTTTTTTGTTATTTTTCCTGCTTGTCAAGACTCTTAGATATACTATACTGTATTTGTTAGTAATTCAAATCCTTCCTTGGAGAACTATAGTGGCAAAAGTTAAAAAGCGTTTTCACGAGAAAAATAAGGGTAAAAACGAAGCAAAAGGCAAACACATACACAGACTGAGCCAGTTAGTCTAATATTTGGGTATACGTGATCTTGTGTGACACTCGGTATAGACAGAACGGGTACTTTCTTTGAGGTGGGCCGATATGTGCATTGCGTTATCCTACAAACAAATGTGCCCGGATGAGATATTGAAACAAGACCCCGGACAAAGTAATCTACACCTATAGAGAATCATACGTACATGAGCATAAAATGAACCAAACGCGGAACAGTAAAGACCACTGGGGATGTCAATGACAAGGTCTATCTTCGCTACAAGCGGACGTAGATTTACGTGCAATTTATTTGGCGACTTTTTTTAACACCTGGCGCATTCTATTGAGACACCAGAGGCAAGGCTTTACATAGGCTAGTATCGCGTCCCCTTCATAACCTTGATGACGGTGGGGCTCTCAGAAACACTCTTGGAAGCTACGTCTGGGGTATTTGAGAGGAACAATTCAGATTTCTCTACTCTATATGCATTTACTAAGTGAAAACCTCTTGCATGTATTAAATACAGCTATACCCCAGCATATTTACCTTATAGAAGGTTGGTGAGTTTGTAAGAAATATGAGTATATATTCAAAGAGCAGCACTTCTTTCCTTTTCAAGGGACAAGGGATGCATTATTCTTATGATACGCATGTGGGGAAACTAATTCTGTCAGCCACTGTGTCATAAACGAGCAGAGCAAATGTAGTTCGATCTCCCTAGCAATGGTAAGACTCAACGCCCTTTGCGGTCACAGCTCTCTCCCTTTTAAAATGTGGTTGCTACGTTTGATAATTAAGTCATGGTACGAAAAGTCTTGTCGCGTTGCCAATAGAAGGGGGTCGCATTATTACGTAAGGATACAATTAACGATGTGGATATATATATAAAGAGCCCACTATGACACTTCTCATAATTAGTTCTCACTCTAAAGAAAGAAGGGAGAAACAAATCAAAGTTTCATTATCAACCGAGCTCTAAACATATCAGATTAGCGAAATGTCCCCCTTAAAAGTTGCAGTCGTTGGTGCTAATGGTAAAGTGGGTCGTCTGCTATTAACTCAGTTGAAAAACAACAGCAGTTTCTCAACACCTTTAGCCATTGTTAGAACGCAGGAGCAAGTTGCACATTTCAAGAACATAGTGGGTGTCGATGCGGTCTTGACAGATATAGAAAATGCCTCCGTTAATGAGATTGTTGACGCCATCAAGGGTTATGACGCCGTGGTCTTTAGTGCAGGCGCGGGTGGTAAAGGTGTTGAAAGAATCTTCACTGTAGACCTAGATGGTTGTATCAAGGTGGCTGAGGCCTGTGAAAATGCTGGCGTCAAGAGATTTATTGTTGTTTCGGCTTTTAAGGCAGAAGATAGAGACTTTTGGTGGAATTTGAAGGGTTTGCGCTCGTACTACATCGCAAAGAGATCTGCTGATCGCGAAGTAAGGAGGTCTAATTTGGATTACACTATCTTGCAACCAGGTTCACTTGAATTAAACGAAGGAACAGGTTTGTTTCAACCCTTGGACAAACTAGAAGAAAAGGCCTCTGCTTTTTACTCTGTTAATAGGGAGGATGTAGCTTCTTTTATCACACAAAGTTTGCTACATCCAGATGCGACTGTGAGGAAGTCTATACCGTTGGTGAATGGAAATGAACCAGTTGAAAAATTTATTCAAAGCTTGTAGATCAAACCTCTCTTCCCGTTTATATTTAGAGTGAAAATTACGTAAATATCTTTAAAAACAAAATAAGAGTATAGCGTTGTCTTGACTTCAAAAGCATTTTTTTTATTGTTACAATAGAGGTACTATTATTTATTTATTGGACTTTTCAAAATCCTGTTGTTCACTAATGGCCTTCAGTACATCTTCGTCGACAACATCTTCATAGATCTCTTTCGGAATCCCCGACAGTCCGGTCTTTGGTCTATTCAAATCACTATCGTGTATGATGGTTTCATAGGTAATGCTGGTGTCGCCAGCGTTAACGTTCTTCGATCTCTTCCATCCTAGAACAGTAGTCGACTGTGTGGATTCTGGTATATGTAAAGTATTCGTATATGCGTCTCTTAGACCTTGTTGATCTACAAGGAGAACCTTCACTCTATCATAAAACAGATCACTGTTGAACCTACTACAGGCTGCAGAATGCTGATACAACCAATTTGTCGAACTCAACTTACTACCTGATGCAATAATATTAGAATTACTCATATGTCCATGAGGTCTGTGTTCAAAAAATTCCACTTGGTTCTTTGCTGGATTTATACCATTTTCTGAAACCGGATACAATATGGTTTCCAGGTCTCTAGCAGATTTTTCAACGGGATCTCCAACAAGTGTCCCTTCAATTACATTCCCTTTTGTCCTTAATTCGGAGGCATAATAATCATCGGTTATATTTTTACCCCCGCGAATAATCTTGGCACCAAACTCTTTAAACACCCCCCTAGCCGTGACAAGAGCAATTTGTCTATTTCTATATGAATATGGTAAGACGCCACGATCTATCAGGTCGTTTTTCTGAGTTTGATTTAAAATGAACTTGTAAAGATTAGGATGGGTTTGGAAAAATAAATATGAATCTCTAAATCCCACTATTCTAGCTGGTTCTGTGGCTAGCATAAACTTACGATTGCCCTTTTCGGTTAGTGTGAAAGTACGCACTAAAAATTCCCTACCTCCCAACAGATCACCATCCGCAGTTATCTTAGTTTCGCCTTCAGGATCATCGGGTACAACATATTCCTCATTGACTACCGGTAGAGGGTTCAAGCTTTCGTCAATGTCGTCAATCCCCGGAAACAGGGGTCTTTTGGAAACGGAACGGCTCCGAGATCTAGTTCCATCTTTTTCATCAGATAGATCCTCCTCTTCATCTATGTGCTTTCTCTTGTTTCTTCCGCTTTTACTTACATGTTCCTCATCGTCACTCATTTCGTCTTCATGTCCTCCTTCGTTGAAGTCCTCTTCATTGTAATCATCATCCTCACTCTCGTCGTTTTCATCAATATTTAAATCTTCTGTGTCAATTGCATAATTGGGTCTGCTACTGGTAGATCTTGACCGCTTCTCCTGTTCAACGTCAGATGCCAAACCGGTATCTGAATCTGACATTGTTGCTAGCTTATATGTTCCTGCTAAAATAAAATAAGAGTGAAGCTCTCCGGTTGTTTATCCTGAATTCTCAAGTCCGACTTTTGCCTTATTTTCTTACCGTATTTTTCACTATTCTTGTTATAACGTCAGAAATCTTGAATATACTTTTTCCAATGAGGCGAAAGGGTCAAACATTCGGGTAATATCCGAACAAGCTCTATATGGATCACGCCAAAATATGTGCATAAACTTCTGTAGTATCTATTTTGTGAAGTTATGTATTTATTTAGTTTATATTATTCAAAGTCTACTTTCCACTTCTTAATACAAGCATCTGCACCTGCACTGACCAAAACAGACTGGGTCTCCCACAAAAGGTTATTGACACCGTCCTTGTGTGCGTTCAATGACTTAATAATCTTCATGGGTCTCTTGACAGAGTAGATAAAAATATTAGTATCTAGGGAACCAGTGGCAACCAGATCTTCTTCGCATTCGTCATCACCTATGTTAGCAGCAGGTCTCCATGAAATTGCGTTGATTTTGCTGGTATGGAAAGCCCATCTCGACGTTTTGACGTCTCTTGTTTCCAACTCATATAGCAGTATCTTCCCCATGACATCACCAGCAGCAATGTACTTTTCGGATGGTGAAATCGATACGTAGGAAGGCTTCGCACGGAGAGGAGTTTTTAATTCGAAACTAACATCCAAGTCCGATAATTTGAACACCTGAATGCAATTGGTTTCTTCCAGGCCAACCGCAACATGATTTTGACTCAAGCTAACTGCTGAGCCTGGTGAATTCAATCTCACGCTCTTTGCTACCTCTCCAGTGAACGAATTTAATACCAACAAGTCATCATCATTAGTGATTATCGCCGTAAAACCATCATCATTTGCGCTAGCAACCTTCGGTTGCGACGCAAAGTCATGTTTAGTGACACCATTGACTTTCAAAGTATCGTCCCAAGAAACACTCGAGTACTCTTGCGGTTTGCTGTTGTCCAATGATACCACCAAGTTGGAATGATCTTGATGCATGGAAGGGGTCGAATTAGACCATTCCACGATTCTACCATCATATGAACCACTGATTAATGGATCTACTGTTAAAGCAGTAATACCTTTGTTGTGACCGCTAATACTCTTCAAAATTTCACCGTTTCCAAGTTCATAGAAATTTAACGTACCGTTCAATGAAAGAGAGATGAGGTTTTTATCTCCTGTTGCGACAACACCAACTTGTTGGTTTCCCAGTTGTTCCTTGTCTAATGTCCATTTTTGAACGCACTTGGAAGTTGTTACGTCCCACACTCTAATGGCAGCGTCAGCACCTACAGTGGCGAACTTTTCGGAATCAAGCCATGACAACGCAAATATACCACCTTGAATTGGTTCTTGATCATCCTCTATATATTTCACAAACTCACCTGTTTTACCATCAAAGCAGGAAATCTTCCTGTCCGATCCTACCGTGACAACAAATTCACCGGTCCCCGGCGAGAATTCGACGTCTCTGACAAAGGAACCTTGTTTGTGATGGACTCTGTCACTAGCAGCAAACTTGAATGGAGGTCCTTGGTAAAAGACAACAGATCCGTCATCTCCAACTGTCATAGATCTCATAGGTCTAGATTGCTTCAAATGACATGCGTTAATGCGTTGTGAGTGACCTGAGATTTCACCAAGGGAATTACCAGAGTCCCAGGATATGAAAACACCAAAGTTGTCACGACCTTCCCCCACGACACAGAGTCTCCGACCTTCAAAATCCCAGGAGACATCACTAATTGGACCAGCTAGGACTTGGAACTCAGATTTGACATTCACTTCAACAGAGTTATTTTCTTTGTCAAAAGCCCAACCCCAGACAATCACTTTCCCGGATTCATCACCAGAGCATAAATACTGAGAACCCTTAATGGGGGAAAACTTCACGGTTGTGACCACTGAAGAGCCATGGCCTGTAAACTGTATCACCGCAGGTCTTCCCTCGGCCTTGTCATCCAAACAACGCACAAAGGCAGACTTACCACATGGGTAAGCAATTGCGTTAGTGGTGGAGTCGTATGACAAGTGCGTGGTAAAGTTACGCTGCGTCGAAGGTTGAGGTGGTATAATTTCCTGTAGGTCGATCGTTGGCATTATTCTTGTTTCTTTATTGTTCCTTTTTGGCTATTCTCCAGTGCAATGGTTTTGCGATCTCTAAAAAAGCGTGAATTAGCAATAAGTGGCTTCTTCTACCTGCTATAAACAATTCATAGCTTTACTTGATCAAGGTTCTGTCACAGTTCTTGTAGCAGAAAAGGTGGTAGGCTTATAGGACGCATACAACAGTACACCACATACAGTCTCTTGCATGAAATCCTGATATATTTTAGTTGTGGGAGCACATTGTAGTTGCATATTGTAGTTGTTCATTCACGGAAACCTACAGTTTGATTCTCCGAACGTATATGAGAGATTGCGTAACGAATTATGAGATGCATTCCGGCCGTGTGTCTTCACATTCCAGGGGATCGTTAGATAATAGGTACTGTCTTCTTTTGCCATCTCGTACCTCGTGACTTTTGTTATTTGAAAATTTTTGGCCTACTAAAAAAAATTTGAAAAACTTTTAAGCTTTTAGAAGAAAAATGATGCTCATCACTGAGCTTTGCCCTTGCAAAACAGCTTCTTGGTACAATCAAGCGCAAGCATAGTAGCAATCACAACATGTCCACTGCTAGACCTAGAATAATTACCTCGAAGGCTCCGCTCTTGCCCCAACAAACTACCCCAGAACAGCGTTACTGGCGTCAATACACCTCAGCACAATTAGTCAAAGAACATAATAGTGTCACTCACATATCTTTTAATCCGCAACACCCTCACGATTTTGCAGTGACCTCGTCCACTAGAGTCCAGATATTTTCCTCAAGAACTAGACAAGTGATCAAGACATTCTCAAGGTTTAAAGATGTTGTTTATTCTGCATCCTTTAGGAACGATGGTAAGTTGCTATGTGCCGGTGATGCAACCGGTTTAGTGTCTGTATATGATAGTTATAATCCAAGGACTATTCTTCTATCTATAAACGCATCCACACACCCTACTCATGTCACAAAGTTTCACACACAAGATAATAAAATTTTAGCCACGGCAAGTGATGATAGAGTTACCAGACTTTGGGATATATCTCACGCATACGAACCGCAATTGGAGCTTACCGGAGCTACTGATTATGTCCGTACATTATCCTTCATTCCTGCTGCTCCACATTTGGTTGCTACAGGTTCATACGATGGTTTGATTAGATTATATGACACAAGATCCAGCGGATCCACTCCAATCTATTCTTTGAACCACGACCAACCTATTGAGGACATTACCGCAGTTTCCTCAACTCAAATTGTCTCTTGTGGCGGTAATAACTTCAAAGTATGGGACTTGACTAGTAATAAAAAATTATACGAACGTGGGAATTTCAACAAAGCAGTCACATGTTTGGACTACGTAGAGAATTTTGATTCTCCAATGCAATCTGCGTTGATTGCTTCTTCATTAGATGGGCATGTCAAGGTATTTGATCCATTAGATAATTTCCAAGTTAAATTTGGTTGGAAATTTTCAGGTCCTGTATTAAGCTGTGCCGTTTCTCCTAGTACGGCCCAAGGAAATAGGCATTTAGTGGCCGGTCTATCGTCTGGTCTACTAGCCATCAGAACCAAAAAGAAAGAAAAGCGAGCATCCAATAAAGAAATTGCCCTAACCACCTCCAATACCAATGCCAAGAGTAATAACTTCCAAAGAATGATGCGTGGTTCAGAATACCAAGGTGATCAAGAACATATAATCCACAACGATAAGGTAAGATCCCAACGTCGTATGCGTGCATTCGAAAGGAACATAAACCAGTTCAAATGGAGTGAAGCATTAGATAGTGCCTTTGTCCCAGGTATGGCTAAAGAGTTAACACTTACTGTTCTTCAAGAACTACGCAAACGTGGGAAAATTCGTGTTGCACTATATGGTAGGGATGAATCCTCTTTGGAGCCACTACTGAATTGGTGCTTGAAGGGAATTGAAGATGTAAGATCAGCATACGTAGTGGCAGATTGGATAGCTGTGGTTTTAGAATTATATGGAAATACGTTAGAAAGCTCACCAGTCCTTCAAGAATTGATGATAGATTTGAAAACTAAAGTCAGACATGAAATTCATAAATCCAAAGAAGCTCAAAGAATTGAAGGTATGCTTCAACTTTTGACGAGTTAAGTAAATTATTCGCATATATATTTATCATTTTTATTTTATAGATATTCAGGCATATATATAACTCTTTTCTCAATGTAACTAAAAGAAAAATGTCTCCTTTTTTTGGCAGTCGATTAATTGAGATTTCGGAACTGTTCATTAAAAAGTCTTTTTCAATTCGCGTTTTGTTAATCATCTTCGAGAAGTTGAAAAGGAAACGTTGTGCGATGAGATGTTTATCAGTAAAAACTTACTCGAATATAGACTAATGCGCGTGTTTCAATGTCCTCTTTCAATCCAGTTAGATTTTTGAATCTGCCAGTTAGTATCAGGAAGGAAGTATACTTTCATTTGGATGGAAATTTTTGCGGAGCACATCCATGTCCCATAGATATATTATACACGTCTAATAATGTGGAACTACCAGTAAAGCCAAGGTGCAAGAGATCTAAACGATCTAAGAAATTGCTCAAACACATGTATCCTGTTTTTTCCTCTTATTTGAATATTTTTGAATACTCTCCACAACTAATTGAAAGATGGCTTGAATATGCGTTTTGGTTACGTTATGATTGCTTAGTCCTGGACTGTTTGAAAGTAAATCATCTTTATGGAGGATCACTTATTGGTGCGTTGGAATGGACATACCTTGACAACGAGCTTCGGTTGGCTTATTTCAATAAGGCTAGTATGCTGGAAGTTTGGTATACTTTTAAAGAATATAAGAAATGGGTAATAGAAGTTGCTGCTTATGAAGAGCTTGACTTAACTGACATAAACTACATTCAATTCAATGTTGAAAATTTGACCTCACAGAAGGTAGATAAATGCTTACTATTATTGGAACAAAAAGACTTGCTTACAACAGTCAGTGAATTACAATTTGGACAAGATGAAGAAGTAGGAGATGAAGAAGAACAAGGAGAAGAAGACGATGAAGACGATGAAGCAGATTCTGACGAAACTGCAAAGTCTAAATCTAAAGTGACAAATAAGAAAAGAACAGCCTCGAAAAGCTTGGGTAATGGCAGTGTGAGAAAAAATCGAAATCAATTAACGAACACGTCTGTTATCAGGACAATTAAAAGCACCGAACTTATGAAAAATTTGCGAAAGATTTCTGTACGAGGGGAGCAGCTGTATGAATTGCTAATAAATTTCCACGGGTTCAGAGATAATCCAGGGAAAACGATTAGTTACATAGTGAAACGCAGAATAAATGAGATACAGTTATCACGAACAGATCAAATTTCCCGGACAGGATTGGCAGATTTTACAAGATGGGATAGTTTGCAAATCCTTATATTAAGTAGAATGGCTTACGTTGACTTAAATAAGATTGTCTTTCCCAAGAATCTTAAGTCCTTGACGATGAAGTATATAAGTCAGATTAAGTGGTGGGACATCGAAGAGAACATAATAAAGGAGTTGAAAATGGACAAAAAAACGTTTAAATCATCTTATATAAGGGGAAAGAATAACAAATTTACAAGATTTTTGAGTCTTAGTCAGATAAAAATAACGGAACTTGACAAAAGCGAAATTGACCAAATAACATTTTTTCGCTGTCAAGCATTGGTTTGGCAGTCCTTTGGGACTTTAAACCATATTAGACTGGAAAGGGTATCAAAAGTTTGTAACGATAACATTATTATACCAAGAGCATTATTCTATAGCAAACGGATAGAGATTTTTCAATGTGAAGAAATCTCTGAAGTTATGGTAATATAGAAAACAAAACATAACGCCTCAAATAGACACGAATTTTCTGATAAACCAGTCATGGAATCTTATGTCGTCCTCAGCCAGCTCCGGATGGAAAGAAGTCACAAGGATGTTATGGTCTTGCTGTGCTGCTACAACCACATTCTTCCCATTCATCGGCAATTCGTATAAACTTTTAACCGCAATAGGATCCAAAATTTTCTCTACAACAGGGGCTCTAATAAAGGTGGCGGGGAAATCATTACAGCCAGGTATGAATTTGGAAAAGTCACACTCTTTGGTAAAAGACTGCGCTTGTCTTCCAAATGCATTTCTCCTTACATCGACTTTTAACACACCCAACGTCTTCACCAGGGCATTTTCGTTCTCTAATTGCGCACTTAGAAAGATCAATCCCGCACAAGTACCCCAAATCACCTTTTCTGGGTTGTGAACGAACTGATATAGGTGAGGATAAAAGCCTGTTCTTTGTGCTATGAGTGACATCGAAGTGGACTCTCCACCGGGGATAATGAGGGCATCGCACTTGGCCAGCTCCTCGGGTGTCTTTATGATCCTGACTTCTATCCCTACTCCATAGTCGTTAGCAGCCAGGCACTTGTTTAAATGGTTCGCATGCTCCAAAAAGGCACCTTGCAACGCTAGTACGCCAATTACTTTCATTAAATCGGTTTGGCTTTTCATCTTTGTGTTGAGTGTGCTCTATGATCGTCTTCTCGATTTTTCCGCAATGAGACAAAATGGTGTGAAAAAAGACAACTTACATAAATGCGACGGTTTGGAAGAAGAACAATATGCTCTGCGCATTTATTTTCAACCATTGCTAGCAATTGATATTAAATGACTCAATTGAGTTTATATCACTACCGGAAAACGCCTCTCGATGACTCAGCCTAACAGGGTCAGTGTAGAAAAGCGGGCTCTTTGGTATTTGTGAGACGTGGCGCCGTTTCTGGATGACTCTGGCATCTCGCCTGGTACCTTGCAGGTAGATACGTCGGTAAAATCTGGTTGTAAGTGCCGTTCCAGTATAAATACGGGGAAGTTTATAGTTGCAACAAAAAGGTTTATGGTTTATAGTTTTAGGCAGCATACCAAAAGAGCAAAAAAAATTTATCGAATCTTTTAATGTCTGGAGAAAATTTCAAAATTAAGAGTGGGCTCGCCCAAATGTTGAAAGGTGGTGTCATCATGGATGTCGTTACACCAGAACAAGCCAAAATAGCCGAAAAGGCAGGTGCATGTGCGGTAATGGCTTTGGAATGTATTCCAGCAGATATGCGTAAGTCAGGGAAGGTTTGCCGTATGTCCGACCCTAAAATGATTAAAGATATCATGAACGCGGTGTCCATCCCTGTAATGGCAAAAGTAAGAATTGGTCATTTTGTGGAAGCTCAAATTATTGAAGCTTTAGAAGTCGACTATATTGACGAAAGTGAAGTCTTAACTCCCGCTGATTGGACTCATCACATTCAAAAGAACAAATTCAAAGTTCCATTTGTATGTGGTGCAAAGGACTTGGGTGAAGCTTTGAGAAGAATTAATGAAGGTGCCGCTATGATTCGTACCAAGGGTGAAGCCGGGACTGGTGATGTCTCTGAAGCCGTCAAGCATATTACTAGGATCACAGAACAGATAAAAACTTATCAACAACTGAAGAGTGAAGACGAAATTGCAACGGCTGCTGAGGAAATGAGGGTACCAGTTTCCTTGTTGAAAGATGTTTTAGAAAGAGGTAAACTGCCCGTGGTGAATTTCGCAGCTGGCGGTGTAGCTACCCCGGCTGATGCTGCACTTTTGATGCAGTTGGGTTGTGATGGTGTATTTGTCGGTTCAGGAATCTTTAAATCATCTAACCCTGCAAAGTTAGCCACTGCCGTGGTTGAGGCTACCACCCATTTCAATAATCCCGCTAAATTACTGGAAGTGTCCAGTGACTTAGGAGAGTTGATGGGCGGTGTATCTATCGAATCCATTAATCATGATTCAAAGGGTGTGAGGCTTTCCGAAGTTGGTTGGTAATTCCAGCTTGTCGAGCTACTTACCACTTGTTGCGCCATCGATGCGAATAAGTAAGGAACCATACTGATTGAATTAGCCGCTTTCCTTCTTGTAATTCAGTTTTGACTTTACTTTGCAGATTTTTCGTATTATTTAATTACATAGGCTTATATGTTGAATGTTATTTACTAAAATATTTGATTGGGGTTTCCCCTTAGTCTGTCAGATAATCCTTCGTATGAGAGCCCGCCTAGCTTTTCTAACTGGCTATCTACATACTTTTTATAGGAAAACTCATCGTTACTCAACAGTGCCTCAGGGTCAAAAATGATACCTTTTCCTTGCAGTCTCCATTTATTAGTCCATTCAATAGCCACTGATTTCTCGTTCTGGCCTTTATTTACTTGAAGTCTCGCCAAGACCTCATATATATCGTTCGTAGGCGAATCATTGCTTCCAGGGTAGAGTTCCTTTTTTCTTTCATAGAAGTTTTGCAAATTCATCAGATATAGAAGGTAGTCTGCCTGGAATATTGGGTCTATTAGATTGTTTTTAACACTGCCACATAATGCTAGGCCAAGCATTCTGTTATGATCTGAAATTCGGCCAGGAACACTGATACCTGGGGTATCTATAAGATAGATTTCGTTTTTGGATTCGGCGGTCCTCGAAGCTACCCTAATGACTTCACTTGTGCTTCTTGTAACACCAGCTTCTGCACCAGTTCTTGCCACTTTTTTGCGTTTCCCTCCCGTATTATCTCGATCATGCTCGTCAAAGATCGCTCTTAAACTATTTATCAAAGTAGACTTCCCAACATTGGGCATACCAGTAATCAGTGCTCGGTATCCCATGGGCAAGTAGCCACCCTCTTTTTCAAGCTCGTAGTTTTGCCATTCTAGTATCTTTAATAAGTTCTTGACGTCAGTTTTGTCCCGACAATCTAGTAAAACAAACTTTTCCCCCAGCTCCTCATGCCATTGCATTAACCTATCTACATAAGTTTTGTTGCGAGGCATTAGATCTTTTCTAGTATATACCACCAACTTCAACATATTGTGTTCCTTTCTTGCAATTCGATCGAAAATTACATTTCGTGTAGATATTGGAGCTCGAATGTCACGTAATTCTATTATCATGTTCATTTGGGGTACTAATCTCTCAAATTTTCTAAGAGCTTTGAGTTGATGTCCCTTGAAATCGGTAAGGGCCATATTGTATTTGGGAAACTTGTATCTTGGTATAAAAGACGGTACGTTAGAAGTAAATCTTTTAGCCGCACTTACATTCATATACATTGTGATATAAATCAGTTATCTCAGAAACCAGAACCCGGCGTTCTCTATTGCTATTTGTTCTTTCTTTCCATCTATGTTATTTCGATGTTAAAAAATCGTTCCTTTTTAACATACTGGTCGGAGTATTTACTCTGCGGCAGAACAAAACTATCAAATGCCGGAATGAATGAGGTATCATTCAAGAGATATGTAAAGCAATCGCCAGAAGATTAATATGTTATATACAAGAAATATTATTAGTGCGTTGCTTCACGGATTAAGTATTCTTCTAACGAAGAGTTTTCCAATCCAGCGGTCTTTAATAACTCTTTAATAGAATTACGTAATTCCGGAGTTATTTCAACATTGAGACGTCTTATCCACAGTAGATGACCATCATTTACGATCTTTGATATAGCATGACTGTCGCCACTTTGAATAAGAATATTTATAAATTCATTCCACGGCCTTGTATCCCGACCCTTCACGGCAACGGGTATCTTAGCCTCCCAAACTTGAAGTATTTTTATCCAATCCTTGGTTTTAGCGAGTGCCTGTAATATTGAAACAGTCATGTTACCCGTTAACTTATCTCCATAGGTCTGGCAAATGTGGTCTATCGCTTCATAAAAGGATCTTAGTTTCACTTGTTCATCTGTTACCATAGTATCTAAAAGAAGAGAAACTACTTGTTCATCATACACAACAGAGTCATCTGCCTCAGATTTTGCTCCTTTAAATAAAGCCAACCCTCTTATTATCACCCTATTCTGCTTTACAAGATTAAAATATGAGTGATTAGAATGCTTGGCTTTTAAAACTATTTTCAAAAGGGCAATGAGGTCTTCCGTATTTAATTCCTGTCCTAGTGATTTCTTCAGAAGTAGGTAGTCCTTGAGAAATACACGATCGGAATAAATTTGTGGATTTGCTTTGTTTAAAATTATGGCAAACCTTAACCGTATTGGCCAGTATAAGGCTGCTTGGTTTACGGTTGGCAAAGTGGAATGACTATCAAATAGCGATTTCCATTGAGTAACATCTACATTCTTCTCTTGGGCTACGGCATCTTCAAAACAATCTTTAACGAGCAGCAAAGCGCTTATGTTATGGTTTTCATTGGCATGATTGCTGCTGATTATCTTAGTGGCCTCTTGGAAATCTTGCTTCTGTAGAGATTTCCGTAAGTCATTCAATTTGCCTGAGCTACAAGTCGAATAACCTCTTCTTTGCTGGGCTAGCCTTCTCAGTCCTAATAGTATATTGTTGTCTCCCGAAATTTCGTCTTTCCTCGAGTTGGCGGAAACGTCATTCTGTTCTGTTTTCTGAAACTTGCATTTCTCGTCTTCAGGTGCATATAACTCTTCCAAGTTTAGTTCATCACGTCTTTTCTGTGTTAAAATGTTGACGAAGACACCATCAACGTGGCAGTCAATCATATACCACGCCTCACTATTTACATCTTTCGGGGAGCCTTCGGAGCTTCTACCCCACAATTTACTCAGGTTAGATTTCCTCGCCAGCCTTCTTTTCCTTCTGCTTTCTTGTCGCTCATTGAAGTTCCCCTCAACGTAGGCACTACTCGATAATTCCCGCTTTAAAAACTTGTTCAATTCTAAGAAACTCTTATGGCAATGCTTGGTAGATCTTGCTGTGCATATGAGCATGAAGTTCCCCAACTTATTAACGGCAGAGATAGAATTTGGGTCATTGTTTCGTAAATCAAAAACCAGAAAATCAGTCAAACCTAGTTTACTGGATAAAAAATCTGTAATTTGTTTTAATGAGGATGGGGAGTCATCTGGTATCTCGACCGTCTTTTGGGCTGAATCACCTGCATCTTTTTTACTTTCTATCGATGCTTTTTCATCACTAACAATCTTAAGGTACCAAGGTGTTTCTAGAGGGGTACAAGGAGCGGAGTTGGTTTCATCACTTTCTCTGGCTTTGTCGTTATGCCCTTCCGTCGAATAATGGCGTATTGCGCTACGACTTTGAAGAATTAGAGGCCTTTGCTTATAGATTATACCAGTGGGTATACTAATTCCATATATTCTTCTAGCAGGGAAAGACGGTAGAAAGAATTTTTTCATGGTTCAGAATATGAAGTATTGGCCCTCTCCAAATGAGCTGATTGATATAGATAACCTTTTTCTGGCGTCTTCTTTTATAGTTGTGTTTCTCTCTCGTCTTTTTGGTTAAAGAGGCCCTTCTTAATTCTCAGCATCGGGATAAAAAGCATAATTCGCAAAGGGATGGTACAACAGTCTAATTCTGAGTAAAGGCGTCATAAAATAAAAGAATATCACATTACACCAAAGAAAACTATTGCAACGCATAACTGATTTTAGAGAAAGGCGGATCGCCATGTATAAATATTTCTAGATATTTTTGAGATAAGTGTGGATGTTGATGTAATTGTTGGGATTCCATTTTTGATAAGGCAATAATATTAGGTATGTAGATACACTAGAAGTTCTCCTCAGGGATTTAGGAATCCATAAAAGGGAATCTGCAATTCTACACAATTCTATAGATATTATTATCATCGTTTTATATGTTATCATTCATTGATCCTACTACATTATCAATCCTTGCGTTTCAGCTTCCACTAATTTCGATGACTATTTCTCATCATTTGCGTCATCTTCTAACACCGTATATGATAATATACTAGTAACGTAAATACTAGTTAGTAGATGATAGTTGATTTATATTACAACAATTTTTTTAAGTTTTGTCTCCTTTTCGTCGATTTTTCCTTGGTTATCTATACCAAAGCAAATATTTTCTTCTTTGTTTTAAAAAGCTGAAGCCAATAATTTTTCTTGAAACTAGTTAGTTTAGTAAGTAGTAATAATTAAGAATAAGCACTTATTTCTTATTATATAAGAGAGGTATATAAAACACACGCTGGTTGGTAGGTAATGGTTCAGAAATAATTTTTACATTATTAATACTCTGTGTCCGAAATCATCTATTCCAACAGAAACAGTACCATTGGGTTTCATATAACTAATTAGCGTGTGCTTTATACACTTTTACCATATAATTCAAGAAATAGCTGCTTAATCTTAATTTTTGACAACTAATTATCAACAAAAATCAAAAACGAGGTATCTTTCTAGAGGTGGCAATCATTACATCATAATCACTATTTCTTTCCCCCAACTATACAAATCTAATCCGTGATAGTTTAATGGTCAGAATGGGCGCTTGTCGCGTGCCAGATCGGGGTTCAATTCCCCGTCGCGGAGATTTTTTTCTTGAGTTAAATGTTGATCTATTAGTTGTAATACTAATATAGCAAGCAATTGGCGGTACAGTTTTTGATGGATTCACTTTCTGGAACATTACCTTGGAGTAAAGGGGAAAGATTCTTGAGAAAACTATCTGTTTTTTGTTCCTTACATTTAGCTTGCGCTACACTTAAAAACCAGATCAAAAGCTCAAAACATTTCAGTGTTGGTACTTCAGTATTGACAGTCAAACTGAGGTCACCAAAAAGAACGGCAATAGTCAAATATCCATATATTAAAAGTTATAGAAGTAAAATTTTCACTTTACAAGAAACACCATTTTATGTAACAATCTTATTTACGTAATTTATTGGATAGCTTGGTAGTTCAATTCATCCTTGCAAAGCAATTGATGAGCGTTCCATTTCTTACCAGGAGCCAAAGTGATGAAATCATGAACGTGACCAGGTTCAATACATATCATTTGTTCGTAGCCAGTTTTGGGTTCGAAATCAGCCATCCCTTGGGACTTCTCAACCCATGGATTCCAAACAACAGTATCAGGCAAGTTGTATCTTTTCAAAGTATGAACTTGTACACCCTTGTCGACTATTTGGATGGCACGTTCAGGATTGACGTTTTGATAAATGACATCTGTTTCTTGATGGAAAGTGACCACTGGGTGTTTATCCACGTACGACTCTTTCAATAGTTGGTCGTAAAGTTTCATACCAGCCAAGTTAGAGACCATTGTCCCTTCGATGTCTTCAATTCTGAAATAGGTATGGAACAACCAGTTGAATTTCAATTCCTTGGAAGTGGATGTGTTTTCCACTTCTATGGCGGTTTTCAAAGAATCAGCACCCAATTCAACGGTCAAAATCAAAAGAAAATCCATTGGCCATAACTTGGTCAACTCCGGGTTGGCGATTTCGGGTTTCAAACCAAATTGCACTGTTGGTGGGTCACTCTTGGTTTGACCCAAGAATTCCCAAGTGGAGTTTCTTGCAAGACCATGTTGGGGCAATTTACTCAAGTACTCATCAGTGGTGTTTTTCCCAAAAACTGGGAAGACCAAAGGTATACCACCTCTCACGGGCTTCGAACCATCCAGTTTAGCTGCAGTAGACAGCCACAATTGTTCTTCGGATTTCAATTTCCAAGAATAAACTGTAGCACCGTACTTCAAAATGGTGACGCTGGTAGTTTCATCATCAGGACGAGTTAGGACAACCTCTCTATCAGTTTCTTTGACAACCATAACGTTACTTCCAAATGCGTCTTGATGATCCGACTTTAGCCAAAAGAGCTGATTCAAACAGCTAATGCCTAAGTATTCATATCAAGGGACCGCCGTCCTTTTTGCTTCCGGAAGAAAACAAAAAACGCGTTCCGGTGACCCCGCCTAGATTAAACAAACAGCATTGTGAAGCAAAGGATTCATCATCATTGGCGATGAACGTGGTAAAAAATTCCAAGACCCTGCAGGGCAACATGGATTGGCATTGGTTGGTCGAGCAACGGCTTTCCGGAGGCTTGTGATCTCAGATGGACTGTTTTTTCTGCGCTGCAGTGGATGTGCTTCAATTGAAGACGAAGAAAGTAATACTGGCCTCTATGTAATATAGGCTTGTATTTTGTAAATACATAGAAATGCGGTACTATACAGAACGCCGGTTAGGGGATGGGTTCCTATCTCCAGCTAAAACCAATCGATTTGGTCGACGTCTCGTTCTGAACAAAGGCAGACCAGAGAGTATCTTGGTAAGCACCCTTTCCTGCACTCTATTCCCCTACAGCGCTGTTCTACAACATTAAAATTTCATTATTTTTACCGCAATCAAGCTAGTCTAGTTTGCGTGAAGGCATTGTATCGCTTTTTCCTACGGATTTAGCCGCCGGTAACTACCCCGGATTATAGGAAATAAAAAAAATTGTAGCTGGACTCATGGTAAAATCAAATTGCTGTTCGTTCAGTTGAAGAACCCAACGATACAAAAGCATTGGTCCTTTACCCTCTTTTGCTGCCGCTGCATCTAGTCATTGGAAGAAGAGAGCCTACAATACCACGTATAGCAGAAGGGAAGAATAAAAGTAACGTCGAATTCGTCCAAATAGTCACTGTTGTGGAACATGCTGTAAAAGATGCTTGGCCATACTGGTTCTTAGTTGATCTCTTTATGCATGCTTGCGTCATTGTATTGAATTGAAATGGTCAACCATAGAAAATTGATTATGTAAGGTATGGGTGTTCAGTGGCGAAAAATTAGAGTGGATTATTAATGGCGGGTTGGTTGATAGGAAAAGAAAGTAGCCAGGAACAGCTTGGAACGAAAGGTCGTCTATTAAACACACCTCTCCCCATAAAAGGAAAAATATCCTATATTTGGTGTCTCTACCTGTGCACAGTGACTGCAAATTTAACGGCCGATAAAAACAGCTTAGCGTTTCATCTAATTTTGTTGGTTTCCATTTTCCACCTTCAAATTTACCTACCTAAAAATAATAACTGCTTTCTTTTCATTTTGCAAACTTCATCACATTCATTAACCGCCTTTAAGTAAAGCGTCAAAGTCTTTGAAATTACCTAAAATACAACTCTGATCCGTATTGCTCAAGACGTTTTTCTGGTAAACCTTTCTTTTGTTTTTTCCACAACAGCAGACTATAAACAACATATCAATCAAGTAGCGTGCCTTACTTAATAAATAGAACGAAAACTATAAGAAAAATGAGAGATTCTAACCATCGATCACTGACGTCGAATAAACCTATAGTAACGATAACATCCACCGTTTATGACCGAAGAGCACTGGACATTAACTCCAGTATCCCGCTAATAAATTCACTAAACTATTTAACGTACCTAACTTCGAACTCATCAAAAGTTAGAGAAACAGTAGCCAATGACGGGGCCTTGGAAAGATTGGTGTCAATATTGAGAAATTGTCATTTGAGTTTGTTTGAGTTACTGGATTTGGATTTAGAAGATTTCAGTGAACATGAAAATATTAGGAATCTATGGAAGGAGAAAAAACTAGCGTTATGTGCATGGAAATGGACCCTAACCTTTCAGTGTCTAGTATTGACAGGCACTAGAGGAACAGAACAAATTCGGAAAAAGGTTGTAATGTCTGGTGTCTTATCTGTGCTGGTCACAGTGTTGGATAACTATTTATTATATCATAAAAATTATGACTTCATCAAAGATCAAACCATGAATTTTGATTTTAAGGGAGTAACCACAGAAACGATGTATAAGTTTTTGAGAAAGGACGAAAATGAAACATATCAACAATATATAGAGTTCGTTACAGGCCAGGATAAATTGAAATTATCAAACGATAAAACTTTTTTAAACGAACGATTAGTAGCACCATCCATGACAATCCCAACAGATTTTAGTGATACGTGGGTCAATTTTGCACATCTAGCTAGCAATTTTGATACTCACAACAAAAAGAATGACGACGATACTGACAATGATAGCGATCGAAACAATACTAATTTCAATGCATATGAAGAATTCTTCTCCCAGCCGGACGTTAATAAACCCACCATCTCCACCCCACGTGAATTTTTTTTAGGAAGAATCGTGCCCAAACAAGACGATGTCATTTGGTCTCTTCAACTGTTAGCTTTTGTTTCTAAATATACCTACATGAAATCTACTCTACAAAATGTTGAATTGGTTGAATCGTTATCATTTCGAAGCATGGCTTCCAGAGTGAAACAAAGAATTTCAGAGGATAATGACATAGAAGAACAGGAAAGAAATGTCACCGTAAAATTTTCCACATTATACCCCTATTTATCAAATTCTAAAAATAATCCTAATCATAAAGATTCGAATTCTAGTAAAGAGAATTCGTTTTTTGAAGAGTTGAAAAAACTCTCGAACAAATGCCAGCAAAAGGAACAAGAGCGAATGTCCAATAATCGCTGTCCGGTTCTCAATCTATTCGAGCGTTATCGTGTGCCCAAACCCAATGACAACAATGCTAATAATACAGACAAGGAAAGAATTATTTTAAGGAAAAAGCTATCGGAGAAATTTGAAAGAAATTGGAATTATGAGAAAATGAAAAAAAAATCAACAAACAGCATTAGCAACTTTAAAGCATTATCAAACATTGTAAACATATTCCCTCTAGTAGAAAAATACACTGTGAATACAGAAAATACACATGATATTATTTACTGGAGTTCAGTCATTATGAGGAATTCATGCCGAAAGAATGAGATCTTAGGCGTACGTCAATGTGCCAATTTCTCATGCGGTAAATGGGAAGACTTCCCAAGACAATTTGCCAAATGTCGTCGATGCAAAAGGACGAAATATTGCTCAAGGAAATGCCAATTAAAAGCGTGGGGTTATCATAGATATTGGTGTCACGAAGTTGGATCAAGTCATTTGAGATCCACTAACACTACCACAGGCGTCAATACTCCTAATGAACCGAGTTCCTTAAACGCTACTGCCACGACGGCAGCAGACGTTTCAAATTCTACTAGCACTTTCGCTCCCAATATTTCTACTACCGTGCCTGATGAAATAGGCAACACCGACGATAACAGTATACCCGAATAAATGGGAAGATTTGGTGATTAAAGCTTAGTTATATTGAAATATTCAACAAAGAGGTTGTTTTTTTCATTTTTTTTTTCAATTTTATTAGTTATTTCTTGAAACTAGCTAAACATTTGGCATAGGGTTATTTTATATACCGAATATAAATAATCAAAAGACTACAGATTCAAACCAATTTAGTATAATAATAGCACGGATCACTCCTATTTCTCAATCGTTCATTCTTTAAATTTCTGTAAACTTCTTTTTTGAGCGTCCCCGTTCTTTCAGTCTTCGCCCGTAATTGACACTGAAATAGGTGGATCGGGAAATTGATATAATGACATAGAAGTCTTCTTTCTTTTTAGTATAGAGGGGACACCTTCGTACACCCTTTCAAATAATGTATAGTTTCTTTCATTATATCTTTGAATTGTGCAAAAGAAGGACCACTTCAGAATCATTAGATACATGGCAAGGAAACTAAAATTTGGCCAGAGTGTATCACTGAATTCAATGGTGGCATTTTCATGCACTTGCCATAACATGTAATCGGACAATCTTCTATGACCACTAGTTCTGATTAATAATTCACATTTATTAGAGTAGAAATCCATGTACATCTTGCTAGTAAACTTTTTAATATCTATCTTGCTTTGTGATTTATTTTGCGAACAGTCTTGAACTGAACTTTGAATTGTGTGTAATATATCATTTCTCGAGGTGTACGGGAAACATATATATAGTGTGAAATCATCCCCATGTTTGGTAATTTCTTCCACTTTTGCAATTCTTTCCCTCATACCGGGGGAAAGTAAAGATTGATCACCTACTATCCTTATTTTGGAGCCATATAATGGATCTTTATAATCATTAGCCCTCTTTGCAAACTCGTCTAGCTTTACTGTGAATAGATTCATTAAAGTATCTACTTCTTCTTTCGGCCTATTAAAATTTTCAATTGAAAATGCATATGCAGAAACACATCTTACACCGAGTCTTTTGCATATATAGAGTAAGGTGAGTAATGTCAGCCCGCCTGCCTCATGTCCCTTTTTCACGGGCAACTTTCGTGATTTGGCATACCTCCGATTACCATCCATGATAAAGGAGACATGCTCAGGTACCGGCCCTACGCTTAACACCTTAATCAAAATTTTTTGAATGTTTTTATAAAGCCATGAAAACAGACTTAATGACATAATCCACCCGAATATGCTCCGAAGTTTGTTTCTTATAGCAAAGCAAAACTGCTCCTTGGTCTCTGCCAGGAGTCTTCTTAATGCTACGAATTGAATTTGAATAACACTAGGCACTTTCATTGAGGTCGATCAAATTGTTAGGTTTTGAAAACACTAAGACACTTCCTGAGCTGTTGGAAAGAAAAAAGAGAGAGAGTCTAAACTATTATCTTCGCCACGCCTTCTGAAGTTCCTTTCTTAAATAGCAAAAAAGGACAACTTTAGCCGCCGAGATCTAATCAAAGTTACATGGTTACCCTTAAAAGGCACATGCTCCGTTTTATCCATTTAAATTGTTTGTAACAGTGTCAGTACATCGACAACAAATGATAGGCTGATCGGAAACGTTCATTAATTAATTAATTATTAGGTTGATTTTATATAATGTATCGTGGCTTTTTTATATACAGCAGAAATTGATGCATTTTGAGGCGTCATTGAAAGGAGGGAAAAGAAGTATTAGTCGTTATCTGAAATTGTTGACCACTGTGCCGCAGTCTACGCAGTAGTAGTTTCTATCTTGCTTACCTTTAGCACCAGAAAACGCTTCAAATCTTGAACCGTTACAAACGTTGCAACGTATTGCTAAATTCATGGCGCTTTTTGGAGTAGTGGCTCCATGTCCATTAGAGAAAACAGATGACATGCTTTGTCTTGGTGTTTTTGGCTGCAGACTGCTCCCTAAGGTCTTTAATGAAGTGCTACTTTTTGGACGTATATTAGGGAAGCTACGGCCTGTTGGACAGCTTTTCCCACCGATGTTGTAAGTGGCTGTCGAAGATTGGCCCGGCAAGTTGGATTTAGCTCTTGAATTGAAGCTTCTACCTAAAGAATGTAGCGAATCAGAGCTATTGAATCGGTTCTTGACCTCTCTATTGTAGTATTGTAGTTTGAGCAACACACGCTTTCTTATAGCAGATGGCATATCTGCTCTAAACACTCGAATGTTCCCTACGTTATCGGTGCTGATCAGTATGGTTCCAATTGCGTCAACCACGTTAGGGACTGCGCTAGTGACTAAGGCATTAGATATCGAGCTTGGTTTAGAGTTATAAGCCAGAGAAGATTCTACATCTGAGACTGAAGACTCATCGTTAGTTAGACTCAGAACATCGAAACTATCCGAACTCTGAAAGAACTCTAAAGACAATTCACAGATGACATCATTAGATAAGGATAATGTTTTTGAGGTTTCTGGAGGTGCAATGCTGACGGATGTGACAGGTGCCTTATGGCCGTGGAAAGAAATGTAATCTGTATTTTTGATATAATCATCATTACTGTGATGCGGCAAGGGAAGTAGGTTACTAAGTTTTAAATGATTGTTATGAAGGAAATGGTGTGGTTTTTCTTCAGCATTTTGACTGGATGATCTACTCATGGATTTACTGAATATGCTTCTCAAACTTCCTGATCTTGCCAATCCCTTTGACTTCCTCTTGGCTTCGTCTTCGTCGATTCCTTTATCTGAAGACTTTAACCTCCAACCGTAAACCCAATGGTCATCACTGCTATTCACGACGATCGGCTGCCCATGCCAAATAGACAGTTGTGCCTTATGTTGAGAGGAACCACTTTGGAATCCCTTCAGTACTTCTAAAAGTTTTCTCTGTTCTAAATTGAAGATTCTTATTCTGGAATCATTCGATGTGGCTACTAAACGGAACGAATGATCCAGTTGAGACCTAAAGGATTGCAAACCTGTTACACGTGGACCATGACGAACTTTTGAATCCGTCTCGGTGATCATGACACGTGCGTTCTGCTCCTGAGTATGTCTATCTGATACATGGAATGAAGAAACGGGCGTAAGACCCTTCGTCAATAAAATGTGAATATATCCGTTAAAAGTCCCTATTATTGTGTATTTCCCTTCCTCCGGAGATAATGTGACAGAGGTGATTAAATCTTGGCAATCATACTCGAAACTAACTTCATCATCCAAGATGGACCACAATCTACATTTATGGTCCAAGCAACCGCTGATAAAAAATCTATCGTCCGTGGGGTGAAATTCTACACAAGTAACAAAATCAGGATGAACAAACGTCTTCAATGAATTTTTCCTGTCTGGGTGCCAGAGCTTTACCGTTCTGTCCATCGAAGCTGACAATATAAAATTATTCTTGGACCAATTCAAATCCAGAACATCTTGCGCGTGTTCTTTGAAGAGCCGGAATGGCGTTGGGTGGAATACTGGGGCGTACAGATTTAACAGTTTTTCCTTTTCTTCATATTTCTCCGTAGCAGCATCTAAGAATTGTTTCTCCTTTGGGCTGCTAAATGAACTAACTTGTTGTTTTATGCGCATCGATTTCGCCCGTGCTTCTTTATTGGATTCTGCACTTGAGTCTAATTCGGCTCTTTCCACCGGCGAACCAATAACTTTCCAAACTCGTATTTTACCGTCTTTACTGCCTGTAGCCATGAATTTCCCATCGAGGCTGAATTTTGTAGTCCATATGGCTTTAGAAGTGGGTTCCGATGATTTAGTGGTGGCGGTGGTCGTATCACCCTCGTATGCCGCTAGTTCTTGAGCCAGAAATAACCTTCTAAACTGTTTGAGGTTTTTTCGCCGTTTTAGCATTTTGATGTATTTCGGCTCCCTCAAATAGCTTTCAAACTGTTCAGTATCAATAGTATTGAAAGGGTAAAAGTCATTAGCCCTAAGATTGGAAGTTAGACTGTTGCCTCTTTGTAAATGTTCTTTTAGTTTCATAAAGGAATCTGTAGCATTGCCTGCGTTGTTACCCTTGGTACTAGTGTTGTTCGTTTTCGTCATTCGGAACTTCAGTGGTTCGATGTCTGCAGAGTATTCAAGGTTGAGTTTGCTTTTGCTTTCATTTGAACTGGACCCATCTAGCCCATTGGAAGATTGATCTTCTAGACTCCCTTGGTGCGATCGCCTCTCCTCTTCAGATCCGTTAGTATTAGAGGAGCTACTAAACTCAGACTGCACTTTGCTTGTGCTTGTTTTAACTTCCGGCATATTTGTCATACTTATTACTTCTTATACGCTTCAACCGTATACGACGTACTAGAAATACAACAGCCGGCGCTTCTTCTCTGTTTCCTGTTTGTCTTTATTCTTCCTTTGCCTCCTTCTTTCTCGCTCTTTGGTCGTTCGTGAGGGATTGTAACGCTGTTCTCTATACGGTCTATTTAAGACTTGTACGAACGCGTATTGTATTCTAGGAAGGAATAGTCAAGTAACTCGCTTACAAATAGCTTAAGAAAGGACAGAAAAAAATGTGTCCCCCTTAACAGTGACAGTGAGGGAAAAAAAAGAAAGTACGCTAAGCTTGCACACTACTAGGTATGACTGTTGGTATGATAAGATAGGGCAGTAGCAAATAAGAACTTTATAGCATCGCCTAAGCTCTTCCGATTAAGCACGCACATATCTATTTATACATAGCTCATATACGTACATATAAGTGTATATATAAATTTCATACATAAAGATTTTTCTTTCTTTTTCTACGCCCTTCAGTTTGCGAGACGTATAAGGTAAACTTGTCCTCGCGCAGGCCCATAGAAGGCCTTCCATGGCTGAGCCCGCACAAGGAAATCTAGGATCATCCACGGAAGAGGCCATCAGTGGCTCCCGGCCCAAAACAAAGGAAACACGGCGACAGTGAGTAAGCGAAAGTGTCCCAGTAGGCAATGCAAGGGTCCTTCGCCGTTGTCTGGCGAAGTTTCGATAAAGCCAACTTGCGCCCTACGGGCCTCTTTCTGGCGCGGCGGATTTAAGCGCCCGTCCTTTGGCTGGCGGTTTGCCAGTTCTCTGATCCTATCTCCACGGACGGTGGTCTCAAAACCCGCGCGCGCGCACGGTACATCAGGTTCCATAAGACAAGACCTAAATTCGTTAGATGCCGTAGCTTAGTCTGAGTGCACGAGGGAGAAGCGGGGCCCCTGTGTGTTGCTCCTGCTCTTTGCCCACACTTGTGCCAGGATACGGTAGCAACACGCAATTAGCATACGTTCTCTATCCTAAAATGCAGGCTACATACGAGAGGCTTCGGTCGACTCTGAACGGCTTTAACGAAAATTTTTCCGCTGTGAAACTGAGTCTCCCAATTGTTCGTCACCTATATACGTCCACCCGCCAAACTGCCTTTGAGTGCTAGCGCTCAAGTATTCGTCTACTACACTGTCGATCGGATTCTCACTGGTAAACTCTTGGTCGAAATTTGCCGTGTCTATTTCGCTCTTGACGTGCGGCTTATAAGGCGGAATGTAACCCTTCATCAGTAGTTTTTTCCAGGAAATGTCTTTGAAGAAAGGGTGATTACGAATTTCACTGGTACCGTTAATGCCTAATCTTCTGTTGGGATCCCTGCTCAAAAGACCGATTAATAGATCTTTAGCTACAGGATCGAAGCCGTCCGGGAATAGTAATGGCTGTTGCAATATTTTTTTGTACATTACAGGAACATTTTCGTCATAGTATGGCGGCAACCCTGTCATCATCTCGTATAACAATATGCCCAATGTCCACCAATCCACTGTTTTGTTATAGCCCTGTCCTAGTAAAATCTCCGGCGCTAAATATTCTGGAGTACCACAGAAAGTGTCCGTTTTGTCATTATCCTTCATATTCAGTTTGCAAAGTCCAAAATCACACAATGCGATATGGCCCTGGTAATCCAGTAGAATGTTCTCCGGCTTCAAATCACGATAAATAACATCGAGCTTATGCAATGAATCTAGGGCACACAGTAGTTCCGCAATATAGAATCGAGACCGTGCTAGACTAAATCGTCCTTCGTGCTGTAAGTGGTAGAATAGTTCACCACCATTAATGAACGCTAGTACTAGGTACAGTTTCTCTGGAGATTGGAACGAAAACTTCAAAGGAACAATAAAGGGGCAGTCAACTCTTGCCAAGACTGTTCTTTCTGCTAGCGTATGCGTCACTTCACATTTAGATATAATATATGCCTTTCTCAATGCCTTCAAAGCATATATCTTGTGCGTATTCTTTTTCCTGACTTGCATCACTTTACCGAATGAACCTCTCCCAATAACTTTTAAAAGATCAAAATCGTCGATAGAGAGGGGTTCGTTTTTGGAAGGCTGGTAGTCCACAGTTATATTTAATTTACCAAAACCCCTCTCCAACGAAATCCACTGATGGTTATATAGTCTTATTTGGGGGGCTGTAGAATGAATTTCAAAATCCAACGGTAAATGGAAGGAATCCAAATGAATATCCTGGTTTGTGTTTATCTTCTTCAAAATATCACTTAACGCTTTGTCTTGCTCATTGATCTCCTGTTGCCAGTTTTTGGATGGTAAAAGTAAAGACGGTATTCTGGCAAAGACGTCTATTTTCAAAAATTGCAGCTTTCTTGTTACATCAAATGTGGAAATTTTATTGAATATAGGGTGTTCCATCGTGCCCATATCAGGTCCGATAGTAGTAATGGAATTATCAAATTCCAGCGTAAAATAGAGCAGAGGGCTCGGATTTTCTGATCCTGGTAACACTATAGTTGAAGGTATAAACTTGGTGGCACAAGTTCCATCTATTATACCTTCACCCACAGAATCTTGTTTTACTGTTTTGTATCGAGGCAATTCCTGTAGCATGGTCGCTACTTCCGAGGCGTCATCAGGTGATGAACTCAAGACTCCGGAGCTCAGTAATTTTTGCAAAATAGCAGCATTACAAGTGATTGGGAAGGGAAGAGCAAAATTTTTACCGGAATATATTTTCACTGTCATCAGCCCAGATCCTGAATGTGCTGCATTTTTTTCTGCAGTAGATTGACCAGATTTTCCTTCTAAAACCGCTGGAATGGCGGTTTCTGCTCCCGATGAGTTCTTAAAGGACGCATTATCATGTAACTTTGGAGAATATAAAGAATTTGGCAAAGTTTCGTTTGTATTAGTCTTTCTAATGTTCTGTTCCTGTTGGTTTTTGTTACTGCTCGGGCTACCGTCATGATGCTTGCCCCCCAAGTGGAAATGAAACAAACCATTACCCCACGATTTGTCATTGTCATCTACGTTGTTTTCAGCCTCATCTTTAGATTTGCCCAGTTTGAATTTAGGTATTCGCCACGAATGCATATCTTTATGTGTATATATGTGTACAGCTTTCTAATTTTACTAGAAAGTCTTTATTCTTTTGGCCACGCAGATTAGATTTGATACTTTATTTTATAAATCCGGAGATGGATACCACCTTGCAGATTCTCGAGGGAAATTCATAAAAACCTCGGGGTAGGAAATCAGGATCGAAATGCGCCAAATTGGGAAATATTTCGGATAATACATATAATTAGAAACACAAAGCTTGAAGAAGGTATGGGGATGATCCAAGGCCTTCCATTCCCCAAGAGAAAAAGAAACGTTCACAATTTATGCGTTTGTTTGCTAATACGTTATAATATGAATCTATTAAGTACATAGAAGTATATGTTCATGAAATCAGATGTTTTTTGTTTCTTCCCGTCAAAATTCATTAAAAAGAGAACCGTCGGGTCATCCATTAGTAAGTTTCGTTTAAGTACGAACAGTTGGTTCGTCAGTTCCCAATACGCTCTTGAAGTTCAAGAATTTAATGACCGAGTTTATAATTGGCTTTAAATATTCTTCGGCAGTTTTGTGGTACTGAGATTTATCATCGCAATACTTCTCAATGTACAATCTGATTGTAGCGCCCGAAGAACCTGTACCAGACAATCTTAGAACGAATCTTGCACCATTAGATAGCTTGACATACAAACCTTGATGGTTGGACACGGAACCGTCCAAATCTGTGTATGAAAAATCACCACAGTCGGTAACCTTGACGGATCCATCAGTTGGGAAGGGAGAGCCAATCACACCAGATTTGGAGGTAAAAGCTCCCAGTTGGTCAACAATCTTGTTAGCTTTTTCGCTCTCTACTTTCTCAAAATCATAACGAGTGAAGAAAGTACGACCGTATTTAGCCCAAAATTCGTCTTGTATAGTCTTGATAGAAGCTTCTTTTTCTGGATGGTGCTTGTTGTAAATGGCCAGGATGTTCAACCATGCGATGATGGCCCAAACACCATCCTTTTCTCTTACATGGTTAGAACCCGTACCAAAAGATTCTTCACCGCAGATGGATAATTTCTTAGCATCGAACAAAGCACAGAAAAACTTCCAACCGGTTGGAACTTCATAACAGTTTAGCCCATGAGCCTTAGCGACACGATCAATGGCTGCTGAAGTAGGGAATGAACGAGCCAAACCATAGATACCTTGTTTAGCAAAATATGGAATTTCAGCAGCATATTCAGCAATAATGGCCACTGAGTCACCTGGGGAGACAAATGATGGGCCATAACCGTAGATCATGTTTCTATCACCATCACCATCAGAAGCGGCACCAAATTCAATTTTTTCACGATCTACCCTTTTCACTAATGAACTAGCATAAGTCAAGTTGGGATCTGGATGCATGCCGCCAAAATCCGGAGAAGGATGCCAGTTTTGTAAAACTTCATCGGCTGGTAAGCCGAATTTGTCAACGAAAATGGCCTTGCCGTATGGGCCAGTAACACCATTCATGCTATCGAACAGTAGCTTCCAATTTTTGGTAGAGCGCTGGTTATCGATAAACTTCTTGATTAAGTTGAAATCGAAGATCTCCTCCAAGAGCTCAACATAGGCTTTTGTCACATCGATAATATCGATTGATAGTGGTCCATATTTCCTATCTTTGCCTATCGTCTGCAGGTCTAGTTCCGGGAAGTCTTTGACAATTTTATAACTAGTTAACTTTTTGGATGTTTCCCAAATAGCATTTGTGACAGACTCAGGAGCTGGGCCCCCGTTGGATAAGTTGTACTTGATACCCATATCATTTTCCGGACCACCTGGGTTGTGAGAGGCGGTCAAGATAATACCCCCGGTACATTTGTCCTCGTAACTTCTCATGATGTGAGAAGCGGCTGGTGTAGATAATAGACCATTTTGGCCAATAACTAGCTTTTTGACGCCATTTGCAGCACTAATAGCAGCAATCTTGTGAAGAATGACATCATTGTAGTAACGACCATCACCACCGACGACAAGAGTGGCACCTTTGGAGCCTTCAGGAATAGCATCCAGGACCGATTGAATGAAGTTCTCGGTGTAATGAGGTTGGTCTTTAAAGATCTTTGTCTTCTTACGCAACCCAGAGGTACCGGGTTTTTGATCTTGGTAAGGTTTAGTAGGAACTGTCTCGATTTGGAATGACATGATGATGTGATGACTTGGTTACTTTTTTTGTTCGGTACGGAAGACAGGCTTAATCTTCTTTGCTGTTCTTTTGTTCGAGAAATGCCTAGAAAAGATGACCTCCAAAAGCAAACAATATCAACGGTGCCTTTTTATATTTTCCACCATACTCGGGCTGCAGCCTTCCAGATCCTTGAAATGTCGACTAATTTTACACTTTTTAACCCCTGTCTGTTCGTGGCACTACACCATGGTAAAAGCTTAAAGTCCCCCTTTCACAGTGGTTCCCCGCGAAAATCAACGGGCAGCACCACCCCTTTTCACGAGCCCCGCGCTTCTCTTCACCGAGGCCAAGTTCTGCTTCTCCCCCTAGAAAGGACTACTAGGCCCTGCTATCCTTACCTAACGAGCTCAGGGGCAGCATGTGTTGAGAGGAAAGAACTGCTCGACCTCATCGGGTGATACTGCCGGATGCACATTCGTTGAAAGCGGCATGTGCCCACGTTATGGCATGCGCTGCGTTTGTTTGAGAGTGGCAGCAGTGGAAGACACGAAGGAGAAAATGGCACTCGCATCGCTGATGCTAGTTACAGGCGAATTATGCAAGATCAAGTATGTGCTCGCTTCTTTTCATCCCATCGCGACGACAGCGCGGATCAAAAACCTTTGAATATTCTCGAGCTCTTCCAGGGCTAACGCTCCTTGTTGTCTTGTTCTCCACGCTTCAATAGTGTTTCCAAGTCCGGAATTTTTTCTCTTTCCAATTGATCCTTTAATTCTGATGCGAGATTTAGTTTGTCCGCTTTCTTGATTCGAAGAATCTTAGATAATTCCTTGCTATCGAATTTTTTCTGCTTATAAGGGCTGATTTTCTCTCTCAGTGAGTCCGGTAGATCTGGGATTTGAAATTCTTTTGAGTCGTTGATCATCAGTTGGTGAATCCACTCCAATAGCACTTGCTGTTGCCTATAGATGAACACTGTGGGTATTCTAAGTGGATCATCTTTGTTGGCGTCTTGTCCCTTTTTCAAATCGGGCAGAGGGAGAGAGGTCTCTGCAGTCACGTCGTTTATGGATTGATAGTAATTATATGATGTGATTTCCGGTAGTTCATCTGTGTCCATGGACTCCACGAACTGTCCCATAAGGTCATCAATCTTGTCTTCATCTGCTTCATTTTTCAACGGCACCCCGGATGTAGTTGTTCTATTCAGTAGTTTGGGGAAATCTGTCACCCTTTCATCTTCTGCAAATGGTAACCTACACGAAATAAGACTTCTAACGACTTTTCTTTCGGAATCGGCTTGCTCAATTAAAACCGGACACAGGGCGCACATGGTCACTTCACTGTCTTTCCTGCTTACGTATCTTGCAACAGCAACCTTCCTATTCTCCAACATAACATCCACTAGGGCACTGAATGCCATTGAGTCAGATAGACAGCCAAGTCTTGTATCTGCTATGATGAAAGAAGATTCAGATGTTAAGTAATATCTTGGCAAAGCTTCTCTATCTAGAAACCCTCTTAAATCCATCCCGGGAAATGTTTCATATACAGTCTGGTCAACTAGAACAGATGGCAGTACTACATAATCTGCACCATAACGGTACGCCTTTGTTACCGAGTCTTTAGAGATAGTCACGGGAGTGTAAGAGGGCTCCGCCTCATCATTTGCAATGGCGTCCTTGTTATTTTCTTCATTATAAATTTCATACTCAATTATGGATTTAACCCCTACGTATTTTACTTGCTTATTGGAATCTTCAGTCTGAATAACGGTTTTTCGATTGAGTCCCGAGATTGCCTTAGTGGCGGGAAATGCCTCCACTCTGAAGCATAAACAATTATTATCTTCTACGTTACCCTTTGGATTTGATGTTTGTGTGGTTGATATATCAGCTCCCAACCTAAGCTCGCCTGAAAATATTCTTACCGGTTTAACTATACTCGTCGCGGGAGAAGTAATTTCGATAAGAAGCTCGTTTATAGTGTAAATTTTTGAATCTGGAATGGCTTCCACTAGCTTCAACCAATTTGATTGTTTATTTTCATCTTGGCTGTCTTTCCTGCAGTCGATTAAAATAATTCTTGCGTTTAGTTCTTCTACCAGTACATTTATTTCTTCGTCTGTGATATCTAGCTCGTCTAGATTATCCGTGAATACAACTATCTGCTTTAAAATTTTTCTTGCTTGAAATTGTTGCTTGATATCCAATGAAGCAACTAGGAGACATTGAATCATAGACTGAAAATCTTCAGTTGAACTATCACGGGTATGCTGATCACGATACTGTTTCAAATGTCTTATGAATTTGATCGTATCAGTTGTTGTAACGGGAGCTAGAAACGGTTGTATTTGAAACACATTGGGAATTTCCTGGGAGTTCTCGGATATGGGACAATTTGCTAGGTAGCAACTTATCCAATCTGTTTTTCTACTCTTTTTAGATTTGTTCAATAACGTGTATTCCAAATATGCCATGGATTTAGAGACACTATCATTTTTTATCATTGATGGTGATACATCCACGATGAAGGTTGTTGATTCGCTTGACATTATTACTACTTGTGGTTTTGTCGTTCGTCTCAGTTCTTCTCTTGCTACTTACGTTATTTCAGCTTGGTGATGCCCTTTTCATTTTTCCATGGCAACAAACGCCTTGTCGGAAATTAAACTACCTAGTCAGATCAGCGACCAAAACCAAATACATAAACCATGAAAAATAAAAGAGACACTACAGGTACCGACATAAGAATCAAGTAAAACAAGAACAACAACATGATTTAGAATTGCATGATATTAATTTAGCTTGGGTCTCAACCAAAAAGAATACCGTAAAGCTTCACTCATCAGAAACAAAACTTTTTCAAAAAAGAAAGCCCTGTAGGGGGCTCGAACCCCTAACCTTATGATTAAGAGTCATACGCGCTACCGATTGCGCCAACAAGGCTCTTTCTTATTATGAGGGCTCAATAATTTCCATTTATATACGTCAATATTTTATTGGCCACGCACACTGCCTTACCCTGTAAACCCAATATGTGATACACTGTTGTTCACGTCAGACGAGTCTGGTGCTCGATCTCCATTATTTCCCATTAATTCTGTATTATTTGTGCCAGACTCGGTAACTTCTGATGGATCTAATAGAATGATATCGCTTGCTAGATACAGATAACAAATTTGTTAAGACTGTTCCGACCTAGGAAGGATATGTGGGATAAATGACCAACAAGTGTATCGGTTCAAAATTTCAAATACTAACTTACTACTTGACAAGCGTTTCGTACATCAAGATACACCGTGTCTATAACATTCAACAAAGAGAAACGCCTTTTATACGTAGCGCTACAAGAAAATCTGTATAGAAGTGTGTTCCGAAAACCCTTCATTGGCTCCATAAATATTCAGCATTAAACGACCTTAGGTAGCTATTTGCAATCGTTCTATAGTTCAGAAAGCCAAAGCCGAAATATCTTTTCTTGTAATTCTTTAACTAGCAAAACATTTTTCTTCTGTTTACAATCAATCGCTCGAAGATTCCCCTCTTAGATAAACGCCAAATAAAACTCATCTAGAGCGTGTGCTAGCAAAATCACCGATTGCTCACGCATTTACAGTTGCGAATCCAGAATAAATTACCCCATGCGCTTTTTCAACGGAAGTCATCTTCCACGCCGCATTACTAATGCAGAATAATGTGAGGAGTAATGAGACGCGCTCCATCCTCATCTCGTCGCTACGAACAATGATTTATTCGCGTCTAAGAACCGGTTTTTGAAGCGGCCATGTCATCCTAACACAAAAGAGTGACTTCCCTGCGCGTACAAAACCCCATGCATCACGCCCTAACAACCGGAAGGGCGGCTAATGTGCTACAGCCGCGTCCCTTAACTGTGGGAACCTCCACATAGTGCACACCTGGCCTACTCTTTGGGGCGTTTTAGCATGCTGAACAGCTTGAACTATCTACCACGGAAATAGGGAAATAAGAAGACGGAGTGGGGTGGGGTAATGATATCTGATAAGACTCTCTTGATAGCCATATAGGTGATGTTGGCGAGTATATAAACAGGAAACCCCTTAGGATATATTCTAAACTGCTTCTTGCTTTCTTGCTGCACTAAAATCACGAAAAGCACGAAAATCAACCTATTCAAATTTTAACTATGGGTGGATTTTGGGACGCATTTGCAGTATACGACAAGAAAAAACATGGTGATCCAGGTTTGTACGGTGGAAACCATATGAACATCGGGGAGAGTAAGACACAAGTCATGTTCTCGCAAGAGTATCGGGCACCCAAGACGCAGCAGCCTATGCCAGATAATATGAGAAGGTCTTCTATGTCTTCGGTGGACAGCTCCGATATGGAGGCCGTTAAGGAGGGCAAATTACCCGCAGACATGGAAATACCCAAAAACGTTGACATATCTAACATGTCTCAAGGCGAATTTCTGAGGCTTTATAAGAGTTTGAGGAAAGGCGAACCCGACAACAAGGTCAACAGGTGAACCAGCAAATTATTTATGCTCTTTCTAAACACTTCCCGCACAACGATTTTTATCTCCGCTTGATTTATTTATTCCTTTCACGTGATTAATTTTGCGTAATATGCTTTCCGGTTTTCGTTATTTTCTATCATAGCATACATTGACTTATATAAACCCCATACATATAAATATAATATGGAAGTTTGTAATCAAAATCGTTACCATTATTACTGTGGTTTCCGTTGCTCCGGTTTTGATGTGGGTTATGACACATCTCTGGTCTGCGCGCTCTGCCGGTACCGGCTTAAAGTAAGCCATGAATCTCGGGCGCGGAAATACCAGCGCCCTTCGCTGAAATGTTGGGAAATCGTCTTTTTCTTTCTTTTTTTTCTGAATCTTCCGTCTATTCGATAGCGATGATTCATTTCCTATGAAAAAAAAAAAAAAAATAGAAATTTTTTGTTAAACATGTAATTTTCTTATCTGTTTAATATATATGCTATCGTTTATTTTCTTATCGAATTTTCATCTTACTACTTTTTCACCATCCCTAATTCATAGTATAGATCCACGTTACTATTGTAATTTGCTTGATTTTTGCCTTCATTGTTCTCAAATTATCAGCCACAGTTACCTTTCATCTGAAGTGAAAATTGCATATTTTTACTGATTACAATAAATTGCATTAACATACTCTATACGCTCAAAGTCAGAAGAAGCACAGAAAAAAACATACAATAGAAATTCACTCACCAAATGATTAGACAGTCCACAATCAAGCACTTCGCTATCAAGCGTTGCTTCCAACAAATGGCATACCGCAAAACACCTGCTATGGGATCAGTCGCCCTCGCGCAACGCTTTTATAGCTCATCTTCCCGTTATTATAGTGCGTCTCCATTGCCAGCTTCCAATAGACCGGAACCAGCCCCAAGTTTCAACGTCGACCCAGTCGCACAGGTATCCGAGCCTTCTAAACTGGCCAAGAGACTGCGCACTGAGCCTGAGATGGACACATCCTTTGTCGGCTTAACTGGTGGTCAAATTTTTAATGAAATGATGTCCAGACAGAACGTTGACACCGTATTTGGCTATCCAGGTGGTGCTATTTTGCCTGTGTATGATGCCATCCACAATAGTGACAAATTTACTTTCGTCTTACCAAGACACGAGCAAGGTGCTGGTCACATGGCCGAAGGTTATGCCAGAGCCTCTGGTAAGCCAGGTGTCGTCTTGGTGACCTCCGGTCCAGGTGCCACCAACGTCATCACTCCAATGGCAGATGCCTTCGCAGACGGTATTCCAATGGTTGTTTTCACAGGTCAAGTGCCAACTAGTGCTATCGGTACCGATGCCTTCCAAGAAGCCGATGTCGTCGGTATTTCCAGATCTTGTACCAAGTGGAATGTCATGGTGAAATCCGTGGAAGAATTGCCATTGCGTATCAACGAAGCTTTTGAAATTGCCACAAGTGGTAGACCAGGTCCCGTCTTGGTTGACTTACCAAAGGATGTCACTGCGGCCATTTTAAGAAACCCAATTCCAACAAAAACAACTTTGCCATCAAACGCGCTAAACCAATTAACTAGTCGTACACAGGATGAGTTCGTTTTGCAAAACATCAATAAAGCCGCAGATTTGATAAACCTGGCAAAGAAGCCTGTCTTATACGTTGGTGCAGGTATCTTAAACCATGTCGAAGGTCCAAGATTACTAAAAGAATTAAGTGAACGTGCACAAATACCTGTTACAACTACTTTGCAAGGTTTGGGTGCTTTCGACCAAGAGGATCCAAAATCCCTTGATATGTTAGGTATGCATGGCTGTGCCACTGCTAACCTGGCTGTGCAAAATGCAGATTTGTTGATTGCAGTGGGTGCTAGATTCGATGATCGTGTCACTTTGAATATCGCTAAATTTGCACCAGAAGCCCGTCGTGCCGCTGCGGAAGGCAGAGGTGGTATTATCCATTTCGAAGTTAGCCCCAAAAACATAAACAAGGTCGTGGAAACTCAAATAGCGGTGGAAGGTGACGCTACTGGGAATTTGGATAAAATGATGCCAAAAATCTTCCCAGTAAAGGAGAGATCAGAGTGGTTTGGTCAAATAAACGAATGGAAGAAGAAGTACCCATACGCTTATATGTTGGAAACTCCAGGATCTAAAATAAAACCACAAACAGTCATAACGAAACTATCCAAGATCGCCAATGACACAGGAAGACATGTTATAGTCACAACCGGTGTCGGGCAACATCAAATGTGGGCTGCTCAACACTGGACATGGAAAACCCCACGTACCTTCATTACATCAGGTGGTTTAGGTACAATGGGTTACGGTCTTCCAGCCGCCATCGGCGCTCAAGTCGCTAAACCAGATTCTTTGGTTATTGACATTGATGGTGATGCATCTTTCAACATGACCTTGACAGAATTGAGTTCTGCCGTTCAAGCTGGTACTCCAGTGAAGATCTTGGTTTTGAACAATGAAGAACAAGGTATGGTTACTCAATGGCAATCACTGTTTTACGAGAACCGTTATTCTCACACACATCAGTTGAACCCTGATTTCATAAAACTAGCCGACGCTATGGGTCTAAAGGGTATAAGAGTGAAAAAGCAAGAAGAATTAGATGCTAAATTGAAAGAATTTGTTTCCACAAAGGGTCCTGTCTTGCTCGAAGTGGAAGTTGACAAAAAGGTTCCTGTTTTGCCAATGGTTCCAGCGGGCAAGGGTCTAGATGAGTTCATATACTTCGACCCAGAGGTTGAAAGACAACAAACCGAATTACGTCACAAACGTACCAATGGTAAGCATTGAAGTCTCAAACACATTCTTCAATAAAAATTTAGACTTTTATCATTATTTAACCATGCGTATATAGTACATCCTGTCCTACGACAGTCCTGTATACTTTCTAATAAATTTATTTTCTAAAACTATTCACAGCTAGCCTTAATTGATGAGTAGCAAGTCGCACGTCCGACTAGGCAGTAATTAGCACAACCATGAGTGAATATTTCACCTAATGGCATGAAGCTTATTCTCCTCGTCTGACACGATTTCTTCTTTAGTGATTTGTCAAAAATATTTCCGAAAAGGGGCCGCTAAAAAATCCATTCTTTGCTAATATTGATCTAGTGCTGTAAATAAATGAAAAAACTTGTAGTGCAATATAGGATCGGTCATCAACAGAAAAGGTCAACGGACTTGTAGACAATGGCTATCTTAAAGAGAGGGGCTAGAAAGAAAGTTCATCAGGAACCAGCCAAGCGTTCTGCAAATATCAAGAAAGCCACTTTTGATTCCTCGAAGAAGAAAGAAGTTGGTGTGTCTGATTTGACACTATTATCTAAAATATCCGATGAAGCTATCAATGAGAACTTGAAAAAAAGATTCCAGAATGCCACCATCTACACCTACATTGGCCACGTGTTGATTAGTGTCAATCCATTCAGAGATCTTGGAATATATACAGATGCTATTATGGATGAATATAAAGGTAAGAATAGGTTGGAAGTTCCACCACATGTGTTCGCAATTGCAGAATCGATGTATTACAATATGAAATCCTATAATGAGAACCAGTGTGTTATTATTTCAGGTGAATCAGGTGCGGGCAAAACTGAAGCGGCTAAGAGAATCATGCAATATATTGCAGCTGCTTCAAGCGCTCACACAGAATCAATTGGGAAAATTAAAGACATGGTTTTGGCCACCAACCCTTTGTTGGAATCTTTCGGCTGTGCAAAGACCTTGAGGAACAATAACTCTTCCAGGCATGGTAAATATCTGGAAATCAAGTTCAATAATCAGTTTGAGCCATGTGCAGGTAATATTACAAATTACTTGTTAGAAAAGCAAAGGGTTGTGAGCCAAATTAAGAATGAAAGAAATTTTCACATATTTTATCAATTCACCAAAGGTGCTTCCGACGCCTATAGGCAAACTTTCGGTGTACAAAAACCAGAACAATATGTTTACACAGCGGCTGCCGGATGTATATCAGCTGATACAATTGATGATTTGCAAGATTATCAAGAAACGCTAAAGGCCATGAAGGTCATCGGTCTCGGACAAGAGGAACAAGATCAAATATTCAGAATGTTGGCGGCAATCCTTTGGATTGGTAATATATCCTTTATTGAAAATGAAGAGGGAAATGCACAAGTCAGGGATACTTCTGTAACTGATTTTGTTGCTTATTTACTACAAATAGACGGTCAATTATTGGTCAAGTCATTAGTTGAGAGAATTATGGAAACCAATCACGGTATGAAAAGAGGGTCTGTGTACCACGTTCCATTAAATATAGTTCAAGCAGATGCGGTGAGAGATGCTTTAGCAAAAGCTATTTACAATAACCTATTCGACTGGATTGTTGGCAGAGTTAACAAATCTTTGCAAGCGTTTCCTGGAGCTGAAAAATCCATTGGTATTCTTGATATCTATGGTTTTGAAATTTTCGAACATAACTCTTTTGAGCAAATTTGTATCAATTATGTTAACGAAAAGCTACAACAAATTTTTATCCAATTGACATTGAAATCTGAACAAGAAACTTACGAAAGAGAAAAAATTCAATGGACTCCAATCAAATACTTTGATAATAAGGTTGTTTGTGATTTGATTGAGGCTAGAAGACCTCCCGGTATTTTTGCCGCAATGAATGATTCTGTTGCAACAGCACATGCTGATTCAAATGCAGCAGATCAAGCTTTTGCTCAACGTTTAAACCTGTTCACAACAAATCCACATTTTGAACTAAGATCTAGCAAGTTTGTGATTAAGCACTATGCAGGTGATGTCACATACGATATCGATGGTATTACAGATAAAAACAAAGACCAATTACAAAAAGATTTGGTAGAACTACTTGGTACTACTACTAATACATTTGTGGCCACGATTTTCCCAGATAGCGTTGATAAAGAGTCTAAAAGAAGACCACCGACAGCAGGTGATAAAATTATAAAGAGTGCAAACGAGTTAGTTGAAACTTTATCAAAGGCCCAACCTTCTTACATCAGAACGATTAAGCCAAACGAAACCAAATCTCCTAATGATTATGATGACCGCCAAGTCCTCCATCAAGTCAAGTATTTAGGTTTGCAAGAAAACGTACGTATCAGAAGAGCTGGTTTCGCATATAGGCAAGTATTTGAAAAGTTCGTAGAAAGATTTTATTTATTATCTACGCACTGTTCGTACGCTGGCGACTATACATGGCAAGGTGATACCTTAGAGGCTGTTAAGTACATTCTACAAGACTCATCCATTCCACAACAGGAATATCAATTAGGTGTTACAAGTGTCTTTATCAAAACACCTGAAACCCTATTTGCTTTGGAGCATATGAGGGATAAATACTGGTATAATATGGCTGCCAGAATTCAACGTGCTTGGAGAAGATTTTTACAAAGGAGAATCGATGCCGCTATCAAGATTCAACGTACTATCAGAGAAAGAAAAGGAGGCAATAAGTACGAAAAACTTCGTGATTACGGTACGAAAGTCTTGGGTGGAAGAAAGGAAAGAAGATCCATGTCTTTGCTAGGTTACAGAGCCTTCATGGGTGATTACCTATCGTGCAATGAATCCAAATCCAAAGGTGCGTACATAAAAAGGCAGACGGGTATTAAAGAAAGGATTATTTTTTCTATACATGGTGAAGCCTTGCATACAAAGTTTGGCCGTTCTGCACAAAGATTAAAAAAGACTTTTTTGCTATCTCCAACCACATTTTACATTGTAGGCCAAACTTTGGTTCAGAATGCTATGACGTATACGCAAGATTATAAAATCGATGTGCGGAGTATTCAAGCAGTTGGTTTGACTAATTTACAGGACGGATGGATCGGCATTAACATGACTAATTCGGCTCAACCTGACCCGTTGATCAACACGTATTTCAAAACAGAACTAATAACACATTTAAAAAAACTTAACGATAAAATTCAGGTTAAAATAGGCCCAACAATAGAGTACCAAAAGAAACCTGGAAAATTACATTTAGTTAAATCTCAAGTCAGTGAATCAGCCCCCAAATACAGCGACATATATAAATCCAGTACTATATCTGTTCGTCGTGGAAACCCCCCTAATTCTCAAGTACATAAAAAACCGAGAAATAAGAGCTCAATTTCTTCAGTTTATCGTGCTAGTCCCTCACAATCAACGAAAAGACCTGCCTCGAGAGTTCCCGCACAATCTCAACGAGTTCCAGCACAAGCTCAACGAGTTCCAGCACAAGCTCAACGAGGTCCTACTGCTCCGATTTCGAGAAACTCCAAAAAACCTGCTCCACCGCCGCCGGGAATGCAGAGCAGAGTTAATGCAAGAAGCTCTAATCCTGCCCATGCTCCAACCCAAAGAAGTGCTGCCGTTCCTGTTGCTACAGTTCAAGCCAATAGGCAGACCAGCGTACCTCCTCCACCTCCGCCACCTCCACCGGCTTCAAAACCAAAGGAGCCTATGTTTGAGGCAGCCTATGACTTTCCTGGTTCAGGCTCACCATCCGAGCTACCTTTGAAAAAAGGTGATGTAGTTTACATCACAAGGGAAGAACCAAGCGGATGGTCTCTTGGAAAACTTTTGGACGGTTCTAAAGAAGGTTGGGTCCCATCGGCATATATGAAACCGCATTCTGGAAGTAACAGTGTAGCTGTATCTCTCCCCCCACAGAATGGAACTTCTTCTCGGCCTGTTCAAAATTCTGAGCAGCAGAACAATGGCACTCAGACAGATATTTCCCCAGCAGCTAACCAAGCAAGTTTCGGTGATGGTTTGGCTAATGCACTAGCTGCGAGAGCAAATAAAATGAGACTAGAGAGTGATGGGGAGGAAGGTGCTAATGAAGACGAGGAGGAAGACGATTGGTAGTTTACTGCAGTAGCAGATGTTTAATATGTAAGAGCAAATAAAATAAATTTGTATTTAATAAGAATTGATATATTTTGAGTGAAATGTAAAGTCTCCAAGTAAAGCAATTACTGCATATAAAGTGACAGAACCAGCTCAAATAAAAAAAGCCTCAAAATAGTGAAGAATAGCAAGCGCAAATGCCACTAACTAGCATTACTACGGCTGATAGAGAGAGATATTGGCGAAGCCCCCATTTGTTGTCACCATTTCTATCAAACCAAGGTTTTCTTTCCAAGGCAAAACGAAGCAATTTTTCCTTTCGTTCATTGTTTGGAGGGTATCTCATAGAGAGAGTAAAGTCATTCCAATATGGCTGTTTAAAAACTATTCTTTCGTGGCTAAAGGTATTAAATCCGTGAAGTCCACCATAATTACCATAACCCGAACTACCTATTCCACCAAACGGAGCGTCAGAAATAGCTACATGAACTACGGTATCACCGACAACACAGCCACCAGACCTCAAGCGTGTCAGAATACGGTTAATTTCCGTTTGGTCATCAGAGAAAATGTATTGAACTAATGGAGTATCATGCTTTTTTAATATTTCGTTAATTGTCTCATCAAGATTGTCGTACTCGATAATAGGTAGAACAGGTGCAAAATTTTCCTGTTTCATCAAAGGGTCATTCCAATCAATGTCGTAAACTACAGTAGGTGGTACAATATGTAAGCTTGCGGCATCTGGGCCAATTGAACTTTTCACTGGTGAAATCTTGGTGCCTCTGGTTGAGTTTAATTTCTCCATAGTATTTTCATAAGCATTTTTGTGGATCATGCGAGTGAAATCTGTTTCCGTACTAAAATCTGGATAGAACTCATTCAATACAGACTTGCACTCCTCAAGAACTTTTGGATACATAGATTTGTGAACTAACAAATAATCTGGAGAAACGCAAATTTGGCCAGAATTTCCAAAGGCGCCGCAGAAAATCCTCTTTACAGCAGTCTTTATGTTACTGGCCTTGAAATTTTCTGTGATAAAAGTCGGTGACTTACCACCCAATTCAAGTACACAAGGAGTTAAACTTTTCCCAGCCTTTTCAGCGACTATTGAGCCGACACGGGGAGAACCTGTATAAAAGATCATGTCAAATTTTCCACAATCTAGTAACCTTGTAGTTTCGTCTTTACCGCCCTGGACTACGTCAATCAATCCGCGTGGAAAACCTGCAGTTGTTAACAAGTTTTCCATGGTAATAGCAGTTTGTGGTGTTGATTCACTGGGCTTTAAAATGACGGTATTACCTGCAGCAAGAGCGGCAGCTAAGGGAGATAACGCTAAAAGTACAGGGAAATTAAACGGAGCAATAATCAAGACACTACCCCTCGAGATCCTTTCCACAATTGTTTTACCGAACATGAATGGAGGAGAACGGTCACACACCTTTCTGAGCTTCATTATTTTAGGCAAAATTTCTATTAGATGAAGTATATCGTTCATAAGTTTCGTTGTTTCATTTGCAATCGATTCTAGCTTAGTCCGATGAAAGTCTTCATACATAGCATCGATCAGTTCCTCCTCATGGTCTTTCACAGCATAATAAAGCTTCTTCAATTGGAGCTGCCTGAACTGTAGATCTTTCTTTCTTGGGTCACTTTCATGGGACAGTTTTAGTTGTTTGTCGAAGAAGCAATCCCCGGAGGCTTTAATTTTTTGATCTATTTCAGATAGTTCCGTGTAACGCAGAATTTTACAATCAGTATTAGACATTTTAGCGTCAAGGTCTATTTTTATTCGATTGCTTTACTATAACCTTTTATTACAAGTGGTCAACGCACGTTATTGTTCTCCCTTAACTTACATTATATTTTTCATTCTCGAGGTCGGAAGGTCAAACATGAAAATCAAGAAAAATGAGCATATTGGCCCAATTGAGCTCAATGGAATAAATAGTACGGACCACTTGATATGAAATGTCTGAACTATGTAAAAAACTTTGAACTGATTGAAGCTTCAGTTCACTTGGATTGTCTATTTAGCTGGATATACCTATGAGGCAGCATGAAATGCACACCAAAATGGTATACGTCTATTGTATAAAAATGCCTATATAAATTATGCTGTATCATTGAACGCTTGGAATTATTGTATTTTAATTCGCTATTTTGTTACTGTTCAGTGACGTGGTCGTTTTCGGGGGTGCGAGTACTGGTATTTGATACCCCGTTTAGTTGTTGTAGCGATAGTCTAGCTTCTCTTTCTTCCAATAAAAATATTCTTCTTGGCTTACCTCTTCTCTTTAGAGTCAACGAATAATCTTCAAGTTTATCCATTCTTTTAGAAAAGTACTCGTATAATTGAGACATCGATAATCGACAATGGTGACCCTTGAATGTGTTATTGCCTAATCGAATATTCTCTACCACTTTTATAGCTTGGTTCCTATTTATTTTATTATTAGGCAATGACAAACCATATTTGCTTGGATCTTCTTTTATATCTATTATTCTTTTGATGATGGTCATCCTCTTGGTAAAAAGAGTTCTTTCTTTAGCTGATCGTCTCCAGGTGGAACCGTATCTTCTTTCAAGGGAAAGCACTGATGGTTGCCCAGGCAAGCCTTCGAAATATTCACGAGCTGCATCTGTGACATTTTGAATTGCACGATTTAGTTTATAGGACGTTCCGACGTTCCTGTCGCTGTTCCTATCTCCATTCCCGTTTCCAGTGTCATGGTCCTGTTGACTGTTGTTATCATTGGCATTATGAATGGTATTCGGGTTATTGAGAGCAACACCCTCATCATTAACGCTACCATCACTTTGACCTTCATCGTATTCTCCAGTTTCAAAGTCAGATAGTCCCGGTTCAGGCTTTACACGAGGATCGCCGGCGAGTATGCTTGCATGCATGCTATATTCTTGCCAATTCGTTAGTCTTGAGTGAGCCTGATGAGATTGCGTACTAGTTGATGGATTTCCAATACGAGCAGCTTCCTGAGGAGTAACATTTTCTCCAGTGTGATCTATAAATCTTATTCTTTCCCCGGTCATAATCCCCACCACCTCTTTGAAGACCTCTTTCAACGCAGAGACATCTTCAACATACTTATTGATATCTTTGAATCCCTTTTCTAATTTTTTTTGGTTTTCTAGAAAGAAAAGCTCTTGTTCCTTTTTCATTAAACAGATTTCTTCCTTTAGGTTCGAATTCTGCTCTTCCATCCTGGTCAGCTGCGATATAAGAAATGCGTTGAAATTGGTTTCAGGAGGTTCTTTCGGCCTTCCAGAATCTGATCTAGTTGTGGAATCTGTTGCCGATGCTGATGTATGTGTTACTGAGGGTTGAACAGGGCCTGTCGGTCTGAAAAGGGGATTGATGTTGCGCCCTGGAACCATGTATCTATTTAACACAGTATGTCTTGATCCACCTGCTGGACTTGTTGCTGCAGCCTGGTGCCTTGGATCATGATGTCTACGTTCAGAGTCCCTGTCTGAATCATCCTCATCTAATGAGCTATATCCACCAAAGTTTTCTTCATAATTATATTCTCGAGCGGGCATGTTTAGTTGATATAGAAGACTCTGGTTGTATTTCCTAAACACCACGCGATGCTATTCTATGCCACGACACGAACTTGGGTTACTAAACACTCTAGGTTTGTGATCTCTTTTGCACTCTCGTTCACGTTTCAGTTTAAATACGCCTTCCTTTTTTTTTTTTCACTACTATTAAACTCATTTTCGTTCATTCAACGTAAGTAAGAATGAATTTAAATGGTATCTCTTCATATGAATGTGATATGTATGTGATATGTAAATATTTAAATCTAGATGTCCCGGCTTCCATGAGCTTACTTGGATTTAGAAGGGTCCAGTATTACAGATAGTAAATCCAGCTGTTCCTCCATTTTTTCTGTGTCTTGACCTAGGGCCTTCTTGTTAACGTTAATGGGTAGTAGTCTGGTCCCAACGTTCTCGTCCAAGAGCTTTATTTCCTTGCGCAACTGTGTGGTTGATTTGTCTAGTAATTCGTAAAACTGTTTTACATGATTTTCAAATTGCGGTTTCACTGATTCATTACCACGTTTCAGTTCACCAAATATGAAAGTTACCTGGGACGCCTCTTGCAACATGGAGCACAGCTGGCTTTCTACTTCATTTAACGACTTCAAACGCTCTTGTACATATGGCGGCTGCATTGCTGTGTTGCCTCGTCCCTTCTCACTGTCCATAATGGCATGCTTGCACCGAGGTCTATTTTGATTCAACAACCTCTTCTTTGATTAGCGCGAAGAGATGATTGATCCTTTTCCAACGCAAGTAAAGAAAAAGTCGAAAAAGTATCGAAATGAGACGTTGTACAATCTCCGAATAAGACTGTCTATCTACTTTGATCACTTTTAGAGAATAAAATCAGCGTTGTGATTGACTCTGTGGCAAGAACATACAAAGCTATAATAGAAAATGAGGGAACAAACTTGTTTGTAATTACACCTTTCCAGAACATTCCATACTGAATTTACTGGCTGATCTTAAATGCTGTAATCTTATTCACATAAAGAGTTGTAGTCCTCATGAAACCTTACTTCATTCGGGATTTTTCTTAGTGGAATAATGATTGAAAAATTGAGCCAAAAAAAAAATCAAGATGGTATTTACTGAAAAGGTATCAAACACACTAGTAGAGGACTGTATTTCTGTTGAGCCTTCCTAGCTTATTCACAGTTTGTTATCGAAATGGCTATCGAGTTGGGACTTTCCCGTATTACCAGGCTATTAGAGCATTTGGGCAATCCTCAAAAGTCATTGAGAGTGTTGCACGTTGCAGGAACGAACGGCAAAGGGTCGGTTTGTAGTTACCTATCCTCTATATTGCAACAGAAACCGTACCACATTGGAAAATTCACCACCCCGCACTTGGTCCATGTTACAGATTCCATTACCATCAATAACAAGCCGATCCCACTGGATCGATATCAAGATATTAGGCAGCAACTAGAAGCTTTAAACAAAACACACTCTTTGAAATGCACGGAATTCGAATTGCTAACGTGTACCGCATTCAAATATTTTTATGATGTCAAATGTCAATGGTGTGTTATAGAAGTAGGCCTTGGTGGTAGATTGGATGCGACGAATGCTATTCCTGGTTCAAATAAAGCATGCTGCGGTATTACAAAAATCGGTTTAGACCATGAGAGCTTTTTAGGAAATACGTTGGCTGAAATTTCCAAAGAAAAGGCAGGTATAATTACAGAAGGAGTGCCCTTTACTGTAGTTGACGGAACCAACGATACAAGTGTCATAAATGTCGTGGAAGACAAGTGTAAAGCTTTGGGGTCTAAACTTTACGTTACTGATCCTAAACTTAATGGAAATATCATCGACACTAAAGCATGGGGTGTCTTCAACTTATCTAAGCTACCTCTGAACGGGGAATACCAGATATTCAACCTCAGAGTGGCTATAGGCATGTTAGATTACCTGCAGATAAACGGGCTTATTGATATTAGCAAGGATGAAGTGGGTTCGAGACTAGCAAAAGTAGACTGGCCGGGCAGATTGCATCGTATGGATTACTGCTATGACCAATTGAGTAAAAGAACATTGCCTATACTAATGGATGGCGCTCATAACGGCTCAGCCGCAATAGAGTTGGCCAAATACCTAAGAAAAGAATACGGAGACCAAGCTTTGACCTTTGTTATGGCTGTAACCGTCGGCAAAAACTTAGAGCCACTGTGCCAGCCTTTGTTGCGACCAATAGATCAACTTATCCTTACACAGTTTGATAACGTGGAAGGCATGCCCTGGATTCATGCCACCGAACCTGAAAAGATAAAAGATTTTATCTTGACTAAAGGATACACAGAGAACGTCATGATTGAAAGTAATTTGCACCAGGTACTACCTTCTCTGGCTCTTACAACAGAGGATCAAAGACAACCAATTGTTGTATGCGGGTCATTATATTTATGTGGTGAATTGTTACGTATCCATAAAAATCATTTAAAAGAGTAAATAAAGTAGCGAAAAAACAACACTATATAAAATATTGATAGAAAAAAAGGGTTTCAGAGAATCACTTCTTCAATTCTTTCTTGCCTCTAGAATCTTTTTGATTTCCTAGCATATCCACTATATTCCTCTTCCTTTTTGTTCTCTTGTCCTTTGGCGATTTACTCTTTTTTTCCTTCTTCACTTGATTGCCTACACTTGTTTCGTCTGCTGGAATTGTTCTCTCTTGCTCTTCCTTCTTAGGAAACTTTGAATATTTCTTCTCTTCATGGTCATCTTCGCTTTTGGCTGTTTCAGCATGACCTCCACTATCACCGATCTTTCCTTCATTGTCTGTTTTAAACCCGGCGCCTTTTTTTTCTGTCTTAACACTAAACATATCTGTATCTTCTTTAAAAAGTGGCTTAATTAACCGTTCTCCGGTGTTGCTAGTCTTCCCCACATCGTCTGTAACTTGATAGAATTGTAACTTCGATTCATTGTACTCCGGCTTTAATAGTTTTAGCAATTCTTCGGTACTCCACTCCGTCTTAGTCACATTCATCCAAGCATCCCAGCTCTTGGTGCCAGGTTCCAGCACGCAGGGCATTCTTTCGTGTAGCCATTTTAGCTCCTCAGGTCCCTCTCCTGTAATTATGGTAAATGTATACAGGTCTTCCTTTTCCAAATAATCATACATTCCTGCTACAAACATCAACTTACCATCTCTTCTTGAAATAAAATAAGGGGTCTTCTTCTTTCCAACAGTTCTCCATTCAAAATATCCGCTCATTAGCACAGCACACCGTTTCTTCTCACAAGGTCTCATCCACATCTTGCTTTCTTGCAGATTCTCTAAACGGGCATTGAAGGTACGATACGTCTTGAATTGCGAAACATCCTTGGTCCAAAAGGGAACTAGGCCCCATCTCATAAATTGAATGGCTTTAGTATCGGGACGGTATACCGCGGAATATTTGGTGGGTGCAATATTATAAGAGGCTTCGAAGATGTCCTGATTGTCAGCGGCCTGATTTGGAGTTGTCTCCCCGTCTTGTGAATGTCGATCATTCGATGAGGTGTCCTTGGGTGTATTCACTGGTATATTCCATTCCTCTAAGAGCCTAGGCAAATCTCCACTATCGTAAGCTAGGGCAAACCGGCCGCACATTTTGGGTTGCAGCTAGTTAGTTCAAACATTGACCTGTTGTGCTCAAGAAAACTGTTCTTCCCCTTAGTTGCTCTCTTTCAATTTAGTCCCGTCAAATCCAGAATTTTCCTGGGGTTTCGGCCTTGTAAAAATGCTTTTGCACAATATCAACATTTTTACAATTAAGTAGACCCATTCCAATTAGTTATAGAGGGTTAAGGGCAAGGTAAAGTATCCCATCCAAGGAACCGGAAATTAAAGAATCAACGTTTTTCTGCTATGCTTCTACGAGAAATGCATTTGTCGCAAAGGTTATATAAGAGACGTTTATTTGCCTCGAACCTTTCAGCGTGGCCAACGAAACCCTCCCATATACGCCACCTACATGACATAAGGCCGCAGGCTTCGAACTCCAATCCGCAACAGCCGGCCCCGATACCTGAGTTTCCAGCTGGCACACCACCTCGACCACCAACAACACCCCAATCTGGCTCCGTCAAGAATAATCGTGGCTTGATGTATTCCTTCGTTGGCGTTTCTATTGTGGGTATAATGCTTTGGTACAAAAGTAAATCTAAGAAACAGAAGATACCGATCTTAGCACAAAACGTCTGGAAGGAAGCCATATGGCAAGAAAGTGACAGAATGGACTTTAACTACAATAAATCGTTAAGGCGATATATCGAAACGTTGGATGCGTGTGATCGCTTTCATATGGATCCGTTATCGGACGACTATACAAGGATAGAGCTAAAGATCGCTGAAATGTACGAAAAGCTAAACATGCTTGACGAGGCACAAAGTATATATCAAGAATTATTAAGCCGATTTTTCGAAGCACTAAATGTTCCTGGTAAAATTGATGAAAGTGAAAGAGGCGAAGTGTTAAGAAAAGACTTGAGAATTTTGATTAAATCGTTAGAAATTAATAAGGATATAGAAAGTGGTAAGGAAAGATTGTTGCAACATTTGCTGTTGGCTCAAGAAGAGATTCTAAGCAAATCTCCTGAGTTAAAGGAATTTTTTGAGAAAAGGAAAAAGAAGCTCTCTATGATAAAGGATATTAATAGAGACCCCAATGACGATTTCAAAACATATGTCAGTGAAGAAAACATCAAGTTTGATGACCAAGGCTATATGATTCTAGACCTGGAAAAGAATAGCAGCGCTTGGGAACCCTTCAAGGAAGAATTTTTCACCGCTAGAGATCTATACACAGCTTACTGTTTGTCATCAAAGGACATAGCCGCAGCTCTAAGTTGTAAGATAACTAGTGTGGAATGGATGGTCATGGCAGATATGCCGCCAGGACAAATATTACTATCGCAAGCAAACTTGGGGTCACTATTCTATCTTCAGGCAGAAAAACTGGAAGCTGATTTAAACCAACTGGAACAAAAGAGAAAGAAAGAGCCTGGCCAGGAATTAGACACGGGAGCATACATCAAAGCCTTGCGATTTGTACGCAAAAATCGGGACTTGTGTTTAGAGAGAGCACATAAATGTTACGATAGCGTCATTAGCTTTGCTAAAAGAAACAGGAAAATAAGATTCCACGTAAAGGACCAACTCGATCCATCGGTCGCACAATCAATTGCATTATCTACCTATGGAATGGGCGTTTTGAGTTTACATGAAGGTGTTTTGGCTAAGGCTGAAAAATTATTCAAAGATTCAATCACGATGGCCAAGGAAACTGATTTTAATGAACTCCTGGCTGAAGCAGAAAAGGAGTTACAAAAGACAAATGTATTAAAAGCGGCCAAGAAAGAGGAATCTGAATTAATACCACAGTAAAAATAAGGAGGAACCTGACAAAAATAATAAATACCTTATCTGTACATAAGTATATATTGTAGTAAAACGGAAACCATGTTTTATTTCATCTCGCGATGAATTGTTTTCATTACTTCAAAATCTATGACGATTAATATTATACATTACAAATATAGAAATTATTTTCTTTATTTTTACCATTTTAAACATGACCAATAACTAAAATATATGTATAAAAGAACACAAAATGTACTTATATACTATTCTTAGTTAGCAGTCATAACTTGCCAAACTCTGATGACGTTGTCGGTGTAACCGGCGAACAAAGTTTGACCGTCAGCAGACCAAGCCAAAGAAACGGCATGTGGTTCAGCGGCCTTGCTGTAACCGGCAAATTCTGGTCTCAAGTCATCGACCAAGTATTGTGGGTCCAAAGAGAAGACCTTGATACCGGTGGCAGTAGCAGCAGCTAACCAGTATCTGTTTGGAGAGAAAGCCAAAGAGAAGACTTCGTCTTGAGCAGACAAAGTGTACATAGCCTTCTTAGCAGCCAAGTTCCACAACATGATTTCACCATCCTTACCAGCGGAAGCAATCAAAGTTCCGTCTGGAGAAGCAGTCAAAGTGTTGATGTTAGAGTTGTGACCAATGAAGTCAGCTTCAATTTGGAATTGGTTTAAGTTCCAAGCCTGTAGTTATGATTATTGTTAGTAATAAATACTTTGGTTAAAACACTGTAAATTTCAACTTTTCTAGTGAAAAAAAGTATTGTGTAGTTAAGCTATTCATCAGAGATCTTGGTGATAATTAGTATGTCTCATTCGAAACGCGAAGTTCCGTCTGAAGTAGCAAATATGTTATTACATCATTTGAATTACACTCAACCCCACAATCCTTTTCTCTTCACTGGTTTGTTATCTTAATTTACCATGGAAAAAAATAGAAAAAAAATATCACATACCTTAACCATCTTGTCGTTACCGGCAGAGATGATGGTGACAGAGTCATCGTCAGCCTTTTCGTTTGGAACAACTCTGACTTGGGAAACCCAGTCGTTGTGACCCAACAAAGTAGCCAAACATTGACCCTTGATAGTCCAGACCTTGATGGTCTTGTCACGGGAACCAGAGATAATCATGGAAGCCTTCTTGTCAATGTCAACGGACATAACATCGGACTTGTGACCGACGAATCTTTGGTAAGTTTCACCGGTAGCAACATCCCATAATCTCAAGGTCTTGTCCCAAGAAGCAGACAAAGCGTAAGCACCGTCAGCAGTCAAAGTACAGTCTTGAACGATGTGACTGTGACCCTTGAAAGATCTAACTGGGACACCGAATTTTTGGTCATCACCAGTCAACTTCCAGGAGATCAAAGTCTTATCACGGGAAGCGGACAACAATAAGTTTGGTTGACCAGCAGAAGTAGCCAAGGATGTGACCCATCCGTTGTGACCTTCTAAGGTACCTCTCAATACTAAAACTTCGTTAGATGCCATTTTTCACTTTATTTACTTTTGTATTATTCGATTGATTTGTGAAAAAAAAATAAGGAGAGAATAAGTAAAAGGATTCAAAAAAAGTATTCTTAAATACAAATGGCGGAGAAGGATATATTTAAATGAAAGAATGGACAAGCGTCTGGAAAGTGGCCTTAAGCATCTAAGGAAAAAAGTTGCGTGGATGAAATTTTTTTCAACAAACGTTCTGAGAATTTCGCTGTAGCGGTGCAGTTTCTCTAAGAAATTTTCAGAACGGCCAAAAAAAGAAGACAGCACAACATCCGTACATTGCCGGTAATAGTTTAGGTGGTTGGCATAGCGCATATAGGCATATTGATAGAGATCCTGGGTGAATATATACTGTTACTGACGGTTCAATTATGCTGTGGCTTTGGCCCAGCTACTTTAATTAGTTTGGACGTTATAGGCCATATTTTCGATAGAAAGTCTCCACCAGGCTCCACAGTAAGCAAACTATACGTTTTGAACTCACCAATCTGGTACAATCTTGCCCGGTTCATGAAATCAATACAGCAGTTGCATGTGCTTGATACCTCTTTTTGCTGAGGATTTGGTCTTTCCGATTTTTCATTTCCCTAATCTTTCCCATATATATTTGGTCTTATAATAGTCACTTAGGCTGTCATCCAAGGGTAAAACATCGATATTACCGTCATTTTTTCTTTTAATAAGGACTTGGTTATTCTCTAAATCCAAAATTACCCCTAGCGATCTGTACAGTTTTAGTTTTAGAATGTTTTCATTTGCCTCTGGAGTGATGGTTTTTTGATCTTCCAGCTCGGATTCGATCATCTTTGGATTTATTTCAGAACCGTCTGCCGTAGATACAATCTCACTATCTTTGATGTACATTTTCATCTTTTCATCCAACTCACTACGGAGAGAGACAATATTCCGTTCTAACCCGTCCAAATCCTTAAGTAGATTGACTAGCTCTTCTTTACTGCCAAATTCATTGCCTACTTCATTAGTATATTCCAAATCACCTTCTAACTTAGCAATGTTTATCCTCTCTGCGTTTAACTTTTTTCCCGACTCAGATACTTTTAAGTTTTCCGAAGTGATTCTTGCTTCACTTTCATCTCTTATGACATCAAGATCGTGGCGGATTCTTTTCATGGCATCAATATCCTGTTGTATATTAAAGCTTTCTCTCACCTCTTTCAGAAATTCGACAGGGCTCTCGAGCAGGTTTTCCTTTTGTGACATTGGCATCTTGCGTTTGATCTTACTTTCCGACCGTCCTCCGTGTGCTCTGATCACAGTAGTTCATCTGTATTAGGACACTATAGCAATCTTGGAGACCTTATTGTTTGTTTATGTTTCCTTTTGGCGTCATTCTCTGCGGCCGGGTAGTACTGCCGAAAAGAACGGCGGTAAATATAAAGCAAATATATTAAATAAACTAATCTCATTAAAGCGCCAGGCTAGATGTGTTCTAGGGGGGAAGGGCTATAAAATGTACTACGTGATAAAGCTTCCGTACTTCCATTTTACTGGGCCAGTAAATAGGTGCCCAAGACCAGCGTTCCAGCTAGAACGACAGATCCGGTTTTGATAACCCCGGGATTGGTCAACTTGTAGCCCATGTCCCAGACGAGATGTCTAATTCCGTTACCAAAGTGGAATGCAAACAAGTATCCCGCCGATCCTTTGAGTATCCATTGGGACCATTTGGGTAGCTTTTCATGGTACCACTTATTTAGATCTTGAAATGATGTCTGCATCCCCAATAATGTTGTCACACCCAGAGTGATAGTGAAAGCATAAAATCCGAGAGCCAACAAGATGCCGGATATACGATGCAAGGAGGAGAGGTACCAACTCATTTCAGGTTCGTAAATGGTCAGATGTGGGGATATTGGTCTTTGTTTTCTCTGGGATACTAGAAGCTCCTCTTCACGATTGCCCGACCAATGGTCTGATTTGAGTACACAACCAGCATGCAAATTTCTTGTGTTATTTCTGAAGACTGGGCTGTGCAAAAAGAATGGAGAAGCGATTCTTGGCACAAGTAGACTCGGTTTGTTGAACCGGATTAAAGAGGGTATTTTTTTAACTGTCACTCTCATGGTTTTTGTGCAACAATATTGGAACTTCTAGCTGGTCGTCGTTACGACAGAAGAAATGTGATCCTTGACTAAACAAATGTTACTGCAGTTTTATTTGCCGCTATTTGGCCTTTTCGTCAGTCTTGTTCAGTGACAAGACCGGTATCCCTAATCCCTTTTTTTGCATGTAAGTAGCCAGCGACTCTTTTGATAGAAACGCAGAGAGATAGAATACTTGTGCCACTTTTCAAACCACAAAATAAACTGAGACGTTACTGTACTAGCGGTACAGTTGTTTTCTTATTTTTCTCCACGCATTCAGAAAAATTGTGATGTCTTGTAAAACATCTTGTAAGTATAATGTATGGAACACATCTTAGGCTGCTAATTTCAATGGTAATATTTCTAAGGCAATAAAATTGTTGTTTAAGCATAGTAATATTACCGTCAAGATTTAAAAGAATACTTGTTATAGCAGAGTAGTTTGATTTTATACAATTTTCTATACCTAAAGGTTAAAACGCAAGCTTGGACAAACATTTTGTTGAGAAAGTTTTAATCGTCAAGAAATAAGTGATTTGAAAAATGCCTTGTGGGTAAATTGTAAATATTTTTCCTGGAATTGGCTTAGAAAGTTGATATGCAGTTATAAAGTCATGCAGTTGCAAGTTAGCTTGAGTTTTGCGGACTAGGGTAAATATGAGAAGGAAATTTTTAACAAATAAGTGGTTGTTTGGCCGAGCGGTCTAAGGCGCCTGATTCAAGAAAACATCTTGACCGCAGTTAACTGTGGGAATACTCAGGTATCGTAAGATGCAAGAGTTCGAATCTCTTAGCAACCATTATTTTTCCCTTTTCTGGTATTTTTGATGCCGCCCCTTCAGGGAATCGTTGACGATCACGGCTAATAAGCCAAATTAAATAAGCGGTGCCAAAAGGCATGGCCAACACATATAATCAAGAAATATTGATCTACCAAAGACGAACTTCGAAAACCATTGCTTGATTTTCCAACAGGATTCACATCTTTCCACAATAGAATATTTGTTGCTCGTGATTGTATTTGATAGACGATTTGCACTTTTGTAATAAGTTTTTTGTTGATTTAGTCTTTTTTGTTCCTCTATAAAAAACTATGCTGAAAATATGAATTCTTCAAATTCTTCTGACAGTGTTTTCATGAGTTCGTTTAGCTATTTGAATCAAACATCACAGGGTATAATACCAGGTAATTCTACCTTCGCAAATACTATCAACTTCCCATATAGGCTGGGCCTATCTTTTATAGGGGCCGTGAGCTTACAATACGATCAAACCGTCAAGTCTGAAGAAATTCCTCCTACACTAAGGTCCGTTTTTGATACAATAGGCTTCTTCTTCAGTCCATATGCCATTTTTTGCTTTGTAATTGCTATTGTTCTCAACAGATTCGTGGTGTACTATGCCGTTCTCACGAACGGTACCAGGCGCACATTACCAACATGGTTAATCAACGTTTTCCATGTCTCAACAGTCGTTGTGTTAACCTTTGTATCATTGGGGCCACTCATATTGGGTAAAGATTTTAGCATACTGGGCAGCCCTTTATTTGCCCAAGAAAGGATACTACAGAATATATTCTACGCGTTCGCCTATTCTTATTGCGTTGAAACTATTTTTACCATTATGCGCAACTCCAGCCCGCTAGAAGGTACCGACTATTCTTTGTTTGAACTATCGATCCAGTTTTATACAATGACGAGAAATGACATTACACTGATTGGTTCACCGGATTACATTATAGATTATTCAATGGCTATTTCAAGCAGAATAATAATCCATCTAGTAGAAATATTCAGGCTTAGAAATTACCGCTTGCTTTTCAGTACCGTCCTGAACATCTGTCATATCTATTACTTGGGTATAAGAGTCAAGCAAGGCGGATGGAAAAGCCTTCCATTTTCAGTAAAATTTAGACATTTCCCAAAAATATTCGCGATCTGTATAATTTGCATATCTTTATTGATCTTTGAACTGTCATGCTTAATTAGGTGGAACCCATTTGGAAAGTCTCACAGTGCTTGTGAAGTCTTACAGTTTTACCCACTCAGTAGAAACTGGAAAAAGTATTTGAACTACACGGGTGAAGAAGATTTTTCAGGTATGGCCACCAAGTTTGCACTATTATTATGTTCTGGAACTGAACTGATGGAAAAGGGTATACGGAGAGAGCTTCCTGCTGTGAACATTCCGGATAACGTCAATGAAAGATTCTATATCAGCGGCTATCTAAACGAACTTACGCAACCATCCAAAGATGACAAAACCTCTGATTTCCTGAAACAGCGATCATCGATATCAAAGCCAAGGCTCTTTCTGATGCTACCAAACTTCATAATATATATCATGAAGAAGTTGGTTGGTCAGTTATTCTTTGCCTTTAAAAATAAAGAGCTGACTGACGAAAACGAAGACACCTCCTATAACGAGCCATTTAAAGTGCTGAGTACAGCTGGGAAGAACCGTATGAACGATGCCAAACGTAATAGCAGCGACCATGAAGAAGGTTTCGAATTATTTAACACTAACAACGAGGACCTCTCCGAAGATTACGAACCCTCTGAAATTGAGTCACTCGGAGATTCCGATGAGGAAAATTTGGAAGAAGAATCACTTATCTTTGAAGAGACCCATGACGCCCTGTTGGATTTATTTTCTCCTGAGGAAACTGAAACTCCTATAGATTATGATTGGATCGTTTCAACCAGTCATATCCTTCAACAAAAACTACTATCGAATAAAACTTCAACAAGAGCCTTCCTCTCAGGTCCCACGACAAACGGAATAAGCGAACCGTCTGGTGAAGAATGTGATTTTGATCTATCTTGTGCAGTGTGCAAAGTTAATGAGAGAAATACTATACTATGGCCTTGTCGATGCTTTGCCCTGTGCGAAGATTGTAGAATTTCTTTAGGTTTGCGCGGATTTAGCACTTGTGTGTGTTGTAGGGGTAAAGTCCATGGATACTGTAAAGTTCATCCAATTTCAAGCCATAAGTAAGATAATCCACATTTTTACGCGGCCTTTGAAGAACAATCATATAGACAAACTATCATAACTGCCACGTTCCGAGCTTGCGTATCTGGATATTGGATTTATAAACGCCTTCTAGAGAGCAATTTAGTATCTTTTTCTATGTTTTCTAAGAAATTTTCAAGTGCAAATTATATTTAACATTTTGTATCATTAGTATATAGAAACCTATCAGTGGCGGTTATATCATTAGAGAGAAAAAGAATAAACTATACATCGATCGGTGCTCATTCTATTTTTATGGCCCATAAAAAACAACTATATTGTCAACTAGTGGTGGAACAAACGGATTGGATTTTCAACGTAAACCAAATCGAATGAATCGGCGGCTGAAAAGACAACTTTGTCCATGACTGAACCAGATGGAGCAGCAATGTATTTGACACCAGATTTGACGGCTCTGTAAACGTTATCAGGGAATGGGAAAAACGCGTCTGAAGATAGTGATACATTGGTTAATTTACTCGACCAGTCCTTTCTTTCTTCTGGAGTGAATGGTTTTGGAAGCTCTTCAAACTTGGATTCATATTCAGATTTTTCTGGTTCTTCAGTTGGAATTTGACCAGTTACGAATAAATCAATAGCGTTTGATTTTTCTGGTCTTTTCACACCTTTAGCCCATTTGATTTCCAAAACTCTTGGATGTTGTCTGAACCACCAATTGTCGGCCTTCTCACCAGCTAATCTTGTACAGTGGATTCTGGATTGTTGACCAGCACCCAATCCGACAACCATACCATTTCTTGCGTAACATACTGAATTGGATTGAGTATATTTCAAAGCAATGGTAGCAACTGTCAAGTCAATTACCGCTTGTTCGGTTAGGTTTTTGTTTTGGGAAACGATTTCTTTGAAAGTAGATTGATTGATTATAGCATCGTTTCTCTTTTGTTCCAAAGTAACACCGTATACTTGTCTTCTTTCGACAGAGCCTGGAACGTAGTTTGGATCGATTTGCAGGATACAGTACTTACCGCCCTTCTTCTTGGACAAGATGGCTAAAGCTTCAGGTTCATAACCTGGGGCAATGACACCGTCGGAGACTTCTCTTGAGATAATCTTGGCGGTTGGTACATCAACTATATTGGAAAGAGCGATCCAGTCACCGAATGAAGACATTCTATCAGCACCACGAGCTCTTGCGTAGGCACATGCCAATGGAGACAAATTTTCAATGTCAGCGACAAAATAAACTTGCTTTTCCACATCAGACAATGGGATACCTACGGCGGCACCGGCTGGTGAAACGTGCTTGAAAGAGGCTGCAGCTGGCAAATTCAACGAAGCAGATAACTCTTTGACTAATGGCCATGAGTTTAGGGCGTCTAACAAATTGATGTAGCCTGGGGAGCCACATAGTACTTTGAAAGGCAAGCTATCTTGTTCGCTGACGTAAGCTTGAGCTGGCTTTTGATGTGGGTTGGCACCGTAACGGAGAGTAATTTGGGCTTGCCCTTCAGAGTATTGCTTTCTGAAAAAATCGGAAATAGCAGCATCGTAATCAGCTGTGTGTTCGAAAGCTTTCAAAGCTAGTCTGTTCTTCAAGTCTTGAGAGGTTTCACCATTCTTGGATAACTCACCCAGGAATTCAGGGTAGTCCTTTGGATCAGATAATATAGTGACTCTGGTGTGGTTCTTGGCTGCAGCTCTTAATAGAGTGACACCACCAATGTCAATTTCCTCCACAGCTTCAGGGATGGTCACACCCACTTTGGCAACTGTTTCCTTGAATGGATACAAGTTACAAACAACGAAGTCAACTTTTTCGATGTGTTGTTCCTTCAAATCCTTCTCATCGCTATCGATGTTTCTGGCAAGAATACCACCATGAACGGCTGGATGCAAAGTCTTAACTCTACCGCCCAACATTTCTGGGGCGTGTGTGATAGCGGACACGTCTTCAATGGGGAAGCCTGCATCACGAATCATACGAGCAGTACCACCAGAAGCGAGGATACGAACGTTCTTTTCGATTAGACCTCTGGCCAAATCAAGTAGGCCTGTCTTGTCGTAGACTGATAGGATTGCAGTTTTTGTGTAGTTGGCCATATTTGATGATGATATGTGCTTGATTATCTAGCTAGCAGAACAAAGTTCATATAATCGTGTTTATTAAGTAGTGTGAGACTGAAGATTCAATCGAGTTTACGTTTATATACATAGAACAAGCGTGATGCTCCGATGGAATATTACCGAGTTATGAAAGAGGAGTCAGTTCATTTCTGGATATTCCGCGATACCTAGCAGGGTATATTCTCTCTGAATTACACTGACTTCTGCAATGACATGACTTGGCATGATTAATATCGTTCCCGCTGGAAAAGAAAGAGTCAAAAAGCTACACATTTTTCTCAGATCACCCGCGCACCAAGAGCGGGAAAACTAAGAAAAATCGAAATCGAAAACGAAATGGTGATGTGATGTGATGTGGGTGGATTGAAGGAATGTATTTATGCACTAATATTGAAGTATATAGGGTTCTAATTAGCTTATTTTCTGTATCTCCATAGGGACAAGGTGTTATGCTTCTTCCAGGTCTTTCTTCTACCGGCCTTGGTGTTGTTGAATCTGTGGCCCTTGTTGATACCTCTGGATTTCTTACCAGTGGCAGTCAAACCTCTAGCTTCACGGTGCTTGTGAACTGGGTTACAGATCCAGTTGTAACGAGCGTCTCTTCTGATAGCCTTGTGTTGAGGGTCGACCAAGATAACTTCGAAGTACTTGTAAGTAGAATCTTGGTTAACCCAGTAAGAGTTCAAGACTCTCAAGTTAGCGGCACGACGACCAACTCTTTCCTCAGCGGTAGCTCTCAAGGATCTTTGGTATTTCAATTCGTTGACACCTTGGTTAGTTGGCTTACCGTAAGTGGCACCCTTTGGAACAGGTCTCTTTCTGTTACCACGTCTGACTCTGACACGGTAGATCACGAAACCTTGCTTGGCCTTGTAACCTAATCTTCTAGCCTTGTCTGGTCTGGTTGGTCTAGCGGCTCTGTGAATGACGTTCTTTTGTCTGTATTCCCAGACTCTAACTCTTTGCAGAAATCTTAGAACATCAGATTGCTTCTTTCTTTGCAGTTCTTCTAAATACTTGTAGGCACCCATTATTTGTTTGGTTGTTTACTATTATGATTACTTTTGTTTTAGTCTGCTGGTCCCAAAAAGATGTTTTACAGATTGAAATTTATTCGATGGCTTAAGTAAAAGAAGACAACTGAAAAAAAAAAGACGAAAAAAGTGTAACGGTTTTGAAAAAAAAAAAATAATAAAAAACAGAAAACCACCTCCGGGTAATAACATAGAAATAATAAACTAGGTATGACCGGTAACAGAACAGCCTGTGAGAAGGATGAAGCGATGCGACAAAAAATGTAAGGGCGTCTACTCCCTCCCGCACCTCAGGCAACTCTGCCTCAATACAAGGATGGCGCCACAAGCCAACAAGATTGTCTTGGTAGTCACTCGTCACAACAGAAAGACGCAAGCACAATAGCACAGACTGTGCTTCCTGATCTGGTCTGATTTGATCTGATCTGTGCGTAAGCTCTCTCTCAGCTGCACGCACGAGGGCTGCGGAAGAGGCGGTGCCGCCACAGACCAGCAGCCCAGTAGCCCAGCCCGGTGGCTGCTGCAGCAGCCACCGGGCTGGGCGGGACTTAGCCTCGACTGTGGTGGCCAGAACGCCCCCTCCCTGGACTGCATGGAGGCAACGCGTCGCTGCGTTCCGGAACGCGAAGATTGCGAAACACGCCCCCCTGAGTTGACGTAGGACAGGTTTTCTTGCTGTATTGCCCGATGCGGAAACCATACTGCCATATTGGTGAAAAACATCATGGCGGGTCTTTTCTATTTTTGGCTCATGGAGTCTCGAGCGTGGAACAGTGAAAAAAAGTATATAAACTATCAGAATACAGTTACGAAAACGGCATTGTTCGCTCTGAGTTCTGTTGTTCCTTTTGATTGTTCATTTTTAGTTCTCAATAATAATCACCAAATAAAAACCACCACACATACACACAATCAAAAATGGCCAGCTCTTCCTCCGTTTCCTCTTCCTCCGTCCAAACCAACAGTGCTCTAGTCAACAACAGTGCCGTAGCTGCCTCTTCTGTCTCCGCTAGTGTCAGTGCCAGTGCCAGTGCCAGCTCCAACAAGTCCGGTAACAGCACTTCCTCTTCCAAGAACGCCGCCCCAGGTATGGTTGCCAACCCAGTCTCCTGGAAGTACGGTGCCGTCATGGCTGCCATCGCCGCCGGCTCTTTCGTCCTAGGTGCCGGTATCTAAGCGAATTTGCGGAGCTGTTTTTTTCCTCTCAACTTTCTGCTGCTGCTGTACCATTAAATTAGGAATGATGGATAGACAGGAATAGTACATAAAAAATAACAATCATAACCGAGCACATCTTCTGCGTCTGGCATTACTGAAAAAAAAAAGCGCAAATGACTGGGTTTGTATATACTGGACCTATTGGGCCGTTTGCATGTTTCCTAGATACGTTATTTCTATTGTACATCTATTTATAATTAATACATTGTTTAAAACAATCAGAAAATAGTATTTTCGTTCTTTTACATTTTTACCCGGCTACAGCCTGCTGCCTGGTGCTCGAGTGGAGGAAAATTGTAGAAAAGGTCTTCTTTTTTGCCATATAGATGGAACAGAGCTCTTTCATTGCTAGACACAGAAAACTGTAAGCAAACTGCATTGGAATACCGTTGAGAATGGCTAGTTTTTTCGTCAAGTTATGGGAGAGTGTGTTTGAACCGGGGACCACCCCACAGTTGGTCATCGCCACTCACGCTTCTTTCGTTGCATTACTGCTGACCTTGGTGTGGCTTATTTACGCCACGCACGGCAACATTCACTTCTACGTTCTGTTCGGCATATCTCTTTTGCTCTGGATCACTGTTATCTGGTTCATTAGTGAACTGTCACTGGTCAAGTTGAAGGATAACGATGAACTGGATAAAGTTGCCAACGAAAAGAAGGAAACCGAAGAAACAAACGATGGCGATAACAAGCAAGAGAAAGGGAATACCACCGGCAGTTCCAGACCCGCTCAAACGCATTCCAGGTCAAGAAAGGCATAGACTCATACATACTTAACTACATAGTTATAACTTTTATTGATATACTGTAATACTTGCAGACTCCCGGGTAACCGCCGCCATATTTTTTTTTCCTGGCCCGCTTCAGGGTCTCCCCTGATGGCTTTTCGCATTCTTTCTTTCTTTTTTTTTTTTTTCAAGTATAATTTTGGGCTCAAGAATGGATGGAGTGGAGCACATGTAGAAATCGTCAATAGAGAGATTGTTCGGAACGACGCTTTTCGTAAGACATCTGTTCCGTTTTTGAATACCAATAACAAGTGTTTTGAGTGGCTGTATCTGCATTACCTTTCTTCTAAATTCTGGCTTCAGTTTAAGCGACAGTTGTTTTTTTTTTGTGACGGTTATAAATAGATTCGGGACTTCCATTGCGTTTCCAAACGAGTCGCCAAGAACCTTAAAAAAAAAGTGCAAAGAGGTACCAACATATCCGGTAAAGGAGTGAGACAATACAAGGTTAACATACCCACAGATTCAGCTCAAAATGGATGCAGGTTTTTCAGCCATGGCTCCACGAAACGGCCAGCCTTCTGCTAGAGCACAATTAAGAAATAATTTATTGAATAGCGATATAGGAAACATTGACATTCGGGACGAGACTCCCATTTCAGGCCAGGAAAAAGATAGCAGCAGCATCAACAGCAACCAGTCTTTCCCCATGCCACAACATCAGCAACAGCAGCTCCCCCAACAGTACTATCGCAACAATACCAATGAAGCTCCAATGTCAACTCCAGTGCAATATCCGCAAATGCCCATGCAAATGTATCCGCAGCAGCAGCAGCAGCAATACGACTTTGGGTACTCCGATCCATCGGTGAATAGAATACCAGTAAAACAGTATAATTTTTCTAAACCATCACCAAGCAATAATCGTAATACTACTAGTAATAGAAAGTCGTCCTCTCTAACTCAAAGTTCGTTTTCCAATTTCTTCAAGCATAAACATCAATTTGGTAAGTCAAAGAAAAAAGCAAAAGGTGGTGTTGGAGATGGGGACGATGACGACGATGTGATCATGGAGGATTCTACCAGTACCGACTTAACTTTTAATGATATCCAGACGTTTGGCCACAAAGGTGGTGACAAGTACGGGTACGGCGGTGATTCTGCACCCATCATTCCCACCTTAATGACTAAAGATCGCGGTAATATGACTAACACTGAATATAGGAAGTACCTCACGAATCAAAGGAAAACTGCAATGAACGCCATGGCAAAGCAAACCATAAACGGTTCGGCAGACTCGTTGCCGCCTAGAGCAATGTCTTTGCAAAGTTTCCCTAACGGTAATCCTATGGTGCAAGCTCCCACTCCACATCCGTTATTTTCACCTAACAACATGATGAATCCTAATGATTCAAGGTCAAATTCATTAATGAGTGGACCCCCTCGACAATTTCAACAGCAGCTGCAGCAGCAAAGAGCACCTCCGATGAATCAATATAATAACCGTCCAGGACAATTTCAGAATCCTTCTCAACCGGTTATGCGTCCTGGCCAACAACAATCTCAACAACCGCGTGCCATGTCATTGACCAATTCGCCAAGATATTCGCCTCAAAATGCCAGACCATTCGTGCCTCAACAGCAGATACCGCAAAGACAGCAACAACCTCAGCAGCAGATACCGCAAAGACAACAACAACAACAACAACAACAACAAATGGCCCAGAATTATCGGGCAATGTCATTACAAGCTCAAACCGTGCCTCAAGGGCCTAACCGTTGGAGCCCAAATGACAGTGATCGTAGAGCAATACCTGCTAATCAACCAATGGGTCCATCCTCAATTTCCTCAAGAAATAATTCAGCCTATTCAATACCAAACGTAAAAAACAAACCACCAACCACATCATCTTCTTGTTCTTCTTCCTCTTTTGTAGATGGCACAGCAGTCCCTGATTTGGCAACGCAGAAGTCTTCGCCTTTACGGAAGCAAATAAATAATAACCAACGCGTTGAAAATAAGGGTAAATTAAACGTTTTACAGCTGTCTACTCCTCAGCAAAATGAATTAAAGGAAAAGGAAAGAAAACTAGAAGAAATGGAGAACTCCTTACGTGAAAGAGAACTATTAATAGAGCAAAAAGAAAGCGCAAAAATCGAAAATGAAACCAAGGAACCCAAGGAAACCCTGCACGAAGAAGAAGATTTAAACCTAAGGCCTACAAGTGCACTAGAAACCGGCTTAAGAGACCTTTCATTGGAAAATGAAAATGCGATTGCTAATAGGTCGTCTTTAGCCACCTTTTCGTCCACATTCAGTGATTCTCCCTCCAAGCAAAGAATCTTCAATGCCAGAACTGGTATGTACAAATTAGAAAACTCTACCGATATCAATGAATACGTTACAGCACAAGAATTTCCTCCGCCTGGACAAAATGATGCGAATTTGGATAATGTCGAAACCGAAACAATGAACGAAAGCAGGTCAGATTACAATGATAGCAATAGAACTTCTTTATTGCAATCTATACCGGAAAGGGACCCAAAAAGAAACATCCCAATCGGTAATATTCAGCAGTGTCAAGCCAGTGGCGATGTCAGGAGGCTAAGCAATGTCAACATATCTATGAATCAAGAAAATATTAATAATGACACTTTCCAGTATAGGAAGAACGACCGCAATGGTCACTTATCGACGGTTTCCTATATGTCCGGCTCCTCTCGTAGATCATACATTTCAAATACACAACCATTGGATATCGACCCCACTTCAGAACCTGATAATTTCATGCCGAATATGGACGGTTCACCTTCCAAAAAAAGCGTTACTCCAATTGCCAAAATCAATGATAAGGATAATAATAATGATGGTGATGATGATGATGATACAAAAGAAGATTTTAGCTTTGATAATACTGTGGCCAGGCCGTACGAACCATCATATGCCAAAAGGGAAAGTACTTCCACCGCATTAGACGGTGGAGAAAGCGGTTCTCAGTCCAAAATGATAACCATATCCGGCGAACAATTAAACTTAATAACGGAGAACAAAGAGTTAATGAGCGAACTGACTCTTGTCTCCACAGAATTGGCTGAATCAATAAAGAGAGAAACTGAACTGGAGGAGAAAATTCGGTTATACGAAACTAATAACTCAACGCCGAACTTCGATGAGACTTCATGCGTATCCTTTTCTGATTTTGAAAAGGAACTTAGGAAAAAATCTAGTAAAATTGTGCAATTGATTCAGCAACTAAACGATGAGAGACTGAAGAGATTTATTGCCGAGGAACAACTATTACTACAAGAAAATGGCCTTAAGCCCAGTTCTATAGAATTGGTCACAAAGATCGAAAACTTGAACAAACTCATTGACGAAAAGGATTCAGAAATTAAAATGCTTAAAAGCCATCTGCAATAGGGACACCATGCATAATGTAAATATTACGTAGTCTATCTAACATATTATGTACGTCTAAAGTCACTTTACACGTACAAGAAACTTACTCAGGGCTTTTTTTGAAAAAGTTGAAAAAAAATATATTTCACAGTTCATAACAGGCAGTCCATAATACACCTAACAAGCAGAACAAGAGAAATATTGCTAACCAGGTAGTTTTAGCATATACGCATAAAGCCACGATTGCATCGCACCCAATTTAGAGATGTTTAATAGGAAAAGAAGAGGAGGTATGTCTAAACCCTTTTGTTTTTGAAGAAGTTTTATTTTGGAGTGTATACATCGAGGTCAATTAAGATGAGACCGCCAAATTTTTGTCAATTGGTACGGTGCGCGACAGAAAAGTTTACTTTTGTGGCACTGAGAAGAGGAAAAAGTAAGAGTATTTGCTGGATACATAACCAGAAATGTGTCTTGTCTGTTTTACTTTCTTTCCTCGTTTGTTTTACATGTTAATTAATATTTAACTGATCTGTTGAGTTCTGAATCCTTTTCTTTAAGAAGCCAATCTTTCATATTCATTCAAATTACTAACATACCCAACTTTAATATCTTTGCATATGATTTTACCTTTAGACTTCGATGAAGACGAAAATTACCGTGATTTTAGGCCTCGCATGCCCAAGAGACAAAGAATCCCGCCCGTTGTTCAATTATGTAAAGAAATGATGCCCGATATTCGTACTATTGGGGAATCTGTAAAAGCTTTTGAAGACGATATCAAATTTTTAAGTGAAGCTATAATGAATGAATATGGCCACGAAGACTATTTCAATGACGCCTTGTTGAGTACTTTCAACGCTGTTGTTGTGGAGCAACCACAAAAGCAAGCCGCCGTTGCTTTGTTAACCATGGTCGTGAATTCAAAAAATAATGTTGCTGGGAAAAGTATCATCAATTATTTTTTCGAACAGTTACAAAAATGGTGTAAGGAAACATTTAATGAGGAGTTCAACAATACTTCAAATGAAACTGGGCCATGGAATAAGATCAAATTGATTTTAAGATTCCTATCTATTTTGTCACCAATGTTTTTGGTTGATGAACTGATTAATATTTACAAAAAATTATTTGAATTGAGTATTGAATTGAACAACTTAGATCCAAATAATAGAACCCCGGCATCTGAAGCAATTTATACCAATACTTTGTTAAACATCCCATATTTGTTTTTTTTCAATAGGAATAATGAAGACTTAAGGGCTAAAGTGGAAGAGCTACTTTTATACGTTGAACAAAATTATCAAATCAAAACAACAGATATAAATTTATTAAGAGAATACAACGATGAGTCTCCATATGAAATGGTAGAGCTTGTTCAGGTTGCCTTACCAAACGTCAAGAAAGCATTAGCCAATGACATGGAGCAACTAAATGAATTGTTTCCTGATTGGAACCATTTGTTAACTCCTCAAACCGGTGATGAAGGATTTAATGACGCTTTGACACTTCCTACAGTAGAACAGTTGAAAACTTCGTTACGTCTGGACAAAGGTTTCGGCTCTGTTGATAGCATGTGGAGGACCCCAAGGTATGCTTTCCATGTATACTTACCAAATTCTGCTGGTAACTTTGAAACCGTAGTCTCCACCAATACATATGCTGGCCAATTATTCAACGATATCATTATCGATTTAGTAGAAAGTTTGGAATTCAATAGAAAGGAAGTAGCAAGACAAGTAATAACTTTGGACCTCTTCTTCAAAGCCGGTATTTTTACCGAACCTGGTGAATCTATTGCTCAATTAATCGCCACTTACGAAGAAAATCCATTAGCACCTACGTTTAAGATAGAAGACTTGGCTATTGAAACCATTCTAGGTCTTATTTTCAAATTACCTAGTGTTTCCCAACCTTTCGCGTACTTTTACACTCTGTTAGTGGATATCTGCCAAAATTCTCCAAAGGCAATTGCGCCTGTTTTTGGTAGAGCATTTAGGTTTTTTTACAATCATTTGGATTCATTGGACTTTGAACTAAAATTAAGATACCTGGACTGGTTTTCAATTCAAATGAGTAATTTCAATTTCTCTTGGAAATGGAATGAATGGGAAGAAGACTCCATTAAATTCGGCAAGTATTTTTATAACCCAAAGGTAAACTTCGCAAAGAATCTGATTCAAAAGGAGCTACGATTGACTTCAAATTTCTCTGAAGTGGAGGACAGTTTACCACAAGAATTCAAGAAATATCTGGATACTTCTTATATCCCAAGGGACCAATTAGTCAACTATTACCAGTCACTATTTAATGGTTACACCGTGGAAAAAGAATCAATTAGAAAGAATGATTTATATTTTAGACAGGAAGGTGTGCCTATGGAAAATACAGTGCGTAAAATCTTAGATTATACGCATAAAGCAAATGATTCCAGAGAAATCACTGAATTGGAAAGTATTCTAGAAGAGTTAAAGAATGAGCATGGTTCCATAATTTCCGATTTCAACAAATTTGTCATCATATTATTAGTTCAGGCTGTGGCAGATTCCGGTAGTAGGTCTCTATCGCATGCAAACAAGTATATTAATGATTTGAGAGAAGATCTGAAGACCATATTTGACAAGATTGAATTGGATGCCGAAACAAAAGAGTACATCATAATTGAAGCTGTTCTGACGTTTTGGAATTCTAATCCTCAAACGGGTTTCTTGGTGGCAGACGCCTTTAAATATGCAGGTTTGATTACCTCCAAAACCATTTTTACATTCATTTTCAACGAGACTGATTTGAAGAATAACGGGTTGGTTGAAGCTACCGCTATCGAAGCAGTCTTTAGAAACTTATCTCAACAAATTTCTGAAGAAAACGAAAGTGGAAATAATTTTGAGTTCGTTTTCGAAAGACTATGTATAATTGTCAACAACACTATAGATTTATTGGATGCCACTAATGATGATGACATTGAAACGCCAAATGTGAACAATGTGATGGACATCGACGATATTGAAGACGATAAGTTGGATTTGAAATGGAAGTATGTTACAGCTATTGGGTTTGTTAAAAGTATATTAAGAAGATATTCCTATGAATACCGCGAATTAGCGGATAGATTTATTAGCGGCATTGACAATGCTATTCCACATGAACCAACGAAGAAAGCGATTTTGAATTGGATTCAAGAAACGAAGGAAATCTAAGGAGGAAGTAAAATATTGTGTAGCTGTTTTCATCAATACTATTTAAATTTTGTAATGTGCCACATACCTATGTGGTTTTCCTATATATGAGTTTATATCAGCTTTACATAAAATTACTATTAAAAGTGTACCAATAATAATGAGCTAGTAATTTCATCAAACAAAACAACTTTCGAATCACATCTCGTTTGATATTTGTCCTTTTTATGAAGAACTTCTATAATTTATGCTTTGTATATTTTTAGAATATTGATTATATACTACAATGTAAATGGTATGGTGTGCTATGGTATGCTATGGTATGATTTTTTAATGACGAATTACGCTTCTATAACTGTGCACTTCAGCAAGTTTGTCATTAGGTCCATTATAATCGGAATCGTTTTCAAAAGGGTGTTCTTCAGAAATAGGTAAGTCTCCGCCAGATGAAATATGCCGTGCCACTGTGCTTCTGCTGCTCTCTCTAACCAAATGAGTAGGCGGTTCAGGAAAGTAATGCATATCTTCCTGAGCGTATTCGTTTTCATCAAACGGGTTTATTGAATATTTTGATTCATTTGTTCCGCCATTATTTAAACTGGCATTATATTTAAAATTCTGGAAATTTGCAAATGACGTATCCCTTGTTAGTGACACATCCCCAAAATAGAGACACAGCTCAACAAACATTATAAATTGGTCTCTTGTAACATCTTTCCCAGAAAATCTTATCGTTTCATACAAGTCAATAAAATCTTTAGCTTTTTGTAATTGAATCTTGTTGGTATTACGGTTAACAAATTGAGAATTCACCACATCAGCAAAAGTGTCCTCCAATTTCATTCTAACATCTAGATTGTTTAGAAACAATCCATGGTATTTCAATCTATCTGTTAAACTTTTTATACAATCTGCATAGTTTAGGTATTCTGGAAATAATTTTTCATTTGATGGGTAATCACATCTCTTTGGAGGTTCCAGTCCATCATGAATAACAGGATCCTTTGGTTTTTTGAGAAGAATTGTTAATTCCTTGGACCTTTCCATATTTTTTAATACTGCTTCTCGACTTGCACGATGCGGGAGATCAGCTGGTGTGATTGGAATATATCTTCTCGGAATATCCCTTAGACAGCTTTTGTGAAATAGCACTCTTCCAATAATAATAACGATACAGACAACACCAAAAACAACTAAGGCGCCAACAACGATAAATGTGTTGAAAGCGTTGTTCTCTGATTTAGAAGCCTGTGCAATTGAATCTATAGGTAATACCACTGAAAACCCAATCAAAAGTATCAATGATATAAAGAGGGAACCTTTATACAACCACGACTTCAGTTTCGCTAGCCCAGACATTTGGTGCTGATTACTGACGATCCTGCCTATCAATAGAGCTAAGTCAAAACTATATAGTGAAACGCCTTTTAATAAATTGCAATGCGTTTTTTTTTCACCTCCCACTTAGTTTCTATTCTTGGGCACAATAATCTTTTAGGAATTAACAAACGTTTGAGTATATGACGTATCTTTAGTTAGCTTCAATTCAAGATCACCACGGAGGAAGACTTTCTTTGTTTAACTTTTTTGCTTTCTTACTTCTACCTTTGTTGTGATGCCTATTTTTGTAATGCTCTTGTTCTGGCATCAGAAACACGGCTTAAAAAGCGTCAACATACTCTTTCTGACAGTTAAAAACATTATACCGAAAATAAAAGCCAAAAACTTGAACAGTTACAGCTAAATGAGTTTTGATATCCAGTCTGTCACACTGTCAAACTATTACGTGAACTGTCTGAATTGCATTCGCCTACGTAAGAAATCCTTCAAGTATTATCTTATCTTAAATGTATATAATCGTATCGTATCATAGCTCTAACGCCTAATCATCTATTAGCAAGTATTCGTCTTGCAGCTTAAACCAGTTGCCTTTGGCTCCATGTGACTTGAACCAGGTATTCAATGCCTGTAAGTAAATTTGATTATTTTCACCAATACAGTTCAAGTGCTTCAAAGTCAAAATAATATCACTGACTCTCATTCCAGTCACTATAGAAAGATCTTCCAAGCTCACTTTATCGAAATGTGCGAGATCACCTTCGATGAGATGCCAATAGAGTATCTGTGACCAATATTTCAAGTACCCAATCAACCCGAAGGGCGATAACGGCACTTCTGGCCCTGATATAACGCCTTCTAATTGAGATAATTTATATGAGAACTCAATGAGTAATGAGCCTAACCCACGTCTCTGATATGGAGGCAATGTTAAGATGCATGCTAGGTTGTTTTGTTGATACGAAACCAAATCCTTAGAAAAAAACCCCATTGGCTTTGTTGATCCAGTTTCATAAACTATGTAAAATTCGTAATGATCTACTTTAAAATACATGGATTTGTTGTCCAAATATAGCTTCGTGAAAAGACAAAGACACTGGCAAAACAGTTGATATTTGGACCCTTTCACTCTTCTGATTGTGTATTCGGGACTCTTATATTTTATTTTGCCTGGAGCACGTTTCTGAAATAGACAGGCTGCGGAATGTGCTACAAACACTGTCTGATCGTCGGTATATTTAAAGCAGTATTCACAAACAAACAGGGTATCTAGCCAATATTGGTCGTTGGAGCCGCAGTGAACCTGACCCTTGGACTCAGAGCATCCTAATCTTTTTGTTTCTGGATCAAAATAAACCGCGCTCCCATACCACGTAGGGAATCTCTTACTCACTCCAAACTGAATTTGCTTTATGTTTCTTTCGTTCAATATGCCATATAGCATCTCTTTGCGATCCTTTTTCAAGTTGGTGGAGGACTTATTCTTACCTTTCCCACCATTTTTCCTTCCTTTAAGTTGTTGTGTACTTGCTATGAGTGATTGATCTATTGATCCAGCCATTTTTCGTTTTAAGAGAAGATGGAACAAAGGAGAGAAAACCCCAAAAGGCAGTACTATTCGTATGTCAGAGGGAGATAATTTTAGTGTACTGCTTGTTCAGTGCTACATACTCCGCCTTTCTTGGAAATTGAACTTTTACAAGGCACTACCATCTCTTTTGATCAACCCATCTTGTTATTCATCAAATTTACGCCCTCAGTGTGAAGTGTTTGGGTGTCCTGAAAATTTTCTTTTGCGATGAGCTATATTATCGAAATGTTCAATTTTACTTCTAGACTATCATTAAGAAGCAGACGTTACTTCCTATCATAAATATTAGATAATCCAAATATTGATAATAATAATAATAATAACAGAGTGTTTAGAACAGTACAGAGATGGGTACTTATAGAAAGAGGTTCAATGAAAAGGCCAGATCTGGCCATATGGCTAAACTCAAAGAATTGAAAAGAGTTAGAAATAAGCAATTCACCAGACAGGATGAAAATGATGAAGAGGTAGAAACACCCGATTCAGATCCATCTCAAAATGAGAAACCAGATGCAAATGTGAATGCGGAAATCCTCAATCCTCTCACTGAAGAAGAAAAGAAGCTTAAAAAAAGAAAACTACAGGAGTTATTCACACCAAAAGAATCAAAAGTTTCGAGATTAAAAAAGAAAAGACTGGATAAGTTCATTGAGCACCAGTTGAAAAGAGAAGAAAGGAAAACTATTATTGACAAACTTCAAGACTATAAGATAGATACAAGTTTGTTGACAAGTTCCAAAAAACTAGGTGAAGGTAGACAAACTAAAAAGGAAGAATTCAAAGAAGCACTAAGTTTAGAACGTCAAGGCAGGGGAAATGAACAAACTGAGGAAATATTATACGAAGAATATGAACCAAAAGTTTGGGATAAGCATGATGATGAGGACATCCATGACGATAATGAGGATGATTTCGAGGATAAATTTGGTAGTATGGCGAAGCCAGAAGACAATGCTTCCGAAGAGAACAAACCGTCCAGTTTTATTGACCATAGACCAGCTAAATTCGGCGGTTCTGGCACCGGTTTTGGATTCAGTAACGTGACGATTGTAAATAAAGAAAACAAAGCTCCAAAGAAGAAGTATAATTGGAGACAACTTGTAGCGATGGAAGAGTTGAAGAAGCATGGGAAAGATGATGAAATGGACTTCGACACTACATCAGAAGAAGAAGAAGGGGATGACGACGACGCTGAAGAAGAGGAGGAGGAGGAGGAGAGTGAAAGTGAACAGGAAGAAAACGAACAACATGGAGAGGGACCAGAGGACATTGATCAAAAGAACGCTGCAAATCAATTCAAAGACTGGGCTAATCAAGAAATCAAAAAAATGGAAGGTAGAGGTCAAGAGCTGGTTACTCCTACTTTAAACATCGATTACAAGCCGATAATCAGAGAAGACGATTTAGATGATGGTCTCAAAGAAACCTATATTCCAATAGACGAGAATTCCACGCGTAAAGCCTTCTATGTCAAAGTCAACAGATCAGACGAAATTCAGAAAACAAGAATGCAGTTACCTGTATTTGGTGAAGAGCATACGATTATGGAAGCCGTTCATCATAACGACGTAGTAATTATTTGCGGTGAAACTGGGTCAGGTAAGACTACTCAAGTTCCGCAATTTTTATATGAAGCCGGTTTTGGTGCTGGAGAATCTCCAGATTACCCAGGAATGGTCGGTATTACACAGCCCAGAAGAGTTGCAGCCGTTTCTATGGCTGGGCGTATAGCCAATGAATTGGGTGACCATGGTAACAAGGTGGCATATCAAATAAGATTCGACTCCACAACGAAGGAAGAAACAAAGGTCAAGTTCATGACGGATGGTGTCTTATTACGAGAAATGATGCATGATTTTAAGTTAACTAAATATTCCTCCATTATCATTGATGAAGCTCATGAAAGGAACATAAATACGGATATTCTGATTGGTATGCTGAGCCGTTGTGTTCGGTTAAGGGCTAAAGAGCATAAAGAGAATCCGATCGAACACAAGAAGTTAAAACTTATCATCATGTCAGCTACGTTAAGAGTAGCAGATTTTAGTGAAAACAAGGCTTTATTTCCAATTGCGCCTCCTGTCTTACAAGTAGACGCAAGACAGTTTCCTGTATCTGTTCATTTTAATCGTAGAACCGCGTTTGATTACGCAGAAGAGGCTTTTAAAAAGACCTGTAAGATTCATCAAAAGCTTCCACCTGGTGCTATATTGGTTTTTTTAACTGGTCAGCAAGAAATCACACATATGGTAAAAAGGTTGAGAAAAGAATTTCCGTTCAAAAAAAATTCTAGGCACAGCAAAGAATTAGAAACGTCTATTTCAAAAGTGGGTATTAGTTCGAAGACAACAGATTTAGAAGCTGAGGATATAGACTTTAGTGTCCAAGTCATTGATGAGGATAAATTCAAAAGTTCAATTGAGTACGAAGAAGGTGAAGGCGGTAACGAATACGAGGAAGAAGAAGAAGAAGGGTTTGAAGAGACATTGACTGAAGGACAAACAGCAAATGATCCCCTTTACGTGCTTCCACTTTATTCTCTATTGTCAACTAAGGAACAAATGAGAGTGTTTCAACAACCTCCCCGAGGTTCTAGACTCTGTATCGTGGCAACAAACGTCGCGGAAACTTCATTAACCATTCCTGGAGTGAGATATGTTGTTGATTGTGGGAGATGTAAGGAACGTAAATTTAATGAATCGAATGGCGTTCAAAGTTTTGAAGTTTCTTGGGTAAGTAAAGCTAGTGCCAATCAAAGAAGCGGAAGAGCGGGTCGTACTGGGCCTGGTCATTGTTATCGTTTATATTCTTCTGCTGTTTTTGAACATGATTTCGAGCAATTTTCTAAACCTGAAATTTTAAGAATGCCTGTGGAGAGCATCGTTTTGCAAATGAAAAGTATGGCCATTCATAACATTGTCAACTTTCCATTCCCAACTCCTCCGGACAGAATGGCTCTTTCTAAAGCCGTGCAATTACTACAATACCTCGGAGCGCTTGATAATAAAGAAAAGATCAGCGAAGACGGTAAGAAGATGAGTCTTTTCCCACTTTCACCCAGATTTTCGAAGATGTTGCTTGTTTCTGATGAAAAAGCCTGCCTCCCTTACATTGTGGCTATTGTTAGTGCATTGTCAGTGGGAGATCCGTTTATCAATGAATTCGAACTAGGAATAAACGAAATTTCTAGAAAACGAAAAGAAAATGAGGACATAGATGAAAATGATGAAAATGATAAAAATGATAAAAAACCAGATGAATCCATATCAGAAATGGACCCCGAACTTAAAAAGGAATTGCGTGGTAAATTCTACAAAAGTAGGGCACAGTTTGGTAAATTAGACAAATTCAGTGATATATTCCGTTTGCTAAGTGTTGTAAGTGCGATGGATTATATTCCAAGGGAACATAAAGAAATATTCATGAAGAAAAATTTCTTGAGAGGCAAATTTATGGAAGAAATAGTCAAATTGAGGAAACAGTTGATGTACATCATCAAGTCTAACACATCCAAAGAAAGCATTGCTGTAGTCGTAAGAAATGAAGACTTAAAGAGTGACATTCCTAGCGCCGTCCAAATAAAACTATTGAAACAAATGATTTGCTCAGGTTTTGTCGATCATGTTGCCATAAGAGCAGATGCTCTATTTCCGGATGACGCTAAGATAACGAACAGGACCACCATGATCAACATTCCATATATCCCCGTTTTGTCTACAAGAACACCCAATATCGAGGACTGTTTTGTCTATATCCACCCGACCTCGATTTTAAATAACCTGGGAGAAATGCCCCCAAAATACATGCTTTATCATTCATTGCACTTGGGTGGGAATAATAAGACAAGAATGAACACCTTATGTGACATTGCAAGCACGCCCCTAGCTAATATTGCAAGGAAGGGCCTTCTTTTGACGTACAGTAAACCTTTAACTGGCCAAGGTTTGAAGACAATAAACTTATCACCCGCGGAGCGTTACTGTTATGTGGTTCCTAGGTTCGGATCTACAGTGAATAACGATATCAAGATTGGCTGGGACCTGAATCCTATAGCAGTGCACCAAAAGAAGCAAAACGGCCAATGGACGGTCGTCAAGTTTATTACTAGAAAGAGCTTCCAAAGCGCCACAAGCGAAAATAGGAATGAGAAATAATGCCCTAGTATCATCGCATAATTGCATCATTATATAGTAACATATAGAAGAACAGTAGACATATTGTATTTATTAAAAAATGACCAATATACGTGGTCTTAGTTGATAGGATTTATCCTTTTACAACTGATATTGGCAGAGTAATGTCATTATGTACGTCATACACACTTCATACGGGAGTGTTTTTTTCTACTGAATAGAATTAAGAATAGGTTTTATACAGTAAACGGAAACTCATCGAGCCACTACAAGACGAACGTTAGGTTTGTTATACTGTATATACCCACCAAAAAGCGTGTACAATGGAACACAGGTATAATGTGTTTAATGACACTCCGCGAGGAGACCATTGGATGGGCCATTCCGCGTCAGATTCACCATATCCATCATATAGTGGCCGTTCTAATGCTAGCACAACACGACGTTTTCAATATAATGACGATGAACCTAACAAAGAAAATCCACCTTTACGTTCAAGAGAATCTAAAAATGCCGAAAATACCAATTTGAGGGATGAAAAATCTAGGATATTCAAACGTGACAGCAAAGACAGCTACACCAGTGAAGATGATAGAAAGGTCGATTTTACTTCATTGCCCCTGATATCCACTGACGTTTTAGAAATTTCCAAACAGAGGACTCTTGCAGTAGTGTTGTTTTTAATAATTCAATGTTATAAAATCTATGATTTGATAATATTAAAATCCGGCTTACCAATACCTGGTTTATTGTTCAAGAACTATCGATTTAATTTCATATCCAAATACTTCATTGTGGATTCCTTATTTCTATATGTTTTGCCATCTTTTAACATCCCTAGATTGACTTTTAAGCCATGGATGGTGTACCTTCAGGTCTTAACAATGACAGCATTAAGCATTTTTATATCAAGTGATCATGAATTCGTTCTTATTTCACTGATTGTGACAACCTGGAGAAAATTCTATACAAAAGAATTGAGTGTAACAGGCTCATCTATCAATCATCGTCGTATTGTTGACTCTTCCGCCCATTTTAAGGGTGCTCTGACAATTAAGATCCTACCTGAAAATACCGCTATGTTCAACCCTTTGCATGAATCATTTTGTTTGCCAATGGATACCAGTCTTTTCAAGGTTAACTCTGTTAACATACCTATAAGAATAAACTCGACTGAAGAAATTGATCTCATTGAATTGGAATACAGAGATCTCTATACAAATGCAGTAGAACAACGTTCCTTAACCAAGAAAGATTTCAAAGTCATCAGTAACCCCAAGACTTTACTGAAGAAAGATGATTCGATCCTAAAACCCCATACAAACGATTTTGAAGAAGATAGCACTATTCGTTATTTGAGTTTAACACTTCAGGATATTGGATTTTATCAAATCAAAAAAATTGTTGACTCTAAAAAGTTAAATTTAAAGATCTACCAATCACACCTGATTATTCCTCACTGTCCAATTGCTTCAATTACCGGAACAGGAGGTAATGATAGATGTATTGGTGACTCGGATAATGTCTCCCTTGAGATTCAAGGTGTACCTCCTATGAAGTTGGCATACTCTAAGATCGTTAACGGTCAAACGTTTTCCTTTGTGGACTCCAGCTTACAACCAGAATACTTCGAATCACCCTTACAATCAAGTAAACCGAGACAAAGCTTTACCCAAGATGAATTAAATGATTTGAAATGGGGTAGAAATCAACCTGTTAATATTGATTTAGACTCTTCAATTACACAAGACGGTAAATATGCATATACAGTTGACAAATTGATTGATGGTTTAGGAAATGTGATGGATTTCACAAGTTTTCCAGAAGATTTAAAGAAACATCATGGTTTGTCCTATAGTTTTAATGTTCATGGAATTCCACGCGTAGCGCTAGAAGAGAGATTTGATTCTAAGTCACCCACAAAAAGATCGATTGCCGCAGTATTGGAAGAAAGCAAAAACTGGGGTTCAGACATTCCATATGTTATCAGCTTATCATATGCTGACACACAAGACAAATCAAGAAAAGAAATGAATATCACCACAGACAGCTTAACTAAAGTGTTTCAAGCCGACCTTCCAGGGACTTATAACTTAGAATATGTTGAATCCAAGTTTTGTCCCGGTGTAATCGTTGGAAAATCAAGTGTTTTAGTGACTATGCCAGTTGCACCGAATATGAAAGTTAAATCATCACCAATTTTGGACCAATGTGTAGGACAGGTAGGCCTAAATTTTGAATTGTCTTTTACCGGTGCTCCGCCCTACTATTATAATACTAAAATTTATAAGCTTGAAAACGGCGAAAGGAAACTATATGATGCAAAAAGATATACCTCTGAAGGCACCAGAAATCACTTCAGTTACAGTCCATTTAAAGAAGGCAATTATGAAATTGTATTTGACAACGTTTCTAATAAACTATTCACAGAACCTATCAAACTGGAGCCTGTCAAAGATTATACTTTCAAGACTTCAATGAGAGTGAAGCCAAGCGCAGCATTGAAATTACATCATGACTTAAAGCTTTGTTTAGGCGATTATAGTAATGTTCCTGTGGCCCTAAAAGGTCAAGGTCCTTTCGCATTGACATATGAGATCATAGAAACTTTTTCAAGTAGAAGAAAAACTTTTGAAATTGAAGATATTAAAACGAATGAATATGTCATTAAAACTCCTGACTTCACTACCGGTGGTGACTATATTTTATCTTTGGTTTCTATCAAGGATTCTTCTGGTTGTTTAGTTGGCCTTAGCCAACCAGATGCCAGAATTAAAGTAAGAAGAGATATTCCATCGGCAACGTTTAATTTCTTTGAGTCTGTTAAGGAATCCAGAATTAAGCATGGCTCTGTGACTGAAATACCGCTTAAACTAAGTGGAGAGGGTCCATTTACTGTTAAATTTAGACACATGGATTACGATGGAAACGCTCTGGAAGAGTTTGAAAATAAATTCCAGAACAGTTACAAACCGGCCTTGAAAGTGACTAAAGAAGGGCTTTACCAGTTAGTGGATATTCGTGACTCAAGTTGTCAAGGTAAAGTAAACAACGAGAATAGTACGTTTAAAGTATCCTTCTTAGAGAAACCTAGCTTTGCTATCCAAGATAATCATCGTATTACTAGATTGAAAGATAATTTATTCGCCAAAGAAGAAGTATGCCAAGGAATGGAAGGCACTGTTGATTTGGCATTATTTGGCTCGCCACCATTCATATTGGAATACGATTTGATGGCTCCTAATGGTCACATTTTCACAAAAAAAATTCAAGTAACTACCAAATATGCTTCTCTAAAACTACCTAACCAAGTTCCTGGAGAATACATAACCACTATTAAGGCCATTTATGATGGTAATTATGGCGAAACTGACAGGCATTTTGAAGAGTATCTACCAGAACTTGTGATTAAGCAGACTGTACATCCTATTCCAGATGTTACTTTTGCCGATGGGGGTAAAACCTTACGCGCGTGTGCTGCCAACGTAGATCAGATCTCATTTTCAGAACCAATTAATTTGAAATTCTTGCAAGGTGAAAGTCCATTATCAATTACATTTAGCGTTTATCACGAGAGTACAAGTAGAACAGATCAATACATCATTGAGAAAATTGACTCAGAAAACTTTTTATTCGAAAAGCTGTACGAAGGCATGAAATTAGGTAACCATGCAATAAGTATTGACTCTGTTGTTGATGCAAATGGTTGCATCAACAACGTTATAGCTGGACCAAGTAACCAAATTTTCGTCTCCATTACTGATGCGCCGAAGATCCACTTATTAGATCCGTCCACCGAGTATTGTGTGGGTGATTATGTGGCATATCAATTAAATGGTGTAGCACCATTTGTGGTTAAATATGACTTCAACGGCGTTCCTTTGAAATCTAAAGAGCGCAGCTCCCAATTTATTAGATTGGCATCTGAGCCAGGTGTCATATCCATCAATTCATTACAAGATTCATCATCACAATGCATAGTCGATTTTACGAAGCCTGGTCTGAAAAGTGAATTTAATGATTTATCATTAACTATACACCCAATTCCTTCAGTCATTGTATCTCAGGGAAATTACATCACTGAGGACATTCGAGAAGGTGACCAGGCCGAAGTGATATTTTCACTCGAAGGTACACCACCATTCTGCTTAACTTATGTAAGGACGGAAGAAACAGATGGTAAACACGGCAAGAAAAGGTCCCAAGTTGTTGAAACTCATAAGGTCACGGATATATATTCTAATGAATACAAGGTAGTTACAAGCTTGCAAGGTACCTACGAAGCGATTGAAATTACAGATGCTTATTGCTTTGCCAAAAATGATCTCTTCTTTAATAACTGAATATAAAAAAGTAAGGCGGAAATTTCCTCTGTCATAATGTCAATGTACAATTTTAATGTATAATATATCTCTGTACATCAATAGTAAAACACTAAAAATAAAAAAGCGAACAGCCAGCTTCATGGAGTGCCTCTATCAGTTCGTATAAGTTATAGCTTACTTGATATGATAAATTTTGATATGTTGTACGTAGCCAACTTAAGCTAGTGCAGTATGAAAAAAAAAAGCTTCAATCGAATCTATCGCCGTATTGCGAAGAATACTAAAGGCAGCTTTCCGAAGCGTAAAGCAGGTTACTTTAATGACGTATCCAAAAAGAATACCCCTAAATGTATGGTCAGATGCCCTAAAGGCAGCCAAGCCACTAATTATTACTTTTGATGCGTACAATACGCTGTATGCTACAAAACTACCGGTAATGGAGCAATACTGTTTAGTTGGACATAAATACGGTATCAAAGCCAACCCTTTGACATTAACTAAGAATTTCCCGCATGTTTTCAAGAAACTAAGAGAAAGGTATCCTCAGTACGGAAAGTTTTCTAATATTGGGCCCGAAGAATGGTGGTCCAGTTTAATAAAGAATGTTTTTGCACCAATCGAAATTCCCGATGAGATGGTAAATGAAATCTTGTTGCGGTTTGAGGGTTTTGATTCATATTTTGTTTATCCTGATTTGATTAGTTTCTTGAACAATGTAAAGGCAAGATATCCTAATATTGTTTTAGGAATAATAAGTAATACTGATCCAATTTTTTACAAATTGCTGAAAAACATTGGGTTATATGAAACATTTGCCGATAGCATTTATTTATCATATGAGCTTGACCTAGCAAAACCAGAGAAAGCCATATTTGAATATGCATTTAACGATATTATAGACAAACGCCCTGATTTGTTGAAGATGTATTCTAAGGAAGAAATTTGCCAGCACTGTTTCCACATCGGAGATGAACAAAAAAACGATCTTGAAGGGGCAGAAGCTGCCGGTTGGACCGGAATACTGTTGGATAGAAATGACAAATACGGATATCTATCGGAGTCACTTGACAAAACTGTCAGGGACGAGTATAAGCTATCACTTGATAAAATAGATAATCATTCTATGAAGACTTGGCAAGCAAGCAGCAAACAAACAGACACTATACAGCTGAGTGAAAGAAAATATGTTGTTTCAAACCTTGAGGTTTTAGAAGAACTATTTCCTTAAATACAGTATTGTTTTCATTGATACGCACATATATAGAGATTTTCTAACTCGGCTAATAAAATTTATTATATTGAAACAGGTTTACTTTTTAATAGTTTATAATGTGTAAATGTATCATTTATATACTATAGAATTTAAACACTGATTGTTTTCCAGACGTTTAAGCCGTCAGTACCGGTACTTACCAAACAACCTGGAATTTGCTTGTGCCATTTGACATCTTTAACTTCCCTTTGCCAGTGAACAAACAATAACTGCGGTGGAATGTCTTGTAACTCCTTTGTTTCAGCCGCCTGTTGCTTAATTTCTTCATCATCAGCTTCTACAGATAAATCCCACAAGGTTACAGTATTATCTTCTGAACCCACCGCAACAATAGATTCATCTAATGGGTTAAATGCAATAGAAGTAATGGCACCCTTATGGAAGTCATACTGAGCGACTGGTTGAACGGTATCAGCATTGCTTGGTGTAAACTGTCTCAAATCCCAGACTCCCCAGGTTCCATTATCATCACCACTTGCAAGCAAATAGCCAATTTTGTCACTCCAACTTATGACATTTACATCGGTATTAGAGGCTTTAACAGAGATGGCTGGTTTATGTTTCTTTGATCTTGTGTCCCAAACCCTTATATATCCGTCACAACCAGCTGTCGCAAAAACGGTGGATTCTGTCCGAGACCACTGAATGTCTTCTATAGATTCATTGTTCGAAACAGTAAATGGTTGTTTATCAGTCACCCATCTTGAAGTGTGTCTTTGTGTTAGATATATTTGACCTGAGCAATCACCTGATAATAAAGCGCCAGTCTTGATCAATGGTGACCAGTCTAACCCATAGCCTTCAACATTTCCATGGTTTTTGACAGTATGAATAGGTCTTTTAGCGGACTTTGGGATTTGATAACCTGGTGTAGAAAAAGCTTTACTTTGTGCGGCTAAATCATATATATAAACATCTCCATTTTCACTCATAGTGGCAGTTAATACCTCTTGATTAGAAACGGCAAACGGAGAAACTTTTAGTCTATTAGTCGTATCTCTTAATGGTATGTTTTCATTCTCAATAACTGGGTCCGCATCTTCTTCGTCTTCTCCTTCTTCATCATCTTCTTCATTATCATCTTTTAGAAGAGTTTTTGTCAAGTTAGAAAGAGCCAAAACCATCAATTCGTTTTCCTTTTTTCTCGATGATTGAGTCGCTGTGGTTAACAAAATAGACTGTGGATAGTTTCTACGTTCAGTACCTAACGTATCTGGAATTACATCCAATGTCAAACATGGCCATGGCATGTTAACATTATGTAGCATTTCATAAACGGTAGGATCGGCCTCGAGAACTTCATCTGGACCTAGCGGGCGAGACTTGTGGGGCAAGTATAGTTCTTGAACTTTCTCTTCGTTGCCTTCGGATTGGTCTTTCTGCACTAAAGTTTCAGCTTGTTCTTGCTTTTTTTTGAGGTCGTCTTCGTCATTGATTTCGTCATCTCCATCAATTTCAATGATCTCACCATCGCTATCGAACTCATCACTCACTTGTTCCTCCAGCTCGTTCATGGGAGCATCTTGCTCTTCTGATGTAGCAACAGCAGGGACTGAATGAGAATCAGTCTTAGCGGAGACAATTCTCTCTTGCTCATCAATATCAATAGACCTTTTTGACATTATGGCGTTGCTTGCGTATGTGGCTAAGAAACGAGCAGCTCGTAAGATGATTATGTACTTATATTCCAAGAAAACTCAATCCCTTTACAAAAATGGTCATCTCATCGCTAAATCGAATTGTGTTTTAGTTTCCATTATTGTTCGCTGAGAGAAAAAAATTTTCACGGCTCGAATGAAAAAAAGAAACGTGACAATGAAAACAATAAGGGATGTGCATCGTATTTTGATATATATAGCCTATAATATATAGACCATACTAAGTTGTTAGAAGACTGTCATCGAGAAACCCGCCATCGTGTTGTTTGATTTTCTTCTTCTGATTCTTTTTCGCTAACTTCCTTTGCTTTTCTTCCTCAATAAGATTCTGTCTATTAGACTCTATAAGTTTGACAAAAAAGTCACCATTTTTGGTTTTCTTTGCCTCATTAAGTGTGGCCTCTACATTATCGAATAGTTCTACCCTCGTCTTGGTTAACCTATTCAGCGTTTTGTTATCTCTTGTTCCACATTCCATTTTCCTGCATTGTCTTAGAGATTTAAATGATACTTCACCAGGGTTCATAGCCTTACTTTTTCTCAGGTTGTGCCATGGGGTTATTAAGATAGTGCATTGAGGCAATTTATTTCCTTGGATAGATTCAGACTTGCACAGCTGCAAGCAGTCATTTATTACTTCTTGCGGTACATCATCGATTGTTTTTTCATTTTCATTTAGCTTTAGATAAATATGGCCACTCGAGTACTTATCAGCATGAAACCAAATATAATTTAACTCTTTGTAACTCCATTTGATTAGTAGGTCGTTTTCAAATTTATCCCTACCGGTAATAATTTGGTAAGGTACTGAATACTCCGTTGGTTTTGATTCATAAAAATATACCATGCTTACCAAAAGTTGGGTTCGAATGAAATCTGGAGAAATAAGTGGTATTTAATAGCCCATGTATAAGAGTAAGGGCGAAATTCTGGGTATTGTAGTACTTGTTCGAACCTTTTGCAGTCTCTAGCTTTGTTCTCTGATCTCTTTATTTAGGATTTTTTTTTTGTTCCACTAAGCTTGAATATTTTTTTTGGAAGTATTTTAAAACTACATTTTTTTGAATACTATAAATCTCAACCTAAATATAATATTCGCCTCCATGCGTACATTAAACACATTTCAAATAGTTTTAAACTGCTACCTAGAGCACCGCCATTTTTAATATTACAGGTACCCATAAATTTATCATAAGTTCTTAAAGATGAAGCTCTTCTGTAGTTTTTGAAAAAGTGTTGTATTTTTTCTAGATTAATATTAGCCTCGAGTTGGGCGGCAAACTTATAAAAGGCAGACAAAATAGTTGTCAACAGAAAATTAAACCAAAAGAAAGACCGAAACAAAGGACAACAGAAATGTACGAGTACTGTTCAGTTATAATCAAGAAATATTCTAAATACACGATTCCCTCTCTCGCCCCAAAAGGGTTCAATTCCGTTTTGGATCCTCCTCATATAGACAAATGGCAGCATCTTTCTGTTAACTGTACTCTCCAATTCCTGGTTCTATTAGAGGATTCCGGACAAATTTCTCTTCAAGTGATTCTTAATAACTCAACTTTTTTGGAAAATATTCGGCTGCCGCTAGGGTGCAATCATGATTCGATACAGTTCACGTGCAAATGCCCTATAATTTCCTGTAAATATATATCTGAAGAGTTTGGACCCAAAGTGTTGAAAAGGTTCCAGATAAACTTATCAAATGAAATGGATTTCAACCGAATTGTCATTTCTTTGAAAAATTTAAGCTTTATTATAAAGACAGCCAAAACCTCCATTGCTCGAAACACAATGATAAACCAGACATTAGATTTTAGTAACAGTAAAAAAGGCAGTTTTACTGAAAACAACATTGCTAGCACTCACAGAAACTCCAGTGTGCAGTTTCAAACACAGAATATGGTCATGGATTTCAGTCAACTTTATCAGAAAAAGCCTGGAAAAGAACTAAATAGCTGTTCAAATACCACATTTCCAATCGCTAACCTTCCAATGACACAGCAAAATTTTCCAACCGCAGAGGTAAGTGTAGAGCATTTTTCACAAGACCTTAACACACCATTGGCTACACAAACCATCCCAAGTCCACCTGAACCGTTGAGTGTAAAGCTTTTGGAAGTGTCTCAACCTTTGTCAAATAACTTAAGACATTCCCTTACTACTAAGAACGAAAAAAGGAACACAGCTATCTCTTTTGATCTACCTTCGGAAAAAGGCACTACCTTACATAATGATAATGATTTATTAAATGTGACCAATTTACCGAAGGGACGACAGGAAAAAGAAGATCTAGTACAGATTCAAAGCTCTGCTAATGTAGTTACAACACTAGCAACATTAGGCAATTTAGAAAAAGAGACCGCAACAAAGCAAAATAAGGAAAAAGTCGATGATAAGCTAGGTGGCTCCGAAAACGTAGCACATACAAATGAACATCAGAAAAGAAAAGAAATTCCATTCTGTAGCTCAAATAATGGAATAGAGACAGACACGACCTTAGTCCAAGAAGAAATGATGGCCGCTAAAAAGACCAGCAGAGATCCGCCAAGAAAAATATCTAAGCGGCTAATAAAGGAAAAGTTAAAGGACGAAGAGTTCATGAAATGGGTATGTACAAAGATTTGAGAAAAGCACAGCTATCTTTCTCTCTCACACCACAGAATAATACTAACTAAGACAATATTGAATATTAAAAAGGTAAATAAGGTTGAGAAAGTACTCAGCAAAATGTTCGAAAAATGAACCCTTTTTTTGAGATTCTCTTTAACACTAGCCACGAAGGAGAATGAAAAAGAGAATCCGAGCTCCGGTCATATCGCTGAGTAAGAGAAAGCTCGTTTAAATGAAGCTTCATCAAAAAAAATAAAGGCTTTAAAAAATCAAACATCTAAATAGATGCACACAGAAATTTCCGATATAAAAGGTCATTGAAGGTATTTTATAGCCGAGGGCCAAATAGAAGAAGAGTATCAAAAAAAAATCAACATGTCATTGAAAGATAGTTATCTAGAGCTCGAATTAAAATTAATAAGAAAACTACAGGAGCTACCATATGTTCATCAGTTTATCCACGATCGAATAAGTGGTAGAATCACTCTTTTTTTAATAGTGGTCGGTACGCTTGCATTTTTCAATGAGCTTTATATAACCATTGAGATGAGTCTTTTACAAAAAAATACATCTGAAGAACTAGAGCGCGGAAGGATCGATGAAGGATTGAAGCTTCACAGGATGCTAGTCAGTGATGAATATCACGGCAAGGAATACAAAGACGAAAAAAGCGGGATTGTTATTGAAGAGTTTGAGGATCGCAATAAATTTTTTGCAAAGCCTGTTTTCGTTTCAGAGCTAGATGTAAATTGTAATGTTATTGTAGGTGGCAAAGAGATTTTATCCACCCCATTGAAATTCCATGTGGAGTTTTCACCAGAAGATTACGAAAATGAAAAAAGACCGGAATTCGGAACCAATCTGCATGTGTTGAGACTAAGACTGTATCATTATTTCAAAGATTGTGAAATATATCGTGATCTGATTAAAGATAAGGGTAGTGATGAGACAAGAAAGTTCACAATTTCTAACGGTGTTAAAATCTACAATCACAAAGATGAATTACTGCCATTGAGTATCGATGATGTTCAGTTGTGCTTTCTGAAGATCGATACAGGGAATACGATAAAATGTGTGTTTGTATTATGAGAGAGATTCTAAAACGGGAATTTAGTTAGTTTAATGCGTATATACTTTATGTATGTTAATTTTCCATCCTAGGCACGCCTATTTGGTTGCTGTGAAGCTGGTTTTCGCACCAGGACCACAGCTTCATTATTTGCGTCAATCTCGGCTCATAGGGGAATTCAGAAGAGGAGTAGTTGTTGAACTGCAGGTCTTTTGTCTTTGCGTTTGAAGCGGCGTTGGCGGTTAACAATTCAGACGCTTGGTTCCAGTAGTTTTTGTTTTCCAAATTTTTGAAGGTTGTCGCGCTTGTATTTGATCCGCGGTTGCTGTCTTGGTGGTTTAACCAAACCGAATTGCTGGTGGCCGTCGTCTCGCTGTTTGTCATTTTGTCGCTGATGGGTTGGTCGGAAGAGATGTAATTTATTTTCGTACCATTTGAACCGTTGATGAGGTTGTTGTTATACACCGTGAAGTTCTGCGTAACGATTTTCTTATCGGAATTTAGCAGATCGGGGAACTTCGAGTTGTTGTTGTGGATTTCGAATTGGATCTTCGGGTGAATGAATTTGAGCAGCTTCTCGTTGACCAAGTTGGCGATCTTGGCCCTTAAGGTTATCGAGTACAGATTCTCTAAAGACTTGGGGAGTTTGATGCTGTTGCTGCCGACGGAATCGGACAGAGGGAAAAGCAGTAGAGTCATTGCCAGTTCTAGTTCCTGCATTTTTTTGATGCTGGACGAGGCCTTTATGGCGAGTTTTTTTTGCGAGTACTGGATCAGATTGAGGATGAAATCGTTCGAGTCTGCGGAGCCACTCTTTTGTTCGTGGTGGTTTCTTATCATCTCGATCAAGTTCAGCAGCAGGAGTTTGAAATGCAAGTCCCCGTCTATATCGAACTGCTGCTGTTGCTCGTTTCCCGTGCCGCCCGCATCGCTTTCCGTGGCGTTAAAAGTTTCCTCCAACACCTCCAGCCCAAAGATCGAGTTTATCTCGTCCATCGCCTTGTTGATGTGCCCCAGCTTGATGAGATGTTTGATGTGGAAGCGCTCTTTGATCTTGTACAGATCGTTGAAGAGCGCAATGTCCTTGTTGTTGCGGATGAACCCGAGCTCCTTGGCCATCCTGATGCTCGAGTCCTCGTACGCCATCGAGACAAAGTAGTTCAGCAGCAGCCGCGGCAGCGTGGGCTCAATCGGTGTAGTCTGTACGCTAGAGAACTCCTCAGCACCTGCACCTGCACCTGCCCCAGCACCGGCACCGCCGGTGCCGGTGCTGTTGGGCTGGATCTTCAGCGGATAGTGAATGGTCTTGTTCGCGTACAGTTCGCCCATGGATGAGTACTTGGCCACCTGCTCCTTCCACTCCTCCCTGGTGAAGCACTTCTTCCCGTAGGCCAAGTCCTTCGCCGCGGCCGCTCCATTCTTCGTACTGCCACCAGAGCTGCGGTTTGCAGCATCGTTGCTCAGTGTAGAGATAGTCATTTAGCTTCCAATCAAAATACACGCCTTCCTTTGTTCGCTGGTTCCTTCTCACCCTACCCCTTGCTTCCCCAGGCTTTCACTTCGCAATCGCTTGCTCTTAAAAGTAACAAAATGCTGCACGTGCACAATGTCCCCTGCAACGAACGACCCGGGGCGCTATGAGGCCGGGGAGAAGCCGAGATCGACGCCGTTAATGAGTGAGAAGCAGCAGCACAATGGGGCGCTTCCCAATTCCCAGTCACCCAGAACGGGATCGCACACGGAAGGCGCCGGAAATAAACTCCGGGATCCCAAAAAGGGCTGCGCATTAGCCGAAGCTGAGCGAAAAAAACAAACAAATAAAACGGAAATAAAAGAAGCGCAAGAGCAGGCACCGCAGCAGGTTTTTCCGTCAGTTTGTTTTTGTTGAGTCATGGGCACGTCACTGTTACGCGCGCTGCGCACCGCCCGTATGCAGCGCGTCTGCTACGACACGGTATCATCACTACGTCGGTGGCCACCCTAATGGTCCAGACCAGACGCACGACCGCGTGCGTGCTGCCCTGCAGAGGCGGCGAGGATGCAACCGTAACTTCACATCGCCAGCGCGGTTTCACATTCTCCTGCGTACGTTCTTATCTCAGATAGAGTTTTCGTATGCTCCCGCTCTCTCACTGCTCCAACCGAAGCTGCCGCCGGGCGGTTTTTCCGATTCTCGCTGATTTTCCCTGCGCCGGCCCCCGGCGCGGAACTGTTTAAAGCTAAAACTCAACGGATATTTAAAAATTTAAAGTTATCACCAAATTTCCTAAACCCGCCTAATTACGAATGCGGTTGGCCTTGTATTTGGGATATTCGGTTATCTTTCTCTCCCCTCGGTCTATTTCTGTATAAACTAGATGGTTTTTTGAGTTTTTGTTTTTGTATGACGAGGTATATATGGAAACGGGATTTTCAGTTTTGCTTGTTTTGTTTCTTTCAGGTGGACTATTGTTTCTTTCTGTTTACGGTGTCGATTTTTTTTTTAATTTTAGAGTAACCAATTTGAATTTACTAGTTCACAGTGTGTTCTACTCTTCCTTTCATTATTGGGCTTCTATAACCTAAGTACAACGTCTTGTCAAGAATGCAGGCCCCCAACATTTACCCCTTCCCTCAACCGCAATTACAACAGCTGCCTCGGTTCCAGTACCCTCCCACGCAACTCGTGCTTGACCAGTCTGCTCCGCGGGTAGATCCTTTGCAAACGGGAGTAAGTGTAAATCCCCCGTTACCTATGCAACACTATAATATTCACAGCACGCGTAGAAATGATAACATAAATTCTGCGAATAACTACGCGTATTATTACCATCATCTCGATAATAACGACAACACTAATAATACTACTAATGCTAATACTAATAATAACCCTGCTCTTTCCGCTGCTGGCATTCCAGTGCTTAATAGCTCCCTTTATAGAAATACAAGCCAATTTTCTTCTGCACCTCAGCGGTTACTTAGTATTATACCGGACCCTCATATGGCACCCAACATATCCCATTATCAACTAAATAATATTCAACCTCAAATGCATGTCTCTGTTCCCCCTAATATTCATTTCCAACCAATACCCACGTATAGCAACACTAATAATAACAGAGATAACCCTGTAGAGTCAAATGAAAATGAGTTGCTGGACAACATCAACGAACGTTACCATCACGAGCTCAATAAGATGGCCTCATTCTCTAAACATTTCGAAAACAATGAACTCACAACCACCCCCAATGATGCGAATATCCAATCTACCATTGACGAACTGACTAAACTGAAATATCTGTCGAACTCTCCCCATTTTAAACAGAACATCGCAATACAGAATTACTATTCCCTTCAGAATCATATCGCTACCATTGAAAACCGTTTGACTGGTCTGCTCAATGATAGACAACAACAGCAGCAGCAGCAGCAGCAGCAGCAGCAGCAGCAGCAACAAGTCCAGCACCAACAACAACAACAACAACAGCAGCAGCAACAGATAACCGAAAACACCAATTCGTCGCCATCTAACAAGATAAAATTACCTTCCTTACACGAACTAACTAGGTCTATATCCACCCAACATCCCACAACAACATATAGCAGTAAAAGACATGCTTCAGATTCAGATACAAAGCTAACGACTACCCATCGTCCATTATACCATCGTCACACCTTTCTTTCCACCTCTTCATCTTCGTCTTCCCCCTCTGCTGGTTCAGTGCCCCTCCAGAAGCTACAGGTTCCAAGACTGGACGAGTCAAGTGACACAAACAAAAACTTATCATCTTCTCCTTTCAATTCGATTACCTACGTACCGAGTACTACCTTGTCTCCCACGGTGCAAACACAGTTGAAAAACAATATTACTTCCAACCCAAACTCAAAGAAGAAAAACAACAGAGGTAGACCAAGAGCTATCCAAAGGCAGCCAACACTTACCACTTCTACCCATTTCATAAACAATTCCGGTACTAGCGTGGCTGTGGCTCCAAACACTGCCCCCACAACCAATAACAATGAAAAGGAAACAAGTCCCAAAAAAATAATCGAATTTTGTTTCCATTGTGGAGAAACTGAAACTCCAGAATGGAGAAAGGGTCCGTACGGTACAAGAACTCTCTGTAATGCCTGCGGGCTGTTTTACAGAAAAGTGTCAAAAAAGTTTGGTTCGAAAAGCAGCAATTTGCTACTAAGATACAGAAGAGCCATTGATTTAGCCAACGACCGTAGAATTCCTGATTTCATCACCATTCCAAACAGATTCATTCATGATATGGATAAGGACCAAACGTTAGATTCTGAATATAATACAATATTGCAATAGTAACATACATTTATATTTATACCTACATACGTAAATCACAACACATATTTCACCGCAATTTTTACTTGTCTTTTTTTATTTAGCCGCCCGCATTTTCCGTATGTTTTCCCAACATTTAAACCAATTTGTCATATACTTCACTTTCCATAAATTATTCAAGTTCACAGTAGGTATAATCTCGGACCAATTCAACTTGCAACCAAATTTTACCAAGTCATCAAAACTACTATGCTCAGAATACGGCACATTAAAGACTTGAAACTTGTTGTATTTTTTGTACTGCCTTAATATACTCGATATCTCAAACTCATTCCCGTCATCTCCATCATGCTTCATTAGCTCTAAACAATATTCGGTATTACCATCCATTTCATTATCGTTATCATTACTTTGCTGATATTTTAAGCCAAAGTTATGACTCCATCCCGTCGGTATAAACCCAACCACGTCATCGACGTCCTTTAGGCAGTTGGCTTCCAGCTCCTTCAAACTTTTCAAGTACGCTTCAATTGTTTCTTGACTCTTCAGCACTCTAATAGGTACCAAGTGAACAAACGATTCACTCATGTCGCCAGTGAGTAAACTTTCGTCCCATTTGTCGTACTCGTTTTCGTTGTTTTGCAAAACGATTTGCATCATTTGAAATTTCACCGAGTTTGGCATCACAAATAATTTCGTGTTCAGTAATTCACAAATTTTGATGGCTAATTTCTCTTTCCCAATGGTGTATGTACCCACAAGAAACAACAATTTGTGTCGTTCAGATGTCAGTGTTATTTTTTTTTTGAAATGGAACAAGCTCCTTTGTGAATCACCATATGTCTTGTTTTTACCATGCTCCAGAAGTTGTGAAGTAAACTGTGCCACGGTATTGCATACAGACTGCTGCGGAGGAAAATTGTAACCCATGGTAAGATACGTCGTATCCAAATAAACTTGGTCAATTGAGTCATTCGCTGTCTCAATCAACCACTCCTGAACTGTCGTAATCATTTGAGCATTGCTTCGAAAATCCCCCGTATGCAAAACTTGTCTTATAGGCTTATCATGATTGTTAGCAGGAAACTCTTGGAAAAGCATTATTGTGGCACCGGGGCAATGATTAGCGTCTAGCGGAACAACTGAGATCGTATCCGTTATCCAAAATCGTTTGTTGATTGGTAAGATTTGGATTTCATCCATGGGAATTTTAAATTTTAAATTTACTAAAATTGCTGTGATTTTAGAACAGTAAAGGGTCTTTTTGATTGGATTCTCATCAGGATTGTTCCATGATTTTTTAAGACCCATATAGTGGTCGGCATGGAAATGTGATAGGAAGTATTGCGAGATAGTCTCATCAGCTTTATAGTTGAAACCATCAACAACTATTTTGTGATCGTTGTTGAACTTGATTATTTTAAAACTTGGTAAACTAGGTTTAACCCTGACTGGTCTCTTTGATGGAGTTGAGTCCTTTTTTGGTTTTATTGGAGATGACGGTTTAGGGATCGGGATCCTAACATTCTTTTTGGGTGATCCCTGGTTACTACGTGCACTTTCTACACAGATTTCACAGTGTGTCTCCCTCTCGTACAGCTCTAAGTGAGAAAGGTTCAAACAGCAAATAGGACATTTGATAACATTTGTAGAGATTTTAACATTTATGTACTCCTCGATTTCGACCCTTATCTGGTCATCTGTTCCATCCTTTATTTGACAGTCTATCTCAGGTTTTACTTTGTCATCATCCAGCTCAGCCAGGTTTTCTTCCTCATCTGTGAATAAGGTGATTTCAACTTTCTCAGTGTTGTCAAAACAAGTACTGTATTGATCATTATCATCAATAACTATTGGCTCTATACTGGTATTAGATGCGGAATTACCGACCCTTGGAGACGAGCGTGAACTCGAACGAACGGGCAAGTTCGAGGAAGTTGGAATGTTAAATTCAGTCAAAGTCCTTTGCCTTTTGGTGGATACATGTGTATTTTTATGATGAGTCTTATGATGGGTCTTATTATTAGCAGTATTATCAACGCCACTTCGTTTTCGCTTTACCTCGGACCTCTTTATCTGTACTATAGACTTCCTTGGCATGCCTGGCCAAGTTAACCCTAATATTATCGTGTATGCTGCTCCCACGTATGTTTTCTTCTGGGCATTGCTAATACTACTACTATGACAGATTTCTCAGTCCGTTTCCATGGCAAAATCTGAAAAGACATCGCAGTAAATTTTATATACATACGCATAAGAAGCAAAAACCAAAGAACAGGGGCGGTAAGGATATATGGGGTTGCTGAGTATTATAAGGAAGCAGAAACTTAAGGACAGAGAGATCCGGTGCTTGATCTTGGGGCTCGACAATTCAGGGAAGTCAACGATAGTAAATAAATTGTTGCCCGAGAACGAGCAGAGTGCTAATGGTATAACACCCACTGTCGGGTTTCAGATACATAGTCTGATGATACAAGACATAATGGTGTCGTTATGGGACATCGGCGGACAACGGACATTGAGGCCGTTCTGGGATAACTACTTCGACAAGACTCAAGTGATGATATGGTGTATAGATGTAAGTCTTTTGGTGCGGTTTGATGAAACCATGCAAGAGTTGGGGGAACTGGTCAATAGAGACGAAAGTCGAATAGGATACGAGTGCGCGGTCATCATCGCACTGAACAAGATCGATCTGGTGGACGACAAGACCGAACTCAGCCGAAGATGCAGCTTGGTGGAGAGCGAACTGAAACGTCTGTTCAAGCCAGACATCCGACTAGCTCTCGTAAAATGTAGCGGGATCACGGGTGAGGGCATCGACGACCTGCGAGACCGTCTGGTGGAATTCTCTCGCTTTGCCCAATAATCATCAAACTTGCCAGTAGTATGTAGAAACTTTAATTTATGTTGTTATTTATAGTGTGACTGCGCATTACCCGCCGGCCGCCCATTCGTGGCTTCTACCCACTCCAGATAATAATAGTACCAAGGGGTTCTGCAGGCTTATGGGTTACAGAACACGGGTCCATTGAGTATCCACACGGGACAAGGAGCGGTAGCACGGTCACCCATCATAGCCAATCGGTCACTGCAATTGTCTTTTATCCTTCTCTTTTCTTTCTATCGCGTTGCATTTTTGACACCTTTTTTCCCATCTTGGTGACATTTGATTCACACTTCACAAGGCAAGATCTTAGCATAGCATTACACTGCACATCGGCAACAAGATCAAGAAACGCTAGGCCACACGCAGAATGAACATTCAAAGCAGTAATCCTCCGGATCTCAACGGTAACATAGTGTCCAAACAGGTTTACTACGCCCACCCCCCGCCAACGATAGATCCGAACGATCCGGTGCAGATATCTTTTCCCACTACAGAGGTAGTAGGGCATGGTTCGTTTGGCGTGGTATTTGCGACTATTATTCAAGAGACAAGTGAAAAGGTTGCCATTAAAAAAGTCCTACAAGATAAACGGTTCAAGAATAGAGAACTGGAAATAATGAAAATGCTTAGCCACACGAATATAATAGATTTAAAGTACTTTTTCTATGAGAGAGATTCCCAAGATGAGATTTATTTGAACTTGATTTTAGAGTATATGCCGCAATCTTTGTACCAAAGATTACGTCATTTTGTCCACCAACGTACGCCGATGTCAAGATTAGAAATAAAATACTACATGTTCCAATTATTCAAGTCGCTGAACTATTTACATCATTTTGCTAACGTTTGCCATAGAGATATTAAGCCGCAAAATCTGTTAGTAGACCCTGAAACCTGGTCTTTGAAACTGTGTGATTTCGGCAGTGCAAAGCAGTTGAAACCTACGGAACCCAACGTTTCCTATATTTGTTCACGGTATTACAGAGCACCGGAACTAATCTTTGGTGCCACCAACTATACCAACCAAATCGATATATGGTCTTCTGGCTGCGTAATGGCGGAATTATTGTTAGGCCAACCAATGTTTCCCGGTGAAAGCGGGATTGACCAACTAGTGGAAATTATTAAGATCTTAGGCACCCCATCAAAGCAAGAAATATGCTCTATGAATCCAAACTACATGGAACATAAGTTTCCTCAAATCAAACCAATACCATTGTCGCGCGTTTTTAAGAAAGAGGATGATCAAACCGTGGAATTTTTGACTAACGTTTTAAAATACGATCCTTCGGAAAGATTCAATGCTTTGCAATGTTTATGTAGCCCATATTTTGATGAACTAAAACTTGATGATGGTAAAATTGACCAAATAACTACCGATTTGAAACTACTGGAATTTGATGAACATATTGAACTAAGTCATTTATCGCCAGATGAATTAGCTTCTGTAAAAAGAAAACTCTTCCCCAAGTCCAAATAAAGCAATACCGGGGAAACATTTAGCAAAAAAATGAAGTAAGAAAAATAGGAAGAAACCAAATTCTCTTTTATTCTTCTTATTCTCATTCTTATTCTTCTCCTTTTTATTATTATTATTATTGTTATTATTATTATTATCGTTTTTATTATCATTGTCATTAATATTGACTTACTACTAATATAATTGAATATGTAAAATAAAACAAATCGAAAAGAAAAGAAAAAAATCGAAAAAGAAAAAAGAACCAATAGTAACGATGTCACGCTAACGCCCTCTAACCTTTTGTATATCCATTTGTATACCTTTTATAATATCAACGCTAATATTACCATAAAAATAATCGTACATTCTTTTTTTAATGACACTTTCCTAGTTTCACCCGGGTAATAACTATTTTTAAACGGGCTGAAAAGGTTTTTAGAATATAAAGGGGCAAGTAAAGGTTCATCACCAATCTGATGGAGTGGGTGCATTTTCAACCTCGAGCCCATACAGCACCAGATACATTGGCAAGTACAATACAAAGCCCGGGATACCGAACCAGTCATGGGTAACGTACCAGGGAAAATAGATCAAGAAGACGGTTATAATGATTCTAGACCGAATTCATCGCATAGCGCTTCATCGCTTGCCGACAAGCAATATGACGATGAAATAACTTCCAGGGTTAGGACGAGACATACGACGTCTTTGGTCAATAATATTTTGAGTGGCAACAATACCCGTTCAAGAGCTAGCTCAAATATATCCGGTAGTAGTAGAAGAAAGACATCACGAGAAAAGGAGCTGGCTAAAGAAGCACACGCCAAGCAGTTGGTCGTAAGGTGTAATGAAACCGTAGATGGTGGATTTCTAGCCCCATTTGGTTGCTATTCTTTTGAAAAATTAGACTATGACACCACCGTTATTAAAAATTTAATAACCAAAAGAAAATTAGCGCCCTTTTACACTCCCTTACAGGATTTCGATGAAAGTTGGACTAGAGACGAGTTGATAAAGATTGTTGACGGATTGCCATTACATGATACTTTTGATGAAAAATTGGAAGAGTTTGAAGATGTACCGATAGGTAATTTGAGGAAGCCAACATATAATGATCTAATAGATAAATCTTTGTCTAAAAAGGAGCAGAGGAGAATGCATGCGAAAATTTTTAGAGCAAGGTTATATAAGAAAAGAATTCTATGGCAAGAAAACGAAAACGAGTCGTTTTTGGAAAAAAAGCTAGAAATGAGACAACTTGGTAACAAGGCTAATAGCTTTGGTGATGATAATAGTAACCGTCCAAAAACAAATTATCATCTGCCCACAGATGATTTAAAGTATACGCTTTACAAAAACGGGTCAGAATGTCCAATCTGTTTTCTTTATTTCCCGGAACCTTTTAACTATTCTAAATGCTGCCAACAACCGATTTGTACTGAATGTTTCGTGCAAATCAAGAGAGCCGACCCTCATTTCCCTCATGATGATGTAGATCCTACTGATCCACCAACAAACGATAATGAAAAGGACCCTAATCTTTTAACTTCCGAACCAGCAAATTGTCCTTATTGTGCAACTGCCGATTTTAGCATCACTTATCAGCCTCCCAAGAATCGTAAAACTGGACTCGGTGGTATATCACCTGACATTTACGTGTATAAGGTCGCCACTACAGAGAAAACCAATGCTAACCAGCCGCCCGCTTCGGTGATTACTTCAGATACTATTCGTCCAAGTTGGGAAACTAAATTAAACAAAGAAAGGTCAAGACTGGTGAGGAGGTCCGCAAACGCTACTGCCATACATATAAGCAATAGACTGATTGATCCAAATCATAGTTCAAGAAGAAATACGGGTCATAGTGGAACACCCATTCAAGAAGAAAGTACGTCTACTTCAAGATCACCCGAACCGACAATAAATGAAATTGAAGACCAAATGGTCAGAGAGGCTATCAGGTTAAGTCTTGAAGACCAAGATAACCAAAAGAAGTCAAAGAATAAGACTATTTTACGACCATAGAATTTTTTTTTCGTCACGTGCTAAAGAAATAGTTAGAAACGGTTCCATCATATGTTTTTGTCGTAGTGTCAATGCAATGTCTGCACTAGCTTCTCTACCAAATGTTTTTCTTTTCTTTTTTTTCTAGTTTCGAAAGGTAAACACAACTCAGAAACATCATCGACTATTAAGTTTGAAGGACATGGAGGCACATTGCATTGTTAAGTATTTTATATACTACGAGAATCGTAGGAAGTTATAATATTTTTTGTATGCGTCAGTAAATCATAAGCTTAGATATTCTTGTTTTTTCCCTGGGCCATGTAAGCAGAGTAAAAAGTTTAAGAATTCGCACGTGGTGAACTAGTTTAATATCTATACTCAGCCGTTATAAGAAGGCAATATACAAAGAATAATGGCCTACCTAGAGACGCACATGCGGCTTAAAGCGACTATTTTGTCAATTTGATTGCAATGGCCACAGAATTCATGCCGCGTTAGTTTTGGCGGACTCTAAATTCAAGTTTCTTTTTGAAAAGATGCTAACTGCAATGCATGTTGTCAGCATTCTAGTTGAGGGTGTCTTGGTCGATATTTCTGCGGAAGCTGTAATGGTCAAGAGTTGAATGAATGATTGCTTAGCTTCAACGCTGGCGCTCCTGCTACTGCAGTTGCCCCTTTCAGTGATTCCAGTGGTGTAACCGGTACAACCGATGCTCAAGAGGAAGAAGAGGCCAAGGAGGAACCTGATGATGGTATTTGTTTTTGGCAATTAAAGCAAATAGATCGTGTATATACGTACACATATTTAATTGCAATTATACGACATCTCTTCTTTCTTTACCAAATGTTAATACGCCAAAATAGTTGCATCGACTATCTTGAACACCTCTTAGTTATTAAGATACGTACTCTAGTGATAACAGAATATTTTGTTATGAGTGATGGCTTCCCATTATACAGTGTACATAAATTATACCAGATATAAAGACATTGAAAAAAGATGAAATATATTTATCAAATTCGTTTTATCTATTTCTTCTTTTCAGCTTCAGCTTCAGCCTTTTCTCTAGTTCTCTTTTCTCTGATACCTCTGAATCTCTTTTCAGATCTGGCTAATCTCAAAGTTCTGTAAGCAGATTCGCCGTTGTCTTGGACAGCTCTGGCTTCAACATCAGTAGATGGTTGAGCAATTGGGAAAGTGGCAGCAGCAGACAAAACTTGTTCAGCTTCTGGGGCCTTACCGTTTCTTGGGAAAACAATGATCTTGGATTGGTATTCCTTTAATCTTTGAACGTTAGCGTCAAAGATTTCTTGGTTTTTGTTTTGACGTCTGTGGTCAACGGCAATACCAATGGTTCTGGCGTAAGCAGCAGTCAAACCAGCGGCCTTGACTTCAGCCAAGGTGAAACCTCTACCAGCTCTAACCTTTCTGTTGTACTTAACAGTTGGAGCTCTAACAACAGGTCTCAACAAATCCAAAGGTCTTGGAGCAATCTTGGCAGCTCTGGCAGCTCTGGCATTACGTCTAGAAACCTTCTTACCAGCTTGGTCAAAGTGAACCTTGACACGTTCTTGCCAGTGCTTTCTGAAGTGGTTCTTCAAAATTGGTAAATTCTTGGAGATAGCTGTTATAGTAATAAAACCTATGTTAGTAAACTTAATCTTACAATCTTTGATATACACGAATCTTAAGGAGACAGAATGTTTTCCACGTTATCACTTTCTTTATTTTAGATAGTTTTGCAATAATGGTTCCTTTCCGAGATCCTGAACATCATCTTAGTGCAATGATCCTTCTATTGAGTAAACGGCTAAATAAATGGTAATCTCGTGTCGAAACTGATTCTGAGTATACTCTTTCCTGAACTACTTCAAAAGGATTGGACTTCAACTGTTTCATATTTCTATTGTAAATTTCTCAGTACTGTTTTATACTTGTTCTAGGACCACTAATTCATGCGTTCATTTAGTCATTCCATGTTCGTTTTAATCTCCGTTTATTTTCCAGTTCTACATACCCATTGTTACTTGATTTCTGCTTTACTTGTCCGAATTTATTTTGAATTATAGGTAATACTGAGTCTCAACTTCAAGTACCTCATAATTACATAGTAAGCAAGAAAGTAACTTCCCAATGGGCGGCCAACCGTGGCTCGCAGTAGGTAGGTAATCCTGTCCAGCGATGCCGGGTTTGACCCGAAAGAGTCTACCTAGGAACCATGAGCCAGGTAGAAAGTCCCTCTAGTGAGGTTGGATGGAGGAAACAAAAGAGCGAGCTAGACGGAGCGTTATTTTCTGAAAAGTATAGGCTCAAATAATCAATACACATAACTTTCAGTGCAAAACAATTGGGCATTACAAGTTATGGGTTTTAGTGTACGGATGTTATAGTCCCGAAAAAAAGAAACTTTGAAACTCCGACGGTGTTGGCATGTAACATCGGTACATTTTTGCACCCATTCAGTGCAGACAAACATACTGAAATTGAGACGGCTCATTTTTTCAAAAACTTTAGGCGCCTATAATGAAAATGACGCTTTACGTTTTTTCAGTTTGGTAGAACGCGCCTACTGACAGTGCCAGGCTTCCTAGAGTTACCGCTTAGAGTGCAAACTACTACGGTTCTTACCGCAAACTAGGCTCATTGTTCCAACAACGGAGGGGGGAAGGATATACATAAAATAGAGTCTAGTATTAATAAGTCATATTCAAGAAAAACCTTACAATTAAAGGTAGGAAAATCAATACATAGAAGAGAATAATCCCAAGATGTCAGCTGTCCCAAGTGTTCAAGTATGTTAGCAGTTCATTTAGAAAGTAAATTTGATAGTTTAAGAAATGGAATAAGATAAAGGGAAGATTATAGATATCACAAGCAATTAACCTTAACTGATGATAATAAATGAATACGCACGTTGGCCCTGTCTACACGAAGAACTGTCTTTGTTACGAGTCAAATCTGTGATAACCAATTGGGGAGTATTTTGGAGAGATCACTTTTGCCAAAATTTGCTGAATTACTAGACTGAATTGTGTAGGAAATATGACTGTGCAAGAATAGAAATGATTCTATAGGAGTGGACAATAATAATAAGCTTGACTGCGACAATATCTAAAACATCGACAATAATGGACAACGAATATTTCGCTTTCCAAGAGCTCGATTGGATATGTTTCCGATAGGCTCCATAAGAAAATACCAAAGACTATAGGATTCAAAGCTTGTTCCATTTTACTTTTACTCTTTAAAATTTTCAGGAATATGAATTACACGAATATCGCGTTTTTTTCTTTTACTTGGAAAATTGATTACTAACGTTAAATCGCTTTATGAACTATTGCTTTCCATTTTTATTTAGACTTTTGGTAAGAAGAAATCAGCTACTGCTGTTGCCCATGTCAAGTCTGGTAAGGGTTTGATCAAGGTTAACGGTTCTCCAATCACTTTGGTTGAACCAGAAATCCTAAGATTCAAGGTTTACGAACCATTGTTGTTGGTCGGTTTGGACAAATTCTCCAACATCGATATCAGAGTTAGAGTTACCGGTGGTGGTCATGTTTCCCAAGTTTACGCCATCAGACAAGCTATTGCTAAGGGTTTGGTTGCTTACCATCAAAAGTATGTCGATGAACAATCCAAGAACGAATTGAAGAAGGCTTTTACTTCTTACGACAGAACCTTGTTGATTGCTGATTCTAGAAGACCAGAACCAAAGAAATTCGGTGGTAAGGGTGCTCGTTCCAGATTCCAAAAATCTTACCGTTAGGAAATTGTGGGGACTATCTTTTTACTCTTTTCATTTTCTTATAATTGTATACCATCAATAAACACAACAACCTTTAATTTACGTAAAAATTATATTATGGTTTCTATATAATCTTCGCAAGTTTATATGCTATGCACATCAACGATATTTTGCCATTGAAATAATGGACCCATGCACCTCACACGAAAGATCGGTACACGTCAAAATCGGCCAAAAACGGGCAAATGTCAACAAACGAAATTTCTTGACGCGAAATCGAGTTGCTTATGACGACAAATAATATGTAGACATTATTATCGTGTACTGTTTGCACGTCAAAGACGTAAAAATTATAGTTTTGAACCTTGAAAATAGGCTGTGTGTAATATTTGCAAGTGCACCGACACTAAATAAAGATCGCTTGTGAGAGGCTGCTAGCTTTTCTATTCATTTAACAAAAACAACATTAACAAGTATAGAGGAATGGAACAAAATAAGCTTGGCGGAGATAAACCGATTCGACTAGCTTCCTGGTCGGACAAAATGGTGTCTTCGGAAAATAGTGGCAGTGATGTACAGATCGTTATTCAGAAAGCTTCTAAGCTGATCGAACACTTGAATAATATCGGGTTGATGAGTCCAAGGGAAGACGAGCATTCACAATCTGCATCTTCGCAAGAGACACTAAGTATTGATAGAGAGCCTGGTGAACAAGGCCATACGCGTCATCTTCAAGCAGATGAGGATAGTCTCAAGAAAGGAGTCGACGTACATTCTGGACTAGAGGATTCCGCGTATGTTGGGGAAAATATGTTGAACGTTTTACAGTCATTAGTTTCGCACATGAATCAAGCGGTCAACCAAATACAACAATTGAAATTCAAAAATATGATTCTTGCTTCGAATGAAAATAATCTGCAATCAAGACATGAAGTGGAAGATAATCTTCAAAAACAACAATTTGAAAGAATGAAGTGCCAATTCTTATTAGAACATAAAAGTTTGAAAGATCAATTACGAAAGCGAGCCAGTAAGATTGTCAAATACAAACAGAAAATCATTGAGAAAAACAAGAAACTAAACAACCTAGCTAAGGTCCTTAATCAACATGCTATATCGGATACATCGCAAATAGATAGTTTTAGTAGCTCGATAAAGAAAACACCCTCAGTCACAACCACGCCACAAGAAATGAAGCCGGATATGTTAAACACTTTAGGGATATTGGCCACGCATGTCTTAAAAGACGAGATCGATGATGATTCTGGAAATCAAACGATTTTACAGCTGGCAGCAGGAAGTATAAGTAATGATTGTAACACTACGGAATTGGAAATTACTTGCAGCCCTGAGGTGGGGAAAACTATCATACACAATCGACCAAGTATTAAAGTTGGACTGGTTCAAGATTCTCATGAAAACAAGACTCTTCGATTGCCTAAGATGAAAAGTTTCAGTACCATTGATGGTACTATAAAGGATATCAACTGATATATAGGGCGGAGAAGGTTTTTTATAACGAAGATTGGGAGGGAACAACATACACGCCCTTTTTTTTAGTTTATACTAGTCAATATTATTACTTTTACATTATATATGTTCTTCTTCCCAAAAAATTATGATTCACTTATTGACATTTCATGTTTTAGTTCACAATCTTCTAATTTTTTTTTTTTACTTTTTTTAATTCTCAGATTTTTAGGGAAGAGTTTTATATACTAGGGTGAGACAACAAAATAATAAATCATTATTACGTATATAGAACAGATTATAAGTTTATTAGTAAAAGAAAGAGTAAAGCATTTGCAAAAGTACTAAGAGGAAGAAATAATAGTGAAGGCAACACAAACAAACAAATAAACAAACAGAAAAAAATAAAAAATTAAAACGTCACAAAGGGAGATATGAATGAAATAAAACAAAACTGCTCACCTACAAATAAAGCCTTTCTTCTATCTCTTTCTATCACACAGATGAATCTCTGCCCAAGAAATAAACTTTAGCCCAATCCATAGCGACAAGGACTCTATTTCTAAAGGACAAACACATTGCTAAATAAGAGGACTTCCAGAATAAGAAAGTGAATGAACCAGCCAATCTGTATTTGGCTTCACCAACAGCAAGATCGGCGATAGCTTTATCTGAACCAATGTAGGCCAAGGCACCCTTGTGGTTATATTTGAAGTCTCCAATTTGGGATTCGATTTTAGTTATTTGATTCTTCAACCTAGCGGCTTCTGAATCATCGTTGGTATTGACTATTTTCCAGTTTAATTGATCGATCTTGTAAGCCTTCTTGAAACATTGAGCTAGGTATTCACCCTCTTGATGGGCAACTTGAGCAGTAGGGAATAAACCAGGGTGAAACGTACAATCACCGATGGCGAAAATAGAGTCTTTAGCACCCAGTAGATGTAGTTTCTTATCTATTAGTAACCCACGTCTAGAATCTTGTTCCTCTAGTTTGGACATTAAGTTCGTAGCAACTTCCCTTGGAGCATTACCTGTAGCCCAGACTAAGACACCATAAGGAATACTTTCAACGTCATTTTCACCAGTCTTGGCGGTTATAGTGGTAGCATCGACTTTCTTAACCATTGTTTTCAACTTCAAATCAATCTTTTCCTGCTTGAACAAATCTTGGGCATAATCAACAAGGTACTTATCGAACATGTTCAAAATATTTGGCAAAGCTTCCACCAAAGTGACTTTAATTTCTTTACTCAATTCGGGCATCCACTTTCTCAAATCTTGGTCAACGTAGTCTCTTAGTTCAGCGGCAAATTCAACGCCGGTGGGGCCACCACCAACAACAACAAAGCTCAATAATCTTGATCTCTCAGGATCATTTGGAGACAGAGAGGCGGCTTTTTCAATACTGGACATGATTTTCACTCTAATTTCTTGAGCATCGGAGATTTCCTTCAAAAAGGAAGAATATTCGTAAACACCTGGAGTACCAAAAGTATTAGGTTGAGCACCCACGCCGACAACTAAGTAATCGTATTTTAAATCCAAATCGTAGTCGTTATTCTTGGCAGAAGATTTGACTTTGATTGTTTTCCTTTCAGGGTCAACGTCGTAAGCCTCGGCTTCATAATAATGGACTTCACCATGAGCTCTTCTAGCGATGGTTCTGACGGGCTCGACGATGGATTTCAGTTCAATGGTACCCACTGGGGTAGATGGCAATAACGGAGTGAAGAGAAAATAGTTTCTTGGCGAAACAACAACGACATTATACAAAGAAGTGTCCAGGTTCTTTAAAAGAGACACAGACCCCCAACCGGAGCCCAGGATGACCAATGTCTTCCTCTTGGACCCATTGGGGAAAGTGTCCGATTGAGGAATTTGTGCGGGGGGATTGGCCTCTCTGTAAAGCGAATAGGAGACGTAGGCGGTACCAGCCAAGGCTGAATACAACAGGAACTTCAATGTGAACTTCCCTGACCTTTTGAAAAAGGACTGCTTGGCAACCACACTGGTGGTGGGAGCCACTTTTTGCAGAATGACCTTTTTGTCCTGTAGCAAATTTCTAGCGCTGCAAAAGAATCTGCCTTTTTTGCAGGCGACGAGGCCTGACTTGTTGTGTAGACTAAACCTAGAGGAGTTAGCCCAAACGGTTTTCATTAATGATTGCCTAATCATTGTTATTATTCGTTAAAGTGTGATTAGTGCTAATTTGTTGATAGAGTTATATGCTGAATGAAGAATATTGGTATAGATTTTTTTTCTTTTTTCTCTCTTTAATTGGTTTACCAGAATATATTATAAAAGATAGTACCTGCGTATATATTTAGTCTAAATACTGAACATGCAAAAAAGGAATAACGAAATACAAACGATCGACACACTTATAGTTCTTGCCACCAATAGCACAAAACTGTGAAAAAGCAAATTCAAGAACAGGCCAATGAGCGTCGTCTTATATAACACAACGCCTTTTATATACACCCAGGAGGGGAGGGCGAAACAGGAACAACCCAAGCTTCGAGACGACGGAAAAGAAACGCAAGGAGTATTCTAGTATATGCATGTGCCCAAAACCTCTCTCTCTCTCTCTCTCTCTCCCGCTGCCGGGGCATGTATTACCATCCGGATGGCGATGCCTGTTAAACCCACTGAGGCCAAGGCCAGCACGAGGGCATCTTGAGATTCGTGGAGAAGATCCCTGTCATCTTCTTTTTTGCCTCAAAAGGATGCGATCGACGGGCCGCGGCAACTTTTATCGGCTGGAACAACTAGCTAGGGCCCCCCCTGTGAGAGGCGGGGTAGAGTTGAGGGTAGTTTTTTTCCGCAGTGCCGTGCCCCCCATCACCGAGTCTCGGCATTGCGTGCGATGGGGGGTCAGGCCCGCTTTACGCCCGGAAACCACACACACGAAAATCGTCCGGAAGATCGTTTCGAGGAGAGGGGACTGACGGCATTAGGTAATGCAATGTGCAAGAAGACGAGAAAGCTCGAGCTTCTACACATGCCTTTGGACGGCGGGTGTCATCGTAAACGAGAGGGCAGGGTAGCGAAAAACAACCACTGTTTAGATTTTTATATATATACACATATATAGTTACTATACATCAACATCAACATGAACATCAATTAGCTTCTTGCATGTGTTCCTTGGCCTCGGCGGCCTTCTCCACATCGTATTTGAAATCGAAGTACGATTTTTCGAAGTGATGTAGACGTATGAACCCATCTTCCCCACCGGAGGCGTAACTAGTGCCCTGTGGACTGACTGCGACGGTGTTCAAGGGACCGAAATGGCCTTGCACTCTGCCGATCTCTTCCTCGAAGATCTTGTGGTAGAATCTGGCTTCGAACTTACCCTCGTTGGCGCCGGTGGTGGTGACATCCTTGGCTTCTTGACCACCGCCGAGAATGATGAATTCCTTCAGTGGTGTGATGACAGCGGTGTTTAATGGACAGTCCGTTTCGTACTTCTTAAGGACTTGTAGGGTGGACACGTCGACCAAGAACGAGCTGGTGTCTCTGGATGATGTGATGAAATATGTTAAGTCGGGGGAGAATTGCATGTCACTGATGGATTTTTCGTGCAAATCGATGGAATCCACGTATTCGTAGTTGTTAGTCACATCGTATTTACTGACCTTACCATCTTTGTGACCGGCGACGATGTACTTGCCCTCAGTGGACCATCCTGCCACGGTGGCGGCGTCTAAGCCCTCATGAGTGGTGATCTTGTGGATTGGTTCTTCGGAGACCTTTGTCATTTCATGAGTGGTGGAGTCCCTTTCGATTTCGTATATGTTAATGGAACCTGGGTTTTTCATGACGTTGTCCAAAATAGCCAGGAAGAAGTTGCCGCATGGGGAAAATTCCACCCTCTTCACGGGAACAGGTGATTTCCATGTGGCAATACTTTGCCCGTTAGATACATCCCATAGTTTGATACTATAATCAGCACTCCCGGTAACACAGTACTTGGTGAAGCGGTCGACATCGATAGACCAGATAGTACCTGTATGGCCATCCAAAGTACCCAATCTCTCACCGTTTAGCGAGTACCAAACACTGGCTGAACTATCTTTCGAACATGAAAATAGTAAATCACCTTCCTTATTGAATTTCACCTGGGTTAGTGGACGTTCGTGACCTGTCAATTTAATAGCCTTCATATTCAGTTACTTTCGTTATCTGTTTCTGTCTTTTTCCCTTGGTGTTTATTCGGCTAGCTTGCGTAGGTACCTTTCATCTTGTTCATCAGCACTTAATTGCAAAAATTTTCTGTTCCGTTTCGACTATTCGAAATTTTTCAGCAGGCAGAAAAAAACCAAAAAAAATGACGTGAAACACAGGGTAACAACGATATTGTTTACGTGCCAGCGGCTATAGATGAATAGAACTACACTATAGTCACAGATGATACATATTCATGCGTCCATCTACACGCATATGCTTATGAAGGACTTTCTACATGGGTCCCCCGATTGGGTGCGTACACATTGTCTGGTGTAGTTGCAGAGAATGAAGATGATAATAGAAATCGCTCTTCTTTGGGCTTACCTACTTCAATAAACTTGCAATACATGCCAACTCCTATTTTATCAGCTTGAACACACTTTCGATTGACCCGCAGGTTTCCCCTTGCTTACTCCATAATATCAGGTCCCATTGTTGGAGATATCTCCTGTATAGGTAATATCATAAAAAAAAAAACGAGAGGAAAAACAAAAGAAGCAGAATCGGGCTACAATAAATAGAAAAAAAACCGGCAAAGAACAAAAACTATATCTACTTTCAAGAACAGACCAAAACACGAGCACCCTCAAGCATTCAAGTATTTTCATGGCAGCCAGAAATCGTAGAAAAAGTAACAAGAAAAAGACTCTTCTAGGCACGAGCGTTGCTCAAGAGAATAATGCAACGTATTTGCTTGTCGCGGAGGAACCGCATGAAAGTGGCATCGATCCAAACATAGCCACTGAAGCGCCACCGGTCGAGCACCTCGAGAATCTCATGCCAGCCAAGGAATTGAAGCACCTGCAAAAGCAAGGATTGCAACAATTAGAGCCTATAAATGAACATGAAAGCAGCGAAGACGAAGAGACTATGAAACTCGAGTCTGTGACAAAAAGCTCGGGCTTCGTCTCTGAAACTGAGGTCCAGGAACTGCTACTGAGCTATGCCTTTACTAGTGGCTTAGTACAGGAGGATATAGAAGAAGAAGAGTCACGCGACATATTAACCACAATGTCGTCCCCAACTGCGTCTTCCTTCTCAACCTATTTCCAAGCCTTCATCGAGAAAACCAAGCAACTTTTCTATAGTTTGAGCTTATACATGATAGAAAAATTCCAAGCTTTAAAAAGCGGTGTGTACGAGGTGTTTTGGATTATCGTCATCTATATAAATTACTGGTTTCCTAATGTGGGACACTACATAAGGTATGTCAACTGTCAATACTCCCCCCGGAGCCAAATCATCACTTTACTAACATCTACTTTCACCTTCTATCCTAACCATTCCCACGGGACTGCCAGGAGCGGCATAGAAACAGGAACCGGAACTGCATCGAGGGTTTGCCCTTTCTCATAGTCTTTGACCTCAGCGCGGCTAATTCAGCTATTTTGGTTCATTTTTTGTCCTCTTCGCTCTTTTTTTAACCCGTTAAACCAAGCGGGTTAATTGATTTTTTTAAGGATAAAGACCACCACAATTATGAGAAAAGACACAGTTTCTTTGTAGAACCTCCCATTCTTTCTATGGTCGCTTACTGGCATTCAAGTTCGGAACTGGTTCGGATATTTGTACTCACCTGTTTTAAGCAATACTTTTGGAAAACATAATAGCATTACCATCAGGATATCCCTATCGAAGAGCAACTTCCGTACCCTTCGTGAAATAGTTACGCAAAAAGTTCAACGGGCACTCGAAAGTCTCTACTTCCGTTTCCAAGAAAAGCCTTACTTAACAGCTTTTAAAGTCTCATTTGCTCTCGGACTTATTATCCCGTGCTCCTTCCTCTTATTGATCATGGTTTCCGTCGCTACGTTTTTCTTTTTCGTCTACTTACTACTATTTGTAGTGATTGGATTTTTCTCCTCATTGTTCATAATTCCCTTACTGGCTATATCCTTTGTGTTTGCTATCGGTGTGGTAGCGTTTGGCTTCTGCAGCAATATGAGTTTCAAAATGGCGCAACTTGTATACATTCGAGCAGATGCCTTCCTGAAGAAAGTACTAGATAGAATGGCCTCACAAACACAACCCACACAACCACAAGAGCCACAAGAGCCACAGGAACCACAAGAACCACCAGCAACACTAAGACCAGTAAGCAATCCAACGATCCCGAGCCCACTGAGACAAACAGCACGTCCCTCGAAGTTCGTCACCGAAGAAGATGTCATTTTTGAACCCGTCAGTGCTCAAAGCGCCATTGCTCGTTCTTTAGAGACCACCGCTAAGAAAGCGGGTAACAGGTTCCAGCTGTCTTAAATTTAGACCAAAAAAAAACATTTTTCGCAAGTTTAGCAGGTCAATAATCATAATATCCTTATAAAATATACTTAGTTCCTTCTACATACGAGCTTCATAAATATATATCCTAGCTTCACTGGTCTTCTAATACTGCGGCACACTACGCATAAACCAAAAAGAAATAGAGCAGATGCAATTCTTTAAACAGCTTGCGATTTTCGTGGCGTGCGTAACCTTTGCCCTCGCTTACGTGGCTCAAGATGTTCATATTTCATTCCCCACTATTAAGGACAAGAATAGCATGATGATTGGTAAAATCGGGCCTGGGCTCGGAAAGGATGATGTCGCTCCAACATCAATCACAGTAAATAATGCTAATGAAGTCATTGAAGTAAATTTCGCCATTGACTCCAGCGACAAGCCTTTCCAAAACTCTCTATTGGTTGGTCTACCTGGTAACAACCTAGAAATGGTTTTTGAGCCTGAAATCAAGGATAACGGTAAGCTGTCCATGTACAAGTACAAGATAGATGTAGCCACGTTAGATGCTGCCTTGTTACAACAAGCTTTCAAGTCACTGGTGCCAATACAGGCAACTTTGATCCTGGCATCCTCTACAGCCAAACCAAAAGACAATTTGTTCCGGAGAATTTTCCAGCTGAACTTGGACTTTGACTTAGATCATCCCGATTTATCTTTGGTTGACAAGTTCAACATTCAGCCTGAAATTCGTCACGTCTTCCACACTGAGCCAAAGAGAGTTGCCAAGCCAATAGCCCGAATTTTCGTTGTTATTATCTTCTTCACTATTTTGTCGTTGCTCGTCACCTGGGTGAATTCTTGCGCTGCTGCATTCGATAATATTCCCACTGGTGCCAATGCCCTATATTTCTTAGGTTTCGTCGCGACCATAATTGGGTTTGAAATTATCTTCGCCAGATATTATTTGGGTACAAGCATTTTCGAAACTCTATTTTCCTCTTTGTATTTGGGCACTCCAGGCTTGTTGGCGTCTACCAAATTTTTGAGATATTTTGGTCAAACAATTTAAACCTTTACTCGAACCTGAAATGATTTATATAAATAGTTACATACGTATAAAAAGATAGATTTCAAAACAAATCAATTGCTCTCACCATTTGCATCCACGAAGGCGTTTTTGATCCATTTAAACCCCCAAATATTGTGTCTTGAATCCCAGAATGGCTTATCAAAATTATTAGCTGCCACAATCTTCCCCATGATCAGACCCATGGGTAATGCATTGTACGTCCTTGAGTCTAATGAATGTGAAAGATTATCTCCTGTTACCCAAACATGGCCCTCGGGTACTTTAATATAAGTACTAAACCTCTCTTCGTCAACCAACACATCCCCGACATGATTTACTATGGTGCTGGGGTCCACGAGCACCATGTCACCAGGCATACCGGTGATCCTCTTACATATTCTGTGATTAGGGTCGGTAGGTTTCAACGCCACTACACAGTCCCCCATCTTTATGCCTTTGCCGTTTTGGAAATGTTTCAAGACATGCACATAATCGTTCGTGGCTGATAGTGTTGGCAGCATAGACTCTCCCCTTGTCTCAGTAAACTCGTACGCATACGTGTGTATTATATGCAGCAGGCACAATGATCTAATTGCATAAGAGAAAGTCTTTGACCAAATAGACAGGGCACCAGCAGTCATAGGCAGTGTTTTATAGGCGCTGTGACGCTTGAAATCTTTGCTCAACAAACTTTGTTTTCCTTGAAAATACGTTAAAGACTTTTCACTGAGGTCATCTTTTTCCCCCCAAAGAAATGTTTAAGCTCCTTAGTATGTCGTGTACCTAGTTTATTCTTTCACGCTTCAAAGAAAAAATTACCGGAAAGAAAGGCTGTAATAGTCTGGGTTAGATTAAAAAACAAATATATAGTGGGTCAACTCGACCTGTTTGTTACCTTGAAACTACGAATCCGCCTAAAAGGGCTCCAAAAAAAATTCAAATCGTTCAATTTCAAAACTAACAATACATAAAATTTATGCACGCAGGTTCATTTTCACTTCCTCCTCTGCGTTGCCGCAGACTATTACACTTATCCGACCCCAGCAGAGTCCAGACCCTGGTCGCAGATCTCGGTGGCGGTGTTTTTAAGGTAAAACTGAGCAAAAAATGGAATGTAATCCTTTTAAAAAGAAGAGGAAAGAGTCTGATGTAGTTTCAATTTCAAATACTAACTTCTGGGCTCACATAATTAGAACAACATAACCAAACAATCTAAAAAAAAATGTCTGACGAAGTGGTGACTAATCGAGCCGTTACTTACGTTAACAATACAACCCCTGCTACTATTACATTTTCGAAGCTGGATCTAAAAACCTGTTATAAAGATAGTGAACTTGTAATTGAGGTCCATGCTGCTGCGTTGAACCCAATCGACTTTATTACTCACCAGCTTTGTAGCTCTTATATATTTGGGAAGTATCCAAAGACTTATTCGAGGGATTACAGTGGCGTAGTGGTTAAGGTGGGCAAACATGTTGATAACAGTTGGAAAGTTGGCGACAAGGTGAACGGTATGTATAAACATATCTATGGTGAGCGTGGTTCTTTGTCCCATTATTTGATACTCGACCCTGCTAAAAACGCCCCCATCACTCATATGGTAGAGGTTCCTAAGGATGAAAACGACCCTTATGACGATTTTGTATATGCAGCCGCCTGGCCCTTAACTTTTGGAACTGCTTATTCGGTACTGCACAATTACAAGAAAGATTGGGGCCCCGATTCAAAGGTCTTGGTCATCGGCGCCTCAACAGCTGTGTCATATGCTTTCGTTCATATTGCAAAGAACTACTTTCATATCGGTACTGTAGCTGGTATTTGTAGTAAAAATTCCATTGAACGCAACAAGAAGTTAGGATATGACTATTTGGTCCCATACGATGAAGGAACCATTGTTGATAACGTCAAGAAATTAAAGGAAAGCGAACTGAAAAACGAAAAATTTGATTTCATTTTCGATTCAGTTGGCAATCATGATTTGTTTCCTGTTATGGACCAAATGTTGAGACCTAAGGCAGATAATTCTTTTTACGTTACCATTGCAGGGAATGAAAAGGCCAATTATAAACATATATCTTGGGTAAGTTTTGTCTCCTTGGGAAGTGTATTAACAGCTCTTAACCCGTTTAAGGGGTTCAACTGGCGTTTTGCTGCGCCAGAGCCCTCTAACAACTTTATTGAAGTTGGTAATGAAATGATTAAAAACGGTACCTATAAACCACCTATTGATTCCGTTTACGAGTTCGACCAATTCCAAGATGCGATTAACAGATTAAAGTCTAATAAAGCTAAAGGGAAAGTCGTCATTAAAATGAAATGAACGGCCATTCTTTCGGCTATATATTTATCTGCCATATTTATATTTATAACGATGTTACTCAATGACGCTTCTCTTTTTATTCGATAAATATTACCCGGCTATGTTGAAATTTGAAAGAAAAAGCTCATCACAGTATTTCGAAACAGGATTCGATAGGCTCTTATGGGGTTAATTACGCTACAAATTCACTGTGCTGGCAGGTCTCTTCTCTTTATAATCCCAGTAAGCTACAGGACACATAGGTTTTTGAGATGACAGTCCTTCAAAATCAAGAAAACACTAGCCGATTTACCAATGTCTCTGTTATTGCGCCTGAATCACAAGGACAACAAGGACAGCAGCAACCGCAACCGCAACCACAGCAACCGCAGCAATCACAGCAACCACAGCAGCCGCAACCGCAGCAACAGGAGCAGAAGCAGGAGCAGGAGCCGCAAAAACAGTCAACAGGAACACTCAAGAGTTTAAATGGCTTTTCAAGTGTACAACAACCAATATTCACAGCAGACCCACCTTCCACATCCTCTGCTGAACTGAGCGACAATCCAGCGTGGTTCAATAATCCAAAGAAAAGGGCTATCCCGAATTCGATACTCAAAAGATCAACCGGTCAATCTTTGAGCCCGGTACGCTCTGATGCCGCGGATGCGTCTGTTACCTTCTCCAAGCCCAGTGGGTTCAACAATGTTACATTTGGCTCTAAAAAGGATCCACGTATTCCCAAGAATGCTTTTCAAAATGACGGTAGTAACAACACCAACAACAACAGCCACAATCATGATTTAAATGCTATAGTTTTTGATTCGAATGAGGCTCCACCCAAAGCTTCTCTGGCGGATTGGCAGAAAGAAGATGGTATATTTGCGATCGATAGTGACAATATCGAAGATCCTAATTTAACTGCCAACGTAACACTTGATCAGAAACTAACAACTCCATTTTCACCCTTCAAGCAGACAGAAAAAAGTGCTAAAATATTCAATCTCTTCGACAAAACTACAAAAGCGCCACCAAATAATGAACCACTAAATAACGGACTAGATCATATTACGGTTAATACTAATACAGAAGTTTCACCAGATGTAGATAATAATGCAGTTATTATTTTCGGATATCCGGAATCGATTGCTAACTCGATAATTCTCCATTTTGCTAACTTTGGCGAGATTATAGATGACTTCAAAATACTAAGAGACTTTAGAAAACCAAACTTGAAAAACAAGCCATGTAATCAAACATTGACCGCACAAAAATGTCCCATATACACAGGCGATGGTTGGGTAAAATTGACTTACGACTCTCAAGTTCCTAAAACTCGTGCTCTACAAGAAAATGGGATTATCATGAATGGTACATTGATTGGTTGTGTTTCATATAGTCCAGCTGCTCTCAAGCAATTAGCGTCTTTGAACAATTCGGAAAACATAACAAATAATATCACAGGTCTAAAAAATAATTCAAACGACTTTAGCAATTATATAAAAACAGAAGGGTTTTTTGAAAACGCTAAGACAACAGCAGCTACTCCTAAAGCTCGTACTACAGAATTTAAGGTTTCCAAGAATTCTAGTTCTTTTAAAAATTCACGTAAATTAGAAATAAAGGATGGTAGGTCACTATTTTTGAGAAATAGAGGGAAGATTCATAGTGGCGTCTTAAGCTCTATTGAATCCGACCTGAAAAAAAGGGAGCAGGAAGGTAGACATAAGAAAGGCTGGTTAAATAGGCTGAATGATTGGTTATTTGGATGGAATGATCTTTAATGAGTAATAAGTTTTTTTCCAATATATAAACTTGGGGTGATGAACAAACCTACCATGGTTCGCCCTGGTTCCAAACCATATAATTTTATATGTATATAATCATAGAAGGATAGGTAAACGATTTTTTAAGAAGGGATACATTCAATTTTGTATTACTTCAACTTTCCAATTTCAGCTCTTTGACTAGATCCAACAAACAGCTCCAATCCACTCATTGAACCTTCTGTAGCTGACTTATCGGAAACAGGCACATCGCTTTCAATCATTAATATAACCGTGTCAATACAAGAGATTTCTAAATCAGGTATAACCACACCCCCAGGTGGACAATTTCTATAATCTTCACATTCATAAACACAGAGAGATGAGGCTGGTTCGAAAATATTACACCGTATCCTCAATTGTGCTGATGCTTCCACCGGTACCACACGTATAAAGAGTTTGTTGGTTGTGTATTTTGTATTTTGCAGACCTATCGAAATTTTAATTTTTTTAGAGGCTTTCTTCCAATAAAACTTATCATAGCACTGATATGGATAAGAACCGTAAGCCATGTTAATCTCACGTATATTGATACTGGTCATTAATCTCCATGGAGAGGACAAACGTGCCGAAGCTACCAATTGAAACTCTGAGGAAATCGGAGGGCCATACGTCGAGCACACAATTATGTATTTAGTATTGGTTAAGATGGGTACATCTTGTTTGATATTTTGTTCGGCTTGATAGTGATTATCAAACATAATCGGTTTTATTAGTTCATAATCGTCCAAATAATAAACCTGAGTATTAACAAAGTCTTGCGAACTTTTAGAAACGCATGTAACATCAATAAGAATCTGTTGATCTCTTTCAGATTGAACCTCCAGTTGAAAAGTTGGGTTTTGGGGGAAACTACAGGTGTCAAAAGAGGTTTTTTTATCCATGCTATAAAGAGGAGAAAAGCTAGCTTTGGCAACAAGGTTATTCATATCTTTCAGTCTTTGAAAAAATATCTCCTTTACGACCGAGAACAAATGAATACTAAAGTTGTTATCAGTAGTCGAATGGCAATACAATAGTGTTTCTGCGCCGGGAATTAATTTTAATTTCACCAGTTGCAACCCGACATGAATAGTGCCTTTATTAGCTGGCGCTTCAATTGGGTAAATTATGCAATCTCGAGCTTGGTTCAAAAAGGAAATTGACTGATCTCTCTTGCTACCTTCTTTTGACAAATGATTCTCGAGCAAGATCCAGACTGTTTCCGTCACTTTGGATTTGTTTACTATGTGGAATATAGGCTTATCCGAAATGATGGCGAATTTATTATAACGTGTGGCATAATATCGAAAATGAAGGGCTTGTGAGTATCCAAAAATTTTTTTGTGGTTCCAATTAAGGTATAATTGTTTGAAGTTATTTAAATATTGTTCGTAGCTAATTTCGACATTTAATGTCGAATTACTTGGATCTCGCAGTTTGATTAGTCCAGGCTGGTGTCTGATGTCGACGACAGAATAATCATGATTTGCCAACAATGGTTTCATCAAATCATTAGAACGATTTCCGGTACCAACACCCATCAAACAAAGGCCTGACTTAAAGAACTTCCATAATTTTTCAAAGGAGAAGCTATCTATTCTTATAATCTCTGGTAAAAATCCGCTCAAGTAGTAAGTATCTATACTGATATTCGAGCCGTCGGTGGAATATGTACCCTGCACAACCAGTAATAGCGCAAGTTCGCTAATCTTATCTGAAATATTTTTGCTTCTTAGCGAAAGTTGTTTACCGCTCACTGAAGTTGGGATTTGGGAAGTGTCTACCGTGACTAATCTTTGATTACTTCCATTGAAACATAGATTGACCTGATATTCATTTGGTGATATCTGTTTAATTGGAGGTAATTCTAAATTTCGAGATCTGAGGTTAATCAGAGAAGCTACTAATGAACAATCTGACACATCTTGGCACTGCTCAATTTCGCTCGTATACTCTCCCGCAATACGCAATGCGGTTCTACTAGGGTAGCGACTTTGTAATTCTTCACTGCCAGGTACGCAGTACTCGTTTTTATTCCAGGATAATGGCGAGGCCTCTGAGATAGATATAGGGGGATAAAACTTTGAATTGACAGTTGAAGTAAGCCATAAGAATCTTTTCTGTCCGTCTATTTTTGATAAATTCTCTCTTAAATTTAAGACGGCTTTGACGAAGGCAGAATTTTCACTCTTCATCGCCAAATCCACCAAACTGCTAATTGTATTGTCTGTATCTTTTGCGTTACAATGTAGCGACTTTATAATCGAATTGAACTCACGCCAATCGTTCATTATTCACATCAACGAACAACTACTTTAATTTTGCTTATCCAACTAACCTTCAAATGTGTTGTTTAATATTGATTGTGATGGCCCGTTTATGCTCGCTTGAAGAGCATTTGGTTTTATAACCTTATAAACCGAGAAGGTATAAAACTTCTCAAAAGTATCAAAAAATACGGAATCTAATATAGCGTCTTATACTATTAAATATTAATCTAGCTACGACAATATGCCGGTCACGTAGTTTATACTATTGTGCCTGTTCTTATAAAGCTAAATTTACATTTGCTCCGTATTGAAGATCTGAAGATAAGGTAAATAAATGTTGCGCGATTCAGAGTTATTTAATAAACAATGGCTTATGTTTCAGTAAATGCCATGAAAAGAGAAACACCGATCAGCAAAATGGGCAGTCCGAAACGAAGTGACTACCTTAAGAGTTTTATTGGAGGTAATGTGGTTGCTCTCGGCGCTGGAACGCCTTATCTTTATTCATTTTATGCTCCTCAGCTACTAAGCAGATGTCGCATTCCTATTTCTACTTCAGGTAAACTATCATTCTCTTTGACGATAGGGAGTTCACTAATGGGAATCTTAGCAGGCATTGTCGTCGACCGGAGCCCTAAACTCTCTTGTCTCATTGGTTCCATATGTGTTTTCATTGCGTACTTAATTTTGAACTTGTGCTATAAGCATGAATGGTCTAGTACTTATCTAATATCATTGAGCTTAGTGTTGATTGGGTATGGTTCTGTTTCAGGTTTTTATGCGTCTGTAAAATGTGCAAATACAAACTTCCCCCAACATAGGGGTACTGCTGGGGCATTTCCTGTGTCACTTTATGGTTTATCAGGCATGGTATTTTCATTTCTATGTTCAAAAATGTTTGGTGAAAACATTGAACATGTGTTTATCTTTTTGATGGCGACGTGCGGTAGTATGATCTTAGCTGGTTACTTTTCATTGGATATATTTACCAGTAGAGAGGAGGAAGACACAAGCATCAAGCAATGGGAGCTTCAAACAACCACAGAAACAAATGATAATATAGTGCCATTATATGATAATAGTAAGGACTACATAGGTTCGCCAGTGCGTGCATCTTCACCAGCTATTCATGAAAATTATGCATTGACAGACAATTTTCAAGAAACCTCAGAATTTTATGGCCTTGAAGATAGGCAACTATCAAATCGACCATTGTTACCGCCCTTCTCCCCACGTACTAAGTATGATGTCGAAGATGAGGATACCATAAAAAGTGTAGCAGATGGGAGTAACGGTGTACAAAAAAGTATGAAATCACATGTGCTACAAAGCTTAAAGTCTTCAACCTTTATTTGTTATTACGTAGTATTAGGTATACTTCAAGGTGTCGGTTTAATGTATATCTATTCCGTAGGATTTATGATACAGGCTCAGGCGGTTTCCCCACCTTTAGATCAGATATCAATTAATGCAGAAAAGATCCAATCCTTACAAGTAACTCTTTTATCCCTTCTTTCATTTTGCGGTAGGCTATCATCTGGACCAATATCCGACTTTTTAGTCAAGAGGTTTAAAGCTCAAAGACTTTGGAATATTGTGATAGCGTCCTTATTGGTATATCTGGCATCAAATAAGATATCTGATGACTTCAGCAATATTGAAGATTATTCCCTAAGGGCTTCTAAGGTATTTAAGAATATTTCTGTATGCTCAGCCATCTTTGGTTATTCGTTTGGCGTTTTATTTGGTACTTTCCCCTCAGTAGTTGCTGATAGATTTGGCACCAATGGGTATAGCACTCTGTGGGGCGTCTTGACAACTGGCGGGATATTCTCAGTGAGTATTTTTACCGATATATTAGGTAGGAATTTCAAAGCAAATACCTTTGGCAATGACGAAAACTGCAAAAAAGGAGTGTTTTGTTACAGCCATACATTTATGGTTACGAAATATTGCGCTGCTTTTACTCTATTGTTCGTTTTGGCACTAATTGGATATACATTTTATCGAAGAAGAACAACTGGAAACTCAAATTGAATGTCATAGAACACCACTCTTCTAAATTTCGGTTCAATCACCGAATTACAAACACTATAAGAAACATTAATATACATATTCAACTTCTCGAAATTTCTTCATCCTTGAAATACTTCTTCAGGGTACCTAAATTCGACGTTTAAATTTTCAGCAAACTTTTTATCTGAATCACTGAAGTCTTTTTTCCTCCCAGCGGCATCACCACAATAATATATCCAATTCAACTTAGTAGTAATTGGCAATAATTCTGAAACTCCGTAAGCATTATCTATATCTGTTTTAAAAAAATCTGCCATTCCTGTCATTGGTTTTCGAACCTTTTCATAAATTTTAGGGTCATCGATATCATTTTTACTTGCACTTGGAAATGTAAACTTATTCTTATTTGTTACCAGAGCCTTCGGCCTTTTGGGTGCTGCATATAACCACAGTCTACTTAACAACGAATCTCCTCTTTTGTCGCTTTTAATGGCTTTCAACACGAGTGAAATCTTATTGATATATTTAGTACAGCTTTTGGAGGTTCTTGGGACGGTCACGACACCACCTTGGTTGGAAAATACGACTATAGTAGCTATTGGATCTTTTTCAATAATGTCAAAAAGATAGTCCAGAGTCGATTTTTTGGAATTAAAACTCATAAACTGCCAATCGTCTGCACTTCTGCTAAACTTTGTATTTGGTGATTTTGGCTTTATGATCGTATGATCCAAATCGAAGGCATAGACATTTAAACAAGGATCATCCTTGGACAGGGGCAGCGGGGAATTAGGCATGAATTTAATCAAGCATGGTGAAATGGTTGATTTGTGAGACATATGCTTTCTTTGGTGAGAATTCTACCCTATATTTTTAATTTTTGGATATATTTGACATAAGTTAATGTCAGCTTAAAATGGGAAAAGAGACGAAAGAAATTAAATGGACAAGAGATATAAATTTAGAAAAAAATAAAAAAAACGAGGACGTTCATTTGATTGAATAGCTCGTCTATTCAAAGAAAATTAAATATATATATAGATTATCGACAGGAAGGAAAGTGGGATGAAATTGAACAAATATCTTCAAATGACGTCTGCCTTACCCACAGTTTCATAGTATTTACAGATATTAGAGTCTTTGAGTTCCTTTGGAACAAGAATTGTGGTAACCACAGAAATTTCATTTTCAAATCTCGTTGCATCGGTAATCGAATGTGGGAAATTAACCACAATCAGTTTGTCACCGGCCTTGTAGTTTTCTTTCAAATACCTGCCTAAAAGCATGACTAGCATGCCTGTTGGTAGATTATCAACATACGTACCCGGCCCATATTCATTATAGTATTCATTCAATAAAGCCTCATACCTGTCATCTTCCAAAGTTCTAAAGTAGTCGATGACATTGACTGGATCTACAAACTGCGGTTCACTTGTGTCGTTACTTTGTGTTTTCCGTAACATTTTTTTAGTTTCCTCAACCGTGGGCAATAGAGAAAACTTTATATCAACGTCACCTTGCGGGAAAATAGCCATACGTCTTTTCAACCCATTAACGACATTGTCGAATTCTTCTGCCGATAATGATGTTTTTGGTTTATTCTTTTCTAGGGACTGCACTGTCTTGACAAAAATCAATGTACCGATGATAGCAACAAGAAAAATTTTTTTGAATCCAGGGGCATCTATTTTAGTTGGCTTATTGGTCTTCGTGGTTGGGTTGTTGGTGGATGAATATCGAGCTTTCAGAAGAGATGCGCATGAGAGGGGCAATCGCTTCACCAAGCTGGCGTGCATATACGGACTACGCCGGCTGCTTGCCAGTACATTTTTACTCAATTGTCTCAGCATGTCTCGTACACTGTTGGTGGATTTACGCACTATATCTTGTCTTCTTAGATAATCTGTTTTTATATGCTCTCTGTATTTAAACCGGTTTGAGCTTTATCGGCAGCCCTTATAATCGCCTTGTGAAATTGAGTCGACAAATTAGAGAAAGAAGAACGGTAACACAGAAGAAAACCAAAGACAAGAGAGTGCATACTTCTGTGTGATCGCGAAGGTTAACAGTATAAGATGTCATTGGTCAAGCTTGCAAACACATGTGCTCATCTGCAAAATTGCTCGAAAGTTAGAGTGGCTTTAACATCGATCCCATATACGAAATTACAGCTACAGTTTGCATACAACCTTTACCAACAGGGGTTTTTATCCTCTTTGCAAAAGGGGTCAACGATGGGCCCAGACAAAGAATATGTTGAAGTAACACCGGATAACATTTCCACTAGAAGGCTTTGGGTAGGACTGAAATACAGAGACAACAAACCCGTGCTCAGTAACTGTCGGCTAATTTCCAAACCAAATTCTAGAATATATTTACCGATGGAAGACATGAAAAAGTTGTGTTCTGGCGTAACAATTAGAAACATCAAACCTTTGCAGCCAGGGGAACTGATTCTTGTTCGTGCTGAGAATAGTATCATGGAGATTAATGAGGCCATTGCTAAGAAGTTAGACGGAGAAGTACTGTGTAGAGTTAAGTGAACCGCACAAGTGCACACCACGCGTATGTAAATTCATAGTCTGAAATAGTTATAAGCATGTAAATAATACTAATAGTGACAAAAAAGATACAATACTTCTGATAATGACAGGTATTAGCATCACTGTATTGAAAAATACAAGTAAAAAATTGCTCCAGGGGAGGTTCGAACTCTCGACCTTCAGATTATGAGACTGACGCTCTGCCGACTGAGCTACTGAAGCAATATTTAATGAATTAGACAATAAAACAGACAACTAAACTGATATGTGTTTGGATGTGCAGAACCGTACCATCATATTTTTCTTCTATTAGTCAAAACCATAAGTATTAACTGAAAAGTAGACAAACATTGGGTTTTAAATAGAAGTGCTCTACCTCGGGTTGATCCTTGATTGGTATATTACCATTAAAGTTGTATGATGATCTTTGGGATTCCATTGTTCTTAATGTTATAATATTACGTATATAGATTCTACTAGATATTCTCCTCAGGTATTTAGGAATCCACAAAAAGGAATCTGCAATTTTGCATAATATCATAAATGATTATGTTCCTCTTTTTATATGTTATCATTCATTGACCCTATTACAATATCAATCCTTGCGTTTCATCTTCCATCAAATCTGATGACAGTTTGAATCTTGATTTACTTATCTTGTAATGTATGTCATCTTTTAACACCGTATATAATAGTAATAGATGGACAATAGTTGATTTTTGTCCCAACAATATAATCTATAAACGTGACAAAACTTAATCTCTGTGGATTGCAGTATATTAACGGGTCCTTGTAGGACCTTAGCTCACAATAAAATGAGATTGCTTGTTTGTGAAGACCGCCTTCCCCTGATAACCTTTTTAGTGAGGAAACTATATTTCCAACAGCGGTAACTATAGAGGTAAACCCGTTGCAAGATCAATTAGTACCACAAATATTGGTCACATACACTGAATGGAATATGCAGAGCTAAAACAGAAGATATTCAAACATAAGAACAGTATGTGTTTCAGAGTAAAAATCTGCCCACGCCTTCGATAAGTTCATATGTTCGAAACCCGATAATACAATAAAGTTAAGCGGAATTTTAGGACCCTAGATTGTGGCAGCCTTAGTCCTTCACTAGTGTCGATGAATAACTATTAACTTGACGATATACCTGTCCATACACATATCTACCCGCTTCTGCACAAACAGGCCTAAGTAGTGCTTACGAATAGCCCTCTCTCTACGCAGTGGTGGAGGTAAGGGAAATGATCATCTTGAATCATTAGGCTAGTAGCCATACACTATTTAACGTGTTGAACGAATTTTATAATCCAGCTCAAAGAAAAGTGCTTGAAACAGTTGTGTTGGGAGCACATGTGCTCGTTACCTTTTCCTCTCATAAATCATGGTAGTAATTTAGCGAAATATATCATTTTCCTCATTTATTGCGCTGTTCATGACTTCCGTCTCTTTCTCTGCCTTCTTCAACCACCTGGCAACCAATTTTGAATGCTCTTGTTTAAGATCAAAGAGTTTTTGTTGTAAAACGTTGTTTTCGATAGTGCCACTGATCAGTTCGTCATTCAGCCTCTCGGCATTCTTGTTCTTCAATCCTATAACTTCTCTTAGCTTCCGTATTTCTTGCTCCTTACTTTTCAGTTCTTGTTGTAGTACTGTGAGGGTCTTCAGTAAAGCATCGTCATGGTGGATAGTGTTACCACCAATTGCGCCACTATTATCTTGGAATAATTCGCTCAAATGGGTCTCTCTATTGTTTCGATCTAACAGTCTAGCAATCAACAGTTCATCCATTGCACCTGTTTGTGAGGTGCTTTCCTCTGTTCCTTTGCGTGCATCACTTCTGTTATTGTTAACCTTGCGAATCTGCGCCCCTAATCAAATACATTCTTAGCCGAATAACAGGCCATTGTTCAAGCTCAAAATCACATAAGATTCATAAGAGAAAGGCAAGCAAGCACGGTTATCACTTGGCAAATCAAAAGGAACCGCTGTTATGATGGATGTCGAGCAACAGAGAAAACAACAGCAGCAGCAATTAGGGCAAATAGAGCAAATAGAACAACAGGAGCAACAAGGGCTACAAGGGCTACAAGGGCTACAAGAGTCGCAAGAGCCACAAGAGGAACAGCAAGAACAACAACAACAGAGCCGATGGAAGTCTTGGTGGCATTCTAATGCTGAAGATCGCATGGATGCAGCGATAAACGCTGAGTATCTAGCTGAGCCAGAAAGGAGTGCTTCAGCTTCAAGAATTCAAGATGATGTGAACATAAATAATGGCAATAACGGTATATGGTCCAAAATTGCGTCCTTTGCAACGTCAAGATACAGGAATGCGCCAATTATTGTTGACGATAATACTCGGTATTCCCAATTAAACATCGAACAAATTGATTTCTTAGAAAATGAAGCTAAGGATATGATTTCAAAAAAATCAAAATCATGGTGTTGGTACGAAGCGGTTCCACATATATCAACGTCAGCAAATATAATTGATTCCTCAGATACCCCAGGAATAATCAGTGTGTATGGTACGGGATCTGCCAAGTGTCCATTACCATTAAACAAGTACCCCGGCGATGGGAATAATCCCGGGTACAATGTTTTCATTAATGATTCTTTAATCCTACCATCAGAGAGCCCTTTGGATTTTTTACATGTTCAACCATTAAGAACTAAGATACTAAATACCATCAAAAACTATTATAATTTCCCAAACGAACAACATCTTTATCTAAGACAGAATAAAACAGCAATATTAAAGGACAAAAAAGTCATAATAATATCCGTTGTAGGAGATTTACCAGAAAAGTATGAGCAGCGCTCATTGGAATCCCAAAGATCCGCATACTACCTTTCCAGAAAACTATCCCAAAATTTGACACATGAGCAACCTGAAAGAATTTTGACTCTATCATTTCAGTGTCCATTGCATAGCCAAGACTTAATACCTACTTACAAAGAATGTGTGGAACTATTGAATCATTGGGCACATCTTTTCAAAAGTGTTGACTCGGTTTTTTTTGTGGGCGTTTACCACAGTGTTCCATTGACTTTATTATTAGCCAAGTATATTGTTCAGAATCATGAAGTTTTAGAGTTCGATGAAAATACTACAGTGGGTGTATTGAGTTTTCAGTCCTGTTTACAAGGTTATCGATTTTGGGACCATAGCGCCGATTTTGTTAATAATAGTTACAGTAATTTGAGCTCTAATACAAACATCAATGAAAATGATAATAATGAAAACGAATTCAGTAATGATTTTACTACAAAGGGCCAGCAAATTAAAGAAAAACAGCTATTTCAAGGCATTGATAAAAGGCAGCAAGAAATGCTATCCAAAGTCAAAAATTATAGGAGAATAGACTCTAGCGAATCCAAACTAGTTCAAGATGCATTGGACTGGCTTTTGTTCAATTGGGATTCGTTTCGGCTGACATTCTTCGGTAAACTTTACGATAGTTTCATGACAATCTCTGAAAAACTTGCCATCGATTATAATCATCCCAAAATCTTGAGGAACTTATGGTGTAATGGGAAATATATGGGTATTGATCTGAAAAATTCTGACAATTTAAATTTCTATAATGGTTACGATGATACTGATAACAGCAATAACGATATTCATATAAAAACTCCTAATTTTGAAACAAAATTGAAGATTCCCGCCAATAGACTTTTCGAGATAACTCTGTGGAATATCCTGATGATAACGGAAAACTTAGGGTATAAGCAATTTATACCTATAATCAATTTATTAGGTCCGTTCTTCATTTCTAGGTCGTTCAATGAATATACTTTGCCGCCAAATGTCAAGAAGCAATACCAGTACAATACCAAAGTTTGGCTTCAAGAAATGGACAATAGATGGAAACTCAATGGCCCTCAATTCAACCACGAACAAAGAGAGAATGAAATTCCCGGATCCTCATCAACTTCTTTACTACCAGAGGATATCTCTACAGTAAATGATTTTATGCAATTTGTACAGTATCAGAATGAAAAGACTCCGGATTTTGTGAGAATATACTCTGATATTTACGATGACGATCATGTCTATAAATGTTTTTTGCACAATACAATATTTACGAAAAACCCACTGAGCCCTAAGCATTTGGGTTTAAATATAGATCTCGATACTCCTACGAGCATATTGAATACTGTTAATCAATATGATTTGGTTTGGAAGATTCATGATTCCTTTTCCAAATTGATTCAATTGAAAAACTTACCACAACAAGAGGTGCCACAGGTACTAAGGCTCTCTATCTCATTAAACTGCTTTTTGGACAGCATTGCAACTACAACGCCACCTGTTTTTCAAAGAGACAACATGGAGGCCTTAAGAAGGCTAACGGAGATTTGGCGAACCTACCAAGATTGGTCTCCACCCACAAGGGGGTTGAAGCATCTAAGGGAGATCCTGAGCGTTTTAGCCATGTATGACAACCCCAAGAATCTAATCAATGACGTTCGACGTACATAATAGACCTCGTATATAGCGGACCGTGTAATATCTTAGGTTATTGTATTGCTATTCATGAAAACATGATGGGTAACCCGCAGATGAGGCTGGAAAGTAATTCGTAAAGAACATGAAGGAAGCTAACGGAAGTTCCTTTTATACACCTTCATCGCGACATTAGGTGTTAAGTGTCAATCCTCTTGACTAGTACCAAGGTTGTTGACTGCATCATAGCTTGTGGAGGGTGAGATAATACAGAAAACATGTCTTTCACTGAGGACCAAGAAAAAATCGCACTAGAAATACTGTCAAAGGACAAGCATGAGTTTTATCAAATTTTGAGAGTGGATAAGAAGGCCACAGATGGCGATATCAAAAAGGCATACAGAAAACTAGCTATCAAACTACATCCTGACAAAAATCCTCATCCTAAGGCGAGTGAAGCATTCAAAATAATTAATAGAGCGTTTGAAGTGCTAAGTAATGAGGAGAAACGTAGTCTTTACGACAGGATAGGAAGAGACCCTGACGATAGACAAATGCCATCTTCTAGGGGCGCCGCTTCAGGATTCCAGGGAAACGCTGGTGGATCTCCCATGGGTGGCGGATTTGAAGACATGTTTTTCAATTCACGTTTCGGTGGCCAAAGAGCTGGCCCACCTGAAGACATATTTGACTTTTTGTTCAACGGAGGTGGCAGTCCCTTCGGAGGCTCTCCATTTGGGTCTTCTGCTTCTACTTTTTCATTTGGAGGCCCAGGTGGTTTCAGAGTTTATACTAATAATCGTGGAGGATCGCCGTTCATGCGCCAACAACCTCGCTCAAGACAACGTCAACAGCAAACAGAAGAAAATGCAGCTAATTCACAGCTGAAGAATCTGCTTGTCCTTTTTATTATCTTCATAGTTCTCCCTATGATTAAAGATTATTTGTTTGGTTGAATTCAATTTCTTTTACTGTCATTTTTTTTACTTTTCCTAATGTAACTCATTGGTGTACTATAAACTAAAACTAACGGGAAAGAGCAAGAATAAAATACTATTTGTACATTAGATGAACACCCACTATTACCAGTCATCCCTTTAAGCTTACTGACTTAAACTTTAATTTTCTCTTAAAAGCAAATCAAAGAGAAAATTGTACTAGAATTTTAGTTTGAGAAAGGGAAGTTTTAAGACAAATCATAGTCTACTTATAAACATCATTTATCTTTGGGTAATGAAGCATATCATTTTCGCCATTTTTTTAAAAATTTTTTTTTTAGTAAGAATAATTAGACCACTCTTACATAATTACATTTTAATTATAGATAGTGTTTCAAATCGATGAATTCCCCTGTTTTGAGGTCTTCATTTTCTTTTCAAAATGCATCCTGGACTAGAATTGATCACATTTCTTTGGCTTTTTTTCATGAATGATTTTTATGAGTAGCCGGCTCAACAAAGATCCATGATTATCTAAAGTGATAAATAAGCATATATTTTGATTTCAAAAAAAAAAAAAGGATAAACAAGTGATTGTTTCGATGGTACGATATCACTCCAAATCCTTTAGTCTTGCTTGAATAATCTGTCTTACATCCTCTTTTTCCGCGTTTCTTGATGGAAGCTTTAGTTTCTTTGTGATTTTAGTAGTTATATTGCCACCGATATTATCTTTACTAATTTGTGGGTTTAAGGATGGTCGCTCGATCAACTTACCGCTGGGCAATACTTCATATCGTTCAGAGTTGTTTTTAGTGGAATTTCGGCTTACGATATTTTTTGGTGAATAGTCTATACTGACATTCTCTATTGAGTTAATGCTTTTATTAAGCGTACTTGTACGCGAATTAGTTCTTGATCTTGAAAGAACCTTATCCGTGTAGCGTGTCAAAGTGCTAGGATCTTTATCCCATGTCCATCCCTGCCTCATTTCACTATAAGCACCTAATTCTAATTTCTTTCTAATATCATTCTTTTGTTCCAATTCAGCAAATATATCTGAATCAGATGGCCACATCATGACTTTGAACGTCTTGTACACTATATCCATAGTGATAGGCAATAGCGCCAACACTAAGCTAGTACACCAGAATGTAATATCTTTACCAAACTGGTTATAGAATCCGTATGCTACGTCATAAATTTGGTCAGTTTTGTTCAGAATTGGGAGTGCACAGCACCACACTAACCAGCCTCCACAGGACAGAACGACAGAAGTAAAAGCTAACCAGTTTCTATTGTGCATTTCAACAAATTGTGATTTAACGTTGATCAACACAACAATAGCCGTAAAGTTGATAAGCCCTAGAGGATACATAGTATTGTCAGAGAGGGAACTCATACCCCACATTACTACATTTAAAAATGTAATAATTAAAGAATTTGCAGTCGCCAAAACAACCCATTCCATGAACATCAGCATATTAAATCCTTGGGAGAGACGGCCATATGAATATAATTCTGGAACGGTTAGTAAAGTCATCGGCTTCAAGTCCTTTTCGAACATACCAATACACAAAACCGGTAATGATGTGAAAAGAGTATTAAACATGGACAGTGACCATGGTTCATATAACGACGAACCTGAAAACATTGTATATCTCTGGTATATTAGTTGCGTAAAATAAAACGTAATCTCTTTGTAAAATGTGCACAGCATAAATTTGGAGGTGCGAATATAGTTGTAACGGCCATGAACTAGTAATAATTTTAAAATGAACCTGAACTGTCCAATAGAGTAATCAGATACTCTAGATGCTTGCAGACCCTCTTTACCCGCTATTCCAACCCCTATATCAGCAGACTGTATCATGGCAATATCATTCGCACCATCACCTATGGCTAGCGTCACTAAGTTCGGGTCAGTGTTCCTTATATTGGAAACCATAAGAGCTTTCTGAGAAGGTGAGGCACGACAACAAATCACCGAGTCTGTTTTGGTACATAACTCAATGAAAACAGACATGTAAGTCGGATTTCCCTCAAACATGGCCAATGTTGCACCATCAATTACAACCACACAATGTGCAATATTTCCGGAATCAACTTCTTGAGAAACTGCATTCATTTTTGAAATAATGTTATCATCCGTAGTAGTTAGAATTACTACAGTAGAGTAATCTTTAATCAACATACAAGAATACCCAATGTTTATGGCCGTTTCTCTTTTGTCGCCTGTCAGCATCCACATTTTTATACCTGCCCTTCTAATTTTTTCGATAGCCTCTGATACACCCTCTTGTAACTTATCTTCGATTGCGGTTACACCCAAAAGACTTAAACCGTTCTCGATTTCTGCGCCAATTTCGTCGATTTTCAGTTTTCTATCAGTCAGAGAAGTTTTGGCTTGATGGTAGCGTTTATTCCAATTCTCATAGTGCCCAATGTCAATCCATTTGTAACCATACACCAAAGTTCTTAAACCTTCGGTTGAAAACTCGTCAATTGCTTGCAACGTTCTTTCAATAACATATTCTTCATTTAGGATTAAGTCATCATTACCTATGTATTCCAATAGTTCAGTATCGTAGTCATCTTGCAACCCTTGATTCCTTGAATCCATTACGAGGTTATTATTTGGAGAAAGTGTCTCATCTATGGAAATTCGGGGACCATATTTCTCAATTTGTTGCTTATGAAGAGACTTTCTACTTTTTTTCACAACACTGCCAATTTCCTGATCAGATTTTTTCACAGTTTCTAAAAACTGATCAATGGAATCGATTTGTTTCTCCGGATCACGACGCCTACTATTTTTCATTGAAAGACTCCTTCTCACTGCCTGCAATGATAAACTTGCCTTTGGTGCACCGGATAAAGAATTTCTCAAAGAGTTCCTGGCTAAAGATTCTTCATCCACCATTCTTTCCAGAGACTTTCTTTGCTGAAGAACCAGTTCTGCTTCGGCGTCTTTACGTTGTTTAGTGTTGATGCTTATGTCTGCCATTTTCTTCGCAGCCAATTCGTGATCATGTAAAAGTTCCATAATAACATTGTCAGCCCCTTTGCAAATCAAAAGTACTTGATTTGGTTGATTTGGCATACGCACAAGAACTGACATTCTTTTTCTTTGAGAATTAAAATCAATATAATCTAAGATTTCATAGTCTTCCAATATTGCTTCTCTCTCAAACCCATCAGGAAAGGTCTTAATAGTCAAAATTTCGGTATTTCTATTTAATACAATGTAACCCAAGTCTCTAGCGGCAGTTACAAGCGCTAGTTCATCTGGGGACGAAGATTGGTACTCGATAGAGTCTTCTTCTATGGACGCATTATGTTTTTTTTTGGGAAGACAAGTGTGACAAAGAGCTAGTGATAAAATAAAAAATTTGGCCTTTTGAGAAAACAGGGCCGTCGGATGTCTCTGAATAAATTGAATTAAATCAAAAGAGCTCTTAATATTATCCGTAAAGGCCTCAGGCATTGAAATATTCGAAGCTTGTTTATTTAGTTCAACCGGATTTTCTTTGCCGAAAAGTGATCGCATACTGGGACGACCTGTATAAGTAGCCGATGAATTTCCTTTATACTCAACAGAATTCCTAGGTTTAGGAAAACCATCTAAAGATGGCCGAGGCCCCGTTTCAATTGATGCTCTCGAAAGCCCTAGTCGGCCGAGAACATTTTGATCTTCAATGGAAACAACATCTACATTAGAACCGTTATGAGCTTTGGGTGGTAACCTCATATAGCTTGGATCATCTGTAACGTTTTCGTCCGAAATAGCTTCAGAGCTACTGGAATCTACATTATGCATCCAAGATGATCCACACAAAGAGAATTTTCGAAATATCATTTTATTGTCTGTCAATGTTCCCGTTTTATCACTAAAGATATACGAGACTTGCCCCAATTCTTCCAAGATTGTCGCAGTTCTAGATTCACATGGCGTATTTGTTTCTGCATGGTACATGTCAATATCCCATTCCATCATTTTGCTCTGGACCACCTTAATAATTTCCATTGTCACGTATAAAGACAACGGAATAATCGTGTTATACATAATGATAAATGACATTATCGTAGGTGCTACACCAGCATCTGTCTGAAATAGATACCATGCCTGATTTTGGTCGATATATTTTCTCTTACGTAAGACATGCCCAAAATAGGAAAACAGAGATATTGTTGCAACAACAAACACCATAAACACAATGATTATATTGATTTTTCTTTGTAACTTGGGTGCCTTTGTTCTTGGATTTTTTAAAGCGTTCATTCTAATTTTTGTTTCTTCACCACTAAAAATGACCATACCAACGACATTTTGAGTATTCCTCAAAATGCTCCCACGATATATCACGTTATCAGGGCCTAGTGGATACTTCATTATGGTATGATTATGCGAGTTCTTTAGCTCTAAATTGCCTTCGAAATTGTACAAGTCAATATTAGGGTCTTCCACGGTTACTTGAGCATTTATATTCGCTAACCCTGATGCAGCTTTCGTCAATTTGTTCAATTCTGGATGAGGTTGCTTACTTTTTAGGTTTGTTTCACCATCTAGCGCCATTGTTTCAACAAAACACTCGTTATTTTCGCCATCGCATGTCAATAAAAGCAAATCTGCAGGTATCCAATCGTCCTGGGTAAGAAGTACAAAGTCACCTACACGAAGTTTCTCCCATTTTTTTTGTTGGATGTGAACATTGTACTTGTTCCCAAGAAGTTCAAAATTATTGAAATGCGTGCCTAAGGAGAGCCCTGGTGTGGAATTTTGATCATCGTTTGAAGGTAGGTCGCTTTCCGCAGCATTTGGTTTCGTGAGGTATGCAGTCGAAGACATAACACTATTTGGTAATGCGTATACTTCTTGTGCATCCTGAATTTCATCTTTCGCTAAGACATCCACTGGTTTATTATTTTCTTCTTTATCTAAACGGTGTCTTCTGAAATCGTCCCATGCCTCTCTTGTCATAGATATACCCATAAACACACACAATGGAATAATGGTAGTATAAGTACCAGTTGTGGACCATCCAGGTACCATTTGTAGCACTGCCACGATGAAAAAATAGGTGTTGGCTAACTTTGAAAACTGTGCATATAATTGTCTTGGAAAGAAAGAATAAAACGTGTATCTTGATGATGTTATTTGATTGTCACAGTAGGACTTATTAAATCTTTCGTCTATTAGATGACCATCTTTTTTATTAGAGGCTCGCTTGTATTCGATTGCATTATGATCTAATATGATCGGAATATGTCTACCGTCTTTGGAATGGAACGTTCTCCTTCGATTTAGGATAGTGTCAAGTATTCTAGTAATGATGTTATAGGACGTTCCTTGATCGTTGTATTCCTCTTCTTCATACTCCACTTCAGTAGCATAACCGCCGTTAGTCTCATCCCTGTCATCTTTATCATTATTATCGCTATTAGAAGATGCCTTGTTTTCACTAATATCTTCCAGTTCTATCTCATCATCAGTTTTTCCGCGATATTTGTCATACAAATGCTTATTGAACATTTGCGTTCGTAGCGATGAAGACCTTCTTCTTTGTCCATCAGTAATTCCCATAGTAAGCTTTAACAAAAAAATAGGCGAACTTGTTTGCTCCAATTAATATCTTCACCTCTGCGATATGGGAGCTGTATGTATGCAACAAAAAAGAGCTAAATAAACTGAAGCAGCAAATAGTAAAAGCACGGAAGAAAAGTCCTTCAAAAAGCAGTCGGATAGATTAATAGTTGCTCTATTTCCTTAGCTATACTATAGCATTAGATTGTTGCTTTGTTTATTATTCGCTTATTCAAAGCACTTAACAAGCTGGGGTCGGAAATCACCCGGCTGCACAGCCTCTTAGATTTGTTGCATAATGAAAAACACGTAATCAATTGTTTCAAGTGTACGTACTACGATGTATATGTTACGAATTTTTTCCTAATAGTTCCTCCAGTTCATATAAAAAGGGAATAGTTTCTTCTGATGATAGTTTGTACTTACTGAGAGACCCGCTCTCTAAGACGACTTTTTTTTTTAGTGATTCTTGAAAGCCAAACTCCTTTTGAATGGAAGATCGGGCGTTTCTTAACAACTCGAACGATTTTGCAGTTCGTAGTCTTTCCCTGCCTTCACGGTTTTCCCGGGCTAGTTTTAGAATTCTTTCATCCAGTTTACGTCGCAATTCGTTGTCAGAGAGCTGCTTGAAATCTGCCCTCTTGCAAGTCAAAGTTCCTGTGAAGTCTACCGGGTGGTATTTGTCTACATCAGCACCAGCTTTGTAAGACCTCTCGTCGGAAGCATAGTCTTCATTGTTTTCTAATTCTGTGTCATTTTCAAACGATTCATTTTCCGATTCATTGACATCTATAAACTCGACTTTTCTTTCTAAATAAAGCCTCCGTACCGATAAAGAAGATGGTGAGACCTTTCTACCTTTGAGGATATCCAGACGAAAACCATGGTTGGATGTGTTGGTTACCGGTGCCTTTTTTCCACTCTCGATATCATTATTTGTACATATTTTCGAGGCCTTCCAGAAGGCTATTAGCTCTTCCAATTTGCTTTGAATGGTATTCTTATCATTCTCTGTTATTCCATTTTGAATATCGATAGCCAGTATATCGTTCTCGATCATTTTCAAGTGGTTTAATGCTTGGAGCACTTGATCACTTTTTAGACAGGAGTACAAATTGCTTTTTTCACCGCCATCATTTGGTAATAGTTCTTCAGAAAGAGCATACAATGTGTGTTTATGGTCGTTTAATGACATCAAGACTGCCGAAAGTAGCGGATGCAAATCTTTTAAAAGGTTAGTTATATTCTGAAATGTGTCTATTAAGTTAGTTTGTTTGTTTTGCTGCACTTTCACCATGTAGTCAGGAAATATTTTGCTCAATGCATTTCGGATACTTGAATTTGAAATACTAGTGTCCCCTGTCGTAGCCAAAGAGAGTAAACAACAAAGCATGAACTTCTTCAACATCTTTAGCCGGCAAAGTTTACCATCAAGATCTTTAATTGAAAGAGTTGTATTATAATAAAGACTTGATATGTCAATACCATATATTCCACAGTATTTCGAAAGCTCGCTCGTATCACTTGAGATGACGATATCACCGATAACCGTTTTGAGTTTATAGAATAGCGCGTCACTTGAGAATATTAAAAGTTCTTCTATCATAGATGAGTATCCTTCGGTGTCTGAAATACAGTTTACTTTCGATGTGGCCCTAGAATTTTTTATTTCTTTGTATCGTAAATGATATTTGTGAATCATTACATCCACTTGTTGTAAGGATTTAAGCATTTTTTGTACCTCTACTAAAGTTTTATAGAAAATCAAATGGTTTCGAAAGTACTCTTGTTGCATTGATAAATATACTGCGATGAGTATTGGAGCTACAACTCTTTTCAAACTTGGGTCATTTTTCTCTCTACTACATTTTTTTAGCTGTCTAAGGATTCTATAAGAGGTAAGCATCACGGAAAGATAATTGAAAGTTCGTTTAAAGTACATCTTTTTGTTCTCCACTACCGCCAATTTACCATATTTTGTGGCCATAAAGGCTCCGGAGCTGAGCGGAACCTTCTTTAGTATAGCTGAGCTCTCACGGAAATTCATAATTGACTGATTGATATGTAATGATAACCTATAACGGTTCAGATCGTTTAGGAAATGGGAAGTAATGATTGAATATTGATATTCTTCGAAGAATCGATGTATCAAGCCAAATGGTGGTTGCAGGAAAATTTTTGAAATAATGTCATCCAAATTAAAGTGTCTAGTTGGAATTTTAATACTTATAGGTTCGAAGATGCGGCCATTCGATCCGATAACTGTTGGTGAGTAGTCATGTAATACGCTCCGGCTGCTCAGTTGAGAAGGCTTTCGCCATGTAGAATAAAATTCCTGATGGTTGCCTTCGCTGATCCCCACTATGGTATCTCTATCAAGAGTTGAACTGGAGCTCATAAATCCATCCTCTTCGTCTGATTTCAATTTCGAAAAAATTTGTAAACCAGGAATTTGTAAAAGAGGTGAACGAGAGCTTCTTGCCATTCTTAAATCAAATCAACAAAACCTCCACAAATAAGTGACAACTTCGCAGATATGAAAATTAAATGTTTTAATCAGTTATAAAAGCTGTGAGTTTTCGACCTTCGGAAAGTGTATAGTTGGCTATATGCCTCAAAAATATAAACTAATCTACAACACTTCCAGTGGAAACGATTTATTTTATTTGTCTTCAGATCAGCAAATGTTTGTTTACATTTCAGTATTTTTTTCGGGCAAATAGTTCAAAAAAATATTTGATTTCGCCCAGGATCGAACTGGGGACGTTCTGCGTGTTAAGCAGATGCCATAACCGACTAGACCACGAAACCGAACTTTTGTAATTTCCCTTGCTCATAAAATCTTACAGTTCGCCTAAACCAAAACTATTCTTAATGAATAGTGGACGCTTGATGATAAGGTGTTTACTAGCCAATCAGGTTAATTTTCTCTGCTTTACAAGGTGATTTCAACAGGGTTGACGATTGTCTTGCAAGAGGGTTACTGAATGCTAGATGCAGTGTTTTTTATTGAATATATAGTCAGTCAACTCTCCATTACACTTCATTAAATTTAAAATAACTAAAATGATATACTAGCATACTCTAATATTGACTTCTATTCGTTGTTATTTTGAGCCTAGACAGGACATAAACGTTTAGCAGTTCTCTATCACCGTCATATCTGGATTTCAGAGGGAACAGTCAAGTTGATAATATGCACAATATTATATCTCTTCTGAATAATGATGAGAATTTCAAATCACAGTCTTTATTGCAACGCTTATGATAGGGTCTTATGTAAATCAAACAAGAAGTGTTGATAATATGCATCGCATACATACTACGAATACGAAAAAGCACATCCTATCAGGCAAAACTGATATGGTAAGACCATACCAGTAATAGAAAAGAACTTGATCAACCCTGTTAATGTCTAATCATCCATTAAATCGGGAGAAAAGTCACCCATGTTGAAGAAGTCAAAATTTTCTGCATCTATAGCAAAGGAACCGTTGGGTTGCTGGTGTGAGTCGGCATTGTGCGTTTTTGTGATGTCTTTTCCGCTATTTTCAGCCTTTGGAATAACGTTAATAAAGTTAGCATTTGCTAGATCACCAGTTTGCTCGAGCTTCTTAGATTTCGAGTTTTTTTGGGCGGCAGTACTTTTCCTTGCTTCCTTAACTTTCGGCTTACTTACTCGCTGCTTCCGTTTCGGTTGTATAGTAGCAGTTATATTGGGAGTCGTGCTAGAGCTTGAAGTATGTTTCGAAGACGATTGCGAGACCGTGGTTGTGTTACTGTTGCTATGTGAGGGTGGGAAAACAACAGTAGGATCATTCTGTGGTATAGAAGCATTAGCTTTGTACTGCTGTGGTACATGAAATTGTTGTTGTGGTGTGTACGCATGCATTCCGGGAGTAGCGTTTTGATATAAAGGCTGCATATTAACCATGGGGTTTGGACCAAGCTGGCTAGTCTGTCTTATGGCTGTATTGTCCATGCCAGGGGGGCCCATAGTCCCTCCTTGCAATGGGACGTTGTTATTATTAGGCGGTATACGACTAACCTCGGAAGGAAAACTGCCATTTTGTAATTGTTGACTAGCAGCCATTCTTTGTATCATCATATGCATATACTGCTGTTGAGAAGTTAGGTCGTTCATAACTGGGTTTGCAGCAGCATTCTGATCATTTATTTGCTGAGGAATTGATTTCATTTTATTGAATCGCGCCCGTATACGTTCTTGCAACATACTATTATAATTTGTAATGGTATCATTAATAAGGGTGTTTTCTTCACCGGTATTACTTCGCGCATTTGGCTGGTAGTTTGGGTTTCCTGCATTTTGTTGTAGTGAATTTTGCTGCAATGCTTGTTGTTGAAGAAATAATTTCATTGCGCTAGTGTCATCAAACCTAGCAGATCTACTTTGTTGGAAAGATGGCGCTTGTCCTTGATTTTGATGTTGTAATTGATACTGAAAGAATCGTTGTTGATCAGGGAACATTGATGGCTGATTTTGTGAAGCGAACTGCTGATTCGTAGGAGGTATTGAAGGCATTATGCCAGTTGGATGAGAATTTTCTACAGGACCTGATACTGGAATGTGAGGGACTATTTGAGGATTTATAATAGCATATGGGGTCTGTTGCCGTTGCTGCTGTTGCTGTTGTTGCCTTTGCTGCTGTTGTTGCTGTTGCTGTTGTTGCTGTTGCTGTTGTTGTTGTTGTTGTTGTTGTTGTTGTTGTTGTTGTTGTTGTTGTTGTTGTTGTTGTTGTTGTTGTTGATGTTGTTGATGTTGCTGTTGCTGTTGCTGTTGTTGCTGTTGCTGTTGTTGCTGTTGCTGTTGTTGTTGCTGTTGCTGTTGTTGCTGTTGTTGCTGTTGCTGTTGTTGCTGTTGCTGTTGTTGCTGTTGCTGTTGCTGTTGCTGTTGCTGTTGTTGCTGTTGCTGTTGCTGTTGCTGTTGTAGTTGCTGTTGTAGTTGCTGTTGTGACTGAGGTTGAGGTTGTGGTTGTGGTTGAGGTTGTGGTTGAGGTTGAGGTTGTGGTTGTGATTGGGGTTGTGGTTGGGGTTGTGGTTGGGGTTGTGGTTGGGGTTGTGATTGGGGTTGCGGCTCTGATTGAGGTTGAGGTTGAGGTTGAGGTTGTGATTGAGGTTGAGGTTGAGGTTGCGGTTGCGGTTGCACTTGCGGTTGCGGTTGCACTTGCGGTTGCAGTTGTTGTGGTGGTGAATGCGAATCATTAAAATGTCCTTGCAGGTTGAAAACTGCGTATTGCTGTGCCGTAATCTCGTTATTTGTATTATCGGCTGCAAAGTTACTGTTGTTGGGTTTATCGTAATTACCGGCAGGTTTTGATATAAATCTTTCTGGCACATTTCGATTGACTTGGTCATTCAAGTTAACGTTGTTTCCATCGTTGAGCCTAAAGTTTTCCTCCGTTGCTGGGAAGCTATTCTGAGTTGGCGGGACCATATTTGACGGGATATTTGAGAATTGTGGGGATATATTAGATTTCGCATTAACTGGTAAGATTGGAACTATTCTCTCTCTTAAGAGGTCGTGACTCTGGTCGTGGCCGGATTCGAGATCACCGTTATACAAAGATTGGAAAATTTCCCACCATTCCAGTAAAAACGTGTCTTTGGCGTCCATCAGCATTTTCGAGGGTAATAATCCATCCTTGGCAACAATATCACCTTTAGAAGCAACGTTCATTAAGCCGTGCTTTAAATTTGAATTTAGGTTATTTGTTTGACCTAAGGGGGACCCGTTCATTCTCGATAAAGGAAGGTCAGCCTCGTTTAAAAATTTTGTAGCAGAGTTCCAGTAATTGTTTTTAATCAAGTAATTATAGATGTGGGCGTATAGTAACTGCTTGGAATTCTTCGCCATTGCATCCGAGACAAAAACTGGAGAATCTCCATCAAATTGCACGGGGTCGTGGCCATTCAGGCCTTTATTATTTGGAGCCGAACCAAATTCAATATTATCAGAGCGCTCATTCGTATTTATATTGGATGTTTTATCCATATCTTTATCATGCACCTCTTAGTTATTTTTGTTTGACAGTAAAGTCTTGCGAAAGAACGAATAATGAAAAATGGTAGCCTGCAGAACTATTAGAGCCAGGGGGATTTGCGATACAAATTAGTATTGGTCTTTTTTACTATAATGGGTTTGCTGTGCCCCTCTTGCTCCAGTCTTTCAAATGAAGATACGTGCATTTATCATTGTATTTCGGCATTGCATCTTGGCCGCTTTTTCACCTGACGTAATACCCGCTGCAGTAAGCGAGTTTTAAGTGCGTATAAAAAAGTATTTACCTTGACACTTTGAAGATTTATGTCATTATCAAGCATGCTCCAGGGAGAAGAATGTTGGTGTGCGGCCACCGTTTAGGATTTTCTTCTAGAAAAAGTTTTTTTCCTTTTTCTCCCTTGTTTATCCTTTTTTTAAATAAAAATAAAAATGTATATTGGATACTTACTATTTTATTTAATATGCAGTGTGGGTTGTGGAAGCACTATTCGGCTACGAGAACCTAATCTTCGAATTCGTCCTCATCGAATTCATCGTCGTCAAATTCGTCGCTTACTCTTGCATCCAAGTCGTTATCGTCTGCAGAAGTGTGTTGCAATTGTTTACTTTTCGTATTATCATCACCTGGCTCCATCCCTGACTCGGTGTCTGAATTTTCACGTGAGTGCATGTCGTCTAGAACGCTGACTTTCGAAACACTGCTTGTTGGGGAACCGGCTCTGGACATTGATAACTTTTTGAACTCTTTTCCAATACTTGTTGCTGTAGCCGAAGATGCCCTCCTTGATTTAAATCTGCTGTCGTTATACTCATCATCGTCCATATCATCCAAGTACTTCATTTTTGGTGACCCAAGCGGTGAGCCTAGTTCAAGATACATTTGTTTCCCTATATCCTCTTTGGATTTTGATTTGTTAGGCGTCGACATTGAGCTACTTTTAGAAGCATTATAATCCGAAGCATTTTCCACAGAAGACGAAGCAGCTAAGGCTTCATTGCTGTTTGTGCTGCTGACGTGTACCTGAGGAACGTTGCTGGCCTTCATGGTTTTGGCCGAATTTGTCCTACTTCTACTACGGCTGCCTTGTCGTGATATATCTGTATCTTGATCAGTTTTTTCATCATCACCTTTGCTGATATCCGATAAGTTATCAATGTCAACTAACGGATCTCTCCAAAAATTGACGTCTGTAAATTTCTCTTCTTGGTTACCTCTAAACAGAGTTTTGTGACCTGAAGTATTTTCTGCATCAGCATTATCCAGCGTTTTATTAGGTGGAGATCCAGGAACCATGGAAGTATTACTTCTCAAGTCTTCGTTGTCAAGACTAACTGGCGGAAAGAAATGATCAACAAGTTCATTGATGTGTATATAAGAACTTCTATAACCAGCTAGTTCTAACAATTCCATATGAACTTCGCCTTCCGTATTAATTGTGAAAATCCTTGAACTTGGTATACCTACTGTTCTATAGGATAGAGCATCAGTGATCTTATTACCAAAGCCGGCAAAAAATGGTGTTGATCTTTCCTCTGTATCCATATCATTGTCACTGTCTTCAAAATATAACGATCTGATATCATTTAGGCATGCAATTTTGAAGACTTCTGGTTTCTTCAATATCACTTCCCGCCTTAATGCGGCCATTGTTCTATCTGGTGACAAAATGACAGGTCCGTTGGGCAATTTGCTGCCATTCTGCAAAATTGATCTTAAATAACTCCTCGTTGAGTCAGCTTGTCCAGCACTTCTTGCTGTTAGATAAAGTATATTGTAGCCATTCCGGGAAATCTCGCTGAATAATTTGGCTACTCCCAAATGCGTCCAGTCTTTCCCTATCATAGCCAAGACGTGACCTAAGGCGTCGGATTTTGTTATGGTTCCGTCAATGTCACTTATGACAATTGGAACATCCCATCTCCAAACGAATAATTTTGAAGTGACAATGGCTTTCCCGTGGTCCACTGAGAATTTTAAATCATTTTCACCATAGGTTAAATTCAAGCACTTCAGTTGATCATTAGTCAATCTTATGGTTCTTATATATCTCTTTTCTGACTTACCACTATCTCCAGGACGTTTCTCGTTGGCGTTTTCACTGGGAGTACTTTGTTCCTTGCTGAATGACGTTTCGTCTTCCGTATCGGAAGTTGATGGCGAAGAGGATAATGAATTCAAGGTTGTTCCAGATTCTACAGCATCTAATCCTAGGACCGATCCGCTTGTCGCCATCGTTGGTGGTGAACCTGGAGGCGATAGGTCGGTGAGGTGTTCGTAAGGGTTAACAATCTTAATATTACCATTTTTGTCTTCTTTGATAAAATTGGAAATATCCGAATCGTTGCCAAATTCGTCCTTCAACAGTTGCCTCAGTTGTATATCCGTGTCGTGCATCGTATTTTTGTTTGGTTTGTAACCTTCAGTGTCTAGTAGTAAATCGCCGTTGTTATCAAGTTTACTCGGAATATGAATTTCAGTGAGCCTCTTGTTCAGTTTCTGCTGGAAATTCTTTGTTCGCTGCTCAGCAAGCTTCCTCTCTTCACTTGTCGCAGAGAATTCAGTCGGAGAAGGTGACCCTGTAGTTTCGTCGTTTCTAACAGTTGATTTACCCGTTTCATTAATGTCCAGGAAATCAGGCTCTTCTAGGACTTTCTTTTCCTTTTTCTTTTCTTCCCCTTCATCTTCACCCTCACCTTCAGTCCCTTCTTCCAATATAGATGTTTCTGGTGATTGGGGGGGGCTTGAAGTTGCGCTCATCACAGGCGACACGAGCAATTCCTCAGGGACATCTCTTACCTGGTCGCCCATTTCGAAAACGAAGTAGGCCTCCCCAGAGTCACTCAGCTTCATTGGCATATTGCTCAGCTTCTCGTTTATAAACACCTGGACTTTCTTCTGTGATGGCTTTAAAATCTGGAACTTGCCAAATCTGACGTGGAAGGGAGAACACGACAGCCTCCCATCCGGATGCTCCACCACAACGACGTCTATAGCGCCTGACAGCGTGGCTGGATTGATGGACGACCACGTCTTAGACACAGACCCAATGGCTCTGCCTACGTACTGCATATTCGATCGATTTGTTCTTCTTCCGCTGTACCGTCCCTATCCGTATAATTATGTCTTGAACTCTGCAACAATGGGGCAGCTTTCAATCGATCTCACCAACGCTTGACCAACACCTCTTACTAAGGCTGAACGTGTGACCTTTATATTACCAAGCCCCTACAATGAGCCTGCTCTTCAGTTGTCCCTGCTCTTTCTTCTACCCTCACCGGGCGCCGCTCTCGACACTCGCCGGAAAAGCCGAGAAAAAGAGACAGATAGAGAGAAAGCCTCTTGTCTAAAGGGACATAAACTGACATAGGCTGATCCGGTAAGACTCGCGGCGGTCTTCACAAGAGAATGGCCAGCACGTGGGCGTCCTGAAACCTGATGTCTAGTAACGCAAGCGCACTTTAGAGGGGGACTTTGGGCCCTATATGAGTGGACGCGTTACAATCGCGTTCTAAACGAGGGTCCTCAACAGAAACGTGTGGAAGATATATGAGTGTTCTTGCTTGGACAATGACTATATACAAAACTTATTTTTACAAGAAACCTATATCTATATACGTGAGATGGCGGTTACAAAACACGCTAGGGCATGCAGTGATGGCGAAAAGGAAAATACGGTACTCTGTATCTTCTGTATCGTAGCTGCTTACACGCAGAGACTCTCCGCAGGTATGGGAAGGCTTGGGAAAGGATGGGTGAACATCAATTGGGGAATGTGTTGCCCAATCCTCGCAGTGTCATCTGGTACAGGAGTAACATTATACTACTCTGGACACTTGTCCAAACGAATCTAGGGCCCACGCCGCTGAAGAAGCCAAGTGCACCCTCAGATTGGTAAACTGTTCGCAGACTGAGTAAAATAGAGTTTGAAAGTGCCACGGGTCTACCGTTCGTCACGTGTGGATGCGACACCGAATATGCTTTATTGCTCGAGCTCAGCGGTTGTTGAGTTTGTACTCTGGTTTTGACGACATCCATTGGCGTGGTTATTATCCCCGCCAGTCCACCTGCGCATGCACCAGTCAATATTTCGTTAGAGATGGACAACTCCTCGTCTTTACCGTCTTTGTTTTCAATCGTGAATGCTAGTTGCCTGAACTTTTCGTAGAATGCAAACTGCAATGCACTGAATGGTAGGTCTCTGGCTAAAGTAGCTTTGTAACCGAAGAAAAGAGAGCGGACACCTTCCTCTTTAATTACTGTCTTGATGGCATTCCTTAGATTTGAATAATTGTAACCAGATTGGAAAAAGGGATTGTTGAACCTTCCTTGAAGCTGTAATCTTGTCTTCAACACCTCTGAGGGAACGTAAACAAAACTGGAAATGAAATCACCCAGAAATCCCGCACTTAAATGTGTGATAGTATCGTTAATATGCCAATCCTCGATCATGGTCCTCTTGGTATATTCGTAGGTCCCAAAGAAGATTGCCGCTGACGGGAACGACCCTAACATGGCAGCCATGTACCCACCGTATAGTCCTCTTCTGGCACCCTCTTCAAACCAAATGGTACGATATGCAGAGATCATATTTCTGTATTTTTTAACATTCGGCGCACCTTGTTGTCTAGTCTTAACTGTATCTAGTGAATGCATCGCAGAATCTCCTATTATCCCACCAATCCCACCAGAGATGACGCAATGCCATATGGGGCTTAATCCGCTATCCGAATCGGTCATTTTATCTTGCGGTAAGTCATCTCCTTGGCTACTACTTGGTTGATCTGGTTTCCCTTCAAGTGCCGGGGGATGGTCATGAGGTGTGTGTACTATCGGTATTGAAGAACTCAGGTTCCATGAGTTCATTATCTTTGTACCAATCGGTCGGGAACGAGGAATATACCGTGTGCTTCGTCGGGATGCTTTCCTCTAATTTTGGCTTGCTCTGCTTTTTCAAATTAATGAAGGAAGTGTAAGAAATTGCTACTGTTGTTGAAGTCTAAAAGTGTTAAGTCAAAATTCAGTGGCAAGAAGAATGAGAATATGGCACCCTTTATTGCGTGTAAAGCTGGTCGGCGGAGGGTTGCTGTATACGAAGGCTATTGAAGACAGCGTACTGTTTTCATTATAGCTGGGGAGTCCTCGAAGACGAGAAATTAGCAGTTTTCGGTATTTAGGAATCGCGCTATTAAGCTAAAATTTAAAGTGCAAAAATCGATACGATATAATTAATAAAATGCATATATAAAATGCCATAGAGCTGTCAGTAAGCCATGTCTCTCAAAATAAAGGCGTTAGATGCATCGGTGGTCAATAAAATTGCAGCTGGTGAAATTATCATATCGCCCGTAAATGCCCTTAAAGAGATGATGGAGAATTCGATCGATGCCAACGCGACAATGATCGATATTCTAGTCAAGGAAGGGGGCATCAAAGTGCTTCAAATTACGGACAATGGCTCCGGTATCGACAAGGCTGATCTACCTATTTTATGTGAGCGGTTCACAACTTCCAAATTGCAAAAATTTGAAGATTTAAGTCAGATCCAAACTTATGGATTCAGAGGTGAAGCTTTAGCTAGTATATCTCATGTGGCAAGGGTCACAGTAACCACTAAGGTTAAAGAAGATAGGTGTGCATGGAGGGTTTCATATGCAGAGGGGAAGATGTTGGAGGCCCCCAAGCCTGTCGCCGGCAAAGATGGTACCACTATCTTGGTTGAAGACTTATTCTTCAATATTCCATCGCGATTGAGGGCTTTGAGGTCCCAGAACGATGAATACTCTAAAATACTGGATGTTGTTGGGCGGTATGCTATTCATTCAAAAGAAATTGGATTTTCTTGTAAAAAATTTGGAGACCCTAATTATTCTTTAGCAGTCAAACCGTCCTATTCTGTCCAGGATAGGATTAGAACTGTATTTAGCAATTCTGTGGCTTCTAATTTAATTCCTTTACATATCGACAAGATTAAGGAGTTAAACGTGGAGAATGTTGATGGAAAAGTGTGTAATCTAAATTTCATATCCAAAAAGTCAATTTCTCCAATTTTCTTCATCAATAATAGGTTAGTGACGTGCGACCCTCTAAGAAGAGCTCTTAACAGTGTTTATTCCAGTTATCTTCCAAAGGGTAATAGGCCCTTTATTTATTTGGGAGTTCTTATAGATCCAGCTTCAGTGGATGTTAACGTTCATCCAACAAAGAGAGAAGTACGTTTCTTGAATCAGGATGAAATAATAGAAAAGATCGCCAATCAGCTACATATTGAATTGTCTGCCATAGATACTTCGCGTACATTCAAAGCTTCATCAATCTCAACAAGCCAACCAGGATCACTACTCTCATCGAATAATTCGACTGATAATGGAGAGAAGAGAAAGACCCTCCGACAAGCTCAGGTAGTAGAAAATTCATATTCCACAACCAATAATGCATTAGGAAACGTTAAAAGGCAAGAAAATAAACTAGTTAGAACAGATTCTTCACAAGCGAAAATCACATCATTTTTATCCTCAAGTCAGCAATTTAACTTTAATGAGGCATCTGCCAAGCGGCAATTAAAGCAGCCTAAAGTAAAGGCAAGGAGCTCTCTCTTTCCAGATAAAGAGGAAATTCGAGAAGAAGAAGTGTTCGATGAAATCGAACAATTGCATGATCCCGTTTTAAACAGTGATACTGAATTGGAAGATTTGCCTAGGAAGAAACCAAAAGTGAATGCAGATCTTACTTCAAAAATCAACGATAGTAAGAGCTCTACACCTCCAATTTCAAGGGACGGGTATAGAAGAGTCCCTAAAGAAAGGGTTAATGTAAACCTTACAAGTATCAAAAAATTGCGTGAAAAGGTAGATGATTCGTTACATCGAGAACTAACAGACATTTTTGCGAACTTAAACTACGTCGGAGTTGTTGACGAGGAAAGAAGATTGGCAGCAATTCAGCACGATTTGAAGCTATTTTTAATAGACTACGGATCCGTATGCTATGAATTGTTTTATCAAATTGGATTAACAGACTTCGCAAACTTTGGTAAGATCAATTTGCAGAGTACAGATGTGTCGGATGATATAAATCTATATGACCTCTTATCGGAATTTGAGGGATTGGATGATGATATTTTAAAAGAAAAAATAATTAGTAAAATATGGGATATGAATGGCATGTTAAATGAGTACTATTCCATAGAGTTAGTAAATGACAGTCCAGATAATAATTTTAAAGCTACCAAGTTGAAAACCTTACCTTTGCTTTTGAAAGGCTACATTCCGTCTATGGCAAAGCTACCATTTTTTATTTATCGCCTGGGTAAAGAAGTGAATTGGGATGATGAACAAGAATGTCTGGATGGAATTTTGAGAGAGATCGCATTATTATATATACCGGACATGATTCTTAAAGTAGATGCGTCTGATGTATCGCTATCCGAAGATGAAAGGGCTCAATATGTAGACAAAAAGGAACATTTATCTTCACTATTAGAGCATATACTCTTTCCTTGTATCAAAAGAAGGTTTCTGGCGCCTAGGCATATCCTCAAAGACGTTGTCGAAATAGCGAACCTTCCTGGTTTATACAAGGTTTTCGAAAGATGTTGAGTTTTGGGATGTTTCAGGTACGCACTGTTTAACAATTACTGTTCTATTTTCTCTGCGTGATTATAAATCATTTAAAGAGTATATACGAGTTTTAACGAGATTTAACGATTTTACTGTATGGATTCAAGTAATTGGTTAAAAAATATATAAAATGGAACATACCTACCATTATAAATTAAATCAGGTAAGTATATTGGTAATATTATATTCGGATTGGAACCCTTCTACGATATCTCTAAACTTCGTAGACTCTTTACTTTCTTCGTCGTCTTCCTCGAGCAGAGATTCTCCTCTAAGCCTGTTCAGTGGGACCAAAGACCCAAGTCCCTTTATGAGAGAAAACATTTCACTGTTTTTTAATTCAATTATCTTAACATCATTCTGTAGAATTTTGAATACAGGATGATGAAATGAGTCACCTGAATCTAATAATCGTACCTTTTCCCATAACTGTTTCAATTTAGTGAACCTATCGATCAAATAACCTAGCTTATCTAATTTTAGGCCGAATATCAGAGGCAAATTTGCGATAAGTTCAGTGAAGTCTACTAAAAGTTCTTGGATGGCATTTGATTCTATAAATATCTGATAAAACGACATAAAAGATACCACTCTTGTTACGGTTGGCAACACCATTGGGTGTTTATTAAAAAACTCACTTTTCTCTTGAAAGTTCTTAACTATAAGGCTGATAATTATTTTAGAGTAGTGTATAATTTTTGGTAGTGAATCTGGGGAGTCGTAATATATTAGGTACATTTTGAATAATTTCCATGAGACAGTGGATATTTGGAAAGTTGCAATAAATTTCTCAAATCTGGTATTATTCGATCTAGAGTCTTCCTCTAACGAATCTACTTTGTATTGAAAAATGTCAAGTTCCCTCCTGATGGCTTCTAATGTTTTCAGGGGCGGTTTGAACGTCTTGTTTAGATACTGATCTAAATCCCTATCTAATGACATGATTTTCCAATATAGTACTTCTATGCTATTTTCTTCTCTATAGATATCAACAGTAGGTAAATCTTGTAAGTATGCTGCATGTTGTAGCAGGGAAGATACTTCCGTGTGAAGTTCGATTGGTTTGCGTGGCCCCGACTGAATGTAATCACATCCACATAATCGGTAGAATATTCTTCCCAAGGTTACCTTTGCTATGCTTTCAACAGGATCGTCATTAAGTAACGGTCTAAAGTCGTCAATATGGAAATTCTTAAACGTATGAATGCACTGTGTTAATAAGGAATTCGCCAATAAGGGTTCCTCACATGGAAAGATTGTGGTTGCTAGGATCAGATATGTTTGAATGAATCTTATATCAGGATGGGCCATGAAGTCACATTTTTTTAGTTGTAATAGTGTGCAACGTGTAAAGTTCTTGAACATGGCTAACTGAAGGCCGTCATCCCAACTCAGCTCTTTACCAGTGCCAAAATGCTCATAAAGAGGGTATGGAGAAAAAATATCGGATAGTTTTTGGACTGGCATATAGTAAATGCACATGGTAAATACAGACCATATTAATGCATCCCAGTACTGACTATCTACACTAGACGTATCGTCTCTTCTCCTATCCCAGTACTGTTCTACCCTGAGGTATAGTTCGCTGATGTCTCCTATGGACCCAAAATATAAAACACCCAGATTTTCCATTGCGAAGTTCATCAATTGAAACGATTGATCTTTTCCGAGATAATTCATCCAGAAATTACATTCTTCGAAATCTGTGCTCAAAGTAGTTGATATTCTAGTGAGGTCTCTTGTTTTCATTTTGTATAGGCCAATGTTTGTTACCCAATACTCATAATTCTGCCAAAATAATAATAGATCAGGAAGGTACTCCTTTGAAGAGGAGGACGCTATTAGTTTCGAGGATTTGATACATTCTGAGTCCTGTCCCCTCTTCCTGCAGTTCCCACATGGTACCATACGATCACATTTGACCTTCCGCTTTGTGCAAACCGAACAAGGATGTTTAGATTTCAATTGGGTAGTACGATTGAACATTCTTTATTGATCTGCCAATCTTTTTTCTCTTTATCATTGCCATCGCCAATTCTACGAAATCGTTATATTTTTCATCCTTCAGAATTAATATGATCGCGCGCATTGTAAACAAACGCGTGAGGAAAATAAAGATATTCTATAAGTAAAAATAAGGCACATTTCTATAGACCTGAAAAATTATACACATACGTAATTGTCTATCCATATTATTTGTCCAAGGAAATATTGACATGGACAGCTTTCGTTTGAAGGTAGTTATCGACACCGCTTTCACCCGATTCTCTACCAATACCACTCATTTTAAACCCACCAAAAGGAACCTTAACCTCTTCGTCATTGGATGAGTTCACCCAAACAGTTCCCGCCTTAATGTCACGAGCAAACATGTGTGCCTTCTTAACGTCTCCAGTAAAGATAGCAGAAGCAAGTCCGTAACAGGTGTCATTGGCTAGTTTCATAGCATCATCGTAGTTTTCGAACTTACTGACAACCACAACGGGTCCGAATATTTCATTCTTCAATAGCCTTGATGATTGTGGGACATCAGTGAAGATTGTTGGTGGGATAAAGTAACCTTTGGTTCCTTCAACGGGGAATTCAGAAGTTTGGAACATGCTCAACTTTTCTTCCTTTTTACCGAGTTCGATGAATTCTTTGATACGGTCATATTGAGTACTTGATATAACTGGACCAACGAGACACTTTTCATCAAAGGTATCGAAGTTTCCTGACACGTCCCAGTTTTCCTTTGCAATTTCCTTGAACTTCTCCACGAACTTATCGTAAATTGAACTCTGGACATAAACTCTTGAGTTTGCGGTACAGATTTGTCCTGAGTTGAAGAATATACCATTTGCTATCCAATCGATAGCCTTGTCAAGGTCAGCATCTTCAAATACTAGAGCAGGAGATTTACCGCCACACTCTAACGTGATGTCCTTAAGGTTGGATTGGCCGGAGGCTTCCAACACGGACCCACCAACCTTGGTGCTTCCTGTAAAAGAAATCTTGTCTATGTCCATGTGTGTTCCTAGAGCTTTCCCCACTATAGAACCATAACCTGGAACAACATTAACAACACCGGGTGGGAAGCCAGCCTTTTTGATCAATGTAGCAAAATAAAGTAGGGACAAGGAAGTGTTTTCAGCTGGTTTAATCAAAACAGTGTTACCTGCGGCTAGAGCAGCTTGTAATTTTCTAGATGCCATGGCTAGAGGATAATTCCATGGAACAATCTGAGCAACGACACCAAAAGGAACCTTTAAAGTGTACGCAAGCTTTTCAGAATTCAGTGGAATAGTTTCGCCCCTATTGAACTTGTCAACTGATCCGGCATAGTATCTTGTCAGTTCAATGATTTGGGCGATATCTTGCTTAGCATTTGAGTGGAAAGGTTTACCAGAATCTATAGTCTCCAGAGCAGCTAACGTATCCTGTTCTTCTTCGATGAGTTCCAGTAGGTTTGAGAGATATATGCCACGTTGCTCAGCAGATGTCTTTGACCAGACATTCTCAAAAGCATCTCTGGCTGCTTTGACCGCCTTATCGACATCCTTTTCGCTAGCGGCTTGGAAAGATGTTATAACTTCGCCGGTACTTGGGTTTACAGTCTCGATAGTTTTACCATCTGATGAGGGGCAAAACTCGTTGTTGATGAACAACCCAAGTGGTTGTTTGAAAGAGATTTTCAATTGTGGAATTTCAAGATCAGTATATAACTTCGGCATGTTTTCTTGGATTGGTGGTTTAGATGTTTCGGATTAAGGGTTCAGATAGTAATAGGGATAATTCGAAACTATCAGCTTCCATACCGACCTTTTTATATCACTAATCTGGGAACTACGATTGAGCCAATTTGGCCCTATTCGTTGAACACACCCCCTGCAAATAGTGCTTCCCTAACCCTTAAGGAGATGAGAAACTGGCCTTTGAAAAGTCAAGATTAATAAAGTGGATGAGATCATATATCGTATGTGTACAGAAAGTCCCTACATAAATTAATGGGCGTGAAGAGGCAGCGTGGTACCAACCATCATAGCGATTTCCTTGCCTATACTCCAAGGGATAATAATAGAACAAACGTCATATGATGAAAAAGAAAGAAAGAAAAAAGAAATGAATTAAGCGACATAAAATCGGAAAAACAGTAGAAACTCCTGGGCTTTACAAAAAAACATCAAACCCCTAGTATCTCTTCCCCTTTTTCCGGAGTTTTCAGAATAGAGTGATATCAAAGCTTTCATGCAGTGTAGGTGCCGGATGCGTGGATTTTAGTTAGGTGGTGCGATTAAACACTATACATTGTACTTTTTCTCTATTTGCACCATAGACACTCTAGAGAACTGCACTTACATAGTTGTCTATCCATATTATTTATTTAAGATTTACATGGACAGCTTTTGTTTGAAGATAGGTATCAACACCGCTTTGTCCTAATTCTCTACCAATACCGCTCATTTTAAACCCACCAAAAGGAACGGTAACATCTTCGTCATTGGATGAGTTCACCCAAACAGTTCCTGCCTTGATGTCACGAGCAAACATGTGTGCCTTCTTCACGTCTCCAGTAAAGATAGCAGAAGCAAGCCCGTAGCAAGTGTCATTGGCTAGTTTCATAGCATCATCGTAGTTTTCGAACTTACTGACAACCACAACGGGACCGAATATTTCCTCCTGTAACAATCTAGATGATTGTGGGACGTCAGTGAAGATTGTTGGCGGGATAAAGTAACCTTTGGCTTGCTCAACAGGGAATTCAGAAGTTTGGAACATGCTCAATTTTTCTTCCTTTTTACCGAGTTCGATGAATTCTTTGATACGGTCATATTGAGTACTTGATATAACTGGACCAACGAGACACTTTTCATCAAAGGGATCAAAGTTTCCTGACACATCCCAGTCTTTCTTTGCAATCTCCTTGAACTTCTCGACGAACTTATCGTAAATTGAACTCTGGACATAAACTCTTGAGTTTGCAGTACAGTTTTGTCCCGAATTGTAGAATATACCAGCTGCTATCCAGTCAACAGCCTTGTCAAGGTCGGCATCTTCAAATACTAGAGCAGGAGATTTACCGCCACATTCTAAAGTAACGTCCTTAAGGTTGGATTGGCCGGAGGCTTCCAACACGAACCCACCAACCTTGGTGCTTCCTGTAAAAGAAATCTTATCAACATCCATATGAGATGCTAGGGATTTTCCTACAAGCATCCCATAGCCAGGAAGAATATTGACAACACCTGCTGGAAACCCAGCCTTTTTAATCAATGTAGCAAAATAAAGTAGGGACAAGGAAGTATTTTCAGCTGGTTTGATGACCAGAGTGTTACCTGCAGCTAGCGCGCCTTGCAATTTCCAACATGCCATTGCTAGAGGATAATTCCATGGAATGATTTGCGCAACAACACCAAAGGGAACCTTCAAAGTGTACGCAAACTTTTCAGAAGATAATGGGATAGTATCACCCTTGTTATACTTATCGGCAGATCCGGCAAAATATCTTGTTAGTTGCATGATTTGAGCTAAATCTCCCATAGCATTAGAATGGAAAGGTTTGCCAGCGTCTAAAGTCTCCAAAGCAGCTAACGTTTCTTGTTCTTCTTCGATGAGTTTCAGTAGGTTTGAGAGATATATGCCACGTTGCTCAGCAGATGTCTTTGACCAGACATTCTCAAAAGCATCTCTGGCTGCTTTGACCGCCTTATCGACATCCTTTTCGCTAGCGGCTTGGAAAGATGTTATAACTTCGCCGGTACTTGGGTTTACAGTCTCGATAGTTTTACCATCTGATGAGGGGCAAAACTCGTTGTTGATGAACAACCCAAGTGGTTGTCTAACAGAGATTTTCAATTGTGGGATTTCGAGGTCTGTATATAAATTAGGCATGGCGCTCTCGTTTTGTTTGCTGATTTAGCTGATAAAAGGGAAAGAAAGGGGAGTAATTGAAACTCTTTTCATTGAGCTCGCGCTTTTATATAAATTATGTGGACTATGCTTCAATTACGTGAGTATTGATCGATAAACATAAGCATATCCCTAACCCCTAAACGACTTGAAGATAGATAATTAAAGAGAGGTGTTTAGTAAAGGGTTTTAGATTGTATATTATTAGTATCAAAAAGCCGCCGTGCATTAAATGGCGTGAAGAAGTAAGACGCTAAGTACGGCGATAGCGATCTGCTTGCCTCTGGCGGCAAAATAGATAAGGGTCACTCGAAACAAAAGCGAGAAAAAAATGCTGGAAGAATGATAGACGAGGAAGATAAGCTATTTTCCAAACTAAATAAACTCTTCATATCAAGATTCCTTATTAGAAATTTGTGGCCAGACATTAACGGAAGCACTTTGAGTTTCTACAACATTTTCTTCTTCTTTCCAGGATTAAAATAAGCAAGAGGCTATGCGGAAAATATGAGTAAAAAGAAGTCAACTTGAAAGTAACAAAAAGATCTAACGGGCCAACCAGTCGTCCTTAGTAGTATATGTAAAATATATGTATATGTATATGCCATACCATTATATCGAGTAGGTAATTGGGTTGAAACCCTCTCATGAAAGAAATCACCAGCTTCCAATGTTTTGTAAAATAATAACACTTCAAACACGGCTTGCGAAAGAAGTGTACAGACGGGCTACCGTTTAAGCCTGGCCATTCTCGCCAAACCCGAGTTCCAAGTCATGCATCCTGCTTTCGTAATCACTAAATCTAAAGGTCTCTTCGCGATCTTTATCGTGATCGTCACCTTCTTCATTATCGTTATTAGAGTTATCGAAAGATGGTTCATTATTCATTAAGTTTTTGCTTGTTCCAATAGTTCGCCGGGCTGGTAAGATTTTAATCTTTGAATGATGTTCATCGTCTGAATAACTTGGCGGCTGCATGGGCAAGGAATCTAGATTAATCTCCTCATTCGTGATTTCCTTCCCAGTGGGAGGCGACATGGTGAATTCGAATCCTGGTGGTGGCGGTAATATTTCACCGTTTCTTATAATAATATCATCATTGACATTAGTGGTGGCACCGGCACCAGCGTCACTGTCGCCATCTGAAAAATCATCGTCAAAATCATTGTCTTCACCGCCGCTTTCTAACAGAGTGTCCTTCCCGTAGTCTTCGTAAGAGGGAGGGGGCAGTTTGATGCCGTTTGATTTTGCGTACCCCCACTTCTTAACGTTTGCCTCGATGTAAACGAAGCCATAAGTACCGAAATTCACATGAATTTGACAAGGCACATTGGAGCCAATTACCGGGTATAAATATTTAAACTTCCAACCGCGAATATGGCCGCCAACAGATTTTTCATTTAGTTTCTTCCCGTTCCTGGTAAAAAAAACTGTTCCACTATGTGATCTGTAGCCGATGCCGATAATGTCTCCTTTCTCGCACGCCGGGAACAACGTCTTTAATTGTTCGTTTAAGTTGAAGGAGTCGTTGAACCTCCTGGCTCCGTTCGAATCGTATGCTATTGAATGATGATGTCTCCCCGGTAACCTGAAATATGGGTAAGGTTGGGTGGAAAGACCGAACGAGATTACATTTCTTAACGCGTTGTCACCACTGGCGCTACTGTTTAAAGGGCCATCTGTTTCGAATATCTTGAATTCACAGTAGTACACTTTATTGATGCATGGAATGGGTAGGTTCGTGGATATGGAGGCGTCATAATTATAATTTAGGAACGAAACCTCGGTTTTGCTTTCCACGATGACGGTATGGTTCGGCATATCAGGATTTGGTTTAAATTCCCAGGCGTAAGCTCCCTCCTCTTGAATGTATTGTCTTGTTTGGTCGTTCATGATCGGGTCGACGCTATTGGTATCCGGGCTGTTACTATCGGGTTGCTGTAGTAGCCCCTGGTTGAGTAGAAAAGGTGGATTCTGCTTGATATATTCTTCACCTTGCTTATAATAAAACTGCTCTTCAGGTGAGAGTTGCGCCAACTTGTCCCTAACTTCATTAATATCGTCTAGATTGTTGGGCCATCTCAAACTCATGTTTTCCATTAGCCGTCTACTGTGGACGTGCGAAGTGTTTTCATCGTAATCGTTGAACAAAGATATTCTTTGACTAGGGCCGTGCTCGTTATAATACGCCGTTATCAGCCGTGTAGCAATTTGTTTCGTGAGGAAATAGACGACACAGATGACAATATAGACCACCACTAGGGTTCCAAACGCAAACAGCATGATGTCCATGTTAAGTTCGTCAGCGCCGTCTTCATCAAAGGGAACATTATCAAGGGGAACCACCGAGGACGCACCCCGACGTATCTGTCCACTTAGTGATCCGAGCACCAGCGATTTTATCAGAAACTTGGATGACATTCTTTCTCTGTTTTTTCTTTGTACTTTTGGCCCTGTGGAGCTTAAGGCTTATTAGAGAAATTAATTAATAGAAGGGTATAGATAAACTAGGAATCGGTTTCTAGAAGATGCGGCAGCCAGGCGTCAGTTCTCTCTGTATTCAATATGGTATAGCGGGCCAGTACTCTACGCATGTAACAAAACACCTTCTCAAAAATCCTCCCTATATGGAAAAGCAACCCTGGATGAAACACTGTTCAGAAAGTGAGTCTCAATGAATTTTCATTATGGCGTTTAGACGGTTATACCTGATATTTGCCTTTTTACCTTTATAGCGCACCGTTCCGAAGGGAAAAAGAAATTCAGCGGGAGGGTTAGGTTCAATCGGAGAAAATTCTAGGCTAAAGTTGTATTTTCTAGGGTGAGGCTACTGAGATATAGCGTATATATAGGTCATTTAGGGCTTGAGGAAAATGTACTTTGATGGGTAATTTGAACTTTTTCCATCGTTTGTATAACTATGCATAGAATAATCTAACTCTATCCTGATATATTGTTTGGCGATTTATTTAAACTAAAAGATGCGTGTAGGATGAACAGTCAAGTAAATGAGGATGCTATAGACATCAATCTTGGTCTCTCTTTGCCCACCCATATTTCGCCAGCGGCTGGCTCTGAGAGCGCCACTGGCAGCAACGTCAGCACACTTCACAACGATGGGCAGGCGCTAAATGGCAATCTCTTGAGGAGTTCGACCGCGAACTCTACGCCGACAGGCGCTAGCCAGCAGACTGAAACTATTGGCGAAAAGCTGAACAACGAGGAGCGGGTGAACTCGAATCCCTCTGCTTCGAACTCGACCATTGCGGGCACAGGACGTATGTTGAGCCAGTCTTTGACGAACGACTCGCCCTCGAATGAGATATCGACGGACCAGTTGAAGATTTTCCAAAGAATGGATGAGATGAGTGCAAGAATGATTGAGATGGAGGAGAGTTTTAATCAGCTGTCCAGCAAAATCGTGGAGCAAAACTCGATGGTTCTAAACTTAAAGCAAGATAACTATAAAGTCTTGAACAAGTTGAACATACTGCTTAAACTAGTGGCGCAGCCGAGTGTGCGCCCAAGCTCGAACAATGCCCAGAATAAGCTTGCCGTCGATTTGCTAAATTCGATATCAGCCGTTAGCGGCGCTTACTTGCAGAAAATGCAAAATAATGGTTCTGGTAACCAGCACAACACCGAGCCACGCACCGGGCTTTCCAACACCCCCCTCAATTCGAACCAGCATCCAAGTACGAACGCAAGCATTAATGTAAACACGAACGCCGCTCACCTTAACAACCAATTTTCCAATGCACTAACAACAATTTTGCCCGATCAGCGATCCAATCGATATAATAGTGCTCAAAATATAAACCTACCTCCGCAAGGAAACGCAAAACATTTTTCCAACCCAGGCGCAGCAGGTTCTGTCCCAAACACACATGCCAACCAGAACCAACCGCAAATTCAGAACCAACAGCAAATTCAGAACGATAACTCAAATTCAAACCAGCAAGTAAATCGCTCGTCCATTGCTTTCCCCAGTACTTCAACTGATAAGGCATTCAAGCTGAATCCGAATGGAATGAAAAGACGTAGAAGAAATACCCAAAACGGCAACAATTCAGGCACTAATGCCAATGGTATGAATTACATTCAAAGGCCTACAACAATGCTGTCTCCTTTGACGAATTTCCACAATTCTACCACCAGTATGAATTATACGCCTTCTTCCATTCATTCAAGCATTACTAGTGCTTCGAATTCATTTCATGATCTAAATTCGCTGAATAATTTTGGCACAACGACAGCTTTAAGTTTACCTAGCTTAAGTCTCGAAAACGCTTCGTTTCCCACAAATCCAAATGGTTCATTTCCTAATAATAATAACATCAATAATGCCCAACCGCCTTTATCGTTTTCCCAGTTAATTAATCAAGCGAGTACTACGTCCGAGCTGTTGGCAAACGGTGGTGGCGGGGTGAACACAAACATTGTAAAGAGAAATAGAAGCTCTACTTTACCTTCGCACTCAAAACCAATGGAGATGAAAAACAACGCTGACGATGATGGTTATCAAGAAGATGACGATGACGGTGATGATGAAGGCGATGGGCGCGATAACGAAGAAGACAGTACTGCCGAAGAAGACGAAGTGGATGACGAGATTGAGACCGAAATCAAGAACGTCTCTGCCAATAAGCATAGAAGAAATTTGCTGCATAAAAGAGGTGATTCTCTCAATGGTAGAAGAAAGTATCACGATGAGCCGGCAGGCAGACACAACTCAAACTCAAACTCAAACTCAAACCTACATTACAGGATACTAAAAGCACCCACCGACGTGAAGACAATATGGGAAGAATACAGCACTGGTATCAGGGGGAAGCCGTCAATCAAGTATCTCGAGTCCAAATACGGTAACAAATGGAGGCTGAATAAAAACAAGAAGACATTTTCAAGACGGAAAAGACTGTACAAGTTCATTTTGAATGGCATGGAGAAAGGCAAAACAGCACAGGAGATGATAGAGACCCTAGAGAACAAAAGGTTGTACAAAGATGACGAGGATGGGGAAGTAAAGAAAAGAACCATTGGCTGGTTGCAAGAAAGCCTTGCCGGGCTATAGGGCAACCCTCCCGAACTAAATAAATGTTTATAGTCGTATTAAGGGAATGGAGCGGTAACAGCAACCCTTGAAGCACTCGGCTAATTAATAAAATTCAGAAGCGCTTTCTCTTCAAAGATAAAGGGGACGGACAAGTTGTGAATTTCTTCTTTTATAGAGAAGAGTGCATAATATGTAAATCAATGCGTTAGGCGGCGCATTTTTGGTGAATTTTTGGCGTGGTTAACCCTCGAAAAGCTTCGGGAAGGCGAAAAAAGCCACCCCGATGGCTTGAAGATGACAAATTGCTCCCTAGCTGCGGCCATATAAGCTTGGCACCGACGAAAAAGGGAAAAAAGAGAAGAATGTCGTACAGAAACTTTTACAACCACGTGCAGATTTTCTCAACATCACCCCCCTTTTCCGTTGTATAAGTAGGAACTATTGTAGGCTTACGAAAAACCAAATTTCTCGAGATCATTTCAAAATGATTGCTTTTGGTATATTAGTGTCTTAAGCAATTGATATATACAGTACTACAAGTGAAAAAAAATCAGCAATAATGGGTTTATTTGATAAAGTGAAGCAATTCACCAACAGCAACAACGACAACGACAACGACAACGACAACAATTCTGGTAGAGATAATCAAAAAGATTATGTTTCCAGGGCTGAAAACATGATCGGTCAAGATAGAGTCGACAAAATAAGATCCAAGATTGGCGAGGATAAATTTGACAGTATGGAATCTAAGGTTCGTCAAAAGCTTTCCAGAACTTCTATAAATGACAACAGCAACGACAACAACAAGTCGTCTTACGGTTCTTCCAACAACGATGACACTTATGGATCTTCTAACAACGACGACACTTATGGATCTTCTAACAACAACGACGACTCATACGGTTCATCCAACAAGAACAAGTCTTCTTACGGTTCTTCCAACAACGATGACACTTACGGTTCCTCCAACAATGACGACTCATACGGATCATCCAACAAGAACAAGTCGTCTTACGGTTCTTCCAACAACGATGATACTTATGGATCTTCTAACAACAACAACGATGATACTTATGGCTCTTCTGACAAGAACAAGTCGTCTTACGGTTCTTCCAACAACGATGATACTTATGGCTCATCTAACAACAACGACGACTCATACGGTTCTTCCAACAAGAACAAGTCTTCTTACGGTTCTTCCAACAACGATGATACTTATGGCTCATCTAACAACAACGACGACTCATACGGTTCTTCCAACAAGAACAAGTCTTCTTACGGTTCTTCCAACAACGATGATACTTATGGCTCATCTAACAACAACGACGACTCATACGGTTCTTCCAACAAGAACAAGTCTTCTTACGGTTCTTCCAACAACGATGATACTTATGGCTCATCTAACAACAACGACGACTCATACGGTTCTTCCAACAAGAACAAGTCTTCTTACGGTTCTTCCAACAACGATGATACTTATGGCTCATCTAACAACAACGACGACTCATACGGTTCTTCCAACAAGAACAAGTCTTCTTACGGTTCTTCCAACAACGATGATACTTATGGCTCATCTAACAACAACGACGACTCATACGGTTCTTCCAACAAGAACAAGTCTTCTTACGGTTCTTCCAACAACGATGATACTTATGGCTCATCTAACAACAACGACGACTCATACGGTTCTTCCAACAAGAACAAGTCTTCTTACGGTTCTTCCAACAACGATGACACTTACGGTTCCTCCAACAATGACGACTCATACGGATCGTCCAACAAGAACAAGTCTTCTTACGGTTCTTCCAACAACGATGACACTTACGGTTCCTCCAACAATGACGACTCATACGGATCGTCCAACAAGAACAAGTCTTCTTACGGTTCTTCCAACAACGATGACACTTACGGTTCCTCCAACAATGACGACTCATACGGATCATCCAACAAGAACAAGTCTTCTTACGGTTCCTCCAACAACGATGACACTTATGGCTCATCTAACAACAACGACGACTCATACGGTTCTTCCAACAAGAACAAGTCATCTTACGGTTCCTCCAACAACGATGACTCATACGGCTCATCCAACAACAACGACTCATATGGTTCTAACAACAATAATTCTTACGGTTCGTCTAACAACGGTAGCCGTAACCAATACGGTGGTGACGACAATTACTAGACTCCCTGATCCGCTTCATCAAAAAAACATTATATTTTTTAGTAAGTTATATAATAGGTATATATCCGTATTGCCTAGCAGTCTGATTTTATTCACTTTTTCCTACTTTAATAGCAATATCAACTACAGAAGCTTACTGTATACATATTTAAGTAATCACAAGCGACAGGTATGAAAGATTTATCAGTATGATGCACTTTATTTATTCTTCTCTCTTCACGGCCCCTTTTAATTTATTGTATTGCTCCTGGTAGTCGGGTTTGTCACTGCTGTCGCCACTGCTGTCGGACTTACTATTTTTGTCCTTACTAGCCATCTCTTTGAAGGCATCGCTCACCACCTTTGCATCACCTTGCAATTTTTCCTTTGAGCTCTGGAATATCTCGCTTACTTTTTGTTGATCTGTATTCATTTTGGGTATTTTAATAGTATTACTTTTTTTTGCCACTCTATCGAAACAGGACAGAAATGACTCCCAGAATAGAGTTTTCATACTACTTTTCATTATATAGATAATTCCAAGCCCGGGGCGATTGCCCCTTAGATTTGACAATCCAATAAGGTGCAGTGTTGTACAATCAATCTAGCCACTTTAGATGCTTAGTTGAATTCTTCTCAGCATTACGTATCGCTCCTTCCTATTGTGCCCTCCCTTAATCGTCCCCTAAACGGTTTTTGGCGGTGCCCCTTTAAAAACCTTCTTTTCTTCTTCCGTGATAGTCTTGTCTTGTCTGTCATGTTAAGGCTTATTGGAGGTTTATATCATAAGTTTGGGTTTTTTGGAAAGAATCTAGACGGCTCATGTTTACTGCTAAACGTGTGTTAAGGATCAGTACGCATCTAAAGGGAGCCCAATTTCACGCTCACAGAAACTATTGGTCATTAAGTAAGTCCAAATCAACGTCTGAAGAGGGAGAGAGCTAAAAGAGGAATGCTATCCCTCAAAAATCAAGGCTATAGATACATATATAAACAGGCGTAATTTCATTCTAAACCTTTTTCTGGCTGGTTGTCCTTAATCTTGACTCCCGTAGCTTCTTAATAATAGCATAACAGATAATATATCCAAGATGTCTAATATGATGAATAAATTCGCTGAAAAACTTCAAGGTAAGGACGATTCCGAGCAGAAGGAGAAAAACAACGCTAGAAATATGAAGACTAGATCATCCAATAAAGGAAAGGATGATATGAACATGAACATGGACATGGGCCATGATCAATCTGAAGGAAAAATGAAAATGGACATGGGCCATGATCAATCTGAAGGAAAAATGAAAATGGGTCAAGATCAATCTGAAGGAAAAATGAACACCGGTAGAGGTATTGCAAATGACTGGAAGACGTATGAAAATATGAAAAAATAGATAATGAACGATCGTTCTATTATTTATGTATTTACGAAGATAATTTTATGTTTATGTTATAGTTTCCTATAGTTAAAATCAATATATGTTTATTTTTTTGGCTGAATTAAAAGATTTTTCTGCAGTGTTCGCACCACAATTTAATTATCTCCCACATACTGATTATATTCTTTAGGGACATTGCTGAGGGTGTAAATAAAATATGCAAGCGTAAGTATACATGTCACTTCACTTGCACCTACTTGTTTAAATATTCGATTGAC